>CM076582.1:604802268-605415672 GCA_034641835.2 Pinus albicaulis
TCTTGGTCAGGGCCTAGTGATTCGGTGTGGATTGTAGTAAAGCCTAGAGGCTAGGAGACATGAAAATTCCTCACAGTGTAGGTGGTGAAATCTGGTGGCATCCATGCTTTTTTTGGCCTAGTGATATGGTGGAGATCATGGTAAAGCCTGGTATTACTTATTTATTTTTTTGGCCTAGTGGTTTGTTGAGGATTGCGGTCAAGCCAGTTTCTATTGTTGACGGTGAGGTGGTTTAGCCTCGGGAAGCCTTGGTTGGTTCTTTTGGTTTGAGTCCCATATTCATGCTTGGAATATGGCACGGGGGTGATTGGTTGAAGAGAGATTTGGCTTAACCAAACTATTGTCGGGTGGAACGTGATAGTTCCATACCGGGTTGGCTTTTGCATTCATGAATAAGAGTTCCTTTCCTTGGTACTTTGTGTAAATGTATTGGATTCTATGTAACATTTATGATTGTTGTATCCTCAGTGCTTTTGTTGTTTATGTGCTGGTTATGAATGTGTTTTATGACAATGAAAATGTATGGTTCCCAACATGTTTTGATTTGTAAATTAATGCGCAATGAATATATGACCTAATAGATGATAATGAAGTTAATGTGATAAGGGAACAATGCTTCTTAGCAAATCTCAGATAAGTATGAGACCCCTATGCTCGGATCTGTTGTTTAAACTTGTAAATTACATATTTGTGACATGTTTGACGAAATGCCTGTCATGGCTAGTAGGGGTCCAGTCAAGTCCTTGTTCAAGTGATTGGATTTATATCATTATTCTGTTGTTATCTTTTGGTTCTGGAAGTGTCATGGATTTCTGGGCAGTGACTTGAGCCTTGGGCTTGAAAAAGTGGCACAGTAATCGGGGTCGCAGGCTCAAACTACCTGGAAAATTCCCCAGTCGCACGCATGCCCATGCTGTGCAAGTGACTAGAGGGTTCCAGTCGTACTCTTGCCCATATCAAGGGAGCGAATAGGGGATTGATGCACTAAGAGGTCGGTTTGTCACAAGGGCTAGCCACCTCGAAGGTTTGGATGGTTCCCGGTTGTCCTATAGCAGGTGTAGAGGAGGGGTAACACTGACCCTGGAAGTGGGTGATGTAGTGGCTAGAAGTTCCAGGGCTGGATCTACGTAGAGCCTATCCAGGGCAGTATTTCCTTCATTCAGATCAGCCGGAGACTTAGTGATTGAGTGAGGTATTTCTATGCTTAATGCAAATTTACTTCAATCTTTCTTAGGTCCGATTCAATTTAGCAATCACATAAACATGAAAGTAAAATGCAGATAGAACACAATAATAGATCAACAGAAGACAAGCCAATAATATGTTCAGATTTTACAATTCCTCTTGTCCAGCAAAGATATAGGATAATGTGCGTTACGACAGTCAACAGGATGCTTCAGCCAACAAAATTTTTCTTAGATCAGCGAACCCTCCAAGTGTCATACCCACAGTCCTCCAAGACAGTGCATCAGAATTCAACGTTGGTCAAGTCAACGTAGGACAGTCAACAGAAAGTCAACACTGCAAATTAGGGCTTCGGTCAAACTGCTCCTTTTTCCTTGATTTTTGTGCCCAGCTATACGACCTTCAAAAATCAGAATTTTAGCCAAGATTGGAGGTCAAATGGTCAAGGGTTGACCACAGTCAACGCCAGTCAACGCTCAGCGAAACAACCCTAAACAGATCCGCAGATTTTTAGCAGCTTTAGCTCTGCACGTGTGAAGGAAAGAGGCCTCCAAAGGCTATCGAACCAATCAGATCTCAATGAGAGAATGCGTTATGACTTAATGAGCAAATGAGCTTCAAGTCTCTCCAATTTATATCCATCAGTGAGGGTGGGTGACACATCTATTAGGCTTGTGAGCCTACATTACAAATCTGGCTAACCTTGCACATTTGTGGAAAATAAATTCAAAATATATGTTCTACTCATCCAAAAAAGATGATCTTTAGATCAATCTTGCACCTCTTCGAAAGAGGAACCCAACAAAAATATGACCATCATTATATGAGCAGTGCAACATGGAGTTTGGACCTAGTTGCCAAAAATTAACACTCCCTCTCAACTAGGGAGAACTCCATCTGTCCACCTGTGCCATCCATCAGTACCATCGTGTACTATCATCTAGCATCGTGTGGCATCCTGCTGTAACTTGCTTTGCTGGCTCTTCTTCTCAAATAGAACAAAAGGTGAGTCACAAATACATCACGCCCAGCTGACCCAAAGTCAGCTTAGAAGTTAAAACCTTTCTTGGACTCAAAAAGAGTCTCATACTAACCTGAAGTTAGTTTACTGACCCGAAGTCAGTTTAGAGGATAAAACCTCAATAGACTCAAAAGAGTCACACACTAAACCGAAGTTAGTTTATTGACTCGAAGTCATTTTAGAGGTAAGAACCTCATCATACTTGATCCCAGATTAAGGTGTTGGACACGTGCCATCCTAGACATAGAGAGTTCGATAATCTCTGATGCATTCATCGGTCTTGCTATTGGTCTCTATCCACATTTCCCACCTCATTGGCCAAATGAGAGGTACTTCCCATGAGTTCGAAACTCCATGGGTAGGATGCATGCGGGGCATAGATCAAAGAGAGGTGAACCAACTCAATATCATAATGGTGGGGCAGAAGCACAACAAGGTTCGGCAAGCCTAGCCCAGTGTGTGCTTATAGCTCCAAGAAGCTATCCCCAAGCCCCCTGGAGCTCCCACAGCTCATAGTCCAACTCTAGCAGGACCCTCAGAATAGGGTGTTTCCACGATTCCAAGCTTCTCACGGAAGGTTAGGAACTTGACCATCCCCAGGGGCTTCGTAAGAATATCCACGACCTACTCATCAGTTCCTATATGATCGAGCCTTACGGCGCCTCGCTGTAGCATATCCTAGATAAAGTGGTACCTAATATCAATATGCTTGGATCGATCGTGGAACACGAGATTCTCAGAAAGACGAATCCCACTCTGGTTATTACAAAGGATAACAGTGGTATCTAGCACATGCCCAAACAGCAGTCTGAAGAGCTTTCGCAACCAAACGGCTTCACAACAGGCCATACTCGGTCCAATGTATTCAGCCTCAGTGGTGCTCAAAGCCACCAACTTCTGCTTCCTGCTCATCCAAGATATCGAAGCAGAACCCAAGGTGAAGCAGCATCCAGATGTGCTCTTGTGATCCACCACATTGCCATCCCAATCGGCATCAATATATCCATGGATTCTTAAACTCCCGACAGTGTATCTCAACCCATGGTTGATTGTGCCTCGAAGATATCTCAATAGATTCTTGGCACCAATCCAGTGAATGTGATGAGGATCAACCATATGTTGACTCAAAGTGTTCACGACAAAACATACGTCTGGACGGGAGTTCACTAGGAACATCAAGGCCCACACAAGTTGTCGATACTTGGTAGGATTTTCCAGCACGGGCCCAACATCGTTTCCACACAAATTCTTAAAGTTGAGTTCCATTGGTGTCGACACAAAATTACAGTCCACCATACCAAATCTCTCCATCAGCTTCACGACATATTTCCCTCGAGAAAGGAAAATCTCGCCTAGCCTCTACCAGATCTCCAAGCCTAGGAAATAATGCATCAGTCCTAGGTCTTTCATCTCAACTTCGAAACCTAGCTCCCTCTTACACTGATGAATGAGAGGGTCAACAACTGTTAGGAAGAGATCGTCCACATAGAGAACCAGAATGAGAGGCCTTTCTCTATCAACCTTAAAATAAAAGGTTTGGATCAACATTACCTCGAGTGAAGCCCAGCTTCATCAAGTAGCTATCTATCCTCTCATACCAAGCCCTGGGGGCTTGCTTCAACCGATAGAGGGTTTTCTTCAACCTGAATACTTAGTTGTCTCTATCTCCGACTTTGAATCCCAAAGGTTGCTCCACATACACCTCTTCCTTTATAAAACCATGTAGAAAAGCGGTCTTCACATCCATCTGATGGAGACTCCATCCTTGCGTTGCAGCAAGGGTGATGATAGATTGGATGGTGGTATAGTGGGCCATAGGTGCAAATATATCCATCATAATCTATGCCTTCCTTTTGAGAGAAGCCGTAGGCAACAAATCTTGCCTTGTACTTTTCAGCAATACCATCAGATCCATGCTTGATCTTATAGAGCCATTTCGAGGTGACAACAGATTTTCCCTCCGGTCTCGGGACCACTTCCCAGACATCATTTTTCATAATGAACTCATATTCTTCGTGCTTAGCATCCTTCCAAACTTGATGCTCTACGACTTCTTCAAATGATCCAAGCTCAGATTGTACAATTGTACTCATGGCTGCTAGGTACCCTTGGTACCTATTCGGCTTCTTGCTTTCACGGAATGTCCCCCTTGGGGCAATATGTCTCTCGGCATCTGCGAGAGTATCCCTGAGCCATGAGGATCTTCTCTTATTTGAAGGAGGTGGATCAATAGGATCCATAGGTCCTTCAACATCGGGCATCGAATCTTCCTACTTCCCTGCTTCTTCATCTTCTTTGGCTTGGAGCTAGGAGTATTTCTCACTTTCTTGAGGACAACATCTTCATGGAAGGTGACATTGTGGCATATCTTTACTTCTCTTTGACTAGGCACATAGATTCTACATGCCTTCGAAATTTCACTATAGCCCACAAACATTCCCTTCTTTCTAGAAGCATCCAACTTGCTTCTCTTTTCTTTCGGCACATGAAAGTAAACAAGGCAACCAAAAACTCTAAAATAAGAAACAGCAAGTTTCTTACCAGAGAAGATTTCTTCCAGAGTGGAATGTGGGCATCTATTTTGAACGTACACAACAATGTTTGCAGCTTCTCCCCATAGAAACTTCGGAAGACCTTGGTCACATAGCATGGCTCAGGTAGCTTCCACAATGGTCTTGTTCTTTCTTAAAGCAACACCATTTTGCTCAGGAGTATACGCAGTTGTGGTCTACCTCTTAATGCCAGCTTCTCTGCAATAGTCATTGAATTCATTTGACTCATACTCAGTCCCATTGTCGGTCCTCAAAACTTTGATTCTCTTCTCGGTTTGATTTTCCACCAAGGCCTTGAAGGTACGAAACCATTTGAATGCTTCGTCCTTCTTCTTCAAAAAATATATCCAGGTCTTGTGGGAGAAGTCATCTGTAAAAAGTCATGTGGTAGGAACATCCTCCCAAGGATGTCACAGGCAACATACTAGATAAATCAGAATGTATCAACTGCAAGATATCAGTTGTCTTTTTGACACTTGAGGGGAATGGTCCCCTTGTATGCTTCCCTTCGACACAACCCTGACATATACCTTCATGATCAGCTCTAAATTCGGGCATCCCTGTCACCACCTTCCCTGCTTCGGGAAGGGCTTTGTAATGAAGGTGTGCAAACCTCTGGTGCCATAACTCTATTTGACGAGTTGTATCACATGACATAGCCCCCAATGGACTTCTGTAATATCCCATTTCGGGAATATCTTTAAAACACGGCAAACTCCAACCAAAGATGGACTAGGAGGGCATTTACCGGATATGCTGCCTCTGAAAAGAGGACGAAATCCGGAGGCTGCTTGGCCCTTTCCAGACTCTGTCTAAGAGTGTGAGATAAACACACCAAGTGGTATAGAACTAGAATGCCCAGAAATATATAAAGATAATAGTGCAACAGACATACAATAGCATAGAAAGAATATACGACAAATCATCCAGAAATATAGAGAGAGAATGCTAAGCCATTTTATTAACTGAGAAATATAATGAAGTACAATAGGTGATCAAAGTGATGACACCTAAACTTGCTCAAGGCAAGTGAAGAAATACTCTCAGAATACTCAGGAAATGGCTGCTCTCTGAACTACGTCCCAGCTGCTGGAAAACTGTCGTGTAGCTGCTACTGCTGGAATGAACTGAAGACTAGGGGTTGTTCCCCTTGCCGGAATGAGCTGAAAATCTGGAATCCTCCTCTACTCACTAATCTCGGCAAACCTAGAAACCATATCAGAAATGGCCAACCCCCGAAAAACACCCCCTTGGGGAATTATGCTGGCCTCCAAGGCTCTGCGTAGAGGCTGAATAGGAATGAATGAAATGCCGCCTCAAACTCCACCAAAATCCTCCCAAAGGCAAAGGCTGACCCTCTGCTCAATCTCCCGGCACAAACCCCTGTAAAAATCCCAGACTGGAGCTCCTCCTAGATGGATTGCGTCCTCCCTCTCAATGACTGCGCAGTCTCTCTGAATACTCAGCTCCACAACAAAACCAAACACCAAAACCTCCCGCAAAATGCTGAAGAAAACACCTTGCCCAAGTAGGCACTCGAAGTCCCCCGGGGCTAAGGGCGAGATCTTCGACCGAAGACACTCAACGCACTATATCAGAGAGGGCTTCCTTATAACCAATGAGGTGCCTTGAAGCACCACTATCAATCATCCAGACATCCAGGGTGTCGGGAGGAGATGCAGCAGAGAGGGAAGATACAATAATAAATTCATTTCTCTTATTATCAACAACAATAGACTCATCATACCTGGAATTTCTTGACCTCTTGAAAGGTTGCCCATTTCCACTACGATCAGAGGGAGCCTTCCCTTTTCCTTCGAACTTGATGTTCCTTTGATTGCCATTCCCCCTGGAGTTGTTGTTGTCATTGTCCCTAGGAGAGTCCCTTCTATTAGACCACTCTCTTGCATAGTGACCAAACTTGTTACAAGTGTAACATATTCCCTTTCTTCCTTTAGGCCTTGCTCTTCCATTGTTTTGATTTCTCGGACCACCATTGTTCCTCTTCTTTGCATGAGCGATGAAGGCAGTAGGGTCACCTCCATTTCCATTAGAGGGATGATCTCTCTCCATCATTCTTGTTTCCTCTTGAGTGCATTTCGTCGATATTTCATCAAAATCAGGAATCACATTATTATTAAGAATAGTGGTATTGAATACATACCAATCACGGGGGAGACTTCCAAGCACAATGAGAACCATCTCTTGATCAGCTATTTCTTCTCCAATAGCTAGGAGATTGTTCCTGATTTCAATGAGCCTCATAAAATAGGATTGAATAGATTCATCCTTGCCCTTGATATTCTTCTATTGATTCTTGAAGAAAAGAACTTTATTAGCATTGCTAGCCCTGAACATGCTAACCAGCTTATCATACATCTCTTTAGATGTGCTCAGCGCAGAAATGTAAGCAATCAAGTGCTTATGAATGGAATCCCGGATAATCATCTTTGATTTGATTTCCCCTTTTCTATACTTCTTTGTGGTCTTTGTGGCAGCAACTACATTTGATGGAGGCTCTTGAATATTTCCCTACACATAGTCCATGACATATTGATCTTCTAATGCCAAATCCAAGGACATTTTCTATGCATGATAATCAGACTTATCATGCAATTTATCATCAGACTTGAAACCCTTATAGGTTGAGGAGGCCATTGGTCCTTGATAGGATTTCTTCTTTGGTGATTGCTCTTCACACTAGCTTGGAATTTGTCTTCATCTCAGCTCTGATACCATGTTAAGTTTAGATAGACATGGAGTGTTCTATGCTTAATGAAAATTTACTTCAATCTTTCTTAGGCCCGATTCAATTTAGCAATCACATAAACATGAAATTAAAATGCTGATAGAACACAATAATAGATCAATAGAAGACAAGCCAATAATATGATCATATTTTACAATTCTTCTTGTCTAGCAAAGATATAAGATTGTGTGCATTACGGTAGTCAATAGGATGCTTCAGCCAACAAAGTATTTCTTAGATCAGCCAACCCTCCAAGTGTCACACCCACAGCCTTGAAAGACAATGCATCAGAAGTCAACGCTGGTCAACCAAAAGTCAACGTAGGATAGTCAACATAAAGTCAACGCTGCAGATTAGGTCTTCAGTCAAATTTCTCCCTTTTCCTCGATTTTTGTGCCCAGTTGTACGGCCTTCAAAAATTGGAATTTCAGCGAAGATTGGAGGTCAAACGGTCAAGGGTTGACCACGGTCAACGTTGGTCAATGCTCAGCGAAACAACCCTAAACAGATATGCAAATTTTCAGCAGGTTCAGCTCCGCACGTGTGAAGGAAAAAGGCCTCCAAAGGCTATCGAACCAATCAGATCTCAATGAGAGAATGTGTGATGAGTTGATGAGCAAATGAGCTTCAAGTCTCTCCAATTTATATCCATTAGTGAGGGTGTGTGACACATCTATTAGGCTTGTGAGCATACATTACAAATCTGGCTGACCTTGCACATGTGTGGAAAATAAACTCAAAATATATGTTTTTCTCATCCAAACAAGATGATTTTTAGATCAATCTTGCACCTCTTAGAAAGAGGAATCCAACAAAAATATGACCATCATCATATGAGCAGTGCAACATGGAGTTTGGACCTAGTTGCTCAAAATTAACACTCACATTTTCTTTTGCCAGTATTTCTCTCTGTAACTGAACAACCTTTGAGGGTAAATTAGTAAAAATTCTTTCAGTAATAATCACATGCAATGGAACGTGGTCGACGCGTTTCGAACCAACCAGTGTGGTTCATCATCAGGGCTATGTGAGAGATCAGATTCGGACATTAAGTATAAATAGATGTAGAAATGGCTCAACTAGCCGTTAGGATAACGGCTAGTTTGACTTTGAAAAGGTAATTATTCCATTATTTATTTATTTATTTATTTATTATTATTATATTATTATTTTATTTATTTATAAAATCTTTAATATATTTATACAACTAATTAACCAATTAATTAATATAATGGTATTCAGTGATTAATATAACTGAATACCTTTGAGGGTATTCAGTGATGTATTCAGACATTGCTACTGCATAATATTAAAATCCTCAGATCTGCCGCACCAATTTTATCGCATTGGGTTTTTTCCGGGGACTTAGTCCAAAATAAATGTCTCATATGTGTGAATGATTTTCTTGTCTAGTTTCCTTGTTTCTGAATCAATTTTAGTGTAGGCTACTTCAGTAGTTGCTTCAATAATTCATATTGGAATTAATTTTGTAATGTAATTTACTTAATAGGATAAGTACACGCAATTGTTGTAGTAGGATTCATTAGATCTGTTTGGATCTAGGAATTTTCACAATTACGTCTGATATATTTATGAACATTGAACTCTCTCTCTCTCACGTAAGGAAAGTTTTTGGGCTTTCCCCTTGTGGATTTTTCCCTGGCCTCAGGCCTAATTTTTGTGTCTCTTGTCTCAATGTCTCATGTTTATTTCTATTGCTCTTTCATGTTTATTGGTTGATATTTTTCTTCTGTATAACTTCTTAATGATATTGTTTAAATGCTATGTAGAACTAATGATATCTGATCATCGGAAGTAGTTATCTGTTGAAGAAAAATTTAATTCTAGCATGTGCCCTATTATCGCTTGCCGCCTACACATATCTACTAGTTAGTGAGAAAAACTTTTAACCCCACAAGGTGTGGTTGGTGGCAAGGAACTTAGAGAAGGGGTTGTCACACTAATCCCAACTCTCTCCGTTTAAGCTATCTCCTATGTTAGCTAAGTTAAGGATGTGAGTTTTCTAGGAGAGTTGTTAGAGTTAAATAGATTACTTCTTAATAATTATAATAAAAAGGTGATATGAGCAATAACCATCAATACATAAAATAAACATAAAGCACATAGAAACCAGTGCCTTCAAAGTATTTCTCTTTGAAATGAAATTGTATTTGCTTAAATGAAGTAAAATGATTTCAAATGGAAAGCAAAAGTAATCCTGAAAAGTGAAACAAGAAAATGTTAGCACAAGATATTGTAAATTCTTTCGAGATAAATAGATTTATGAATCAAAGCATGAGAAGCTATCTTGCTCAAAAGGAAACAATTAGTGATCTACTTATGAGAATGTAAATGAGATGATTGAAAAAACTCAATTGTTAGACCAAGATAACAACATGCAATTAAGTTTGCAACCCAAATTAAGAGTACTTGAAAGGAAATGAGACTCATCAACCATTCATGAACATGATGATTATTAAACATGAAATGGAGCTTGCTAAAGTAGACAATGTTCCAAGTACAAGAAAATTAAACTAAACTTGTTGCAAAATAGATTACAATACTTGCATGAAAGGAAATGCTTCTTGAAAACAAGAAATGGTGTTGCATGTGAGACTCTAAACCATCCAGAAAACAAAAATTTAGATCTTGCAAGTATGGTAAATGTGATGAAAAATGCTTTTGGTTTATTTTATTAATTAGTTCTAAAGCAAGGTTACAATTGAACTTTAATCCTCAGACCTCACCCTCGCCCAAACATTTGGATCTCATAATGAGGAGTCCATAGAGGTAGAGGGTCCTTAAAACGTTTATTCAACCTACTTATGTTGGAGGGAAATTTTAGTGAATGCTTGGGGCATGTAAGTAAATTAACCAATCATGAAAATTAACTTTTAACTTGAAAGCTAGTTGCTTGACATGAAGTGAAATGTTGCTTTAGATTTTGCCCAAATACTTAATTGCATGTGAGATGTAATTAAAGGTGAAGCATAAGTAGACTTGGAACAAAATCCATGACAAATTAGATTCAAGTTAAAAGTGTTTGCATGCAAAAGTTTGTACTTGCTATGAAGGTGAAAAGGCTTGAAACTTGTAGTAAATTAAATAAAATTGCATGCAAAATGAGTGTACTGCATGTAGTGTTAATTTTGTTGAAAATTTGGTAGGGCATAGTTTGATTCAATTCTCTACTTGATAATTACTTGTGAACATATTTCTCTTACTTAGATCTTCTCTTTATTATCTTATTATATATTTCATCAAGTCAATTACCAAACCACAAGAGACACAAGTTTTAGGATTTTCAAGCCAAGGCCAAAACCTCTCCCTCTTGGAGAGGAAAACCCGCAAGTAATTCTTCTTATAGGCTTTTAGTTGACAAGTACCGTGACCATGACACAGACCCTTGACCTATGTATGCCTCCAAGACCTTGTCACTGCTTCCTTCTTGGCTTCTTCTTGTTGATCCTTCTTTCTGCACTGCTCTGCACCAGTACGAGGAAACTTGGTTCCTATCTTTGAACTGTGAACTCTTTTTTTGCCTTTACATGGACTAATCTCGGTCTCCTATTTCTGCACCCTAGAAATCCTTACTTCTGTGCTATGTATAAACCAACAATGTACCATGTATAGCCATCCTCTAGCACTTCTTACAATCTGTTCTTCTTCGCTGATTATTCTTCCTTCTTCACACTATTGAGGGACCTTCTCTTCGCACTCACTGTAATTCTGGTCCTTGTGAATGTCCTCAACAGTCCTAAGATTATCTCGGTATATGGAACCCAAAGACAGAGTTTAGACCTTCCCTCTTCACTGATATGTTACTTCTCTTTGCACCATATATTAGACCTTGACCTCATACTTTATTGGATACTGTACCTTGCACTTAATGTGAAAAACTCTGAATCTAAACCAGAAACCCTATTGCAATAAATCTGATTTACTTCTCCTACTTGTTTCTCTTCAATTAACAAGTTATTTTTTGAATAATTCAGCAAAATATCGAAGTAAATACACTGCAACCTACACAATTATATAGATCAAGTGTTGAAAAAATAAGTAAAGCACACAGACAAAGGACACAAAATTTTCAGAGAAATTTCCCCGAAAAACCCAGTGCGGGAAAATGGGTGCAGCAATTCTGAGGGTTTAAACTTTATATTATTAAGCAGATTTCTGAATACAAACTAGGGTGCCAAATTTAGCTCACCCAACAAAGAAAAATCCTCGGCAGAAGCACCTCTACCCGGAGACAGATATTTTGGCGGATCTAGCAGTAGAATGAAGAAACCCCACAGGGGCCTGTGCAGTCCCCACTGCCCAATGTGGCACAACAATGGCTGCAACTAGCTCTACGCTAGGACTGCGTCACCTCTCCTAGTGGCTGGGTCACCCTCTCTATGAGCCTTCCTAACTCAAAAATCAATCTGCTGGATAGATGCCCGATCTGCCCCACATAAACCTTAGCGCTGCCCCTCAAGTGACTGTGTCAGCCTCTCTAGCTCTACGTCAATCCTGCATGAGCCCTGTTGGCTGTGCGTCACCCCGCCTGAGCTGCGTTGTCCCTCCAGGTGTTGATTTGCCTCTCTGCTATTGTATTCTCGACCTTGGATGAAAATCTCGTTGTCGAACTGCCCCTCATTGCATTGAATCACTTAGATTTGATCTTCATCCAAGCACTGCTCTGTCATAAGAACTCAATCTCGTAGATCCACTGTGTGTGTCCTCCAACTGACCCCAAGCCTTCCTTCAATACTTTTCTAGTTGACAAATCAATGACCATGATCTAATCTCTAGTCGACGGCTAAGATTAGAAAAGACTTGATCCTCGTCACTTAGAACATTCTCACCCACATGTTTAAATTGATTCACTTTAATTATTTAATTTCCCTAAGTTTAGACTTAGGGTCTCCATTAAAATAATTAATTATTTGAATAACTTAACTCCTGGTGGAATTTCTCCAAACGATATTTGGGTATCATGTGCCTAGCCCCTCCACAAAGTTTCAGAGCTAGAGCACATCCGATGCTACCCAAAAATCAACACTCCCTCTTAGCAAGGAATGTGCTCTAACAACACTTCTCACCAGAAGCATTACTCTGATCACTAGCATCGGTCCTCTGCACTACTGATGCTCGGCTGCTACGCCTCATCCACTCCACTGCTGCTATCTGTACTGTTTCCCATGTCACTGTCGCTGACACTGCCTCATCTGTACTGCAACTCCCTCTCAAAGTGTTGCATCATGCTGCCCATAGCACTGCCACTGCAACTCAGTTGCTGAGAAGTAAGCAACTTAATCAACCCAAAAATCCTGACATAAGAGTCGGTCTGGGTGCACCTCGATTTTGAAGCACCCTCTATTGCTAATCTGCGTTGTCCCTCGGTACCTCTGCGTTGGTACTGCTCTGAACTGCGTAAGCACTGCCTCTGCGTTGTTGAAGTCCATCAACCTCTCTGCTGCTGCTACACTGTTGCTGCCTCTACTCTGCACTGCTCCAGTCTTCAGCGTTCTAGCTCTACCAATGTTGCTCCATCATCCTACTACTGTCATTAAGGGCTCCCGTAGCTCGTATGTGATCCAAGAGTTTGGGCACCTCAAGGATCCTGCCCATACCACTGAAGTTCAAAAGAACTATAGATCTATGTCTCCCACCTTTTCTCCCGAGGCACATGAGCACTCATGGCCACATCGTCATCATCTCCATCATCATCCTTAGCTGCGACAACCTTCGAATCATAATCTTCTTTGGCCTTCCTTTTCATTGGGCATGTTGTGTCGAAATGTCCTAATTCACCACACCAGAAGCATCTGACCTTTGAAAGGTATTTCTTCTTCTTCCTCGGCTGCCCATGTTGTCCTTTAGATTTGAGAGCCGCATCTTCCTCCTCCTTCTTGATCTTGATCCCTCCGTTGCTGATGCCCACCTTGGTCATCCTCCTCATCTCTTCTTGTCGAAGAGCTACACACATGTTTTCCCAACATGGAAGTGCTGCTCTGCCCAAGATGCCTTGGACAAAGTTCTCCCACTCATCGGAAACTAACTGCATTCAGAGTAGTCCTCACCATAAGACCTTCGTCAGGTGTGGCCCCCATGACAACCAATTGATCACGGACCGCCTTCAATTTAATGAGGAAGGGGTCAATATCTTCCCCCTTCAGCATCTAGAATAATCAGAGTTGATTCTCAAGAAGCATCCTCCTCTGAACAGAAGTCCCTTGACACAATATGGTCAAAGATGTCCACATGTCATGTGTTCTGTTCTTCTCAGCAATGTGTGGGACCACATGATCCTTGATTCCATCCATGATCAAGTGCTTAGCCTTCGCTTGAGCTTCCTTATACTTCTTGAGCAAATCAGCGTCAACAAGAACAACAACTACACTCTCGGCGAGATGCTTGACATGATGCTCATCCAGTATTGACAGGATTCTGGCCTTCCAGATGACAAAGTTGGATGCTCCATCCAACCTGTCCTGATCCCTCAGTCCGTGTGTGGCCATCTCTGCTCAACAAAAGATGTCGAACTGCTTCTCTTCTCCCTCTTCTGCTGCTGCAACAACAAAACTCAGATCTAGGTTTCCTGGCGCCCTCTAAGGAACCACGCTCCCTCTGAACAATGATTTCCCTCTTGGAAATCCTCTGCCAACTGATGTCGAATCAGCCCTCTCTGATCACTCTTTACTGCTGATCAGCATTGGATCTAGACTTCTTGGAGGGAAGTCCTCTGAGGAACTGGTTCCCTCTACTTTGTCACAACCCCACTAGGCACTGTTCTACACCGACGGAAACAATGCCCCACCAGCAACTCCTGAAGAAAAACGAATTGCTCTTCCAGCCACAGCAGCTGGAAAGATGGAGGCTCAAACCTCTGCGGCCCAACAAACACTGCACTGCTTTCGCTGCAGCTACAATGTCACCCCAACTGGCTGACGCAGGCTCTGCGTGAACCCCTCTGGTGACTGCATCACCCTTCCTTAGCTCTTCCTGGATCTGCGCTATCACTCGGGACAACCGCCTTCCTGCAGTAAAATTCATCTCTTCGTTGATGGCTTCTGCTCTACCTGATCTGCAACAGCTCTGATACCATGTGAGAATTTATGAATCTAAACCAAAAACCCTATTGCAGTAAATCTGATTTAGTTCTCCTAGTTGTTTTTATTTAATTAACAAGTTAATTTCTGAATAATTCAGGAAAATATCAAAGTAAATACACTGCAGTCTACACAATTATACAAATCAATTGCTGAAAAAATAAGTAAAGCACACAAACAAAGGACACAAATTTTCGGACAAATGTCCCCGGCAAAACCCAATGCGAGAAAACTGGTGCAGCAGTTCCGAGGGTTTATATTGTTAAGCAAATTTCTAAATGCAAACTAGGGTGCCAAATCCGGCTCATCCAACAGAGAAAAATCCTCCAGAGAAGTACCTCTATCCGGGGACAGATATTTTGGCGGATCCAGCGATAGAATGAAGAAACCCCACAGGTGCCTACGCAGTCCCCAGTGCTGCGCAGCGATGGCTGCAACTAGCTCTGCGTTGGGACTGTCACCTTTTCGAGTGGCTGCGTCATCCTCTCTGTGAGCCTTCCCAGCTCAGAAATCGATCTGCTTGATAGCTGCCTGATCTGCCCCATAGAAACCCTAGCTTTGCCCCTCGAGTGACTACATCACCCTCTCTTGCTCTACGTCTCTCCTGCGTGAGCCCTGTTGGCTCTGCGTCATCCTCTCTGAGCCGCGTTGTCCCTCCAGGTGCTAATCTGCCTCTCTGCTATTGTATTCTTGACCTTGGATGAAAATCCCGTTGCCGAACTACCCCTCACTACACTGAATCACTTAGACTTGATCTTCGTCTGAGTACTACTCCGTCAAAAGAATTCGATCTCTTAGATCCACTATGTGTGTCCTCCAACTGACCCTAAGCCTTCCTTTAATACTTTTCCTGTTGACGAATCAACGACCGTGATCTAATCTCTAATCAACAGCTAAAATTAGAAAATACTCAATCCTCGTGACTTAGAACATTCTCACTCACATGTTTAAATTAATTCACTTCAATTATTTAATTTCCTGAAGTTTAGACTTTGGGTCCCCATTAAAATAATTAATTATTTGAATAACTTAAGCTCCGGGTGGAATTTCTCTAAACAATTTCAAGGTCTTGGAGATCTCATGTGTCTTAGCCCGTCCACAAAGTTTCAGAGCTAGAGCACATCCGATGCTACCCAAAAATCAACACTTTATCCTCAGACTGATCTGATTTTTGTTGTTTATTTTATGCGAAGTCCACTGGGGTATTTATAGTCGTTTTCCCCTGTAATTATCCGACCTGTCAATGAACTGTTGTGTCCTATTTTGAGCCGACCTTTCAAGGGTTATTCTCCAACATTTTCAAGCCGACTTTACAAGGAGTATCTCCAGCATCTTTGAGTTGCCTTCAAGGACTACTTTGACCAAGTATGGTCGCATGCAAATTTGTCTTTACAAGTGTGACAACACTTCATATACATGACTCTAAATAAAAAGATGACAAATCCCTAAAAGACATCAAGAAGTTGTCTTTGACCTATAATAAAATTTCCTTGCTCATGAAACCCATGAGGCAAGCATTACAAAAATACCTTTTATTATCTTTGTCTTCTTCATAACATAAATTCATAATTACTAGTCATTATGAAGACCGAACCTAGTTACACTGAAGTGTAAAAACTCTGGTAAACTTGATAATTATATATTATTATTGATGAAGATGAAAAGATGATTACAATGGGGAATCACCGAGGCTTTAAATATAGCCTCATGGTGTCCCTTGGTGAAGAGGCATGATCTTTGATCATGCCCTTTCACTTAATAAAACCTAATATAACTATATCTAACTAAAAATTAATAAAATTTACATAACATAGCCCCTCTCTTAAAGATGCTTTGTCCTCAAAGCATATGTAACGATGGACAATGTTGACGAACGCCTGGGTTTCTTGAGCGGCGGGCTCTTGCTTCCCACATTTTAAAAAGATCGTGGAGCATATTCTCGAGTTCAATCTTTTGTTGATCTGGATAGTGAAAATATCTGATATCGACAGGGTCGGATCCTATCTTGACTTCTGGTGACTCTTCGTGGCTCCCTTTTGAAGATAACATTTCTCACTGATGACATTGTACTGTAGATGTTGGCGCTCCTATTTGAATCATCTTCGTCATCAGAGAGGAGGATACGACTTGATCTTCTGGGGCTTGGAATCCATACAACCTGTGTTTCTGCCCTTTCCACTTAAAACTTATAAACTGCTTCTGATGGTTTGCAGAATAAGTACCTAGAGTTTGTAGCCATTGAATTCCTAAGACCACATCTACTCCTCGTAATGGAACTGTGTAGAATGGAGATTCTAAATGAAAGTCTTTAATCTGCAATTTGACTTTATGGCATTTTCCTACCTGTTCAATCTTCTTACCATCGACCACCATTACCTTCATATTAGGCATAGGAAAAGTAAAGAGGTTGAGTCTTTTGGCCATGGTTGAATCTAGAAAATTGTGCATGCTGCCTGTGTCTATGAGAACCATTACGTTGTTTTTCTTAATATGTCCCCTTAATTTTAGTGTCTGAGGTTGTGATATACCTGTCATGGCTGATAATGACACTTGCGGAGTGCTGTCATCATCTACTTCTGGGGAGAATTCTAAGGTATTTTCTATCCCTTCTATGTCTAAATCATCATTGTTAGAATCATTAGTTGCTTCACAATTATACAGATTTTTTTCTTTCCCATTAGCACATCTGTGCTTAGGGTCCCATTTTTCGCCACAACGTTTGCATTTGCCTTCCCTCATTCTTTGTATTTCCAAGTTAGATTTGTCTCCTTCGCGAAGGCGTGGTGGAACATATTTCATGTTATCTTCTTTTGTAGATTGAGGAAACCGTCGTCTCGAATATACTTTTTATGGTTTTGATAATCTTTCAAATTTCTTTTCAGCAGCTTTTGCTTTTTGCCTTGCTACTTCTACGGACGTAATTTCATGTAGTTCGAGCTCTTCTTGTATGTGGATTTTAAGTCCCGAGATGTAAGACTGGATTAGACGAGATTCCGACAATCCGGGTACTCGTGTTGCCAAAGTCTCCCATTCTCGCGTGTACTCATCCACATCTCCTTTTTGGCGTAATTTGATAAAGGTTGAAAAAAACTTTTCTTCTTTTATGCCTTGAAACCTTTTGAAGAACGCATCCTTAAATTTCCTCCAACTGATAGCGAGCGTTGTTTTTTTCCACCACATATACCAATTATATGCTTTTCCTTCCATTTTCATGGAAGCATGCTTAATTTTTTTGTCATCACTACTAATGTCATAAATCTCAAAATATTCTTCTGCTTTATTAAGCCATGCAACGCTATTTTTTTCATTACCATCAAATTTGGGTAGGTCGATCTTGGCTTTGCGCTGATATGCTAATGGTGGAACAAGAAGGGGATATTGATTAGCGAATGCATTCCAGAGCTGCTTATTTTGAAAATCTGCATTACTATCTTCTTGATGATGTGGGGAATTTGTTTTTTCCTGATGCTCTTCCGAGTTCCCTGAATCTGCGGAATTGTTTTGTTGATTTTGTTCCTTGTTAGGAGATATTGGAGATTGTGTCTAACTTAATTTATCTAGCTTATCATTTAGCTTATTGAAGAGTTCGCTCTGCTTTTCTGTGGCCTCATGATGATTTAGCCACATTTGTCTTTCTATTCGATTTGTTGTATCATGAACCTTTTTGATGTCGTTGGAATGCCCTGCAACTGTACCTTCAAGATCGACTAATCTTTTTCCGAATTCTTCGGAATTATTAGTGATCTGTTTCTCGAGATCCACCAATTTTTTCTGGAATTCAGCCATTGACATTGATGACGACATCGAACGCGTATGAGGTGGGGAGTATTTTTCTGCCAGTTTTCTCTCCTTCTTTCTTTAAAATTAATTAATTAATTAATATTTAATTAATTAAATTAATAATAATAATAATTTTTTTTTTTTTAAATTATATAATTATATATATATAATTATTAATTGAAAACTATATAATATAAATAAATTATATAATTATAAATATATATATAATTATCAATTTGAAAACTATATAATATATAAATAAGTATATAATTACAATATATATTTATATAATGACCAATTGAAAACTATATGATATATGATTTATATAATTTCAAAAAAAACTTATAGTTTATATAAACTCAAAGCGTTGCGGTGAGTCGACGTCTAGTTTTTGAATGGGGACAACCCTCCGGCACAATGGTTTCAAAAGTCCACACCACAGAATTTTTAAAAAACGTGCTTTTTTCTCTCTGTCGTAGTGGGGTCAGGCGACAGCCCTGTCTGCGGCTACGGAGGGAACAGAAGGTGAGCGGTGGGTCGAGCAGCCCGTAAGGGACGGTTGACAGGACGGCGGTGTCAAAAAAGACGCGGAGATATGTTGTTGTCTGGTATCGTTTGTCTGCAAGCGGCTTATTAATATCGATTTCAATACCTGTTACTTGTATTTAGAGGATAATGGCTCGTGAGTGCTGGCGGAAGGAGAATATGGAGACTGGGTGAGGCGTTGATAAGATGCAGGGAATTGGGTGTAAGCGTGAGGGTCGAGGGAACGTTGTGCGAGACTAATTAATTAATATTGGAAAGTGGACTGTCCGCAGTGATAACAGAAATCGATATGAATGCTGTATGGAGGTGGAAGAATGGAGTATATGCTGTAGCGTGGGAAAATTTATCTATTATATTTTTTTATTTTTTTTTTAAAACGCAGAGTGGGGGTGAGGGACAGATCGGATATGAGAGGAGATGGGCTACAAATTTTCTTTTAAAACTAATACTGTCCACAAGCACTTGAAAAAAATCTGCAATTCTGGAATTCCGTAATTCCTTAATTTTGGGTGATCACACAGATCCCGAAGAGCGATGGCTCTGATACCAATGGAGTGTAAAAACTCTGGTAAACTTGATAATTATATATTATTATTGATGAAGATGAAAAGATGATTACAATGGGGAATCACCGAGGCTTTAAATATAGCCTCATGGTGTCCCTTGGTGAAGAGGCATGATATTTGATCATGCCGTTTCACTTAATAAAACCTAATATAACTATATCTAACTAACAATTAATAAAATTTACATAACATACACTTTCCAACATTCCCTCTTAACTTGGCCACAAGTCGTGCCTTATACTTGTCAATTCATTTAGGTATAAGATTGGCGGAATAGATTCTTGATCGATAAGGCAAGGTGGAACGTAAGCCGATGCACGGGGATATACTCCTTTTCGAATTTCCGAACCTTCTAGGCGGTGCATGACCCGAAAACGGACGTAAGGTTCTCGATATTCTCAATCTTGCTCCCGGTGGGGCTCCAACTCTACTTAATGAAAGAAATAATTAGCACTTGACTTTCCTAGGTAGGTATTCATAATGGTACATGGTTACTTTCAATCTGAAGAAGCTCATAAGAAGAATCGGATTGGTAATTGCATTTGTATAGCATCATATCAACCAACATTGTCATAGTGCAAGGCCTTGACTAATAGCTCCATCTCTCAATGAGACAATGAGCTACAATGTGGGCGATACCAATGACTTATAGACACCATCATCATTGTCTCTCCAAAGTACATACTCCACCCGGGTGTTCACAAAGTATGACCTTACTGGACTATTCTTATCTTGGGTAGCTAATCCTCAAAGAATATCAGTCCACGACTACTCTTATCTTGAATTCCCTATCATATTCTCAAAGAGTATCGGATGCCAGATGATTACCCAGTCCTCCATTCTGTCTTCCCAGGTGAACACCAGAATGATGTGTCTATCTCTCCTTCTCAATTAGGGATGGCATATTCCACAAAGGAATGTACTCATTCCTATACAAGGAGTGTACCTAAGCTTATTCTTAGGAATTACCAAGTTTTTTCTGAGTAAGAAACTTACCACCAGGTTTCGTCTTAACTAGGGACCTGCAGCAGCAATGGTGAGACACCCAGCTGCTCATGAAGAACTCCTCCCTTCGATGTCATGAATTTCTTCGATATTGAGGAGTCTTCAATTTTGGGATAGCTTCATAGGGCACTGATCATCCATCACTTTCATCCATGAGTCATGTCATCTATCAGAAAGTGATTCATTAGTCTTTGCCATGCTGCTTTCTTTCGAACCATATTTCTTCCAAGGATATTTCATCCTTCCATATGGTTGCCAGCCCTGCATAAACTTATCCAGATATGCATATACATATGAACTTTTAAATCAAAAGTTACCTCAGTGATGATCTTTCACCATGACATCTTCTTGTAGGCATCAACATCCTTTATTCAGATTGACACATCTCCTAAAGATATGTATTGTCAAGGGTGTTCATATTTACCGGACTTCTATCAGAATCTACATATCTTCCCATGAGATCTCTCAGTCAAGTCTTCTTGGCTTATGGATGATAAATTCCTCTTATCATGGTTTCACTTTACAATTTCTTCTTTTCTTTCTCCACAGTTTTACTTCATTCCTAGGAACTTTTAGTATGCAGTTCATTGTTTGTATACAACCACCTCATATTCTATATGAGAACATATTATGTTGATTTCATCTGTTATTGGTAACCTGTGTATCGGAAGAGATTCTCCTTTCTTTGATCATACTTCTAAAGATAAAAGTTCATTACCTGCAACCATATGACATGGCTTCATAGCATCCAGTGTTAGCATATAAATATATGTACCTCATCCTTTTCCTTTTGAGTCGTTCTGAAGAATTTTTCCTAGAATGAAGAATTTCAATCCCTTGACCTACTTCATCAATATGTCATCATATCCTAATCCCATAATTCTGCAAGATAGAATTCTTGATGAAACATTTTGCTTTCTTTCTAACCAGTGAATCCAAAGAGAACTCCATTAGAAAATGTCAGCACATGTTTCCATATGGATTATTGAATGATGGCCCTTGATCTAGATGACTGCCTTCCATCAATGTTGTTATCAGTGGGGTTCCCAAGAGCCACTTCTTTCATAGCATAGTTGTATTGCGGACATCCTCCTATGACAAGTGCTCCTTCCATGCTTCTATGATGCCATTTCTGGGGTGATACATTAATGTACAATGCTTCCTAACATACTATTTGACAATCGATAGAAACCTCTTAAAGAGGAAGATGATCTCAATCATAGTAGTGATCTTTCACTTCTTCTTTCTTAGATTTCTTTGCATCAGGTTCTCCCCTTTCTTTTGTGACATGGGCTTCTTCCTTTTTCCTCTTGTCCTTTCTAGATTTAGGACAATCCCTTTTATAATGCCCAAGTTCATTACATCCATAGCATTGTACCTTGTCCATGTTTCTTTTTCTATTATGAGGAACAAATTTACCAAATCTTCCTTTCTTCCTGGACATGGCTGGAAAGGCTTGATTTTCTTCACTTGGTGTTGTATCAATTTTGCTTTTAACTTAGTCTCCTCTATTTTACATAGAGACGACAAGCCTTGGAATGGTATTGCTTCTTTCTTCCCATAAATACTTTAAGAGAAGTTTCCCCCTTCTTTCGGTAGAGCATTCGACACCATAGTAGTCATTTCACTATCTGACATTACTTCTCCCGATTCCTGCAATTGGTCTCATATTTCAAAAATCCTCATAAAGTATGAAGTGATTCCTTCCTCTCTTGACAATTTCAACTTGTATAGTTCTTGTCTCAGAGATATTACTTCTCCTGCAGTACTTACGGAGAACAACTCCACCAATTTTTCATATATTTATTTAGCAGTTTCTAGTTTTGATACGTAGGGAATGAGTGAATCCTTAATAGATTCTATGAGAATCCTCTGGGCTCTTATTTATCCCTTCATGTACTTGGCATGAGCTGGAGCATCTTCTTTTGAAAGTTGAGTTGCAGTTCCTTTGATGTAGATCATGACTTCATTTTCAATTAGATTCAAATCTATCCTTTTCTTCCATGCACGAAAATTCGATGACCAAACCAATTTGTTGCTTTATTTGCAGAAAGTCATTTTAACAGATTCAAATGAGGTCATAGAAATACTTACTTATGTAGATTTATTTCTTCCTTTTATCAACTCCCTTGATGATGATGATGAAGATGATGGTAGGAACTCCCTCTTAGATTGATTTCTTCAAAGGAGGAAGGTGATCTTGGATCCTTGATGATCAAGGATGGCTTGATGATTACTTTAGAATGATGATGTCTTCAATAGTGTTGGATGGTATCTTTAGAAAAAATGATGGCTTGATGATGTATCTTCCAACAATGTTGATTAGGCTTCAATATCAAGAATCTTTGATGGCAAAGATTACCTCCTTGATGTGTAGGTCTTTTGAATAAGGTCGAAGGTCTTCTTGAGATGGCTTGAGGGTTTCCTTGCAAACTGCTTTGACTCTTCAATGTAGACTTTGACTTTTGCTTTGTTGCTTTCTAGAAAACTGATTCTTGATCTTTGTTCCTTGAGTGTCTTCTTGTCAAATAGCCCTTTGTCTTCAACACCTTAGCTCTAAAACCATGTTGAGAATTTGGCAGGGCATAGTTTCATTCAATTCTCTACTTGATAATTACTTGTGAACTTATTCTCTTAGTTCTTCTCTTTATTAGCTTATTATGTATTTTCTCAAGTCAATTACCAAAAAACAAGAGACACAAGTTTTAGGCTTTTCAAGCTAAGGCCAAAACCTCTCCCTCTTGGAGGGGAAAACCCACAAGAAATTCTTCTTATAGACTTTTAGTTGACAAGTACCGTGACCATGACACATATCCTTGACCTATGTATGCCTCCAAGACCTTGTCACTGCTTCCTTCTTGGCTTCTTCTTGTTGATCCTTCTGCACTGCTCTGCACTAGTACGAGGAAACTCGGTTCCTATCTTTGAACTGTGAACTCCTTTGCATTTACTTGGACTGATCTCGGTCTCCTATTTCTGCACCCTAGAAATCATTACTTTTGCGCTATGTATAAACCAACAATATACCATGTATAGCCTTCCTCCAACACTTCTTACAATTTTTTCTTCTTCGCTGAGTATTCTTCCTTCTTCACACTATTGAGGGACCTTCTCTTTGCACTCACTGTAATTCTGGTCCTTGTGAATGTCCTCCGCATTCCTGAGATTATCTCTGTATATGGAACCCAAAGATAGAGTTTAGACCTTCCCTCTTCGCTGGTATGTTACTTCTCTTTGCACCATATATTAGACCTTGGCCTCACACTTTATTGCAGACTGTACCTCGCACTTTATCCTTTGACTGATCCGAATTCTGTTGTATTTTCTGCGCAGTCCACTGGGGTATTTATAGTGGTTTGCCCCTGTAATTAGCCGACCTATCAGTGAACTATTGTGACATATTTTTGTGCCGACCTTTCTAGCATCTTCAAGCCGACATTACAAGGAGTATCTCCAGCATCTTCGAACTTCCTTCAAAGAGTACTTTTGACCAGGTCTTGGAGCATACAGATTGTCTTTACAAGTGTAACAACACTTCATATACATGACTCTAAATAACAAGATGACAAATCCCTAAAAGACATCAAGAAGAAGTCTTTGACCTATAATAAAAATTCCTTGCTCATGAAACCCATGAGGCAAGCATTACAAAAATACATTTTATTATCTGTGTCTTCTTTATTACATAAATTCATAATTACTAGTCATTATTTACACTGAACCTAGTTAGACTTTCCAACATCTTGTTCCTGGTTTTCAAACTTATATGCACAGATTTTCAATTTTTTGCAACCTACAACCCCCTCTATGGAGTTTACTTGGCAAGCCTGTGAAAATGTAAAGTAAATGTGAGTACAAGGTCCCATGTACAAATCCCCCAAAATGTCTAACCCATGACCGCCTATTGGGGATGGGGCAGACCCACCTAGGGGTTACAGTGGTAGCAATCGAAATCGACCTTGTGTCACACAAGTACAAGACCAACCCAGTTGTCAATTCTTCTAGCCAAAAAAATGGCAACCTATAGCAAGTGTTTCTCATTAAATTTGATTCACTTGAAATTTTTCTTAATTTTTTATGGTTGATTGAATGCCCAAATGATAAGATTGAAGGCTAGAAATGAAGAATGGAGGAAAAAATATAAAAAATTAAAAAATCAACAAGCATTTCAATTTCAGATAAAAGATAGATTCTTGAGACCTAACCCTACCTCCACACTCTAGATGAAGGAACTCAGCTAAGGAGAAACTTTAAATGTTGAAGTAGAAATTTGAACAATGAAATTAGGATTCAGCTCAAGAGAAATGATAAATCTGGAAATGTTGAAGGGGAAATCAACATGTAAGGGTGAAAATTGTGCCTCCCTCTTCCAATCCACTAAGACAAAAGATTGATTGCTCCAACAAAATTGTTAAATCGTAAAAGGAAGCTATAGCTCATTAATGGTGGCTCACTCTTCTCATAGAAAAGACAAAACAAATTTACAAGTAAAATATGAGATAGACATATAGGTATTAAAACGCTTTATGTTTTTTTCCCTTTACTTTTTAAAGGTCGTTAGCAAAAAATCGAAAGGGTGGGGGGATGTGGGTTTGCACCCGAGATCACTTCACACATTAGAGAACATTTCCTTTTGCATTTCCAAAAATGGGGGACACAAAGAAACGTTTCACCAAGTACCTCCTAGTCCTAGGAGCATGGGAAGAATGGGGGTCGTGCCCTCAACCCTGGGGGAAACATTCTGTGAAAAAATTTGAATGTTACTTATGCAGAAATCTACTGTTAGATCTGGTTATGCTCCTCCTACTTAATTAAGTTATTAAGCTGAAAATTCAAATTAATATCGAAGAGAAACACATAACAGACTTTCACCAATTCAAATCTAGAAAAAGTACATGCACACATAAACAAAGTGACATAGGGATTTTATGGACAATAGTCCCCAGAAAAACCCAATGCGAGAAAACTGGTCTTTTGGCTACTCGAGGGTTTTATTATTAAGATTATTTCTGAATACAACAAATCTAGGTTCCAGATCTGGAAAACCCGACAGAGAAAATATAGATCTGCAGCTATCATGTTGTTCTGAAGCCAAAACATTGACTGATCCACACCCTTAAACAGGATTTACAATACTCAACCAGATCTTGACCCTAAAAACCCCAGCGCTGCCCCTGAAGCCTCTGCGTCAGCCTTTGCAAATTTTGCATCCCTCTGCGCTGGCCTGGAGAGGGTTGTGTAACCCTACGCTGCCCTTGAGGGACTTTGTGTAACCCTTGAGGGTCTCCTGCTGCCTAACGCTGCCCCGGGAGAGACTGTGTAGCTGAAGCTGCCCCTGTGTTGCGCAGCTTCTGCCCTCTCTGTTGCTGCTCCTGCTTCTCTGTGCTACCTCTGCAAGCTGCTCTCTGCTTCTTGCTGATTCTAGGCACTGGAATCAAACCATCCCCTTTGCCTAAACTTCCCTCTTTGCAGCTGAAACATTTCTGAGAATTCATAGCATGCTCTACCCTAGAATCTCAGCTTAGCTTCAGTGCTCTGCCTCTATGTGTATTTACAAATGACCCCAAGTCTTTCCTTTATACTTTTCTTGTTGGGAAACCAACAGCCATGATCAGAGCTTAAATCAATGGCTAAGATTAAAAGAAAGCTTGATCCGTGTGACTTGAGACAATTTCATCACCTTTATTTATTTAATTTTCCTAAGTTTAGACTTAGGAAATACATTAAAATAACTAATTAATTAAATATCTCCCAAACCAGATGAAATTTCCCAAATCCCTTTCTGTGTTTTTTAGATTAGATGTACTCTAGTCCCTCCACAAATTTTGGGAGCTAGAGCACATCCGATGCTACCCCAATACACAAAATCTCAACACATTCCCCATGGAACACTAGAATTACTGTCATGGTTAGGCTTTTCCAAATATCATGGTCCAATCCTTCCCCTAAGCAAACTCTAGCTTAATGCTCAAGAGTCAATAATCCACTACCCAACACTAGCCTCACACCACCGTGTACAAGCACAAGCCTCACTCCCATCCTCAAGCCTCAAACCTCACACATGGCATGATATAGACAACATTATCCAGCAATCCCTCATGCATAGCACAGCAAAATGCCTGACAAATGGGATATGGAAACGAAAAAGTGGGTGAAATGAGAAAGGGTAAGTGTAAAATTGTAAATCACTATGCATAAATAACATTTAGAGTTTGTAGCCCAAAGGATTGGCTCACCAATTGTCACCAATGTTGTTGGGCATATGGCTAGATCGACATCACTAAGTACCCAATTTAAATCCCACGAGCAAGGTGTTAGTGTCAGTTTTTGCATCCTGCCACCAGTGATCAAATAGACTCTTATCATGTCATATTAAGGTCCCATTTTGAAATTTTTGTCATTCCATTAGGTCATCATGCAAAAACTTGGTCACTGGATGTAGATCTAGGTCTGATCTCACTCCTTTCAAAATTTTACTACTTGCTAGCTTATTTCACTACTTTACTAATTGTACCATCAGTCATGAGTTGTCATCATCATTTCAGTCATTTTCATCATGGTTTCATTCAGTCAGAGTCTCCATTAGGTCTTAGGGTTTCCAAGATCATCAAATCACCATTTCATGCATAAAGTCCAGCAAGTGAAGGATTGCCAATAAAGAAATTCCATTAGTAAGTTTGATTTGTAAATTTGATTTCAAAACGAATGTAATTTTATGTTCCTAATTTGTAATAAATTTTCAAAGTTCCAAGTAGCTGCAACACTCAAAGTTCCATCAACAAATGAGCAAAGTTTCAAAAAGCCAATCGGTGTTCCTAAGCCATCAAAAGATGAAGTTCAAAGATCAAATTCAAAAGTTAAAGGTAAAGAAGCAATGTAAAGTTAATTTCAAGAAAGGAAATGTGGGTCCAAGTTTGTTTAATGGTATTTCTTCAAGTATAAAAGGCTCTCAAAGACCAAAAAGTCATTCATTTGTATCCTCAAGTATCAAGCTCTCCAAGTTCCTTGTTGACCACTAGAGTGGCACCTGATGATAATGAAGAGACTCCATGCCCAAGGATGAACCAAAAGACATGTGTACCATCAGATATAATCAGTTCAACAGAGTTTTTTTAACTCTACTTCTATTTTCTCATCATTTTTCTCTAATGCACAGTTTCCACGCCCAACGGGGAATTGTAATGAGTGATGCTAGTAATGATGAGTTTTGAGTCAGTGTTGAGTCTGTAACAGGCCTAGGTAGCCTGGGACCATGTCAACAAGTGAGTATTACTACGGGGGTTTTTTTTACTTGGTTAATTATCATCTCCCTACCAAGAGTTAATAATTAATTGAGTTTTTTCCTCCAATTTTACCCCAAAGTCGGAGTACGGCTTGATGGTGAGGCCTTGGGTGAGTCCTAGTGTCTAGAGTCAATGTATATTACCATACTAAATCACACAAAAAATTTCGTGGAATTTGGTTAGGTCTAGGTAGTGATTTCTTAATTTTTTACATTTCTCGCAAGTCGAAAATTGCAATAAAAATTGTAATTGAATTGTAATAAGTGTTGCCTAGAAAAGTTTTATGGAGTATAAGTAATCAAAATTACACCTCTCACCCTCAAATTTCTACTATGACACACTTTGAGGGGTTAAAAATGTGTTTTGAACCCTCAAAACCCATTTTTCCTAAGTTTAGTGAGATATGTGACAATTAATTAAGCTATAAATTAAATAAATGGAGAAAAATAAATATCCATACATGCTAAACGAGATGGAAATGAGGTGGAAAATTATGGAGTTAAAGTGAAGTCCCAAGGTGATGTGGACTCCTAAAATCAAAGAAAGGACATGTGCTCAAATAAAATTGAATTTCTGGCATTAAATGAGAGTTGTTTACTTGGAAGTTCGAATTTGTGAAGTTAGTGCATATTTGAAAGGATTTGAGAGAATATTTGGTAGAGATTTTTGTGGAAAATCGTCCCCACATGGGTTACCACCTATATACACTTGTCATTCCATCATAAAATTCGAATTTGGCACATAAGGGAAGAAGAAAATGATGTTCACTTGCCAGAATCCGATTTTTACACTTGGCAATGGAGCTCCACATATCAAATTCCAATTTGCCTTGTGATCTCCTCCCTCTCACCACTTGGCATATGGTTCTTCATTGGGATTTGCTCCCAACTTTCTATATAATGGAGCCATGGTCTCTCATATTGTATCATGTTATGAGCTATTGGGCTTGAGGTTACTCTGTCATTTTTGTATATCAATAAAATCAAGACTTTGGGGCTATTTAGCAGATGTTCTCTTGGTGTAATGAGGTGATTTCTTTCCATACTATTGCTATTGTATTTGAATTAGTTTACATGCTTGATCAGTATTAGTTTACATTTGCCATCTAGCTTGGATTGATGTGTGCAAGCTATCTTGCATGCATCGTTGATTTAGAGTATTATTTTAGAAATTAGCTTGCCAAGTCATTTTCGGAGAAATGTTTGGTTTATCTACTTCATTATGATGCTCTAATCCTTTTGCAAATTGATATTTGTTTAAGTGTGTAGGGAAGATTTCGTATTGTCTGCAGGAAATCCATCCGGGCATGGGAGAAGTCTCAGATAGATCAACTCACTCCTAGATTCAAAGTGATTCAAGACTCAGCTACTTTCAACCCCAAGTTTTGCATCAAAAGAAAACAAAGAGGGAGTTTCTCATTCTCCAGCTACTTTATCATTTATTTCCACTTTTAAAATCTAAAAATTTCCATTTGTAGAGTGTCTTGTGAAGTTAGTGCATATTTGGGAGGATTTGGGAGAATATTTGGTAGAGCTTTTTGTGGAAAATCGTCCCCACATGGGTTACCACCTATATACACTTGTCATTCCATCATAAAATTCGAATTTGGCACATACGGAAAGAAGAAAATGATGTTCACTTGCCAGAATCCGATTTTTACACTTGGCAATGGAGCTCCACATATCAAATTCCAATTTGCCTTGTGATCTCCTCCCTCTCACCACTTGGCATATGGTTCTTCATTGGGATTTGCTCCCAACTTTCTATATAATGGAGCCATGGTCTCTCATATTGTATCATGTTATGAGCTATTGGGCTTGAGGTTACTCTGTCATTTTTGTATATCAATAAAATCAAGACTTTAGGGCTATTTAGCGGATGTTCTCTTGGTGTAATGAGGTGATTTCTTTCCATACTATTGCTATTGTATTTGAATTAGTTTACATGCTTGATCAGTATTAGTTTACATTTGCCATCTAGCTTGGATTGATGTGTGCAAGCTATCTTGCATGCATCCTTGATTTAGAGTATTATTTTAGAAATTAGCTTGCCAAGTCATTTTCGGAGGAATGTTTGGTTTATCTACTTCATTATGATGCTCTAATCCTTTTGCAGATTGATATTTGTTTAAGTGTGTAGGGAAGATTTCGTATTGTCTACAGGAAATCCATCCGGGCATGGGAGAAGTCTCAAATAGATCAACTCACTCCTAGATTCAAAGTGATCCAAGACTCAGCTACTTTCAACCCCAAGTTTTGCATCAAAAGAAAACAAAGAGGGAGATTCTCATTCTCTAGCTACTTTATCATTTATTTCCACTTTTAAAATCTAAAAATTTCCATTTGTAGAGCGTCTTGTGAAGTTAGTGCATATTTGGGAGGATTTTGGAGAATATTTGGTAGAGTTTTTTGTGGAAAATCGTCCCCACATGGGTTACCACCTATATGCACTTGTCATTCCATCATAAAATTCGAATTTGGCACATAAGGAAAGAAGAAAATGATGTTCACTTGCCAGAATCCGATTTTTACACTTGACAATGGAGCTCCACATATTAAATTCCAATTTGCCTTGTGATCTCCTCCCTCTCACCACTTGGCATATGGTTCTTCATTGGGATTTGCTCCCAACTTTTTATATAATGGAGCCATGGTCTCTCATATTGTATCATGTTATGAGCTATTGGGCTTGAGGTTACTCTGTCATTTTTGTATATCAATAAAATCAAGACTTTGGGGCTATTTAGCGGATGTTCTCTTGGTGTAATGAGGTGATTTATTTCCATACTATTGCTATTGTATTTGAATTAGTTTACGTGCTTGATCAGTATTAGTTTACATTTGCCATCTAGCTTGGATTGATGTGTGCAAGTTATCTTGCATGCATCGTTGATAAAGAGTATTATTTTAGAAATTAGCTTGCCAAGTCATTTTCGGAGGAATGTTTGGTTTATCTACTTCATTATGATGCTCTAATCCTTTTGCAGATTGATATTTGTTTAAGTGTGTAGGGAAGATTTCGTATTGTCTACAGGAAATCCATCCGGGCATGGGAGAAGTCTCAAATAGATCAACTCACTCCTAGATTCAAAGTGATCCAAGACTCAGCTACTTCCAACCCCAAGTTTTGCATCAAAAGAAAACAAAGAGGGAGTTTCTCATTCTCTAGCTACTTTATCATTTATTTCCACTTTTAAAATCTAAAAATTTCCATTTGTAGAGCGTCTTGTGAAGTTAGTGCATATTTGGGAGGATTTGGGAGAATATTTAATAGAGCTTTTTGTGGAAAATCGTCCCCACATGGGTTACCACCTATATACACTTGTCATTCCATCATAAAATTCGAATTTGGCGCATAAGGAAAGAAGAAAATGATGTTCACTTGCCAGAATCCGATTTTTACACTTGGCAATGGAGCTCCACATATCAAATTCCAATTTGCCTTGTGATCTCCTTCCTCTCACCACTTGGCATATGGTTCTTCATTGGGATTTGCTCCCAACTTTCTATATAATGGAGCCATGGTCTCTCATATTGTATCATGTTATGAGCTATTGGGCTTGAGGTTACTCTGTCATTTTTGTATATCAATAAAATCAAGACTTTGGGGCTATTTAGCGGATGTTCTCTTAGTGTAATGAGGTGATTTCTTTCCATACTATTGCTATTGTATTTGAATTAGTTTACATGCTTGATCAGTATTAGTTTACATTTGCCATCTAGCTTGGATTGATGTGTGCAAGCTATCTTGCATGCATCGTTGATTTAGAGTATTATTCTAGAAATTAGCTTGCCAAGTCATTTTCGGAGGAATGTTTGGTTTATCTACTTCATTATGATGCTCTAATCCTTTTGCAGATTGATATATGTTTAAGTGTGTAGAGAAGATTTCGTATTGTCTGCAGGAAATCCATCCGGACATGGGAAAAGTCTCAAATAGATCAACTCACTCCTAGATTCAAAGTGATCCAAGACTCAGCTACATTCAACCCCAAGTTTTGCATCAAAGGAAAACAAAGAGGGAGTTTCTCATTCTCTAGCTACTTTATCATTTATTTCCACTTTTAAAATCTAAAAATTTCCATTTGTAGAGCGTCTTAAAGTCATATTTGCTACCTCAAGAGCGTTTCTTTAAACTAGGCAAGAATGGGGGTTCGGTCCCATTCCTTGGGCTAGTGCCTTTGTACATTAATTTATATTTTAAATACTCTTTATTTTAGCCTAACGTTTGATTTTCATTCGCAGCCCGCAAGCTTGAGCGTGAAAAGCTAAGAGCTTGAGGAATATACTACAAGAGACAATTGATCCTCCTTGCATGTGAAGGCTTCCATTACTTCAAAATCTTGTTTTAGGGAGGCTACAAGCACCTTCGGGACAGCAGCAAACTCGATCTTTGCAGTGGGCCTTGAAGCCTTGATAAATTAATATTTTGAAGGTTTTTCTCCATAAGTTGTGTTGTCAATTTTTGAGGAGGAGATTAAGCCTTTTTCCAAGCTCTTTATTCATAGAAGGATCTCCTTTTGGGCAGCCCTCTTAAAGGTTGTTTTCTTCACTTGTAATCAGTAATAAAATAAGTTTTCTTGCTTGAGGGAGCTTTGGATATTTTTCCCTTGGTATCCCCCTTCCTTGGTTGAAGAGAAAGGAATTTCTTGGGTGGATTGATTCATTTTCTGATTTTCGTTTTATGCATGCTAACGAGTTAATAACTAATGCATTCTACATCCATCTAACTAAATTTCGGTTAAATTAAACTTACATGCATGGGCCCCAATTCTAAAAATTTGAGCAAAATCTCTTTTTTATGTGTAAGCAATTCGCATATTTGGCAAAATTCCATTTGATTTAATAATTATGCTTCATGCATGTTGAGGAACCATTGAAGCACCCTATAAGAACTTATTTCATTCCACTTGCCATTAAAATGATACAACACATATAAGTTTATTTATTTCTCTCAAAGTTTGTTTTATTATTGCAAGTAAGCAATCTCTTGTAGAAAATTTACATGTATCATTTAAATGAGATTTATCAACATTCATTTCACACAAGCAACTCATTAAAACTTACCTCCAACATAAGTTGGTTGTATAGACCTCTAGGGATCCTCTACTCCCCTATTGACTCCTCACTGTGAGATCCACATAATTTGGACAAGGGTGAGGTCTGGGATTGAAGAGTTGATTTGAAATATTTGTTGTAAAGTAAGTTTAACTAAAATGAACCAAGAGCACTCTTCATCACATTTCTCTTTTTATGGTTGTTGATCTCATGCAAGTAGTATGATGCTTACTTTCTATATTTGCAAAGTTTAATTTCATCTTCAACATCTAAATTTTTGGTTGCTTCTAACTATAATAAAATATGTTTAAATGTTGTGATTTGGTTATCCTATAATCATTTTTATCCTGCAAATATCTTGTGCTGACATCTTTTGTTTCCGTTTCAGGATTATTGTGTTCTCATCTCTTTGAGCATTATTCTTGAGCACGTTATTTAAGGCACTGGTTGAATGGTTTGATATTATTATTTCAAAGTTGTTCATAAAATGCTCACAAATCTTTGAAAGTAATCTATTTTTACTCTAATATTCTCCTAGAAACTCAAATCTTTAACTTAGGTTTTCTTTAGGGACCACCCCCCTTAGCTGTCCTAGGAGAGAGTCGGGATCAGTGTGACAGCCCCTTCTCTGAGATCCTTGCCACCAACCACACCTTATGGGGTTGAAGGCTTTTTCCACTGACTTGTAGGTAGGTGTAGGCGGCAAGGACCGATAACATTCCCCAAGAAAAAAATTGATTTTTCCTGCAAAAAACCAAGTGACAGCTCCTTCGCTGTGCTTTTTCCACAAGCGCTACACTTTTGCAGAGGCCACGCTGCGCTTTTCAGAAGCGCGTTGCGCTCTTTGCAGGGCTTCGTTGCACCTTCCTTCAGTTCGTTGCGCTTTTTCCAGAGGAGAGCCACGACTCCAAAGCTTGCCTTCAAGGGTTTCAAACAGCAGTTCAAGGTTTCTACACTCACTTACAAGTAAGCCAAACCTCCTAAGCCCCTCCTTTCAGCTTATGGTCTTAAGTTTATGGTGCAAACCCTCCCTTGCTATCCATATCATGTTCCAAGTAATTAAACCCTAATTTTCAGTTCACAAGTTTAAAATTGTTTTCCCCAGGACCCCATTTACCTTCCTCACACTCCAAATCACTCCCCACTACCCTTACATCCCCTCATTTCCCATTCCCAAGCTATATTTCCTAAAACCCTACCCCTATGTTGTGCTTCTCTAGGGAGCTAGACCACCTCCCTGTATTTGAATTTCCTACCCTATTTCCCTTAAACATTTCAACCCCCCATCACTTCCCTAAGCTCCCTAACTCCCTTACACATTTCCCCAAATTTTCCCTCACTTATCCCAACCCCCTAACCCTACAATCCTACTCCCTTTCCCTTTCCCTTCTTCCCTAGGGTTTCAAGACAAAATTGACCATAATGGGGGAGAGAAACATCATGGATGAGGAAAGAAACACCATAGAAGAAGAGAAGAAAACATATAATAAAGAAGGGAGAATCTTGAGACTAGAGCCATCAGATACTAGGGAATTGATGGCATCACCCTTAGCAATGAAATGTTTTTAGTGTGTAGGTTGTTTTCAATTTTGTGAGATGGTCCAAAGAGTGTAGAGCCATCCTAATTTGACCAGGGTTTTCATTAGCAACCTACAAAAAGACCAAGTGACTATTGCAGGATTGATATTCACCATTTCTACAGACATAATTGCAGCAGCAACAGATCACCCAATGTGGGTGAAAAATGGTTCAGAACTAAAGATTTGGATGTCCAGTTGTATGAACCTTACCTCAAGGCACCTTATAAAGATAACATCAAGAAGATCTTTCCTTTTGGTCAGTTGCTTAACAGGTTTTCCCCTATGACGAAAATCATCATGAAATATTTCACTTGTGAGGGCAGATTCTCCAGGTTGTACAGCTATCACATTAGGTTGCTCATGCATTTCACTAGGGTGAAATTGTTCAACCTTCCCTACTATTTGTACAAGAGCATTGACAAGATGGCCTACATAGTGCAAAACAGAGAGTATGGGCTTCAAATGAATAGCCTCTTCTATCATTCACTCATTAAAATCATTGTCCTTCATCACCTCAAGCAGCTAAACATTGCATGGGAGGCTTTCATTGAGGTAGATGTCTTCACTAGACCACTAAATCAACCTGCTAGACCTACTCCACCATCAACATCAGTTTCTCACAAGAAAACTAGGTTATCTAGCAGGGCTACAGTGAAGAAAACCAAAGAGGACAAAGAGGTCAAAACCTATCAGAGAGGACATAGGCAAGAGTTTGCTCCACAGATTGTGGAAGGGGCCTTGCCTTCTACATCAGCAAAACAGGGATATCAAAAGTAGCAAAAGGCAGTTGTTCAAGAGAAGGAAGACCTTCATCATGAGGAAAAAAAGAGTTTGACCTGGTGGACTTGGATGTCCAAGATGATCATGAAACCTCAAACCTAATCGTTAAAGAGAAAGATGCCACAATTAGAGAGCTGTAGGACAATTTGGAAAGAGAACAATTTGTCATTTCCTTCCTTGAGCAAGAAAACAAGCAGCTGAAATACAAACAAGTACTCTTGGAATTGGAGTTGTTGAAGACCAAGAGGCAAGACACCAAAGGCAAAGCAGTGATGGCACCTGATGAGTCTGATCATGATGAGGCTCAGATCACCAAGAAGAGACCAAAAACAAGAGATCTTAAGAGAGCATTAGAGCTAGAAAAAAATGAGGCAGAAGAACTCACTTGTGAGGAAAGAATTGCAAAATAAATCAATGATAACAGAGAAGTTTGGCTTGATAGAGTGAACATACACCTTGAGAAGCTCGTTCATAAAGCCAACAAGGACAATCAGATGTTGAGACACATGGCTGACCGCTACAACACTAGAAACAAGATTTGCAATTGAAGGACAAACTCAAGGAAACCCTAATCAGCCAAAAGGAGAAGGGAAAAATTGAGTTACTTGTTGATGCCTCCTTGCAGTTTTGAAGGTTTTTGGGCAAATTTTTGATTTTTTGGACATTTCGGTAAAATTTCAGTCTTTTTGCATAGTCAGCCTGCAAAAAGCGCAGCGTGGGCCACACTACGCTTTTTGTGGAGGCCTCCAAATGAGAAAAACTCTGCATATTTAGATAGATAATGATGTCTACATGAACTTTTGACTGCTGGCACTCAAAAAACAGAGCTTTTGACAGGTGGAAAACACCAAAAACCTCTCAAAAAACACCTTTCTGCCTCACGCTGTGCTTTTTGACCAATCTTGGGAGATTGCATTTTTGAGGAGCTTCACTCCATTTTTAGAGCTTGAGAACATTTTTGACAACTACACTAGAAGAGCTTTCCAATGAGCCATCTTGGGTCCAATTTGGACTTCAGGAAGTCACTCAAAAGTGGATTTGAAGGCCCATGCTGCACTTTTGACCAGGGACACTGCGCTTTTCTCAAGCACGCTACGCTTTTTACAGTTGACTGATTTCTTCAGAATTTTCAAATTTTCTTAGTTGATTGATGAATTCCAAGGAGATTTACTGATGTAATTGTAAAAAGTAAATGTAATTATGTCTATAATAGTTACTAGAGGTAGATATATCAGGTAAATATGTAATTTTGGGTCAAGTGAATCAGTTTCATCAAAGATAGGGAGTTTGTTGACCTCCCTAGTCATTAGGATTCTAGTTGAGGACTTTGGGAAACAACTCCACAAGTCATGGATTCGACCCCTGAGAGTGTCAGAAGCAGTTTTTGGTCTATATCTTTCATTTTCTTTGTCATTGCAAGGGTTGGATGTTGTGCAATTGATCTTTGAACACTAGTGTAATCAGAGTTTTTGGCAGGAAATAATAGACAGAGTTGTAGTTATTTTGGTGGGATTCCTGTGGTAATGTGTTTTAGCATTGTTGCTTATTATGTTTACAAATGTTTGAATGTATTGTGATTTCCATATTCATGTCATCTCTTAATGTAATTGATTCCTAAGTCAAATAGACAGAATTCATTAGTTGATGCTCTGTTTTTGAAGGAATTATTAAGTTTTGTTCATGTTCTTCTAATTGAAAAGAATTCATGATTTCCATGCTCTTTTCTAAAACCCTAGCAGTCTGATCCACTCCATCAAGATACCTAAGTGTGTTAAATCATATGCCTACCTTGCCCCATCATATCTCTGCAATTCTGATCCTTTTTTGCCCTGACCTATTTCTTCCCTGACCTATTCACCATCCAGCACTCAAAATCAATCAATCAAACCCTAGTGCTACTATACCTAGCCTAAAATCCTCATTATCCAATCCATTTGACTGTGATCTCGTGGAGAGATCCCTCTCCTGCCTAGTAGGGCTAGCTACTTGGCAAAAAATTGGTTTGTGGTTACCTTTGTTGGTCTCTTTCTCAGCCTTCGGAGATCCGGTGAAGTGATAACACAAAGCACACTTCTCTACACCAACATTTTTAATATGGATGTCATCCATGAATGTGGGAGCATTCCTTAGGTTTCTCCACAAGGATTTCCCTTAAAAAAAAACATTTAGGGTTTATAGGCGTGTAGGTTCACTGTTTTTTTAATTTTTAACTTATTTTTTTCAAGTTAGGGAGCACCCTGGAGTTACCTTTGAGGGAAAATGTTTTCTTTTCTAGGGGTCTATTGCACTTCCTTACCCCCCCCCCCCCAAAAGGGAATGAATGGAATGTCCCCTCTTAATATCGACATTCTCAGAGAGTAGGGAGTGGTGTTGAGAAACCAATAGGCTAGCATATTAGGATTGATTTGTCTTACTTGATAATTACTTGTGAATATTTTTTGGCTCCTTATTTCTTTTATTAAGTTCTCTTCATCAAACAATTACCAAAACATAAAACATGAAGATCACAAGAGACAGAGAACACAAAGATGTAGGCCTCAAGCAAGGGAAAAACCCCACAAGGGGGAAAACCCAAACAACTTCTCTTCTTATAGAATCAAATCAAAGTGAGATATCCAAGACCCAAAAACCAAGACAAAGACTTGCCACAAGACACAAGTCAGTCGTCCTTCAAACCATTCTCGCTCAAGTCAAATCAAAGAAAGTCAACTCTCTTCAAATTTGGTCAAACTCTGAAATTTCGGCCTTGCAATAGTTCTAAAATTTTTGGCCCCTGCAATAGCCATGAAATTTCGCGGGTGGCAAAATTTAGGGCAAAAGATACAAACAATTCTCTCTTTTGACCTCTGCTCTCTCTCCTTTGACTTTCACTCTTCTTCTCTTGACCTTTTCGCTAGTTTTCACTCTTTTTCTTTGCACAGAAATTGATAAGATGAATTGCTGCTCAAATGAGGTCGAACTACTATTTTTATATACACATCCAGGAGGAAAATAGGTGCCTTTCTGGGCCGACTTGTCGAGAAGGGCCGACTTGGTCTTGTGGAGGACAAAATGACTCTTTTGACTCGAAAATAAAAAAATAAAAAAATTCTTACAAATAATCCAAATGGGACTTTGACACATGAAAAATTTTCTTTTTGACTCAATAAACCACAGAAGCATGAAGAACATGCTTTGAGTAGAAAATAATAATAATAATAATAATTTATTTATCTTCTTTTTGTTTTTACATGAAATACATATTGATACAAGTACAATGATAATTATGAAGACCGAACCTAGTTACATTTCCAACAAGTGGAGGGGGACGTACCTTTTCCTTGAGAATGCATTCTTGTCTAGCACTAAAGATTTATATTTTTCTATATAATCTTCAAAACTTCATCATATATAAGCAGAGGAATTGGTTGAAAACTTCATACTATACTCTCAAATTAAAATTTTCTCATAAGAATTGATAAGAATCTTCATCGTCATAACCAACATTGTCAAACATAGCAAGGCCTTGACTAACAAGCTTTATCTCTACTAGATCAGAGCACAATGCTGGGAGGCATAAATTTGGACACCACCACCCCCTCTCTCTAGGCGCATACCAGGTATGCCCTCATAGGGGTATTCTTATATTGGATACCCTATCCTCAAATAATCTCGGTCCTCAGAACTACTCTCATCTTGGATACCCTATCCCCAAAGAGTATTGGTCCTCGAGACTACTCCTGTCTTGGATTCCATTCTCAAGGAGTATCAGTCCCAGATGCTTATCCAATCCTCCATTCTCCCTACCAGTGCCTTCACTAGGCTTACAGTTGTTAGTCCTGGCAATAATGCATGACACATGGAGAATATGGTGTCCATCACCACTCCCTCTCAAACTGGGAGAAACAACCACAAGCCTAAACTTGTCTCAAAAATAATCATCAAAGCACCGACTACATGTTCTTTCATGGAGATTTATTTGTAGTTGTTGGGCTCCTTATCTGCATCACATGATAATGAGCTTTGACCTTCCTGGATCTTCAACATGTCATCAAGTAATACGTCAAACATCTTATGGAGCCAAAACTTCTTCACCGCTGATTGCACAAGCCTTTCTTTGAAATAGGATTATGCTCTCATGTTTTTTTCCAAGACATTATATTAGGTTCCAGTCATCAATAGCATCTCTATCAGCGTCAGTATTGTCAACTCAATTAATGTATTTCTGAATTGAACCAATCAGCTACCGATACAACAATATCAGAACTCTTCAACTTCCTACCAAACCAATTATAGTTCCCTCTTTTCGGTCGAGGTGGGTGGACTTCTTTTGAGTCCATATCGAATCCATCATATCGTCAAGTGATCGACAAACTATCTCATGACTTCTTGTATCAATTAGCTTCCTTTTCTGCCTTCTAATCTATATTCTTCTTGGAAGCCATGCCATATCCCAAACAATATTGTTGTCGTTCCTTACTATTAGAGTTTCCAATCGATGTTGCTCCAAATTGTAAGATCCCTCAAGTCTTTATCTACTTCTAACTCCCTCTAAAGTCATAATTACTTCCTTCTCTAACTTTATATTCTTCAAGAAATAATGACCAATCAATAATCATGCCAATGATGTGTTCTTTGTCAACATATGTCAAAATATCCATCTTGACTTTCCTTTCCAAGTACAATTTTGCATCATTTTCTTTCTTAAAACTTCCTCAGAAGGTATGAGTCCTCTCTTACAAAAACGTCTTTCAGGATAAGTGTACATCTTCCTTCCAAGTTGTCATCAAGTTGCTTCTTTGATCTTCTTTGAAGATAATGCCCATAGATGATGAGATTCTTTCTTAGCGATGAGAAATGCTACATTCATGCTTCCATGTTGCTTCTACACTATCTTCATACTTTTATACTTCTAGACTGCTTCAATGTTGCTTCCACGTTCTTCTAGTGAAATAGACTTCTGCTACAATCTTTTGATTCTTCCATTCAAATGCTAGACTGGTACTTAAGATAGAATATCATGTTGGAGATGACTTTGATTTTGCTATAGATTTTCTTCTATTGTAAGACTTGGTGTCCTTGACTACTTCAAAATCTTCATGATGAAACTAATTGCTTCGATGATCGTAGAATGCATGTGAATGTGAAATGATGTGTAGACAACTTTAGATGACCCAAACTCTTCTATTCTGGCTATGTTGGGTGATGTCATGACTGCTTTCAATTCTTTGTGATGAGATCCAATATGTAGACTTTTCCACTACTTCTTCTAGATCTTCGTAACTACTTTGTGAATCCAAGAATCTTGTAAGTGTAACTGTAACTGCTACTCTAACTGCTATGAAAAACAAATTGCTTGCAAACTTGGTATTCATCAAATTCTTCAATAATAAAGGTCCTTGTTATCTTCAACTTTAGGTTTCTTTTGAGCTTCCTCTTCTTCTGCAATGTGGTCTCCACTTCTTTCTTTCCTCTTGTTGTTCTTCTTATTCCTGGGATCTTTACGAAAATCACTCTTAAAATGTCCAAATTCGTTGCAACCAAAGCATTGCACTTTGGACCTCCACATGGTTGAATGTTGTTGTTGTTGTTTTTTTATGAGGTTCAAATCTTCCAAATCTTCCAAACTTCTTCTTTGATCTAGCAGCAAAAGCTTGAGACTATTCATTGTTGGGTTCGGTGTCATCCTTGGCTCTCAACCTTGTTTCTTCTAGAACACATAAAGCCCATAGTTGATCGAATGTTGGAGTATCTTTTCTTGAATAGATGTTGGTCATAAAACTACTCCAATCTGAAGGTAGAGCATTGAGTATGCAAGTGGTTAACTCGTAATCAAATATGACTTCTCCAAGCCCTTGAAGTTGATCTTTCAATTTCGAGATTTTCACAAGGTATGAGGCCAAATCTTAATCTTTTAATAACCTTGTTTTGTAAAGTTGATTCCTTAAGGATATTTTCTGACCTGTTGTATTGACAGAATATAATTTTACCAACTTGTCATAGACCTCTTTTGATGTAGTCAAATCTGCAACAAAGGGAATAAGGTGATCCTTGATTAACTCAATGATAGCTCTTTGAGCCCTTACTTCTCCCTTATTGTACTAGGCCACTTCTTGAGTCTTGTCCTTGTCTGGTTCTAGAACTTCGCCTATAATGTGATCCATAACTTCATTTTCCATGAGAACCAAATCAATTCTCTTCTTCCAAGCCTTGAAATTAGAGGCTTCGTCGCATTTGTTGCCTTCTTTACATATAGATTCCATTTGAGTGGAAGTTTGAGACATAGAGTATAGTAAAGTACTTACTTGTCAAAGGAGTGGAGTGCTTGAATGATGATGATGCTTCCAAGAATGTAGATTATGCTACCAAGAATCTTGATGCCTCCAAATATCTTCAAGGATGTTTTTCAATGATGACTTCTATAGAGATGTCTTCAAGGTGCTATGATGGCTTCAAATATGAGTGATGAGCAAGAAATTTCCAATAAAGTCAAAAGGGAGCGATTGTTGCTACAAGGATCATGGTCTTCTTCAAAATGACGATTACTAATGAAAGTGCCTTCTTCTTGTCAAATATAGTTGTTGCGAGTAGTGTCTTCCTTTGTAGATATGTTTTGAAAGTGAGATGACTATTGTAGAGATGCCTTCAACTATGCCAACAAAAGTGATCTTCAATTTTCCCTTCCTTTACCTTAGCTCTCATACTATGTTGAGAAAACAATAGGCTAGCATATTAGGATTGATTTCTTGTACTTGATAATTACTTGTGAATATTTGTTGGCTTCTTATTTCTTTTATTATGTTCTCTTCATCAAACAATTATCAAAACAAAAAACATGAAGATCACAAGAGACAAAGAACATAAAGATGTAGGCTCCAAGTCGAGGCAAAACCCTATTGAGAAATATAGGGGAAGCTAGATTAGGTGATTTCTCTTACGTTGATAATTGTTTGTGATGTTTTACTTAACTTGATTAGTTTCTTCTTTCACTTGATTATAGTTAGTGTTTTTGTCATCAAACAACTACCAAAACAATAAAAAACAATGAGACGAGAGGACACAAGATATAGGTAATCTTCCAAGGCCAAAATCTCTCCTCTTGAGAGGAAAACCCACAAGAATTCTTCTCTTCTTATAAAATCTTCAAATGACGAATTCCAACACCTAAGACCCTTGAAAAAGACCCCTTCAAGACCAAGTCAACCTTTTTCCTTGATGAGCTTTCTTTCCAGCAATTTCGACCCCAACAATTTCTTCAGCAACTTCGACCCCAGCAGTTTCTTCTGCAATTTTGACCCCAACAATTTCTTCTGCAACTTTGACCTTAGCAGTTTGTTCTGTAACTTCGACCTCAGCAACTTTCCAGCGATTCAACTCACCCAACAACTTTCGAGTACTTCAACTTGCCCAGCAACTTTCTAATACTTCGACTTGCCCAACAACCTTCCAGCACTTTGACTTGCCCAACAATTTTCCAGCAACTTGACTTGCCCAACAACTTTAGAAACCCTAACACAAGAAAGAGAGGGAGAGAGAGATGCTTACCCAATCCTCCATTATTTCTTCATAACATGAAGACAAGAATGATGTGTCTATCTCTCACTCTCAACTAGGGACTTGATTCCAAGCTCCCTCTTAGCTAGGGACTTGTTTCCAACAACATCTCTTTTCTCTTTGGTGGAGATCATGGTACTATTAGTTGCTTGTATGGCTCCTCGTTTCGATGTAATGAATTTCATCTTCTTCCTTATGGAGCCTTCTAGATTGTCCTTCGTAGGGCATCAACCATCCATCACTTTCCTTTCAACAAACCATAGTCATGCCATCCTTCTTTGCATCGGAAAGTGATCTTCCAGTCCACATTTGGACTTTCTTTACATAGCTACCTCTTCCAAGTCATGTTTCTTTCAGGATCTTCCATCCAATCACATGAGTACTAGTTGTAGGTGAAATCTACAACTTTCTTTCGATAGCCTTGTTTCAACCCAAACAGATGCTTTCTCAAAAATCAAAGTGAACATCAACTCAGAGTTACATTTTATGATGGCCTTTCATCATGACATCTACTTGCTTGCAACATCAACATCCTACATATCCATAAACAGATCTCCAAGACATTCAATGTCAAGGGTCCCCTTCCTTTACAGACTATATTAGAGTCTTCATACCTTCTCCATGGAGATGTCTTAGCCAATTCTTTTAGTCATTAGATGTTGATCACTTATCTTATGTGACTATAGTTGCATCTTTCACGAATTCTTCTTCCTTTCTTCACATATTGTTCCCAGAAACTTCCATACATAGTTCCTTCATCTTGTCAACCACTTCATATTCCATATGAGGACATATTATGTTGATTTCAACTTATCAATATGTAAACTAGTTCAAGGTATATGCCTTTATGCATCTTTCCAAGGGAAGAGATCCTTCTTTTTCGATCATGTTTATGAGATAGAGCATTCAACCATGTTATCTGCAACTATATGATGACATGACTTAATTTATTAAATAAATGCATATATACCTCTCTTCTTCCATTTGGTCATTTAGACTTCCTTCGACAACATCCTTTCCTTGCTTGAAAGTACTTCAATCATCTTGACATGCTGCACTCCTTTGTCATCATACCATCATCCTTCTAAACAATGGATCCCACATATGGTGGAATGTAGACCATCAACAAGACGCTTCTTCCAAGTATAAGTGAACGTTCTAATGAAGATTCCAATGGAGGATCTCAATGATCCTCATCTTGCAAATGCTCCGTCCCAATGACGATGATGTAAGATGATTCCTAAGATTTCTATCATGCTAGATGGCATTCTTTCAACCATATATTCTAATGATTTCAATAAGGTTACCAAGAGCTACTTCCTGTCTATGATAACTACTACATCCATGTAGACTTCTACTTCAGCTATCCTTTCAAGCTTCTATAATGATGTCATGAGCTCTTGCTTCAATCGTATGCTTCTAATATGATGCCATCTCCCAATATGATGCATCCTATCATACTCACAATGCTTTCTAACCATGGTAGAGGTCTTTTCACCTCCTACTTTTCCTTGCTATCAACCTAAGAGATCTTAATAGTGAATATCTATCCCTTCCTTCTTGGATTTCTTCTCATCAGGTTCTTCTACTTCTTTCTTTCCTTTTCTTGTTGTCCTTCTTGAGTTTTGGACAATCTCTCTTGAAATACCCATATTCCTGATAGCCATAACATTAGATTTTTGACATATCGATCTTCTTCTTTTTTTGAGGACCAAACTTCCCAAACTTTCCTTTTCTCCTAGCCATGGCCGCAAATGCTTGAACTTGTTCGCTTCGTCCTACATCATTTTTTTCCTTCAACCTTGTTCCCTCGATCTTACATAATGACTAAAGTTCACTGAATGGGGTAGCTTACTTCCTTCCATAGATGCTTGATACGAAGTTGCCCCATTCCTCCGGTAGTGCATTGAGCACAACTATGGTCATTTCTTTATCGGACATTATTTCCCCCAATTCTTGTAGTTGATCTCTTATTTGTGATACACTCATAAAGTATGAGGTTATTCCTTATTTTGATATCGTCATCTTGTATAGCTCGGTTCTTAAAGATATGACTTATCCAACAGTGCTTCTAGAGAATAATTCTACTCGCTTCTCATATATTTCTTTTGACATCTCCAACTTTGCTACATAAGGAATGAGGGGAACCTTGATGGATTCTATAAGGATCCTTTGAGCCCTTATTTCCCCTTTCATATACTTCGACAGTGCTTGAGCTTCTTCTTGTGATGGTTTGGAGACCTTACCATTGACATGACCAATAACTTCATTCTCTATGAGGAGCAAATTTGCCCTCTTTTTTCATGCAAAAAAGTTTGATGACGCAACCAATTTGTTGCTCTCCTTGCAAAATGAAGTCATTTTGATAGATTTAGACAGAGTTACAAAGATACTTACTTGTCAAGTGAAGACACTCCTTTATGATGAAATCTTCAACTTGATGCCTTCTTGAAGATGTTGATAATAGAAGATGTCTTACTTCAAGTATGCTTTGAAAAGTGATCTCTTCTTCAATGAGAGGGAGATTTCTTTGATGATGATGATGATGGCAATGCTTCTTCCTGCTTTTCTTGGATATAGATACTTCCAGATGCTTCAATGTGTAGTCCTTCTTTGAGTGGAGGTAGGGTCCTCGAGATCTTCTTTTCCTTGTGATGATGATTAGGCTTCCCAAGAATGCTTCGAGAGTAGAACCCTTCTTCGGATGAGCTACAGTTTTGAGGTCTTCTTCTCTTTGAGATGTGACGATCCTTGAGATGTGATGAATGGTACTCCTTGATGTTCCTTAGGTTGCTTAGCCCTTATGTATTCCTTCTTGATGGTTCGATGTCCTCTGTGATGCTTTGACCTTCCTTGATATTCCTTTTGATGGTCTTTCTACAAGTTGCCTTTCCTTGTCTTGTCACCTTAGCTCTAATCTCATGTTGAGAAATCTAGGCGCCGCTAGATTAGGTGATTTCTCTTACTTTAATAATTGTTTGTGATGTTTTACTTAACTTGATTAGTTTCTTCTTTCACTTGATTATAGTTAGTGTTCTTATCATCAAATAGTTACCAAAACAATAAGAACAATGAGACAAGAGGACACAAGATATAGGCGATCAGCCAGGGCCAAAACCTCCCCTCTTGAGAGGAAAACCCACAAGAATTCTTCTCTTCTTATAGAACCTTCAAATGACGAATTCCAAGACCTAAGACCCTTGACAAAGACCCCTCCAAGACCAAGTCAACCTTTCTCCTTGATCAGCTTTCTTTCCAGCATTATCAATCCCAACAACTTCTTCAGCAACTTCAACCCTAGCAATTTCTTCTGCAATTTCGACCCCAGTAATTTCTTCTGCAACTTCGACCCCAGAAACTTTCCAGCAATTCGAATTGCCCAACAACTTTCGAGTACTTCGACTTTCCCAGCAACTTTCCAGTACTTCGACTTGCCCAACAAATTTCCAACACTTTGACTTGCCCAACAATTTTCCAGTGACTCGAATTGCCCAGCAACTTTAGAAACCCTAACACAAGAGAGAGAGAGAGAGAGACAGATCCAGAAACTTTGATCTTGCTTTTCTTCTTCTTATCCTTGATTTTCGTCCTTTTCCAGCTTCTTTCTTGAGGAGATCGAACTTGCTAGAGGTGTATCCAAATGAGGTCGTGTTCCTTCTTTTATATAGGCTTTTCAAGGGTGTGAATTGCTTCCTTGAGGCTGACTTCATCTTTCATGTAGGTCGACTTGTTTGAGGCACCATGACAAGGTCTTGGAGGGTCTTTGACTCTATTTTGACTTAAAGAAATTTTTCTTTACAATATGTAACATGCCCAAATGGGTCTTCCATACATGACAATGACTCAATTGACTTGTAGACTAAATGACAAGCCCTAGAAGCACTCAATGGGTGTTTGACCTAAAAATAAATTTCCCTTGAGCATGAAACCCATGCCTCAAGACTAACAATAATAATTATTTTTCTCTCTACATCAAATACATAAAATCATGATTACATTTGTTATTATGAAGACCGAACCTAGTTACATATTTCAACAAACCCCACGAGGGGGAAAACCCAAACAACTTCTCTTCTTATAGAATCAGATCAAAGTGAGATAACCAAGACCTGCCACAAGACCCAAGTCAACCCTCCTTCAAACCTTCCTCAACCAAGTCAAATCCAACAAAGCCAATGCTCTTCAAATCTGGTCAAACTCTTAAATTTCGGCCCTACAGTAGTTCTAAAATTTCTAGCCACTGCAATAGCCCTAAAATTTCGTACGTATGGAAAAATTTAGGGCAGAAAATACAAAAATTTCTCTCCTTTGAATTTCTCTCTTTTTCCCTTGACCTTTTTGCTGGTTTTCCTTCTTTTTCTTCGCACATAAATCGATAAGATGAATTGGTGCTCAAATGAGGTCAAACCGCTCTCTATATATACACATCCAGGAGGTCGTATAGGTGCCTCTCTGGGCTGACTTGACCAAGAGGATCGACTTGGTCTTGTGGAGGACAAAATGACTCTTTTGACTCGAACATGAAATTTGTATTTTTCTTACAAATAGTCTAAACCCTAGAAGCATGAAGAACATGAAGAACATTCTTTGACTAGAAAATAACAATAATAATAATAATAATTTATTTTTCTTCTTTTTGTTTTTACATAACAATGACAATTATGAAGGCCGAACCTAATTACATTTCCAACAAGTGGAAGGGGGCATGTACCTTTTCCTTGTGAATGCATATTCCTATCTAGCACTAAAGATTTATATTTTTCTATATAATCTTCAAAACTTCATCAAATATAAGCAGAGGAATTGGTTGCAAATAGCCTCTCCAAAGTTTTCTTCTATCATTAAAACTTCCCAAATACGTTTTTTGTTGGATAGACAGAGAAACATTCCTTCTTAACATAAGCATACATCCTTCTGTTCAACGCAAAATGACCGTGGGGGCAACAATTATTCCCTAATTGAAAATGACTCGATCAAGTAAGGTTTGTTGTCTTCTAGGATTAGATCGAGACAGTTTTATAATTAGATATCCTTCTAGTGCTTACAACAAGTAAATGTTTTGACAATTACAATTTGGAGGTTAATTTCCCCATGGTATGGCTTCATAAGATGTCCTAAATTTAATGCCTTTCATGTGTCTGAATCAGGGTATTAACTCCTCCAACATGGAATAGGGTCTAACAAGAACCCATGCCTATGTTATTGCATTAATGAGCGGCAATTATATAGTTTATGAGCGCTAAAATTAAAAAATAAATATATAATCATATTGCCCTTTAATTGAATAAATTTAGTTTTTATTTAAGGAAGACTGCCCATGACAACTGAACCTTGGTTCCTTCATACAAAAGACTTAACATTCCTCATATTGGCCAACATTTCCCCACATCACATTGTTGAAAGCTATTGAAGAGAAATGAATTTGAAACATTTTCAGTTGTGTATAAACTCAAAGGAGGAAAATGAAAGCCCATAGATTCAACCCTAGGTCTCTCATATGCCAATGACAAGTTACAATTTGTTAATGGAGGAGGTGCAAATAAGGGTTTTCTTGTTGTATTACTCGCTTAACCCAACCCAATTGAGTTCAAAACCCCAATGTGTTTAGTCAAGCTTTCTATATATAGAATATAATCTAACGTTCACATATATTTTAGCTAGCGACATATGTTATACAAGTTCATTGGAATTGACATCCACCATCTCTACCTAAATTTTGTGACTAATTTTATCGCCTCTTCGAAAAATGAATTAACAACATTGGTGGTGATTGAGCATTTATCAAATGGTGATATATTCAGCGACAGATTAACTCTGCAAATATTGGCACAAGGAGTCGTGGAGACTTTCCTTTAGGGGAGTTGCCACACCTCTTGTGGTAGAGAGCTACCATGGGAGGGATGGGGAGGAAACAATCCACTAAGTTGTCTCCCATAATGGGCTCTACAAGAGAGTCACAGCAGTTTCCTTAAGGGAGATCACCCCTTGGGAGTTGGGACCTCGGCCTACCATGACAGATATTGCAACTCACAAAAACCATGCACATAAAGAAACCAAGAAAACTCGAAGGTGTTCTTTGTATTGAGTGAATAGTAAGCGAAAGTTATTTTATATAGATTACAATGGAGTCAAGTCAACCTTATGAATGTGGGATAGAACAAAATACATAAATAACACATAAAAAGCATAAAATAAACTAAAGTCCAATTGACTTTATTAATGCCCAAGTCTAGTACCTAATTGACCATTATTAAACTAATATTTACTTTCATACTCTCCCTTAATGGTCACTCTACTAACTGCACCAAGCTTATCTCAGAATTTTACATAATTTTCAAGAGCTGAATCCTTGGTGGGAATGTTTGTAATTTGATCCACTATAGGACAATCTTGCAGCTCAATAGATCCATCTTCTACAAGTTGTCTGATGAAGTCACAGTATACATCAACATGTTTGGTACACTTGTGAAAGACTAGATTCTTGGTAAGTTTCATCACCCCTTGATTGTCACATAATAGGGGTACCGGCTCGGTTTGCTATATTTGCATATCTAAAAGGATCTTCTTGAGCCAAACTACCTCACACTCTCCTTTCACTACCACTCGATATTCTTCTTTTGTTAATGAAAGAGCTACTGCATGTTTCTTCTGGGTGTCTATGTGACTACAACTGTGCCAAGGCAAAAAACATATCCATAAGTGGATTTTCTATCATCAATACAACCTACCCAATCTAAATCTATATAACCACACAACCTAGGGTCTTTACTTCTGTTGTACATAATGCCAAAGTCGAGTGTCACTTTCACATATCTCACCACTCACTTTGTTGTTATCCACTGCTCTTCCTTAGCACTATTATGAATCTGGAAATGAAGCTCACAATGAAACTCAAATCAGTTCTAGTGGTCATAAGATATATTAAGCTACCCATCAATTGCCTGTATATTGATTCATTAACTTCCTTAAGAGTCAGTTTTCGCTGAAAGTTTCAACCCTTTCTCCATAGATGTAGACAATATTTTGCAATATATCATTCTGAATTTGTCCAACAAACTCCTGGTATATTTTGTTTATGAGACAAAATTGTTGGTGTTTGTTTGCCAAACTTCTACACCTAGACAGTAGTGTAGCAAGTCTAGATTAGTCATGTCAAAAGCTTTGCTCATATTAGATTTCATCTATTCTACTGCATTTTCCTTGGTACCAACAATAATGATATCATCTACATATATGATTAGAAGGATGAAATCATTACCAAATATTTTGACATACATGTTTAAATCTGAAAAACTCTGATGGAACCCCTATTCATCCAAATACCTATCAATTTCATCTCTCAAAAGCAGAATTTTTGTTGACATTGGGTGGCTACCTGGTATTCATGTTGTTTTTCAATCATCGTTGAGCATCCTCACATTACAGTTGAAACCTTTTCCATCTTTATCTCTCAATATTTCTAAACCTAAACTCGAAAACTTTAGATTATTTAATAAATTTAAAAAGATCCTCTTAAATATTTCAAAAGAAACTCAACGGCACAACTCTCCCTTCAGAATTTATCATGTGTACACAGTTTCATCTCTCTGTTAACTCCGTGGCTCTTGCATTCTTCATTTTTACAGACTCCATAATTCAATACCATGTTAAATTTTATATATGAGTGCATACACACTATAATATGGAGAGAATAGTCCACGGGGTCTTGGATAGACGGTGATCGGGTGCTCTGTTAAGGCACTCCTTGATGTGAAGTCACCAGTTCAATTCCCCGCCCCGATCGAAGTGATATATTGGACATGATGAAAATGTAGTCCTGCCAAGCTTACAAAACAAAAGAAATATGGAGAGAATAATAAATAAGGCAAATATTCATGACATGTTGTAACAAGTACATACTTTGGGGCCCAAGGTGGGCTACCCACAATTAGATGTACCGCCCTCTCATCAAGCTCTCTCTCAATACATCAATATAGAGCACCCTTAGGGTGGTTAAGGTGGTTAAGCCACCTAATCCCTAACCTATCATTACATTATAAAATTAGCCATATTCAGTGACTTACATAAGTAACACTCAATATATTATTTTTTCAAGTTATATTGTAACATTTCTGACTTACATTTTCCACTAAGCTAGACAGCTAGTGCCAGACTGTCAAAACTTCAACTTTATCAATTCATGTCATTACTCAACACTGAGGAATTAAACAATTTATTCCAAAATTTAAATTCATGGCAGGGTGAAAGAATTATACATACCACTCAAGTCCAGCAAATTAAAGAAAGCAGGGCATTGATCAATACTCGTAATGAGAGTAACTGCACACCAAATTTTATGGTAGTCCTTCCGCAAACATCTCACAATGCACAATTTCGTAATAGGATTGGCATACTTCACTGTAACCAAAATCCCAAAACTAACATAGCATTAACCCTGCATGTGTTTAGCATGATATTGAAGGACTGTAGATTGGTTCCTTCATCATGTGAAGTATAAATTTCAGCAATGACAAATCAGTTGTGTAAAGCCATACAACTGCAATTTAATGTAAACCTAAATTTCAAGTTCATTATTTGTTAAGAACATAATATGATGGCATAACTGACACCCTGAATAACAAATTTTTTGATAAAAACAAAGAAAAAGCATATTTCAGTTAAAAAAAGTCTTCCAGATTACCTTGAATATAACCAACAGAAGCAGCTAGTCCATGTTCTCCAAAATTGACTAGTAAACTATCCTTAATGGTTTTCATGATACTGAATCGGTTGAGGTCGACCTCATCCTCCTTTCCATTCTCTCTATTGGGGTCAAGAAATATCTCGAACACCAAGTATCTATTTTTGTGTGCAACCATTGGATAACATGCCTAACAACAGCTAGGTATCTGGTGCAAACAATCATAACAAATATTTTTAGAGCTCAAAAAAACAGTAAAGAATGTATTTTCAGGTTAGATCCATAAGTTGAGTGCTTATAAAAACATTTCCTTCACAGACTCCAAGGTAGTGTGAGCAGAATATTTCAATTGTGAACCCATCTGCATGCTGAAACATTGTGAAACTAAACATGTCTACTTAATATTGCCAATGTGCAATGTTTGATATTGTGCAATATTAAAACAACATAATGGAAGAATGTTTTTAAAATCTTGGTAACTATCAGGATCGCCCAACAAATACAAAAATCAATATGCTTATAATCTTTGTAGCCAATCACTGGGAAACAGTGAAATTTTCTGCAATAGAATGGTTTCAGTAACAAACCTCCCTGACCTTTAAGAAAAGAATAAATGGTAATAGATACAATGTGCATGAGGCATTGACTTTTAACAAATCAGTTAATAACAGAAACAATAAATCATCATTCACAATTCAGAGAGAGAGAGACAGAGTAGACTAATAGCCTTTTATAGATTCTATTACATCAGTGATCCTGGAAAAAGAACATTCTTGTTGATGCTCTGAGGTGAAAAATGTGGTGAGAAAAAATTTATGTCAGCCGCATGGGATCAGGATATTTTATGCCCAAAAATGTTCCCGCTCTAAAAGCATTGGAAAGCTTCCCTTCCATTTCTGGTTTTCAAAGCATTTACCCTCAGATCCAGAGGAGAAGATGGATATGCATTTCATGCGACTCAGCTTAAGATATCTTTAGTCAAAGGTTCAAGAAAATAATGAATTGCTGTATTTTAATTATTTAGAAATCTAGAAATGTCATCCAGTCCTCAATTTCCTAAGAGTGGTCAACAAGACTCGTGAGTCATATTAGCATATAGGTTAGAACTAGGCATACCAGAAGTGTCTTCTTTGAGAATGCTCCCCACTACGGATTTGACACTCCAAGCAAATCTGCTTAGTGCACAACTTGGGATCATGGTCTCCTGTATAGGAGTGCCTCCAGGACTGTTACTTCCAAGGTACTCAAGGTGCTCCCTGCTTCTGTCTGAACTGCCACGCTCCCCACATGTTCCAGCATGCTCCAGAACTGCTCTGCCGCCAGTCTGGTCCCATTACCTTAGCACTCTCATGGGAGTACTTTTGTGACCATGCTCTCGAAGCACTAAAGGTTCAAGAAAATAATGAATTGATATATCTTAATTATTTAAAAATCTAGAAATGTCATCCAATCCTCAATTTTCTAACAGCGGTCAACAAGACTCTCAAGTCATATTAGCATATAGGTCAGAACCAGGCATGCCAAAGTGTTATCTTTGAGAATGCTCCCACTACGCATTTGAAACTTGTTAGCAGATATGGCTTTGTGCACACCTTGAGATTATGGTCTCCTGTATAGGAGTGCCTTGGGACCGTTACTTCCAAGGCACTCAAGGTGCTCCCTGCCTCTGTCTGAACTGCCATGCTCCTAACATGTTCCAGCACGCTCCCAAACTGCTCTGCCACCAGTCTGGTCCCGCTAACCCAGCACTCTCATGGGAGCACTTTCAAGTTTCATGACCATGCTCTCTAAGCACTAAGGGTGGTCCATGCCTCTGTCCAAACCTCCCTTCTCCCTACACGCTCTAAGACATTCCCTAACCACACCACCCCCACTGTTCTAGCAATCTTGCCCCACCCTGCTCCAGCCACAGTGTCCTAGTACTCCCACCTCATGCCATTCCACACTCCCTAACTCCACACAATTGTGCCACAAATTCAGGAAATAGGTTTCTTTTAACTTTTTATTATGCAAGAACCAAAGGTGGTTACAAAGTTTAGGGTAAACATGAGCGGTAAAGTAAAAGTCTTCTCCCTCAACGTCTTCCATCATTCATTCATTTTGTGTGTTTGAGTTTGGGCTCTTTGGAGTGAACAGCTTGGTCTTTTTGTTGATTTATGAGGAAGGCACACCTATAACAGCCTGGAGGAGTGTGATATTCCCACTTAGCAATATTGCTAAGGGAAAAATCAATTTTACCCAATTTTGTCTTATTTCATATTTGCACTTAGGAATTGTGGGTTTAGAGGTCCCACATAAATTTTGGGATTAAGTGGAAGCCCAAACATTACAAAGAGAGGGAGAAAATCGAGCTCCTAGTGGAAAGTGGGGACCACTCCTAGAGAATTGTGGCCCACAAAGGAAGTACGCTCTCATTGGAGGGAGTTTGGTGGGGGTAAGTCGATGGTTGGGCCCACATGGGCAATTGAGAGGCTCCTCGACAAACGAGGAGAAAGCAGCCACTTTTGGGTATTCTTGATCATTTGAAAAAACTCTTAGACCAGCACACTTGAGCCAGAGGCCGAGTCTACAAGTGCGTTGTGCACACGAGATTTTTAAGCGGAAACCTCACTCCTTGCTTTAGTGGACTTCGAGTCCCAGCCCAAGGAGGGAGTTTCATCCATTTTAGGTTGATCCAGGAGCAACATTTTGTGGTTTGGGGCTAGCATCAATAGGAACCGCGCAGTCTTGGCTAGTGTCACACGTGGGGGTTGAGGAGCAAAGATAGTTTGGGGCTAAAACTTGTGGGGAACCCCAGGAAGAAGGTTTCTTGGTGATTGGGGCCATTTTGGAGGCATTTGACAAAAGAAGTTACAGGTGGGTCGAAATACCCAACATTGGAGCCATTGAGGAAAATTGGGCCGAAATTCCAAGGTTAGCCATAGGCCAATTCCTTCGTGGGTTTTTGTGGGTATTGTGTGGAGAGCCCAAATTAATTTCCCAGAATTTTTTGAGCACCGAAGGAGGCCCTAGCAGCTATTCTTCACAACCAACAACACATTTTTTGGGCAGTTCAGCACAGATCCAGGAGAGATCAGCAGCAGACTTGAGGGGGACTTCTTCTTCTTCACTTGGGCTTTGCTAGCTTGCCTTGGGCGAGCCCAGGTGCACACTTTCCAGCACCAAATTGTACCCTCGTTTATTTTTAATAAAATGGCTCAGCAACGTAGTTTTTGGCTCAAATTCATGGTTTGATTTATGTGTGTGCTTTTTGTGGGTTTTCGTCTATGCATGTTTTGTTTATTACTGTTAAGTTTCTTTAGGGATATTACAGTGGTATCAAAGCTCATAGACTTGGCTCAACCTATGGGAGCAACATTGGTCTATGACACCAGAAGATCAGCGAAATATGACTTACTAGAGACAGAGGTACAAGAGTAGAGAAAGGCAATTGCAGATCACTCCAAATCTAGTAATAACTGAACCGGAGGTTGAGGAGACAAACATGGTAAAAATGAGGGAGACAAAAGGAATAAGCAGGAGGAGTTTGCCCAACATTTGTTGAAGGCAGTACAGGACATGTCCAAGGGCATCACGGAGTTGAGACAGCAAACTTGCAGCAACAATAAGGGCAAAGGAGTTCAAGGGGAATTCCAACTGGGTGAAGGCTTCGGTACTTCACAACACCACGCATCCCTTAACCCCAACATGCCTCTTATTCCCAAAACACCACCCAGGTCCACTATTCCCACATTCTTGACATCCAGAGCTAGTGGTCCGCAAAGGCAGGAGGAGATGCCTATGGGTTACTATTTTGTGGAGTATCAGTCCTATGGACCTGGTTTTAGGGAAGCCATCACTTTCAAGGACTTCTACCAGTTGAAGGGAAAAAATAGGCCCAAGGGACACAGCAAGGGAAACTACACGCATGGGACAGATTTGCAGTGTACTGTGGGGAGGTTGTTTCTCCAAAATTTTGATGGCTCTTCTAAGAGCTCAGCCAGAGCGTGGGTGGAGAAGTTGGATGTCTATTTCCAACTAAATCAGATGACGGAGGGAGAGGCAATTAAAATTGCCATGCTACATTTAGAGGGGGAAGCCCATGACTTGTGGTTCCATGGGTTAATCATGATGGGACATCTCGGAGTGACAGCTTACGAGGATTTCACCAAGAGGGTGTTTGAGCGTTTTGAGAGGAAAGATTCGGAGGAGCACTTTGGGGTGTTGACAAGACTCGAGCAAACCAGAGGCGCTGAGGCCTATATTTCGAAGTTTCTGAGGTTGTCTGTGACGGTGTCGGATTTATTGGAGGTTAGGAGGGTCTACATGTTTGTAGAGGGGCTAGCAAAGCCATTACGGGGGCTGGTGAGGTTCAACAAGCTCACTACTCTGTCGGACATAGTGGGGAGGGCTCGAGATCTGCAGGATTCTCCACCCAGAGCTAGAGTACCATTACCACCAAGACAGGGTTTCCAGCAAAGGGGAAGAAAAACTAGGGCTCCACCACCGAGAGCCAACCAGGGGCATGGACAGATGGATGAGGAGATCCGGGGAGACCTCCGAAGGAGGAAGTTGTGTTTCACCTATCAAGAACCATGGGCACCAGGCTACAGATGCGCAGCAGGCAAGGCCCACTACATTGCACCTTCAGGAGGGGTCCTTGCATCTCTACATGGGGTACCCAAGTTCTTGACCATGAGGATCTAGGGCACCCTACAGGGGCAGCGTGTCTCAATTTTGGTGGACAGAGGGGTTACCACAATTTCATTGATGCACAGATGGTTGAAAGGAGGGGCATCACAACCGAGGAGTTTGAGGGATTTTCGGTTCCATGCAGTGCACGCACTATGTTCTCGCCTTGACAGTGACCATGGGGAACTACTCCATGACAAATCATTTTTTTGTGGTGGAAGTACCAGACACCAATCTGGTGTTAGGTGTCCAGTGGTTCTATTCACTTGGCCAAGTCACTACTGACTGGAGGAGTTTGGAGATGGAGTTTATAGGGTTGGATGGAAAACCAGTTTTGCTACGGGCTATGCACTCTTACCCTCCTTAGACTGCTTCAACCCACAGGATGGAGGTTGATCTAAGACATGAAGACATTGAGTGGGTTGTGGAGTTGAGGGTTTCCGAGGCTAGGGGTCAGCCCAAACCACCACACCCAAAGATACAGGCCATTTTGGACAGGTACCCAGTAGTTTTTGGAGACATACCGCCGGGTCAAACACCTAACCGAGGGTTTGAGCATACCATTGAGCTAGAGTCGGGGGTAACAGTCATGATTACTACCGATTACCAACATCCCAAGGCATAGCGGAGTGAGATAGAGGGAGTTATTCATGAGTTGTTGGCACTTGAGCACATCAGGCCTAGATCCAGCCCTTTTGCTTCATCAATTGTCCTGGTGAAGAAGAAGGATGGGTCCCTACGCATGTGCATCGACTATCGGTCCCTTAACAAGAAGACCATGAAGAACCATTACCCCATCCCACGCATAGATGAGTTGATGGATGAGCTGAGGGGGGCAAAGTTCTTCTCCAAATTGACTTGCATTCAAGGTACCACTAGATTAGGGAGAGGGACCACGATGTCCCTAAGACAGCTTTCAGGTGCCACTATGGGCCCTTTGATTTCCTGGTTATGCCCTTCGGCCTAACCAACGCACTTGCCAACTTCTAGTCCTGCATGAACCACATGTTTCGTGGGCAGTTGCAGAAGTTTGTGTTGGTGTTCATTGATGATATCTTGATCTACAGTCGGACCTGGGAGGAGCACTTGCAGCATTTAGAGACAATGTTGCGTATTTTGGAGTAGCAATTCTACACAAAATCGTCCAAGTGTGAGTTTGATTTGACAGAGATGCTCTACCTAGGGCACATTATTAGGGAGGACGATGCGATGGTCCATGAGGAGAAGATCAGGGCCATCCGAGATTGGCCAGAGCCCCAAAATGTGACGGAGTTTAGGGGATTTGTGGGCATTTGCACCTACTACAGGAAGTTTGTGAAGGGATGAAGCAACAAAACTTAAGAGTGTTTGTGCTTTTAATATAAAATACTCAAGGTATTTATAAATAATTTTTTATTAATATATGAAATGTACAAGGATATTTGAATGTTACAATGAGGCCCTGCTTATATACCTAGGCAAGCGTCCTTTCATGATAGGGCATGTCTTTTAGGCATGCCTTTTCAGTTAACTAATGACTATTTAAAATAATCATCATTTGATTATTTATTATTTATATTTATTAATATTCATTTTATTTTATATAATTTATATTTGTAATGTTGCCTCTTCCTTCAAAAGCTTTGTCCTCAAAGCTATATTTCTAACAATTTTCTTCATCTTGCGTTTATCATCTCGACATATATAACTCGACATCACTGGGACCTCAGCTAGTGTAATTCCCTGGTAACAATGTCTTGAACCAAGGGTTATCTATTTCTTTTTGTTATTTTTTATTTTTTATTTTTATTTTTTTTATATAATATTTTTTTTAATTAATTAAAAAAAAAAAAAATATATATATATATATATAGAAGTAACTTTATAAAGGTTTATTACAAGCAACTTTATAATTAATAAAGTCATGTTATAATAATTTATAAAGCACTTAAATAATTAATGGTTTTATTTATGTTTATATTTAGTCACAGATGGTCACATCCGTATATGCATCTCGCCCGCTGGGAGATCCAAGATTAACAATCTCTATCAAGGGTCGAGTTTTCTGATTCGTTCTGTTGGATTTTCCACCCTTCTTTACGATTTCTACAAAGTTGGTGGTGAAGAATTATCATTGCTTGTTCATCTCATCCACCCAAAAACTAACCCTATCTCGAATCTTATTCGCGTTCATTTCGCCTAAATCATAGAAACGGTAGACCAAAACTTTCAATGTACTATACAATGCGTTGACAGTAACCTCCTGAAATGACTCACTACAATAAGCATAGGCGATATTTGCATAGTGGATGAGATCCACACTAGAGGAGGATGGTTCAACCATGATGAAAGAGATGATGTGAAGGAAAAATTTGGCATATCAAACAATTGAGTGTTAAACATGGCCTCCGCGATGCGCACGATTCTCGAAATGTCATTCTTGTAGCGGCCGCTAAAGTAAACCTCATGTAGTATGCCACATAAACCCTCGGCACAGGACTGCGTGCCCGTAATAGAAACACCATCCTTTGCATTGAAGTCTGTAATCTCTGCAAGCTTAACTATCTCTCGACTAATGTTCACAGTATCCCTGTCAATCGGGTTACCAGTCGCGCCCTTCAGTGCGTTTATATAGAAATGTTGTCTTAGGGTTTCAATAAGTGTCACGAAGCCATTCATAGAACGAAACAATCTTTTGTTCATGTCGCTCTACTGGCAAATGAGATGAAGGAGATTTAAACTTTTCCACACGATTTTTGAATCTCGCAGAAAACTGATAGCGTTTGCAATCCATCGAGCGAGTGATTCCACGTGCTCAAACATATGAATTTCGTCCAATATCTCAAATGGGTAGTCTTGTATCACCCTAGAGTCTGATAACATGTTTTGACCTGTAACCTCATTCTCATCTCTAACGACCACAGGTTGTAGCATTTGCATTCTTAGTTCGGCTTGGGGCTGAATATCATATATGTTTGGAGGCCTCCCATTCTCATCTGACTTAGATTTATCAACATCCAGAGCTTCTTGCAGTACTTGTATTTGTTGGTTCGTAACTGGGTTTATAGCCTCTTCTAGAGGGTGGGCATCTGTGAATTCCCTCAACTTAGGAGATATATTTTTCTCATTGTCTATTGAATTAACACCACCGGTTATACACAAATCACCTTCAACGGTAGGCCATTTGAAGGAATTGTTTATTGGGTTTTCCCATGCTCTTCTATGATTAAGCATTTCCTCCATCACTATGATCTCGCTCATAAGATTCATCGTTCGAGCAAAATGCAGCGTGCAAAATGTTCTCTTCTACAACATCCAAAGCAACCATCTCCTGGGCCTTGTCCTCAAATATGGACCCAGTGGTCTCTGCATAATCACCAGAATGGACAGGAAATCTTTGTGGTTCTTGCTTATCAAAAGTGTAAATATCTTTTGTAGGCCCCATCTCAGAGCCAAGAGGCCATCATGCCACCCTTATAGCTAAAGTCTTGTTTTCCAACCTATAGCCATTCATATGTGCAATAGCTTGGGCAGCGCAATTGATATTATAAAATTTTACAAAACCATAATATTTGCTTGAACTTTTCACATTGTCCCTAATGACTTTGGCTTCAACTATTCTACCAAAAAGAGAGAATAGCTTAATTTTATTGTTCCTCTTCCATGGTAGGAGGCAGTTATCCCAGATATACATTTGAGCGATCAATTTCTTTACCATTATTATGTTCAAAATTAGGTCTTAAACCCAAGGAAGGACTATCAAAAACTAGACTCCAAACCCACGTGTGATTAGTTGGGGCTGTATCCATGCAAACGAGAACCTTGTACAAAAGGGGTCCCAAATTCATGACCCTTGATTATCCCTGGTCCTATTCCAACACTTCCATTTTCTACATGTTCCAAACCTCCAGCTAACCATGACAGATAATTGTCTCTAAAACCCAATGGTTGAGAGGACTAAATTGGACCCATAGACCCCCTTTTTTTTACGATGCCCTCATTACATCGGGTCCTATTCGAGCATTTTCATTTTGTTGGTTGATTTCAGATACCTCTCCATCCCAGTCGTTGTTGAGATCATCTTCATCTTCATGTGGATCTTCTTCATTATGGTCAAGTTTATCTTCTCCATTTTTAAATGTAATGTTTTGTGCATTATTCTCATCATTTTGATCATGGTGTTCTTCCTCCTCTTTCCCATAATCCACTTTTTCTTTTTCAAATATGTCATCTTCATAATTATCTTCTTTTTCTTCTTCCACATTTTCCTCTTCATCATCATCAATGTCTTCTTCAGCATCTTCATTGTTATGATAGTGTTCATCTTCTTGTTTCTCAAGATAGTTCTCATCCACGTCATCTTCATCTGGATCATCATCTTGATCTAAATAGTCCTCATCTACATCATCTTCATTTGTGTCATCATCTTGATCTATATCATTCTCATCCACATCGAGATCAACTTCATCTGGATCATCATCTTGATCTATATCATCCTCATTCACATCAAGATCAGCTTCATCTAGATCCTCATCTTGATCAATATCATTTTCATATTCATCATTATCTATTACATCTTCATTTTCGTTATCGTCTTTCTGATCAAAATCTTCTTCTCTTGCTTCACCTTGTTTCGTTTCTTCACCATCACTATCATCTTCCTTATTATGGATTTCTGCATATTCTTAATCATCCTCATCATTTTTATTTTCTACAATTTCAACCTCTTCAATATCCTGTTCTGCATCATTTTCTTGGTTAGAACATTCTTCATTTTTAGTCCCTTTCATGTCAGTGTATTCTCCCTTTAGACATGTAGTAATTTCTGCACATGATTTTTCTAATTGTTGAAATGCTTCTTGAATTTCACTAAACTGCTCAATGATTTCAGGGCGTAAACGTAATGGTACATTGTGCGGCAGATAACGTCCAAAGGCTCGCATGGCTCTGATACCACTGAAGCAACAAAACTTAAGAGTGTTTGTGCTTTTACTATAAAATACTCAAAGGTATTTATAAAAAATACTTTATTAATATATGAAATGTATAAGGATATTTGAATGTTACAATGAGGTCCTGCTTATATACCTAGGCAGGCTTCATGATGGGGCATGTCTTTTAGACATGCCTTTTCAGTTAACTAAATGACTATTTAAAATAACCATCATTTGATTATTTATTATTTATATTTATTTATATTCATTTTATTTTATATAATTTATATTTGTAACAGGGGTTTCTCTCAGTTGGCCACTCCCCTCTCCGATTTGACGGAGAAGGTGACGTTTGAGTGGACAGATATAGCGCAGGAGGCTTTTAAGCACCTCAAACAGGTCATGAGCAGTTGTCTTGTGTTGGCACTTCCAGACTTCACCCAGCCCTTTGTACTTAAGTGTGATGCATCTGAAGAGTGGGTAGGAGCATTTTTTATTCAAGGGGGCACCCTATAGCTTTCGAGAGCCGGAAGCTACTGCCCCACGAGAGGTTGTACTCCATCTAGCCATCATGTAGGCGCTAGCCAAGTTCATACATTACTTGGTGGGGAACAAGTTCAGGGTCAAGACAGACCACAACAGCCTCAAATTTTTCTTGGAGCAGAATCAGTTGTAGGAGAGGCAGCAGAAGTGGGTCAGCAAGCTCCAAGCATATGACTTTTACATTGAGTATGTCAAAGGAAAGCACAACGTGGTGCTTGATGCGTTGTTTAGGAGGCTGACTACCTTTTTATTGATGAGCATTGCCCCGGATTGGAGGGCACAGTTACTCGACTTTGACATTGAGTGTGTCAAAGGAAAGCACAACGTGGTGGTTGATGCATTGTTCAGGAGGCCGACTACCTTTTCATTGATGAGCATTGCCCCGGATTGGAGGGCATAGTTACTAGTAGAGTACTCCAAGGACCGATTTGCATGCGAGGTCCTTGATGGGGTAGTGGCAGATGACCGGTACAGGGTGATGAATGAGGTGATTTACTTCAGGGACTAGATTTATTTAGTGCCCAGCTCCCAATTGAGGGAGAAGAACTTACAGGTTGCCCATGACTCACCATTAGCAGGGCACCAGGGATTCACCAAGACGTATAGGGCCATCAGAGAGTGTTTTACATGGAGGGGCCTTAAGGATGACGTTTTGAGGCATGTCAGAGAGTGTGACACATGCCAGAGGAACAAGGGTGAGTAGTCACACTCTGTGGGGTTGCTACATCCTCTTCCTATCCCTGAGGGGAAATGGGGGAGTGTGTCGATGGATTTCATTACTGTGTTTCCCACAGTACAAGGCAAGGAATGCATATACGTGGTGGTGGACCAATTGATGAAGTTTTCACACTTTTTCGCCATCTCAACCCAATACACGGCCTCACAAGTGGCCGAATTGTTTTTCAAGGAGGTGTTTCGGCTACATGGTATTCCGAAGATCATTGTCAATGACTGAGACAGCATGTTCATGGGGGGGATTTGGCAGGATTTGTTTCGACTGCTAGGCAAAGAGCTCACTTCAAGCACCAGTTATCACCCCCAGAGTGATGGGTAAACTAAGATAGTTAACAAGTGGCTAGAGGGTTGCTTGTGTAATTGTGTGAAGGGCCATCAGCAAGCCTAGATACGGTGGTTGCACTAGGGAGAGTACTGCTACAACACCACGTACCACATGTCCATAGGTATGTCTCCATTCCGAGCCTTGTGTGGTTACAATGCATTATCTTTTGCTAACGTAATGTTTGGAGACAGCAAGGCCCCTAGGGCCAAGGATTGGATACAGGAGAGCCAAGACATCTTACGGGCTCTCAAATATAACCTGCAGACTGCGCAGAACCAACAGAAGCTCTATGCAGACAGGGGCGGAGTAGAGAGGCAGTTTGAGGTTGGGGATTTGTTCTTCCTGCGGCTCCAACCATACAGGCAGTCATCACTCAAGCAAAAGGGGGCCAAGAAGCTCAAGCCACGCTTCTATGGGTCGTACCGAGTCACTAGGAGAGTTGGGGAGGTACCATATGAGCTGGAGCTGCCCCCGGGGAGCCAAGTACACAACATTTTCCATGTGTCTTACTTGAAGAAGGCACTAGGACAGCAGGTGACCGCGGCTACAAAGATACCACCTATGGATGATGAGGGGCACTTAATTTTAGAGCCAAACGCTATTTTGGACACCCATGAGAGGCACGTGCGGAACAGGGTTATCAAAGAATTTTTTATCAAATGGAAGAACCTACCAGATGAGAAAGCCACTTGGGAGGGGGAATAGATACTTCAGTGTCTTTCTTTGCAGTTGCTTGAGGACAAGCAACAATTTGGCAGAGAGGAGTGAGATATTCCCACTTAGCAATATTACTAAGGGAAATATCAATTTTGCCCAATTTTGTCTTATTTCATGTTTGCACTTAGGAAATATGGGTTTAGAGGTCGCACATAAATTTTCGGATTAAGTGGAGGCCCAAACATTAGAAAGAGAGGGAGAAAATTGAGCTCCTAGCGGGAAGTGGGTACCACTCCTAGAGAATTGCGGCCCACAAGGAAGTACGCTCTCATTGGAGGGAGTTTGGTGGGGGGATGTCGATGGTTGGGCCCACATGGGCAATTGAGAGGCTCCTTGACAAAAAAGGAGAAGGCGGACACTTTTGGGTATTCTTGATCATTTGAACAAACTCTTAGACCAGCACGCTTGAGCCAGACGCCGAGTCTGCAAGTGCGTTGTGCACACGAGAATTTCAAGCGGAAATCTCACCCTTTGCTTCGGTGGACTTCGAGTGCCAACCCATGGAGGGAGTTTAATCCATTTCAGTTTGATCCAAGGGCAGCATTTTGTGGTTTGGGGCCAGCATCAGCAGGAACTGCGCAGTCTTGGCTAGTGTCACGCGTGGGGGTTGAGCAAAGATAGTTTGGGGCTAAAACTTGTGGGGAACCCCAGGAGGAAGGTTTCTTGGTGATTGGGGCCATTTTAGAGGCATTTGACTACAGAAGTTACAGGTGGGTCAAAATACCCAGTAGTGGAGCCATTGAGGGAAATTGGGCCGAAATTCCAAAGTCAGCCATAGGCCAATTCCTTCGTAGGTTTTTGTGGGTATTGTGTGGAGAGCCCGGGATTAATTTCCCGGAATTTTCTGAGCAACGGAGGAGGCCCTAGCAGCTATTCTTCACAGCCAGCAGCACATTCTCTGGGCAGTTCAGCGCAGAGCCGGGAGAGATCATCAGCAGACTTGAGGGGGACTTCTTGGGCTTTGCTAGCTTGCCTTGGGCAAGCCCAGGTGCACACTTTCCAGCACCAAATTTACCCTCATTTATTTTTAATAAAATGGCTCAGCAGTGCAGCTTTTGGCTCAAATTCATGGACTGATTTTTGTGTGTGCTTTTTGTGGGTTTTTAACTATGCATGCTTTGTTTATTACTGTAAAATTTCCTTTGGGATATTACAAGGAGAGGTCGAAGGCCACCATGGTAACATTCTAAAGATGCTAATTACAGTAGATTTATATATAAACCAAAAACAAAAACTCTAAACAAAAAATTGCCAAGAAAATATTGTGATTTTTAGTCAAAATCAACAAAAATAAGATTTTTTAGTGCCGTAACAGAATATAGAAAATAAAAATAAAAAATCGCAATTTTTGGTTCCTTAAAAACGATTTTGGGTTTTTCGGAGGTTATTTGTCTTTGCAGCCGTTGGGGAATGAGAAGGGCGGGCCTTACCAGCATCAACCAGTGCTAAAAGGGCCAAAACCATTGTTTTCATCACCATCAAAGTTTTTTTTAATGGAGCAGGGATCATTTCCTATCTTCCTACGGTGTTGATATTCTCAAATCCCAGATATTTCTTCAAATTCCACCTTAGTAACTAGTTTTTTTTCAAGATTTAGGCAGGGTTTTCAAAAGTCCATATGACTGCTTTTAATTATCATGGCTCACAGAACAATCGAAAGGTCTATTCGTTTTTAAACCAGCATGATGATTTTTTCCCAGCAGTGTTTGACCATTTGCCTCTTATCAGCATTTTTTTATGGCTCATAGAACAATCTAGAGGTCTGTTTTTTTAACAGCAAGCTATTTTTTCCAGCAGTGTTTGATGTTCATCTTTTTCATTTTCTTTTGCCCTGAGTTTGAAGTTGGAAGTTGAGTATTGCCTCGCCAATATGCCAAAGCCATTGGAGTCACTTGGTAGTATGGTGAACCTAAAGATGGGACAAAACAATAAAGATTATCTTGTACACTACGGAGGCAGAAATGACTGAAGGGATTAGCTAGTTTAAGTACCACCAAGCTAAAATCACAGGGCATGATGTTGAGATTGTTGAGAATTCAGCAGAGCAATGTTTAATTCAAATTCTCTTCTTAATAACTGCTTGTGTTATTCCTTAGCTTCTTTATCTTACTGCTTGTGTTATTCCTTAGCTTCTTTATCTTAGATTATTGAAATACATCAAACAGCTATTAAATCAGAAAGAACAGAGACACAAAATATAGGTTGTACGCCAGGGCCAAAACCCCACCTTTTGAGGGGAAAAACCCGCAAATCTATTTTATAGATTATTCAATTGACGAAGACCAAGACCCCTACTAATCAATGCTGAGATTTTCTCCAAAACCACTTGTACAGAGAAACTCGGTCTCTGTTTTCCCTTTCACAAATTCTGATTGTAACTTTAATGCAAAACAGCAAGGATATGTAGTTCACCTGAAGCAGACCTCGTACTAGCGAAATTTCTGAACTTCTGTAATTTTCAAATTCCTGAGTTTGCCGTACTTATAAAATATGTGTAATTTCTGGATCTCTGCAGATTTCGGGCTTCTGAGATTTCTGGTTAATACGCAATTCTGAGATTTCCTTTTTAACAGGTCCGAAAATAAAATTTACGATTTCTTCAAATTACGTCACGCTGTATATATGTAGTCTCATATATATATATATATATATATATATATATATATATCTAAGATTCGTATCTACCCGAGTTGAATGTGCTTTTAAAACGCTTACGGGAGCCTATATATACAATGGCTGTTCTTTTCATTCATGCCGTCAAGTGATTCGTCCAGCAGCCGACTTCAATATCTTTGAATAAGGCCGACATCAAATAGCAAGGATTTGGAGCGTAACCTTCAGCATGATTTGACAAGTGTAACATGACTTCTAATTTTTAATTTTATGACCTAATGACACATACTAAAGACATCAAGATGTCTTATAACCTATAAATATTCCTTGCTTATGTAACACATAAAGCAAGCAAATGTATTTATATTTATTTGTCATTTACATAAAAACATAATTATAAATCATTATGAAAACCTAACCTAGTTACACTTTTCAACACTCCCTCTTAATTAGGGAGGTATTCATAATGGTACTTGGTCATTCTCAATCTGAAGAGATCTCATAAGAAGAGTCAGATTTGTAACCCATCTGTTATAGCATCATATCAACCAGCATTGGCATGGTGCAAGGCCTTGACTAACAGCTCCATCTCCCGAAGAGAATGGGCTACAATGCTGGCGAGACCAATGACTTATAGACACCATCGTCATTGTCTCTCCAAGGTACATACTCCACCCAGGTGTTCACCGTGTATGACCTCATTGGACTATTCTTATCTTGGGTAGCTAACCCTCAAAGAATATCAGTCCACGACTACTCCTTTCTTGAATGGCCAACTACATGCTCAAGGGGTATCAGATGTCAGATGTTTACCAAATCCTCCATTCTTTCTTCCAGTGAAGACAAGACTGAGTGTCTATCTCTCCCTCTCACATAGGGAGGACATATCCACCAAACCAGGCTTGTCTCTTAAGTACCCAAGCTTCTTGTTTGAAGTGATTTTTTCAATATGTCAGCTACCTGCTCATTAGTAGGAATATACTGAAGTTGTAGCACTCCATTTTGTCCTAGCTCACGTACATAATGGTATCTGTTGTTAATATGCTTTGTCTTTCCATGAAAAACTGGATCTTCAGACAAACGAATACAACTGTTGTTATCACATAGTATCACAGAAGGGTCCATAGGTTTTTCAAATAAGTCACATAACAACTTCCTCAACCAGACTGCATCAACACCATAGATTACGCGAGCTGCCCACAATGCCATTTATGAAAAGGATAAAAAGAGGGAAGAGGCAGTTGCTACCAAAGTTGAACGTGCTGCTGATAAAGTGGCTAGATCCTTAAGAACCACAGGCAGAACTGTGACTCAAGGAAATGAGAGGGACTGCACGGATTAATCTTCTATGAGGACATCATCTTTCTTTATTCCAAGAATTGGTGATAAGGCATAACCTTCCATCCAGTCAATGGTTAGAAAAGAAGGAGATGCAACAAGCAAACAAGGTGATGGGGAGGTGTCTTTGCTAGAGCAACATACCTTTGAGCATCAGAAAGACTAATCCATTTTTTCAGCCAATCTGTGATGCCATTGATTGTTGGCTGAAGGTATAAGTAACCTGCATAGAAGGAGTTGAGGGGGGCAATTCTTCAAACAGAAAAGGATGACATCAAAACTAGATTGGACAACCTAAAGAAGTCATCAAAGGCCACTGGATGCATGGCAAAGTCCAATGGTTGGACAGATGGGAAGGGTCTGACCACATTAATCTCTTGTTACCTTGTACTAGGGATGCAATGTTTATTAAATCCATTGATGCATCAGTGCATGTTAAAGACACAGCATTCTTCTGTTAGTTGATGGATGGGTTCCTCTAAGAGATTGGTTTGCAACATGTTGTGCAAATCCAATGTTCCACCAAGACTCTGGTGCGGGGAGACACACAGGGGGGGTCGTGTGGGAGTACCCTCAAATTTTAGGGAAATTTTGGGGGTGGGGAGGGACGTCGGGGTATATAATATTTACTTATACACAATTCAAGTTCATATTCATTGTTCAATAATGAAAGCATAAATAGACTAATAGTAATACATTGAAATTTGATCCTCACATAAAATTTAAACTCATAATTGAATTAAAAAATGACATACATTGATCCATCCTCATCATTCATTTTGAACATACTCATCACTCATCCATACCATGAGATTCAATAATGAAATATTCAAATACATTGATCCATATCAGTCATCATTCATCATTCTACAATCTACATTGATTTAAAAATAAAATTCATCATTCATCATTCTAGAATGTAAATTGAAAACAAAACATACTAGTATATTACTATATACTAGATACTGAAGTTTAAACACAAATAGTTAATTACTAAATTCAAAATTTATATAACTCAAAGTCTCAAACTCAAAAATAGATAAGAGTCAAGAGTCAAGAATCAATTTGAGGTCATCAATATCTAATGTCACAACTCAAAAGTTAAAACTGAAAAGTAAAAATAAAATCAACAGCAAGGACTCAATCTCAATGATTGGTCCTCTACATCCATCTGTTGCATGAAGTCATCGGGACCATCAATGTGAATCTCGTTATCTGAGTCAGAGTCACTATCTTGAGAAACCAATGGAACTCCAACCAAACCATGTTGTAGCTCATCTAGTCCATCCTCATCATCTATTTGTGCACTATCCTATTGTTGGAGAGGTAAATCCTCTCTGCGGACAGAGGCGATCCCTACTAGCCCAGATCAGGTCTAGCAACAATCAAGTCACGCAGTGACGCAGGTTCCTAGTTACAAACGACAAAAATCATAACGAATTGCCTACCTCAGGTCCTATGCAGTAGTCATTAAAGAAAGGATGACGCTTCCCGTCCCTCGCTTGGCAGATCACGATTCTTTCGCTCGACACACCCAAACACCTGCACACATGTGAAGAATACAACGATATACAACGTAAAATCTAGAGTATGTAACCATACATCAGTCAGAGAGGATGTAATTCATTGCATCAAAGAAATAGACACACGAATGAAACCATAATCAAAGTCGCTTATCATTGAAATAACAAAGGAAAGATACAACCCAAAGCTCTGACACTTGATCTTCCTTCGGCGGCGCTGACAGTGGAACACGTCTCAACGAAGCTTGTCGGAAACGGGACGAAGCTCTCTCTCTTCAACTTGGCTCTCAAAGGTTGTCTGGCTATAGTCTCCTTGCTATAAGTTCAGCTCCCTCTCCTCGGCTTGGCTCTCAAAGGCTGTCTAGCTATAGTCTCCTTGCTACAAGTTCAGCTCTAGCTTGCTAAGGGTGAAGGCAAGCTTTTATAGATGGTAGAAGGGGAGTTGGGATCCCTACAATCATGGGATTGGCCCTATCTCTAAGGAAGCTTCTATGATAGGTGGAAAACCACCTCCCATACATGGAGATCCAGAGCCAAACCTCCCAACTCATTTTAGTGATTCGTTCAGGAGTTTTTTGGAATCAAACTTCCGCCATTTATTTTTTAAAAACATCCCTTATTAAGCTTGGCGCGAGTGAGACACTGGGACAGAGCGCCAATTGGCGCGCCCTCTATGGTGGATTTTCTCCATTGGCGCGAGGGCTGAACTGGCTAGTCACGCCAAGGCTAAAAGATCAGTTTTTAGGGTGTTGCAGAGGAAACTTTCTTCAAAGGAATGATTGTCCTTGTCAAGGGGGATGCCATGAAAGTGGTTTCAGGTCATGTCACTGCTCACAGGTCACGAGAATAAGCCCTCCAATGTGCGGGACGGGGGATTGCAGGGACGGTGACAAAATGTTGTGTAACAGATGCCCCCTAAAGCATGAGGCCCGAGAGAGAGAGAGGGGTGAAATGCTTTATGAGAACGTGCCCAACTGAAAACACTGCCGTCGGAAGACCTGCATCCAAGTACAACTGATATCTCTGATACATGATACGTGGTATAGGCGCAGCCATCCATAATAGAGTATACAACATAGTTATTAAAACCGGTCGGTTTGAACCGGCCAAGCAACCCAGTCAGGGAGGGCCCTTCTCCTTTTTTGCCATAAACCAAACCTAACCGGCCGGTTCCGTTCCTAACCGACCGGTTACATGCTAATCTTCTACACGGACCCACACACGGCCGCAATTAAGCTTTAGGGCTGATGTGGAGCCAAGGGGAGGGTTGTTTCCCTCCAAAAACACCCTCCCCAATCTTTTATAAGGAGGAGCAGCCTCTCCTTTGTCTCACACCAACTCATTTGTTGTTTGTGAGTTTGATTGAGAGCTTGGAGAGTGTTGAGTGTTTGCCGGAGCAGTGATCTTGGAGGCTTGGAGTTGGAGTTGGAGTTATCTTGGAGATGGTTTGGCGCTGTCAATAGCGTTGGCATCTTCAAGAGGACGCTAAGGAGGCTAGTTTGCATTTCCAGGTAAGTATTTTAACTTGAAAAATCCTTCATTTCATTGTTGTTCATGTATTTATTTTCTCATGTGTTTAGCTATTTTATTGCTCTAAAATCTCTAGTCCTATGCTATCAAATTTTGTATGTTTGAATGTGCATTTTGTTTCGTAAATTTAGCATTAGTTGTCCATTTATCTTAGCTGCAATTTTTTTTAAATGGCAGATTTATTTCCAAATTTCAATTATTTCAAGTCAAGATGCCTCCAAAAGCCAAGGACAGTGCATGGGTCCATTGTGATGTGATTGATGGAAAGATGGAAAAGGTCTTCAGAGCTGGTAAAAATTACTGAGCCCCTTGTTAAGGTGCTAAGGATGGTGGATGGGGAAAGGATGGCAATGGGATACATTTATGAGGCTATGGATCAGGCCAAGGAGCAGATACGGGCAGCTTACAGGGACAGGTTAGCTAAATATGGCCGGATATGGGAGATCATTGATAATAGATGGAACAATCAACTCCATCGTCCTATACATGCAGTTGGGTATTTTTTGAACCCAAAGTATCATTATAGAGCTCGGCTAGGAGATCAGCAAGATGGGGAGGTCAGATCTGGATTGATTGATTGCTTGGAGTGCATGATCCCTAACCATGCAGACCTTCTGGAAACACATAAACAACTTACTCTTTTCAGTATGGCAGCTGGTACCTTTGGAAAGAACTTGGCAAAAATGGCAAGAGATGTGGATCAACCAGGTAAGCAACTCCAATTTGTTTTTCTTTTCATGTTAAATTGTTTGTAAATAAGTAATGAAATGAACTATGTTACTAATGAATGTCTTTTTATTTGCAGCACATTGGTGGGAGTCATTTGGCGGCGAATGTCCTCAATTGCAAAGGTTTGCAATTAGAATCCTCAGCCAAACTTGCAGTGCTTCAGGTTGTGAGCGCAATGAGCGCAATTGGTCTGTTTTTGAGCGCATACACACAAAGAAGAGAAACCGTTTGGAACAGAAACGGTTAAATGATCTTGTGTTTGTGCAATACAACCTTCGCTTGAGGCGGAACCAACTGATGAGCAAAACACCTAATCTAGATCCCATTGTGTTGGATGATATTGATCCAACATCAGAATGGGTGGAGGAGACTGAAGATCCAGTGTTTGAGGCTGATTTTGATTTTGATGCAGCAGTAGCGGGGGTGAATTTGAAGCAGATTTGGTGGCGCCATCAGACGCAGACCCAGGATTGGTAGCTGCATCAAGCAAAGGCAAACAACCAATGGACGACACTAGTCATGCACCTCGAGCAACTCGTACTTCCATTAGGTCCACTTCTATTGTTATTGGTGGCAGGGGTACTGAGGTTGCAGATGAGCCTGAGGCTGAGGCATCCTCAGACTCTGATCCAGATGATGTCTATGCAGCGCCAGCAGCCGATGTTGATCCTGTGTCTAGTAGCGGTGATGAATTTGATGATTGATCATCATTCATGTGTAGTCTTGTATTAGGCAAATGACCTCATAGCTTGTAGCATTGTTTTTGGACTTTATGGGCCATTTGGAGCCTCATTTCTTATGTATTTTTCGATGATATGTATTGCACTCGGTGCCATTTTGATATATTCACCTTTGCATGGTATATAAATGAGCAAACTTTGCATATTTTGTCTCTATTGGCTTGGAATCATGGTTGCAAATCTTAAAAATAGTTTTTTTTATTAAAAAAATAATTAGTTAATGTATTTTTTTTTAAACCGGTTCATTGAGATCTGACTGCTCCCGGTTAGACCGGTTCCGGTTAGAAACCCGGTTCATTAGGTCCACCGATCCGGTCACCGATTCTGGTTTTAATAACTATGGTATACAATAATCAGGATCCAAGGTATGGATGCAACCATCTAGTAAGGATCAACAAGTAGACTTAGGTATGGTCGCAACCATCCAATGAAATGAGTCATGTAACTAATCATAATAAATTATAATCCACAAAAACCTGCAGCCTGGATTTCATCAGACAAAACCCAGGGTCTTGCGCTCCATCTCAACCCGAACAGAGTACAAGTCCCAGCATGTGAATAAGTGAGCTGAAGTCGAACATGCAAGAACATCGTCTCATTACCAGCCAATGATGAAAGTCGTTAACAGACGCGAGAGGTACCACCAATAATGAGGATGGCCCTCAAGGTACTATAGGTACAATCCACAGAATGTGAACAATGAGTTGATGTCGAACACCCACGAAATCACTCGATCGAAAGCCAATGATGAAAACCTTGCGTCGAATGCGAAGAACTTGCCATTGAGGCATGTAGGCTCCAAGGTACCAGAAGGGAGTCTCTAGATCAACTTCCTGGATAATGAGCTGAAGTCGACAGGAAGTGACCTTGATCGAAGGTGGGCCATAGTGTTTCCCACATCATTGACGCGAGACAGAGGAACATAATGTTTGTGGATCAAGGATCAGTAGAGAATCAGAGGGAGGTTGAAAACTGCAGAGGCCAACTTTTCTTGAACATATTGGCAGCACGACAGTGGATTTGGCAGTATTTGACATCAAAGGTTCTGAGGTCATGATGACGAAGCAAAGAGTAGATGAGCGGTCAAAAAGGATCACCCAAACCCATGGAGGCAAGCAGAAAACGAGATGAGATGTCCCCAACCCGACACGAATGCAGACAAGTGCCATGTTCAAGAGCGACATACTGCCGACACGACAATTGATACTGGTTCCATTTTTTCCCCACCATTTCTGGCGAGTACCCCAATTATTTTTGAAAACAAGCTTGAAGGGGATAGCATATGCTTGTAATGTAAGTTTGTCCTTAGGACAAATCCAACCTAGTACAGTTAACGAGCCCTAGAAAGGAGGAACTCAAGTATCATCATTACGACAGAGTCCGACGTCATCAAGTTTTGACGAGTCTGACAAAGGAAGAACTCGGCGTCTTTTCATGTTTAGAGAGTTTGAAAAGACAGCGGAAAAGTAAACTCCAACAGTCCCTTTTCGTAAATAGTTCCTCAGATCCAAAAAGGTAGAAAACTGTGTCTGAGAAAACCTCCTAGTCACGATAGGCTAGGGTATTCCTTTTTCGTAAATAATATATCCCAGCCCGAAAAATGGGTAAACGTATATTGTGTAGATGTCGTTTCGCAGCCAATTTAACGAGATCAAAATGACAAGCGACTCGGCAAACTTTTCATTTTTAGAGAGTCAGAAAAGAGCTGAAAGGTGACTCCTCCTGGAGGAACGAGTGGTATAAAGGGTAGCTACTGGTTTCGGTGATGGTGGAACTGCTCAGAACAAGTAAAGGTCAAGAGGTTGGCTAACAAGACCACTCATCGCTGCGGTTCCTCGGGAACGGGTAAAACAACCAACTGAAGGCATATGATCGGCCAAGCAAATAGTGACGATGGAGTGAGAAAACCAAGGCTCATCTGGCGAAAACAGGCTGATAAAATGGCAATCACAAGAGGTAAAATGGGAATGGTTTCATTTTTACACAAGCTTGAAATCAGGAAACTCTGCTTGAAGTTGGTTTCATTTTTACACAAGCTTGAAACAAAGATAAACTATGCTTGAAACCGGTTTCATTTTTACGCAAGCTTGAAACGAAACCAAACTATGCTTGAAAAAGTAAGCATGCCCCCAACATGGTGACTCAATTCGAGGTACATGCCCCCCAAGCTTCAATCCATATGAAAAGCAGATGGAGTGAAGGTTCAAGTTACGAAATCCAGAGACAGACTCGACGAGGATTTTACGAGATCTTATCAAAGACTCGAATTGAACAAGAAACATGTTTCATTGTTTTAACAAGGTTGACACATTAAAAGAACTATCCTCCTGATACCTTGTTTCATTTTTTAAGGAGCTTGACACAAGAAAACGAACTCTGCTCCGACGACCTTGTTTCATTTTTTAAGGAGCTTGACACAAGAAAACGAACTGTGCTCCGACAAGCTCTCATCATGATGAACAAGAAGTCATCACTTCCAAGAGTTCCACACCCAATGGGAGGAAAACATCTCGGAAATCAGGACCCAATGCCCCCAGCACCTGATGCACAACGGCACTATCACTGAATGTGGGCACGAGACAAGTAGCCACATAATTGACATGCGGCAGGGATGACACAACCGGCGGATAAAGATTCGGCAGGGACGATGGCAGACTAGCTGCCATATTCGGACCAAAGAATGCAAGATGATCGATGGTCACGATCCGACCTTGGTGCGGAAAACGCATCACACGAAAGAGGGAGGAGACAAGTGCTCCCATGGCATAAGTATAGTCGCGGCCCAGGAGTAAATTGAAATCCAAGGGGCCAGGAACAACCATCACGTCCATATGGACAGTCTTCCCTCCCAAAGTAACAGGCAACTTCGGAAGGATCCCTAGCGGTTGAATAGTTCCTTTGTTAAAAGCCAACAAATTCTGCGTAACAGGCACAAGCGATGGTGAACCGAAATCTTGCGAAGTAGTTGAAGACAAAATACTAACAAATGCGCCTTCATCTATAAAAGTGTTGGGTACGACCAGATGAGAGGCTTGTACTGTGATCTCAAAGGGCACATAATATGGAAGGAGGTATCCTACAAATCGACTCCAATCGAAAGAAGCGACCAAACTACTTGGAGGGGCTACCATCGAATAGAGATGGTCGTCTCCTGGTGTTACCATAGAAGAAGGAGCATCCTCCACGACTTCCATCATGGAGTCGGGAGGGGTATCCTCTGGGACGACCAACACGAGAGGCAGAGGGGCAACTTCTTGAGGTATGGGGACAGGAGAATCTTTCTCCAACTCCAAGGAATCTGAAGAAACAAGAAGAACCTGAGAGATGTGAGATCCACTCTAAACGGAAAAGACCTGGTGCACCGTAGACAGGACCAGCTCAACCGATCCCATGAGCAATGGTTGGTCAGGGACAGATTCATGAATTTGAATTTCTGGGGGAGCGAGATCGACCAAGGATGACTCTTGACAGATCGTAGGATCAACTAGCGGAGGACTCAAAGAAAGCTGCTTGTAACCAACCGGAAGGCATGGTGCAGAAAGAGTCGAGTTGTCCAAAACTCGTTTGGCTTCATCCATATACGGACAAAGGTGAATGGCATGGTGCCCTTCACACAACTTACAAGGATTGGTAATCTTACCCTGCTTCTTAGGAGCTTTACCAGCACTAGCTGAAGACGTGCCCCCAACCTGACTCCCAGAAGCCAAAGGCAACGGCGGATGACCGTTGGACCATACTTCGAGGACCTTGGGAATGCCAGGGCAATCTCGAAGAAGATGGATTCCCTGGCACAACATGCAAGGGAACTTGACTTTCCGCGGAGGGTTGGAAGGTTCATCGGGAGCAGATGTTTTAGAAGCAGTAGCTGCAGCCTTAGCCTCTCTCTTATCGGCCTTCTTCTTCTTTGTCTTCTTCTTCTTCTTCTTAGCCACCTGGTTACTCGAATCCAAACTTTCACCAGGCGAAGTAGAAGAGGAGGACGCAAAAACAGACGAAGAAGGGGAGAGGTCCACCTTATGGAATCAACATGATGTTGTTCAGGCGGAGGAACTGATTGAATAGTAGCCAGGACATTCTAGACCACAGAGGTTGAAAACAACCAAACAGGCAACCCAACGGTTAACCCAGGAAGGGACAACGTTGCCATGTAAGGAGCACCAACATTCCCAAAAGGAGGAAAAGGACCAGGATTCCCTTCGGAGGGGATTCCTTGGTTGGTGAACTCCAGAAAAGTTGCCATCGGAAACGACCCAAAACAACACCCTAAGGAAACTAACTTTAACCAGGAATATTTCGTGGGCAGTTAATTTTTTAAAACATTGAAACAAAACTCTACCGTTTCATATTTTAATAGTCAAGAAACAGGCGAAAGGTGACTCTATCGCTTTCAGTTTGGAAACAAGCGTGAAAGGACAAGCGCTTGACGATCTTTTCAAATTTAGGGAGTCATTAAAGATCAAACTGACTGCTCTGGTAATCTAGGTAGATGGGTGTACCAGATATCCATGAACTGCCATATACACCTTGGTTAAAAAATATAAGAGAAATCAACCAAGGACTTGACATACGTGCAGGTAATCTCCCCGAACGCTGTGTCCAGTGTATCACGGGTAAAAGGCGGCAAACTCGGCTTCCTATGGATAAAGGATAGCAACCTAGTGGGGTCTCCCTTTATATACGTGACGGTATGGGGAGCACAAGTCCGTACTAGCGCTATCTAAAGCCAAGAGGCGAACGACAACTACTAGGTTTAATGACGCCGGAACACGTTAGTAGCCTAGACCTCTAGATATTTCGTTAATGTTTCAATGTTGCCTTAAGGTAAATTGAATAAATTTTAGAGTTGATCTTCAAATTATGTTTCAACTTCAGGCCCTATCGAATGTTGTATCTTCAAAAATCCTCTAAATGCACACTACATGCCACAATACATCACTTTGTTCGATAAAGAGCTAACTATGGGAAGGTTGAGAGCCTTTCACATAACAACAAAATGATCACAAAACATCCACTACTGTCTCTAATGCACGCTAATGAAACTGGAAACTTTCCTTTTAGAGTTATATAACACTAATAATACGGAAAAACTTTCAATTTTCACTAACTAATCAAAAAGCAAAGAGATTTGTTTTTGTATTTTCCAATGTTTTAGAGCAAATGCACCAAACGGAATGAAAAAACCAATTTGAGAAATGATAGTGGAAGAGTCGAAACAAGCAAGTTCACTCAATGCACACACACACACAATCAGAACTCAAACTGATGGAGAAATTCCTGAAATCGAAGAAGAATCTGAAAAAGACTCACACAAACCATGTAATCTAGGTTCGAAACGAGACAAAGCGAAACTCGAATGAAAGAGAGAGCAATCACTCAACTGACACAATGATACAATGGAATCCAACAAAACGAATGCAAGGAAGCGAAAACGAAGTTGACTAGGAAAACAAGGACCAAAAACTCCCACGGGAGGCTCAACACACTATAGCACCTAGAAGCCCTAGGGCTAGAATGCAAAACTGATGGTAGAGGGCAAACAACCAGAGGATAGGGGTCAAACACAGTCAACAAGGACTTCAAGGCACTCAAACAGTCGGAAAAATGACACCAGAACCAAAGATCGGACTCAGAGGGCTCAAAAACAAGCAAACCCTAACGCCAAACAGAGTTGGCGCAACTGTTTGGTTATATCTTGTGCCAAAACAGCATTGGCGCGGGGGCCTAACTAGCAACAAGCGCCAGTTGGCGCGACTGTCAGGCTATAAACCGCGCCAATTGAGTTTACTATGGAAAGAAATAAAAAAAGAGCAAACAAAGAGTAGATTAGGTCTTCTGGGGGCTGAACAGGGGTTTTACACCGAAAGGAGGCAAACCAGAAGAGCAAATCAACCAATAAAAAGCCAAGAGCAACCAATAGAGACAAGACTAACTCCAACTAAATCCCCAACGGAGTCGCCAGTTTGTTGGAGAGGTAAATCCCCTCTGCAGACAGAGGCGATCCCTACTAGCCCAAATCGGGTCTAGCAACAATCAGGTCACGCAGTGACGCAGGTTCCTAGTTACAAATGCAAAAATCATAACGAATTGCCAACCTCACGTCCTACGCAGTAGTCGTTAAAGAAAGGATGACGCTTCCCGTCCCTCGCTTGGCAGATCACGATTCTTTCGCTCGACACGTCCAAACACCTGCACACATGCGAAGAATACAACAATATACACCATAAAATCTAGAGTCTGTAACCATACATCAGACAGAGAGGATGTAATTAATTGCATCAAAGAAATAGACACACAAATGAAACCATAATCAAGTCGCTTATCATTAAAATAACAAAGGAAAGATACAACCCAAAGCTCTGACGCTTGATCTTCCTTCGGCGGGGCTGACAGTGGAATACGTCTCAACGAAGCTTGTCGGAAACGGGACGAAGCTCTCTCTCTTCGGCTTGGCTCTCAAAGGCTATCTGGCTATAGTCTCCTTGCTATAAGTTCAGCTCCTTCTCTTCGGCTTGGCTCTCAAAGGCTGTCTAGCTATAGTCTCCTTGCTACAAGTTCAGCTCTAGCTTGCTAAGGGTGAAGGCAAGCTTTTATAGATGGTGGAAGGGGAGTTGGGATCCCTACAATCATGGGATTGGCCCTATCTCTAAAGAAGCTTCCATGATAGGTGGAAAACCACCTCCCATACATGGAGATCCGGAGCCAAACCTCCCAACTCATTTTAGTGACTTGTTCAGGAGTTTGTTGGAATCAAACTTCCGCCATTTATTTTTAATAAACATCCCTTATTAAGCTTGGCGTGAGTGAGACACGAGGGCTGAACTAGCTAGTCGCGCCAAGGCTAAAAGATCAGTTTTTAGGGTTTTGCAGAGGAAACTTTCTTCAGAGGAATGATTGTCCTTGTCAAGGGTGATGCCATGAAAGTGGTTTCAGGTCATGTCACTGCTCACAGGTCACAGGAATAAGCCCTCCAATGTGCGGGACGGGGAATTGCAGGGACGGTGACAAAATGTTGTGTAACACCTATGGATCCACATCCCATCATGCTGTTGATCCCCTTCGATACTCCGATGTCTTCTTATGTGCAAGACGTACAGAACTATGCACTGCAACTAGCTTCTCTACTCTCCTAAAGGAAAGTTTATTCCTCTAGATAGAGTGGATGAAGCTATATGTGGACCAATTCCTCTGTTGCACAGGAACTAGCAATCTGAGACAATAAGCGCATAGCATGTTGTTGGATCTCTAGAGCATCATCCCCATGCATGGTCCACAAAGCAATGGGGTCAACCTGGCCTAAGTCATTGCAATCTTCCCTTACATCAGGCTTGTTGAAGGGACCACTAAGACTTGCAAATTCCGTCCATTGTCTCCTAATTGTTTGCCCATCTTTGGAACTATACATATTTGTAATGGCAACTCGAAATCCCTTTTTGACCTCTGGATCTTCAATGGGAAGAATTCTACCAGTCCTTGCCACATACCATTTTGGGTTGAGTGCATATGATGCCATGTGCAAAGGTGTATTCGTTCGATCCCACCTACACTGAATAATGGGTCAAATTTAGATTGTATAGAACTCTAAGGAAGGATCTTTCTCACAAATGGCCACCCTCACTTGATCCAACATACTATCAAAAAATCTCAAAGATTTCTCCAATACTAGGAGAATCTGTGTCAATGTAGCGAATGACCTCAAATATAGGACGTAAGAGTGACACCAAATAACCACAATCTGTCCACCAATCGTTATCCAATATCTGAATCCTGATTTTCTACTGTTAAATTTAGAGAACCATGGTGTTCTATGCTTGATGCAGTTTTACTTCAATATTTCCTATAGAGCCAATACAAAATAGCAATCACATAAAATTGAAAGTAAAATGCTGATAGAACACAATAATAGATCAATAGAAGACAAGCCAAATATAGATCAGAGTTACAATTCCTTTTGTCCAGCAAAGATATGAGATATTATGGCATTATGGCGATCAACAGGATGCCTCAACCAGCAAAGTCTTTCTTGGTTAGCTAGCACTCTCATGTGTCACACCCACAGCCCTCAAAGACAGCTTATCATAAGTCAACGCAAGTCAAACCAGGGACAGTGCAGAAAATTCAACACAGGCAGCTTCAGAAAAGTCAACGCAGCAAACTAGGGCTTCGGTCAAACAAGCCCGAAATTCCTCGATTTTAGTGCCCAGCTATACGGCCTCCTAAAATCAGAATTTCTACAGAAGATTGAGGTCAAACGACCAAGGGTTGACCACAGTCAACGTTGGTCAACATTGCAGCAGAAAAGCCCTAAACAGATCAGCGCAGAAAACAGCAGCTTTGCTCCACACGTGTGAGGGAAAAAGGCCTCCAAAGGCTATCGAACCAATCAAATCACAATGAGAGAATGTGTGATGAGATGATGAGAAAATGACCTCCAAGTCTCTCCAATTTATATTCATCAATGAGGGTGTGTGACACATCTCTTAGGCATGTGGGATAAATCTGGCCGACCTTGCACATGTGGAAAATAAATTCAAAATCAATGTTCTATACATCCGATCAAGATAATGTTTAGATCAATCTTGCACCTCTCCGAAAGAGGAATCCAACAAAAATATGACCATCATCATATGAGCAATGTAACATGGAGTTTGGACCTAGATGCCCAAAATTAACTCTCCCTCTCAACTAGGGAGAACTCCATATGTCCACAAGTGCCATCCATCATGTACCAAACCAAACAACGTACGTCATCCCGTCGTAACTTGCTTTGTTGGCTCTTTATTTCATAACAAAATGTGAGTCACAAAGACATCACACACAACTGACCCGAAGTCAGCTTAGAGGTAAAAACCTCTCTTGGACTCAAAAAGAGTCTCATACTAACTCGAAGTTAGTTTGTTGACCCAAAGTCAGTTTGGAGGATAAAACCTCATCATACTTGATCCCAGATCAAGGTGTTGGACACGTGCCATCCTAGACATAGAGAGTACGACAATCTCTGATGCGTCCATCGGTCTAGCTATGGTCTCTATCCACATTTCCCACCTCATTGGCCAAATGAGAAGTACTTCCCATGAGTCCAAAACTCCATGGGTAGGATGCGTGCAGGGCACAGATCAGAGAGAGGCAAACCAACTCAATATCATAACGGTGGGGCAGAAGCACAACAAGGTTCAACAAGCCTAGCCCCGTATGTGCTTATAGCTCCAAGAAGCTATCCCCAAGCACCCTGGAGCTTCCAGAGCTCATAGTCCAATTCAAGCAGGACCCTCAGAATACGGTATCTCCACGATTCCAAGCTTCTCATGGAAGGTTAGGAACTTGACCTTCCTCAGGGGCTTTGTGAGAATATCCGCGACCTGCTCATCAGTTCCTATATGATCGAGCCTTACGGCGCCTTGTTGTACCATATCCCGGATAAAGTGGTACCTGATATCAATATGCTTGGATCGATCGTGGAACACAGGATTCTCAGAAAGACGAATCCCACTCTGGTTATCACAAAGGATAACGGTGGTATCTAGCACATGCCTAGGCAGCTCACTAAAGAGCTCTCGCAACCAAACAACTTCACAACAGGCCATACTCACTGCAATGTATTCAGCCTCGGCAGTGCTCAAAGCCACTGACTTCTACTTCCTGCTCATCCAAGATATCGAAGCAGAACCCAAGGTGAAGCAGCATCCAGATGTGTTCTTGCGATCCACCACACTGCCAGCCCAATCGGCATCAGTATATCCATGGAGTCTCAAACTCCCGGCAGTGTATCTCAGCCCATGGTTGACTATGCCCCGAAGATATCTCAATGAATTCTTGGCACCAATCCAGTGAATGTGATGAGGTTCAACCATATGTTGACTCAAAGTGTTCACTGCAAAACATACGTCCGAACAGGAGTTCACTAAGAACATCAAGGCCCCTACGCGTTGTCGATACTCAGTAAGATTTGCTAGCACGGGCCCAGCAACGTTTCCACTCAACTTCTTAAAGTTGATTTCCATCGATGTTAACATAGACTTACAGTCCACCATAACAAATCTCTCTAGCAGCTTTACGACATATTTTCCTTGAGAAAGGAAAATCTTGCCTGGCCTCTACCAGACCTCTAAGCCTCGGAAGTAATGCATCAATCCTAGGTCTTTCATGTCAAACTCGGAAGCTAGCTCCCTCTTACACTGATGAATGAGAGGGTCAGCACTTGTCAGGAAGAGATCATCCACATAGAGAACCAAAATGAGGGGCTTTTCTCTATCAACCTTAAAATAAAGGTTCAGATCAGCTTTACTTCGAGTGAAGCCCAGTTTCATCAAGTAGTTGTCTATCCTCTCGTACCAAGCCCTGGGGGCTTGCTTCAACCCATAGAGGGCTTTCTTCAACCTGCATACATGGGTGTCTCTATCTCGGACTTTGAACCCCAGAGGTTGCTCCACATACACCTCTTCCTTTATAGATCCATGCTCTGTCTTGGATTCTACCCATTTGTTCCAATCTAGAGTCACAACTATGGCCTACAACGCTGACTGCACCTCCAATATCCTCTCTAATAAAAGACAATAACTAGCATATCTAGTGTCTGTTAGCTTGAGTAATTCCTTCCTCGCATGAGACTTGTACATGGCTAAGGAGGTGTGGTGTTTGCAAATAAACATTTGCACATTTCATGTAGTTGTCACCAAGTTAGATACCCACTCAATTTTGCCAATGTCTTTTAGTGCATTATTGAGTGCATGCACACAACAAGGGGTTCAAAAAAAATTTCTATATTTACTCTAAATCATTAATCCTATTGATTTACACGCTACTACTGCATCCGTCACAACCTGTACAACATTTGTAGAGCCAACATCCTCTATAGCATCACAAAGAAGCTCAAATTGGAAAGTTGCATCTTTGCACTTTCCAGAACAATCAATAGCTCTAAGAAAGAAAGGCCCCTCTCAGCAAGTAACTATGATGTTGATAAGTGGACATTTGGCAATGTTTGTCCACCCATCCATTACAATAGAACAACCTTTCCTCACCCATGTTTGCCTCAGGTTTTCCTTTTGCACATTAATATTGGCCACTTGCCTTTCTAATATCACTATCCTCAACTTATGTTCACTTGGAAGCATATATGAGGGTCTTGTTGCTGCAATTGCTTTTACCATCTCCTTGTAATAAGGATAACGACTAACATGGAGAGGAATGCCATTGGCAAAAAGAAATTTGTCAATGGCATCATTTGTATCATCACGGTTCAGCTTACTATACATCCCTGCAAAAGTTGGTCCCACTACACATGAACGAGAAACCTTAGTCCCAACAGGACATGCTGGAGGCATATTTTTCATTTCTTTAAATTTTCTTTTGGAGCTTGTGGCTTCATCAATATTTTGATGAGTTTGGGCCATGACATTTTAGCTTGAGAAGATGCCCTTTGCATCTACTGCCATTTGCATCCTCAATGTTAAGAAATCTATGGGCAGCTTAATTAGGTGATTTCACTTACTTTGATAACTGCTTGTGATGTGTTATTGCTTAACTTGATGTGCTTGTAGTTAACTTCTTCTTATCTTGATTATTATAGTGTTCTTTTATCATCAAACAGCTACCAAACAATGAATATTAATGAGACAAGAGGACACAAAATGTAGGTCGCTAGCCAAGGCCAAAACCTCTCCTCTTGTGAGGAAAACCCACAAGAATTCCTCTCTTCTTATAGAATCTTCAAATTACAAATTCCAAGACCTATCACTCTTGACAAAGCCCCTCCAAGACCAAGTCAATCTCTCCTTTGATCAGCTTACTCTTCACAAAGTCAACCCAAGTCAAACTTGCTTCAATGTTGCTTCCTAAGAAACCGGATTCGTTCCCTAGGGGGATCATGTCCCGAATCGGGCGAATCGGACACGATTCGGTCGGATTCATGTCCTTCCAATTGTGTCTAAGATCGTGTCTAGATCGTGTCCCGATTCTGGGACACGAATCCAGAAAAAGACATTCGCGCGGCGTTAAAAGGCCGCTTTGGCCATTCTCACTTCACAATTACCTTATTCTCATGTTGTGGGTGTGTGAGAGCGAAGAGCAAAGAGTGTGGGAGCATTTTCGAGGTGATTCAAGCAACAAGTAAGTGCATTTCGTCTCTTTTTTTTTTGCATTTTTATTACAGCAGTTTGCATGTGCATTTCTTTTACAAATTTGTGCATTTTTTGTTTATTTTTTACAGCATTCATGGCTCAATCAAGGGTAGCAGGGAAGGGGCAAAGGAAGGGGAAGAATGTCCCCATTGGAAATGCCCCTCCTGTTCAAATTTCATCAAGGTCTACAAGTGTTCCCTCTATTGGAAGTGGGGATGCAACAACAGCTTCAAATGTTGAGGTAAGACAACAGCCTCAAGATAACAAATATCCCTTGTGGAAATGTCACAAGAGAGCAAGGGCCAGGCAGTAAAATGAAGGGAGGAGGCAATGTTGCTTGGAAATGCAGTTATTGCAACAATCATTTCATGAGCACATACTACCGTGTGAAAGCTCATTTGTTGGCTTTACCAAGTTGTGGAATTGCAACATGTACACAAGTGTCTTTAGCAAAGAGGAAAGAAATGAAAAAATAGGTCAATGTTGGCATGGAAAATGTGACTGCAAAAACAAAAAACAAAAAGAAGAATGATGATCCCCTTCCATTCTTGAGGAAAAGCAGCAACAAATTTCCATTTGAGAGTCCTGGTGGGGGACAAGCAGCAAAAAGAAAGGGAATGGCACTTGGTCTAGTGGACAAGATTTTTCAAAAAGAGAAACGGGAAGAGCTTGATCTCACCATTGCATTTTTTTTTCTATCAGAACTTCATAACCTTTAATGTTTGCACACTCACCTTTATTTATTGAGATGTACCGAGCTTTAACTCAAGGGGCTCCATCAAGGTAGGTGCCTCCTGGGTTAGAGAAGCTTAGAACCACATTGTTGACAAAGGCAAAGAAAGAGGTGGACAAAATTCTTGAGCCTATTAAATCAGCATGGCCAACATCTGGGGTTAGCATTGCTTATGATGGATGGACAGATCCAACACGACACCCACTCATCAACTTCATGGTGTCTTCCTTCAACGGTCTAGTTTTTTTGAAATTAGTGGATGCACTTGGACAATACAAGGATGCACAATATATGGGTGAGTTGTTTATTAAAGTTATTGAAGATGTAGGCATTGATTCTTGTGTGCAAATCATCACAGATAACGCACTTGTTTGCAAAATTGTTGGCATGATTGTGGAAACTAAATATCCACAAGTATTTTGGACACCTTGCATTGTCCACTCATTGAATTTAGCACTTAAATCTATTGCTTCTAATGTGCTTTGGATTGGAAGCATTATTGAGGATGCACGGCATATCTACAACTTTGTACAAAATCGTACAAATGCCCTCACTATCTACAAGGAGTACACCAATCTATCATTGTTGAAGATTGTGGATACATGGTTTGCCTCTTCATTCATCATGTTGAAGAGGTTGAGGGAGGTCAAGACGGCTCTTGGGGCCATGGTTATTTCAGAGTTTTGGTCTTTTTGGAGAAAGACAGATCAAGTAGCCTCAAAAAGAGTGAAGGACACGGTGTTAGATAATGCTTGGTGGGAGAGGGTAGATCTACTTATTCAAATCTATCATATCTTTGCTTTGATTTGCAGATACAGACCAACCCATCCTAGGAGAGGTTTATGAGGGATGGGATTCCATGATTGAGTCTGTGAGGAGCATTATTTTACAGAGTGAGTGCCCCAAGTATGAGAGATCCTCAGAGGCCTTCTTCACCATCATACTGGATATTCTTGTCAGCAGATGGGACAAGAATTGCACACCTTTACATTGTTTGGCTCCATCATTGAACCCAAAATACTACAACCATAAGCAATTGAATGGTGGACCTTCCTGCAAATTCCCTCCTCACATGGATGGTGAAATTTCACAAGTTAGGAAAGATGCATTCAAGCGGATTTTTCAGGATAGAGCATCCCTTGATAAGGTGGAGGATGCCTTTGCAAAGTTTTCCACTGGCACTAGTCGATTTGCATGATATGATGTGATTAGAGACAGGGGGGCTAAGAAGCCCTATTCTTGGTGGGCAACACATGGGGCAACAAGCCCTCCTCTACAACAGTTAGCCATGAGGCTCCTCTCTAAGGTGACTTCATCCTCTTGTTGAGAGAGGAATTTGAGCACATATAGGAATTTGTATAGTGTCAAGAAGAGCAGGCTTGAGCAGTCCAAGGCAGAGACAATGGTGTATGTGCACACTAAACCATCTGTCACTGATCCATCCTACCACTGTTGTTATGGGCTCTCGTAGCAAGGTGATGATCCAAGAGGTGGACTCCTCAAGGATCCTACCCATCCATGTAGCTCTCTGAGGCTACAAAGACATATCACCCCACCTCTCCCTTGGAGTTATATGGGCAATCATGGCAAACTCCTCCTCCAATCTGGAGGACAGCCTATCGATATCTGCAGTAGCAGCTTGCTGATCCTGCTCCTTCTCCTTGTCCTTCGTTTGAAGAGGACACTGAGAACTAAAGTGGCCCATCTCACCACATCGAAAACACTTGATCTTCAAGATGTCCTTTCGCCTATGTTGCTCCTGTTGTCGCTTTGATGCGAGAGTTGCGTTTTCCTCTTCCTTCTCGATCTTCACCCCACTGCTACTGCTGCAACTTATGCTGTTCTTCACCAAATCATGCCTCATCTCCTCTTGTTGTAGATCGGCCCAAACTCTCTCCCAATCAGGCAACTTCTCTCTGCCCAGGATACTCTATATTAAAAACTATAGGAGAAAAACACTTAACAGCTTTTTTTGCAGGGAATGTTGTAACAACAAATTACTAGGGACTTGGAAATAACATTTTGGACAAAGCAAATGAACCTTAATACATCATTTCAATGTAGCCTTAGAATCCAAATGTTCATTTATACCCAATTTTGTCTCACACAGTTGATCAATTCTTAATTCTTCGCAGATTTGTAGTCAAGGTCTCAATCTTCTGTTTCCCTTGATCTAGTTCAGTGTTTGCAGCATAGAAACATTATAATTTTGTCCAAATCACTGAGTGTTCAGCACATAAGGTAATATGAGTTTGCACTGCTATTGATGCAATTTTCTTACATGCCGCATGATCATATTCAGAATTATAGGTTGAAAACAAAAACACGAATGGAAGGGAAGCACCTTTAAAATCTCGAAATGCATAACAACCAGAACAAATGGAAAAGGATATGTTGCAACAAAGACAACATATAATATAAACTACATCAAGGTCTTCAAACCTAATGCTCGAGTGAACAGGGCAAGTGACATACTGTCAATGGATGATATCGGCTCAGAGAATATGTGCAAGCTGAAACCATGATGTGCAGTAACATTAAGAGTGCACTTTTACCAAATAACACAATAAACAGCCGAGTCTCTCTCAATATGAATGCTTCAAACAGAGCCTTTGCTCAGTGAACGAAACAAAAAAATGACAGTGATTGATTATTTATCCACAGCATCTGTAAGAGATGAACCTACGATGTGATCTAACCTGACGGACTGCAGTTTGCTTGGGAAAAAAAACAAAAAAATGACAGTAATTGACTATTATCCAGAGCATCTGTAAGAGCTGAAACTATGATGTGAATTAATAAGACAAAAAACAGCCTGAACCCTATAAACCTAAATGCTCTGCAGGAAAAAAACTGGCACATACTATGAATACTAGTGAATTGTTGGTGATTTCTGGACATGTTACTCAATCCAATCTTAATTTACAACTTTCCACCCACCTAATACATTACTCATGGAGAACACTTTTAAAATTGTGCGCATGATCGGGTGTTACAATACCGAATTCTTTAAATGCATCTCCAAACAATCACAGTGATAAAATTTGGAATTAATCCTATATCTCAAGCAAGAATGACAAGGCTGGCCACACGTGCACAAACATAGCAGATAGTTTAAGCATTGATAAAATCTCATACAGAGATTAAAATCCAACATAGGGGAGGCAAAATTGAAAAACTGATAAAGAGAAGAAAAATTGACAACTGCCTAACTCAATCCAAAAGTAAATCATCCAGAACAAAAGTATCGTCTTATTAACCTATTTGACCTGTTTGCCAGCCCCTCCAAAACAAAAACGAGTGGACATTATATAACAAACACGAACGGAAGGTCGTTTTCGAAATAAAAATACCCTCTTCGAGTTAAAATCCATACAAGTTTACAATAAAAATAAAGCACAGCAGTGCTATGCTACAAATCAGAATTTTATTTTTACGTCGAATTTGATAAAGAAAGAGTTTTGTGGAAGAAAAGGAAAACCTGCATACAAGAGACCACACGAGCTGTGAATAACTGCTCAGCCCCGCCTGCCGTCGTCCGACTGATGCTCCAAACTAGTTTCTCGTTGATAAATTGTAGAGAGACTTCGAAATATGATGATTTTATTTTTTCAACAGAAAGATAATGAGATATTATAAGAACAAGCGCTGGAGGCAATAGTAGTCCCTGCCGGGAAAATCAAAGGAGAAATTGGAAGTAGTATTGAAAGATTTGATTGAGGTAGAGAGAAGATTTCCCGCAAGCAGCAAGTCAATCTCAGCCAGGGCAAGTTCAAAGCAAAGGAGAAATTGGGAGTAGTAATAATGTATTGAAAGATTTGTTTGAGGAGGTATTTAAAAGATTTCTGGCAAGCAGGACGAGATCTATCTCAGCCTAACATGGAGGGGTCAAGGTCGAATTGGTCAGCCTGAGGTTGAGGTCTCTCCAAACGAACACATTAAATTTAATTTAATTTAAACAGTTAATTTTTTGTATTGTTTTTTTCTTTTTTCTTTTTTATGTACATTAATAAATATGATAAGGTAAAGATTTTTTTAGTTGTTTAAAGGAATTTTTTTAGAAAAATATAGTAGCAGTTGTCCCAGAAGGTGCAAAGAGAGGTCGATAGGAGTATTGTCTTGAAGTATTAACTTTGAAGTAATTGTAGTTTTTGACATGAAGCAAGTCAATGATAATTTAATTTGTTATTTAGTCAATGAAAAGAAATACCCGTTTGAAAGCAAATTTGAAAAACCTGGAAAAATAACCAATCTCTAGAGTTTGAGAAAACTCTGTGATTGGTGGATCTGTTGCTGGAAATGATTAGTGCAGTTCTACAATGGTTTTGAAGGTCAGAAACTGAGTTTAAAAGTTGAATTTTGGGCCCATTTTTAGCCAGGTAATCTAGGAAAAGGCATTATCTTAACTTTGAGAAACTCGTAGCACTGGACTAATGATTAGTGCTGCACAGTTGAAGAGGGGGAAAAGTGAGTGTTTTGAGTTATTTTTGATCTTGTAGCTCTATGAGACAGAAAGGTTGTTTTTCTGTGAATATGTGCACAAAGCACTGTCAGCCTTCACTTGGAACAGGGGAATTTTTAAACAAATCCATGATCAAGACATCAAAGATATCTTCATGGACTACATATTCAGAAACGGAGTCCAAAAACCTTGAATCTACAAAATTGCAGTTCATAAACTTGGAGAAAATTGCAGAGTCCTAAATTTCAAATATTTGGTTTTTCAATAATTCCCTATTTAATACAGATTTCCAGCATCTTCAGAAATCGAAATCATAGTGTACTCTTAAAGCATACATTAAGGGGTTCACATTTAAATGACTTCTTATATTTGATATTTCATAATTGCAATCCTTTATGATCAGCAACAATATGATATAGAAGCACTACAGGAAATGACATGAGTTGACAAACTATCATTCAGCACTGTTATGGTTCCCAGCTTGTTAATCATATTTAAACTAAATGCTTCCGTTCAATTACTCAAAAACAAAGAGCATTGATATAAACGAGTTAATTTCCAAAGAAAATTATCACATGTTTTTATTTACAAGTTGTACCATACATAAACAAGAGGATCAACACATGGAAGGAGGTTCCAGAGGCATAACAGCCCCAGTCGAAATATTGCCAATCAGTTCTCCACGAATATGTAACACAAACCAAAGGATACATTCTAATTATAATGATGTTGCGGGAAAACATATAGCCTAACACTTAGAGATGCATACAAGTCAAATAACGAACCAATACAGTCTGAGATCCAAAACTGATCTAAGATTTCTGATCAGAATTCAACAATAAGCAATCAAATTGTCCCTAGCAGTCCTGCAGTTGCTGTGCCTCAGATTTGGTCAATTAGGCTACCACGAACAATTTTGAAGCTCATATTAACACAAGTCAATTGATTGTCATCGGCATCAATCAGCTTCATCCTGAGCTTATATAAGCCATGAAATGATGCCCACAAACAAGAACTGTGAGACAGTGAAAGAAAATGAAGATGCAATTTTAAAACTGCTCAGCGATAGACTTATGAAAAACATCATTCAACAAAGTCCGTATCATTTATAAAGTAAAAGCTGGAATTGTAGACTGTTCCTCGTTGCCTCTTTTTTCAGAAAATTTGGGTGGTCAATATTTATCAATTTTTCTATTTTCCAGCTCACTTTGGAGGTGGAGGAGATGCAAGGTTCTGGAGATTGCACTGCTCCAATGTTCCATAGAAATTGACGACACTTTTTCCATACCTAACAATTCCCGTTTGTTTTGCAATGAGTTTTCATGGAAGACATGTGATTTTTTTTTAAATTTACAGCAACTACTGCAACTTCGGCTGCCAACAACTTCTACAATTTTGGCCCTAGCAACTTCTGCAAATTCGGTCTTCCAGAATCTTTTGCAACTATTTAAGATGTGTGTTACATGCATGTAATAAGTTATAACCTTCATTGGGAACCTCGACTTAGCCATGAAGCATGGAGAAATGGGCCACTGGCAGCTTCAAACAGATTGTCCAAGATGGAGTTCAAATCTGAGCAAAAGGGAAGGGGCTTTTTAACATTGAATTTACTGAAAGCAGATTTCACAATTCCTGCTTGGTGGCCCTGGGTATTTTCAGAACTGTGGACTATTTAAGGTATTCACCAATGCTTTCAGCTAACAACCTCAATCCCCTTAATATTCCTGAAGGGACAAGGTTACCATTACTGCCAGTTGAGATTAAAAATTAGCAGTTAGCAAAGTCATAAATTTGAAGTCAGTTAATGACTCTCCAGATTTGCAGAGTATGAACCTCAACTTTGATGTACTTCTCAGGTATAGTTGGCCTTCACGGCATTTACAGTTCATGCTGGTGAAAACTAATATCTCATTTTAAAGAGGCTGGCTATTCATACGACGAAGAAACTTTTGAGAAGATTTTTGAACGCATTTATTCTACATTTGGTTCTTCTGCACCATACAGTGTTTTCCAGGATTCAATGCCTTTCTTGAGATGGGCCGTAAGAAGGGGTTTCTCGTGGGGATTGTAAGCAATTCAGAAAATCGTTATCAAGATGTTATCTTGCCTGCATTGGGTATGCATAGGCAATTTCTTAGGTTCAAATAATGGAATCCCTTTTGTTCAAGCAAAATAAAGTTGCAAGCTCACTCTATGACTGTGTGGTATTTTGTTATCTTGTGGTGGCAGGGGTCAGAGTGGGACCTCGGGGTCTTCTCCGGTATTGAAGGCGTTGAAAAGCCTAATCCTAAAATTTATGAAATGGCCCTGCAGAAAGCTGGAAACATTCCTGCAAATGAATTTTTGCACATTGGTGATAGCATGCGTAAAGACTACTTACCAACTAGAAACATTGGCATGAAGGCATTACTTTTGGAAAGATTCAAAACACCTGATGCCACCAGTTGGAGGGAATCGGGTGCGCCTGTACTGCCTGATTTAGTAACTGCACAGGATTGGATAGAAAATGAGTCTTGAAATTTCATAGCCTACCAGATTTTATACACCCATGTTTCATGTGTAACAACCTAGACATGTTTTCGCAGATTTACATTTCTAGAAAATCATTGCTACACGTTTATACAAAGAATAATTTTGAATCATTTTACCCAAATATTTGATTATTATAGCTGTTCGTAGCCCATTCTATGGAGATTTCTTCAGCGTTTCGATTATGTTTATAGAAGACACACACAAATGTTGGCGAAACTTCAGCGGCATGGGAAAAAACTCGACAAGAAACTGAGGTACCTTTTGTTTGATGGGCGAATGTCTAGGTGCCACGAAAATTGGAATGGCTAGGTCATGGCTCACACCACAGAATTAATTCAAGGTCCCTGCATGTAAGCGGTATCCTAGCTTTCAAAATGGGAGTGGTAGCTTTCAAAATGGGAGTGGAGCGGAGAGTGGAACCCCTCCATTATTTAAAGCTATTAAATAGTATAATGTGTTGGATAAAGTTAAATAGTTTAACTTCGTAGATATACGGCACATTGTTATTTATTGACTTTGTTAGTCTGCACAAAACATAACATATGTTGACAAAAAAAAAAAAAAAAAAGGTGATCTCATTTAAAAGAGAAAGTCTATAGACCTAAAAATGTTTAATTGAAAAATTAAATAAATTTAATTTCAATTTATTTAATTTATTTATTTGCTAAATGTATATATAAAATTTATATAAATCTTTTTTGAAGAGGATTAAATTTTTTTGAGGTGCATAATTTTTTTCAAGTTTTACACTTTAAAAGAGGTTTTAGAGGCTATCTTTAGCCTTATGGACATTAAAAGTTTTTTTAGTTCTCATCTTTAGAGAAGTAATTAAAATTGTCTTTGCACGACCGGCATGAGATGTGCAAATTGTAATTACTTCTGGAAAGATGAGAAAGAAAGAAAGAAATTTTAATGTCCACAAGGCTAAAGATAGTCTATAGGACCTCATTTAGAGTGCAAAACTAAAAAAAGTATGCACCTCAAGAGATTTAATCGTCTTCAAAATGGATCTATATTGGTTCTATATGTGCATTTAGCATGTGTAACTTTTCATTTTTACACTGTATTTTTGAATGCATAAATAGATACAACGCCTTGAAATTTCTACACCACATAAATTTGCAATTCCAACAAATATTTGTTAGACAATTTAAATTTAAATTTAAAACTGGAATTAACGACTCCAAATTAATTTAAATCTTTTAAAAAGAGATAGTTAAAATTCTAAAACAAACCCCCTTCTTTATGTTGATTGCAAAATATCCTGGAATCTGAAGGTCACTCTAGTGAAAGTTGCTATTTATTTAATCTTATTATTAACACACACTGACTTTAGCCATTTCCTCTGTGAAATTACAGTTTTTGTGTGCCAATGCCTGCGAGGACCTATGGTAATGTGTCTCCTCATTACCTTGCATGTTATAGCTTGGATATAATATGTATATAGATATAATATGTATATAAGATTTTGACATAATAGTATGGTTGGGAAAAAATGATTTAGCGAGGTGGTTCGAGCAACACATGTCAAACAGGGATCGACACAAGTGTGAGACTATTGTAGTCCTCAACACATTTTCTCCCCTCCATCCTCCACCCTTTAGGTTGTTATTGTTCCTTTGTTGCAACATTTTTGCAATAACATCATAGGCATGTTCAATTCCTTATGGTTTAATAGGGGTAAGACATTTACCTATGGGATTTAAGAAATTTATTTTTCTAATCTTATCACAACACGTCAAAAATTTAATAATAATTAAACCTATATGAAGAGAATGTAAAACTAACCTCCCAACCACTTTAAGTAGTACATATATCCAAAATACTTTCTTTTTATGATATTTTATTAATCTTAAACAAAATTAAAATTGAGTTGAAGTTAAAATTGAGGTAATTATTGCAATGTGGGAATGAAATTAAAATTGAGTTGATGTGAGTTAAGAAAACCACGTGATCTAGTATAATAGGGAGTAGATAGAGGTATTAAGCTTATTTGAAATATTTGTGGCTAGTTTAAATTGATTAGTAAGGATATTAGTTTTCTTTGAAATATTAGTAGCTAATTTGAATCATCTAACTAAGTTTGAATTGTCTAACTAATTAAGAGTAAAAATTACTTTTAATTTGTTAAGAGTTTATTTTTCTTAAACATTTAAAAAAACACACACAAGCCTTAAACACATTTCATATGAAAACCAAGGATAAAAATTACCTTTAATTTGTTAAGAGTTTATCTTTCTTAAAAAAAACAACTCGAGCCTTAAATACATTTCATATGGGTGAAAATATGTGCTCTTATGACTCACAGGATTTTATTATAATTCAATGGTATGTTTACTTGTTTTTCTTTTCTAGATGATATATTAAGACTAACCCTAAATTGTGAAAGCTTTTATTCTCTTTCAAAGAAAGAAAAGAAAAGAATAATATGTTTATATATATATATGAAGGAAAGATTGTTTGAGAAGTAGTATATATTTTTCTATGTGATTAAATTCCAAGTAAATAATTACAAAATGCCCAAGGGATACTTTTTTGAGCATTGTAATTTTTAGACAATATAGACAATACAAAAGGGTAAAGGTAATTTTCCAAGTTGCAATTTAATCAACACCAAATTTAGTACATGAGACTTTTGTATCGGCATGCATCCATTATATATCTTTGATTTCAACCTCAGAGCATAACTCTAGGATAAAAATTAAACTCACTATCCATATAGACCCATGAGGGCGAAATAACCTTAAATATGGTTATCTTGCAATGTATAATTAAACAATCATGGATATCTCCACCCTTGTAATCCTGTAATTTTGGCTACTAGTATAAACTAAAGTTAACAAAAAAATTAGGTGTTAGTATTATAGTGGATGATAAATAGGATAAGAAATTGTAGGATATGTCATGTTTCATGTATAGGCACATTTTCCATGACTTTTGAATATTTTTTTTCTTGTGTGTTATTATACATTAGGTGTGAACCTTGGTCAATGCATGAGTGGCATATAAATCTCAATATACCATGATCCTCATACCAATGAGGGTGTCCATAAAGTTAGTATGCTTCTACAAATACCATGGTTGATTAGTTGTGGGATGAATACTTGTGCTTGCTTGGCCTCCTCCTCTATAATATGGGTTGTCTAAGTACATTGGTGTGATTACTAAATAGGGTAATAAAGAGTGGAATATGTTGTCATTCATAATGTAAACGACCACCCTAGTGCCTCTTAGGATGGTGCAGCATTGAGATTTTTCTCAATTTCTCTATAAATTCACCATAAGCATAATCAAACTTTGTAGCATCTAAATTATTCACTATCATATTGTACAATTACATATGTAGAATCAACTATGTTGCACCACATCCCCCCCCCCCGAACCCCCGAAGAAAATAAATAAATAAATAAATAATAAAATTAATATATATATATATATATATATATATATATATATATATATATATATATATATATATATATATATATATATATATATATATATATATATATATATATATATATATATATATATATAGTACAATTACATATGTAGAATCAACTATGTTGCACAAACACATCCCCCCAAACTTTAAATAGAAAACTAAGAAAACAAAATTTTGCTAATTATTCCACCCTTAATTAGAGAAAACAATCAATCATTTCCTTTCTACTCCAAACTCTGAATAGAAAAACTAAGAAACGTATGATGAGCATAAGGGTTTTACTTGAGAGTTGGAAGCGTACGAAATAGGGGAAATTCATTGATTTGATGACCTTCATTACCCATTAACTACTCCTAGAAGAAACCCTGTGGTTGACGACCGAGTATAATAAGACAAATTGTTATGGAAAATTATTGGAATAACGTGGAAGAAACGTTGAAAACAAACAAGTCATTCATACATTAAATAAAAATAGAAAATAAACAAAAAACCCCAACAAATGTTTACCAAAGAATAAGTATGGAATGGAATAAATTGTTAATTAACAACTGTAGAGTTACCTCTGGAAGGAATTGATGAATTTGAACCTGGTTGGTCATTGATAGTTTATGTAACTAGTTAATCCCTTCACCGGTGAGAAAGATTTACCATAAAACCCTCTCATATTGAAGTAAACACAATGACAACATAGTTTTGCATAACAAACTGCTCTCAAAACGTCGTAGGGTAACAAATGAATTGGGAAAGATATCAAAATTGACTTTTACCTCCAAGAAAACCCTAAGACCAATCATGTTTGTTGTTCTAATAGGAATTGATCTATATTGTCGAAGCAGTAGGTCAAAGGTACCAGTCGTGGAGTCACCGGAGGATAACACGTATAGGTCAAAGTTACCTGTCGCGGTGCCACCGAAGGATAACACATATAAGTCTATGGAGAACTCTGGAAGGGTTGATAATATAGTGACAGGTGTAATATAATAAAAATATCAATGCTAATAATACATTGTTTCATAATGTTATTAAAACCACATTCAACAATTGAACCAAGCCATATGATGATATAAGGAATCGATGAAATAATCCATATCCAAGGGCTATAAAAATGGTTCCAAAAACAACAAAATGGTTTTTTGTACTTCAATAGAAATTATCTCATTATATCTACATTGTGGCACTCATTAAGTGCTAATCAAAATTGTGACGCAACTTGTAAACGAGTTATTCATGTAATGTAGTAAACAAGTAATCAAATCATAACCTGAGTAGGGTTTCAAAGTAAATAACAATATCCAAAATACAGATTTGAATCTATTAATTGAGAACTAGGGTTGGAGAAACCCACACTGAAAGTAAAAACCAAATCATGCGATTATTCCACTCTTAATTAGAGAAAACAATAATTTGTTTCCTTACTACTCCAAACTCCGAATAGAAAAACTAAGAAACATATGGTTATCTTACAATGTATAATTAAACAATCATGGATATCTCCGCCCTTGTAATCCTGTAATTTTGGCTACTGGTATAGGCTAAAGTTAAGTGTTAGTATTACAATGGATGATAAATAGGATAAAATATTGTGGGATATGTCATGTTTCATGTGAACATTTTCCATGACTTTTAAATATAATTTTTTTCTTGTGTGTTATTATACATTAGGTGTGAACCTTGTTCTATGCATGAGTGGCATAAAATCTCAATATACCATGATCCTCATACCAATGGGGGTGTCCATAAAGGTAGTATTCTTCTATAAATACCATGGTTGATTAGTTGTGGGATGAATACTTGTGCTTGTTTGGCCTCCTCCTATATAAGATGGGTTGTCTAAGTACATTGGTGTGATTACTAAATAGGATAATAAAGAGTGGAATATGTTGTGATTCGTAATGTAACCGACCACCCTAGTGCCTCTTAGGATGGTGCGGCATTGAGAAATTTCTCAATTTCCCTATAAATTCACCATAAGCATAATCAAACTTTGTAGCATATAAAGTATCCACTATCACATTGTACAATTGCATATGTTGAATCAACTATGTTGCACAAACACATCCCCCCCCCGGGCCAAAAAAAACCTATGTACCATGTGTTTTCATGTTTCAAGGACTTAGGGACCCTTAAGAAATGTTCCCAAATTACTAAGAACTTGATCAAGGACTCAATGACTTGTTGGTTGTCCCTAATTCATTATAGGCATGTTTAAGGGATGTACCAGACAAATTTCAATGATATTTTGGGTTTTTAGGGATTTGGGGGCAAATTTCAAGGATATTGTAGGCATACATCTTCAATATTGATAATCATGGACATTGATGAATGAACAATATAATCATTTTTCCCATCAATTATTTTTGTATTGTATTGAATCAAATTTGTTGTACAAGTTGTAGTTCAGAACATGAGTTTTGTATGACGGATTTCAGTCTTTCTTTCTGGTGATTTAAATATTCTGTTTTCAGCGACAACATTGCAACAAGCAAAGCCTTCATTTCAAGAAAATATTTTTTACATGTAATCATTATTGTGCTTGTTCTTCTAATTTTTCAAGTCTTCTAAATTTTACATACAATACATGCATTTCCAGTAGCCATTCAAGTCCAATGCATCCACCTTCCTAACCATATGTGTTGTAAAAATAGTCAAATAATAATGACTTCGATTGTGTACTAAATGTTTGAATGATTCGTATTAAATCATTTTCTTAATTTGAAATATGGGTCTAATCTATTTGCAAAACCAAAGTGTTTTTTAGTGATTTTCAACATAGTTATAAAAGTCTACTAAATCCATTGAGAAGGGAATATATATTATGTTTTAAAATAATCGTCATTGACAATGAATATGAAGAAGAAAATTTGTTTAGAGACAATGCTTAGTCTCATTAACCCTTCATGGACCTTATTGCAAATTGAAAATAGTTAAGATTTAGTTTCTTAAGCTAAACTAAATTTGGCTCATGTCTTGTAGCTAATAATGGAATGTAACTTTGCCCTTTTTTAAATTGAATGAGTTTTTTTCATAATTAGCAAGTGTAAGGGTTGTGCATACTAATATATGGTATAACTTTTAATGCTCGCAAGCTTGAAGCTACTACAAATGTTTATGGTGACTTCTCAATCACTATTGTTGTTGTTATTGTTGTTATCATCCCATAAAAAAATTGCGCCATGCTCTATTTATCTATGGGATGTGTCCCTCCATTCCCATCGTACCCATGTCCCAAAAACTAATGCAAGATAGGTAGGAGTGACATGCAATCCATGCATAATTCATTTAAACATTTAGAAATATAATTACACTATTATTCTATAAGCATATGACAAATTAACGTATAATTTCACAATATAACAACATAAAAACATCACACTTATCTTTTATGGAAACATCGACTAACTACAGACCTTAAAAGTTTCACCCAACCATTGATCTCGTTGTTCCATTTCTCTCAATAGTAGGTCTCTCTTGAGCTAGGGATATGACTCCACTAAGGAAAAGGCTTACCTAAAGCTAGTTATGGTCTCATAAACAATGGAAGTGTTTTCTATCCCAAGTACCAAACTCCAACATTAAGTCCAACATATAGTGTAATACCCCCATCCATCTATGAGATTGTACTACATGTAATTTGACTAATAGGTTGGTGAGCCGGAATTATATTACGAGCCTGCATGCCTATGTATCTATGTTACGTATTTTGGGGCCTTTAAATGCGCCCAGATATATAAATGCCTTTAAACGTGCCCATATATAAAAATGTTTTTAAGAGTTGTAAGCTCAAAGAGTTAGATTTGTAATTATGACACAATAAAGCATTTATTGATAATGAAATATATTGGTTGCAAGGCACTCCACTTAAAAGAGTATGAGGGGCGATGTGACTCCACGGGACAAGAAACAAAGTGTTGGCAACAGATATCAATGAAAAAGGGCACCTGGGGCCCACGTGGATTTAGGAGTGCCACATGGTAGAAAGGAACCATTCAATGGAAAAAGTATATATATGCTTGGTAAAGAGGCAATGACATTGTTATCACAATAATTATCATGATGATTATTAGGATCATTACTCTGAGGTGTATGGCATGGATTTGGTTATGGACTGACCAACAAGTCGAAATAGGTATTGTGGCCTAAAGCCCTAGAGGAACATGGCTATTGGGTTGGCACCTTGGTTGTTATTGTGGGTTGGAGGGTGCTTGGAGCCTTGAAGAAACATGGCTATTGAGTTGGCACCTTGGTCGTTATTATGGCCTGGAGTCTTGGAGGAACATGATTATTGGGTTGGTACCTTGGCATTTAGCTTGGAGGGTACATGGAGACATGGAGCAACATGGTTGTTGGGCTGGCACATTGGTCGTGGAGGACTCGTTAATATTTGTTTATCCATTCCTTGTAGAGTTGCAGCCCCGACTCAGAGGTGACTTGTGGTTAAAATTCAAGAACCACGAGGTCTATGGTTGGGTGGAACGTAGAGAGCCCCTAGTGAGTTGGTGTTTTATGTAAGCAAGTGTTTATCTGATATATTGTGCTTGAATTTATGTATTTATTGTATATTTTGTTGTGCCATATATTTATGTACTAGGTTTAACATTTATGGGCAATTTTACCTTAGTTTGTTCTGGTAATTCTATGTGTGTCGTGCTTTGTTTATTTGGTACATTTAGATTTACGAATATTATGCCATGTCATGCAAGTATGTTATGTCATGCAATTGTATGTGGTTAGGAAGATTACATGTGAACTAATCTATTATGCATAAATTTTTTATGTTGAAATTGAACCTTTATTATGTTCTATGAAAACCCTAAATTTGGGGTAAACGATATGTGTGAAAGTATTGTGTAAACATTACAAAGTTTAATTATGACTATGAATAAATTGTTCTATCGTATGCATTTGATATATAGGATATGAGACCTAAACTTGGTATGCTCTCTCTCTCTCTCTCTCTCTCTCTCTCACACACACACACACACACACACACACACATACTTTGGTGTGCATTATTGGGGTTGTAATTACCTCTAGTTGTTGTGCGTGACCCTAATTTAATAAATGGAAAACCCTAATTATTGCGCAAATAATAATGGGTAAATAATTTTTTAGATTATATGTACGTTCACCATTTGAGCCAAGGTTTAATTAAGAGAACTAGTATTATGTGCTTCCGCAAAAAAATATGGTGAATGTGCACATGAACTCAAGTTGTGGTTAGGTAGTGTTACCTAGTTGGAGGTCGGGGACATTACATACAGGCTCTCACTCTCCATCATCCTTCACAACCCAAAGAAGAGTACCCATTTTATGCACCACATTCCCTCAAGTTGTCCAACTTCTCTTATAAGGATGTAGCACAAGTCGCCCAAGAAGTCTCAAATTTTTGTGGCTCTAAGAACTGTAGTTGCACTCATGAGTATACAGGAACCCTTTAGGCTTCACAACTTGGGAAAGCACCCAAATAATTCTCACTCTATTTTTCTATCTTTCCTTAAGGAAACCCAATGAGAATTTTGTAGTGAATCCCCAATAGAGTTCACTTAGAATTCAAGGGATTCATAGACAAAACAAGGTTACAAAACTTCACTCAACCCCACCCAACATACCTAACAAAACTACCAAGAATGATGATAGCATAAATGGTCATAATGGTATTTTTATCACTAAGCCCCAACTTTATATAAGAAAGATTCTATTTGGACACATGGCACTTGTTACCCACCAAAATAGGCAACCCTATAGGAGAAAAATTTTCTCCTATTATTGATAAGAAATCGATCAACCACATAGCCAACAACCCTTGACAACCACCACTAGCTAATGATATTACATTATATCTTTGCCACTTGCATCAGCCATATGCTTCTCACCCATTCGACATGAGCACATGGATGAAGGTGGGCTTACTCTCAAAAGGTATTTTAATCATTTTGTAATCGAGTGCTTATGCTTGTTTGTATGTGACCATTTCATTTGGATTATGGGGTGATCTAGAAAAAAGATGGATTTTGACCGTGATCTTGTTATCTCACCTTAAATGGGGGGTTAATCTTCAATCCTAGTAAGTGGGACCTGCCCTAATGGCCCAATGAGTATAAGAGGGGTATTACTTGGGAAGCCCTTATTGAGATAATGTAGTTCCATATATCCTTGTGTCATATTGATATCAACTTATGAAAGAACACAATAAAATATAGATATAAACATAAACGCAGAAGTGCAACAGAAATAAAACTTCATTTCATTAATATCAAAGAATTGAAATATACTTACATACATAATGGAAATAAACTAGCTCGTGCGATGGTAGCTTATCTATGAGAAGAGATGTGGCAGCTACATGCCTCTGAACTGTGTTACGATGAGGCTCAAGGGCATTTTTATTATTGAGAAACAAGGGAAAACCCTAAACAACCAAAACCCTAACCTTATGAGATGGAACACCAAGAGTTTGTGGGCCCCGTTGGGGTTAGTTAGGTAGCCAAATTCCCGGGATCGTAACTTGGTCATATTATCTTCATTTGGCGTGTACGATACTTTGTCGAACATATCTCTCTAAGTACAATAGGATTTTCCGCAGTCCCCTGCCTATGGCTATAGGCCTGTTGCGAACCTCAAAAAAACACTATTTAGGGGATCAAAACTACTCCGGAAGTTCAAGACCCGAAAAACTTATAAAAATAGTAAATGCTGTTATAAACAAGGAAACTGATGAAACCAACTGGAGGTCTAGGTGGAATAGGCATGTGGCCACCAATATACACCTGGATCAGTCCTCCCCCCTTAGGAAGCAATGGTTCCCATTGCATGCAGAGCCTCCATGATGCAAGGAAATTTCTGTTGAACTTGGTCCCTGGTGAACCACTTGCCCTGGTGAAGGAGTTGGCCTACTTTGAAAACTCGATATAGATGGATCCTCTATTGGCATGTGTTATTAATTTATGTGTCCATGATCCGATCGTTGTAGCTTGTTCTATGTAGTCTAGGTTTAAATCTGTGGGTGTGAGTTGTTCTGTAATGTCGGATGTGTCTAGTAATGGTGGGAAGTATGGTCAAAGGCAGTCCACATTAAGCATTGGGTGCAAACCAAGGAATGGTGGAATTCTAAGCTCAAAGGTATTGTCTTATACAACCTTGATGATGGTGTATGGCGAATATCAGAGTGGGCAAAGCTTGTGGTGGGGTCCAGTGAGGCACTCCTTCTGCAAATGTAGCCAAACTTTGTCGCCCACCTAGAACTTGTGTGGCACCTGATGTTGATCATGTTGCGGCTTGTACTTAGCATTGGCTCTATCCAATATCTCATGGACCTGCTGGAAAACGTGTTGAATATCCTCAATGAATTTGTTCTCCCTGTCAGCTTTAGACTGGACATGAGCCGAATCTACTTGAGTAGTTGCAAATGGTATGGCCACATCAATGGGACATAGTGGTTGGAATCCCGACCCCACCTGAAAGGGGGTGTGGCCATTTGAGCTATGGAGAGCTTGGTTGTAGCTGTTTTGGAGATAAGGGATGCTTTCATCCCATGTGCGAGGATGCTTTGAGTTGCACATGTGCATAATGTGTACAATCATCTTGTTGACAACCTATGTTTGGCCATCAATTTGGGGGTATAAAGTAGTGGTCCTAGTGAGCTTGAAATCTAGCATCGACCAAAGACTTGACCAAAATGTACTTAGGAACATGTTGTCTTGATTTGAGATAATGGACTCTGGGATCCCAAAGTGCACTCACACTCATTCAAAGAAGAGTTTAGCAGTGGTTTCTGTTGTGATACTCTTCTTGCAGTATGCCAAAATGACTGATCTAGGAGGATTGTACAGGTCTAAGTACAAGTGGCTTAAGTACAAAGGCTCAAAAATAAAAATGTCAGAACTGTGGCAAACTCAGTGTCAAGTTGAAGATGTCGTCTTTCTGATTCCAACGATGCAGACGACACTCAATTCCGAGCCCGTATGGGGGAGTTAGAAGCAGTCAAAGTTTGGGGTTGACTTAATGAACTGCCAGTCTTAAGGAGGCAACATTTTTGCCAAAGTCCGGTGGTCGGATTCCGACCAGCTCCGGTCGAAATCTAGGCAAATTTGTGGGACACTTAGTATGACTCCTTCGGTGAAAATTGAGAAGATTTAAAAAAAGGAGTTTGTTTTAAATAAACAAATTTTTAAAAAAAGGCAAGGGAGGGCCATGAACCCCACCCTCGCTCTAACCATCCAAAAATAATATATTTTAAAAAAGGGGGTTTGCGGCCATGACCCCTCCGCCCCCAAACCTGCGGTAACAATCATGCCATTAATGGGTGGGGCCAACGGTTGTGACCCCACGACCCCAACCCACTCTCCATATATGTATGGTGTGTCGGCGGAGTTACGGGACGGGCCGCCCGATGTTGGTCCGGCCCCCCCAACCCTTTATTTAAAAATATATGCCGCGGGTTATAAAAATATATGTCACAATTTATGGAGGGAGCGGGGTTTGACCGCCCAATCCCCTCCCTCATATTTTGGATCTCAGCCACAACGCCAAGCGAACTCCTTGGGGAGTTCACCCATTATATATTATATAAAGTTGCATTTCAGAAGTGTGTCCAGGCAAACCTGGAGTGGCACGCTTACCAAGACAGATTGGAACCTTGAGCGCATTGCAGGAGGGGGGAGGAACCATGAACTAAGCTCATTTCCAGAGGGCCCAGATTTGTCCGGCGCCAGAATCAGGAGAATTCTATATGGATTTTGCACCTGTCGACGACATGAGTTCAACAGTGCTATCCGTTTCTTCCTCAGGGGTCTCCAATTTTCGGGAATTTTTAGTTATGGAGGTATAAGGGTGTAATTTTGCATTGATGCTTGTAGTTTCATTTTATTTGCCACTTAATGAAAGAGGGCCTCCCCACTGATTAAGCAGGGCCCAAAGACGTAGTCCCTCCTGGATGAAATCTGATATCAATTTCTTGTCTTCTTTGCATGATTTTATGTGCGTCTCTCCTCTTATGTTCATGCCTTTTAAGTTTCATGGTTAAGACGCAATTTTACATGTAATTATTTAATCCATATCAAAGAAAAATATTTTGGATCAAGTGGTATAAGAGCATGTCTTTGTAGATGTGAATTTCATGTTTGTATGCTAACCAGAAACATGGTACGAAGAGGCGAAGGAAAACTAAAGTCTTTTTATCCTGAAGCGGGACGTGCGCATCGAAGAAGAAACATGGATGACGATGCTAGAAATGAGGAGGAGCTAAATTTCCGCAAAACATTCTACACAATGGCAAATTGAGTTGAGAAGTGGTTCTCAAGGCTTGAGAAACTAGAAAGTGCAGGGGAAAATGCTCTAGAAGGACAAGGTTAAGCACATGGAGATGATGGAGGGGATCCACCTTCTTCTTCTTGCACGAGTGAAAGCTCTTCTTCCTCTTCTCACCATCATCATAGGAATTCAGGAAATGCATCTAAGAAACCTTTCTTTAAATTAGATGTCAAATTTGATCTTCCCATGTATAATGGTGAAAGTAATGGAGAAGAGATTAACAATTAGGTTAGGTAGATTGAAGTCTAATGCAGGATTCAACAGATTAAGGAGGACGAGGCAAAGATCTAGTTGGCTTCTCTTCGGCTAAATGACACCGCTCTTGTCTGGTGGGAGATAAAATTTCAAGGTAGCCAAAATTTGGGTAACATTCTCTCCTCATGGTCAAATTTTGTTTTCACATTGAGAAACCAAATTTACCCTTCGGGTTATAAGAAAAAGGCATTAATGGAATGGCAACACCTAAGGCAAAGTAGAGGTCAAAATATACAAGACTTCATTGAAGAATTTAGAAAACAAGCATTGAATTTGGCCATTCCATTAGATTCACCAGAGATTGTAACTAAGTATATTGGTTCTCTGCATTATTACATAATACATTCATTATTATTGTTTGAGCCTCCTACCATCGATGAGGCTAGTATGAAGACCACGCATCTAGAAAGCCAAGGAACGCATGAACAAAATTACCACCCAAAAATAACTGAAACAACCAAGAGAAGGGGAGAAAAGCCCTCTAGTACACATTGTGAGAAAGAGGGACATGACAAGGAAAGTTGCTGGAAGCTGCACCCTGAGTTGAGACCTGAGAGGAATGATAAAAAGGGGAAGCAGAAGACCGCTACCACCATGCAACAAAACCAAGATTTTGAATCAGAGGAAGATGAGAAGGTCACAACTGCAGGATTTGCACGAGGCATACCAATTGACCTGGGGTCTGATTCTGACGATGAAATGAAGCTTGCAGCCTTTGGGATCGCAATAGGAGGACTCATAGACTTGGGTTCTAATTCAGGCGATGAAACAAAAATTTCAATAGACATGGTACCAAATATGAAAAGGACACTCCTTGCGGTAGGGCTCCAAGAACTTGAGGAGATCAACCAAAGCATCCAAGCAGAGAACATTGAACTAAGGAGGCTTCTACGTGAAGTAAAGGGAGAAAAACAAAGGTTACTACGCTAGTTGCAAGCTAAGGACAAGGCCTTGGAAAAGTTGCGACATAACCAACCAGAGGTAAAACACAACCCTTCAATTTCATGTACTTTTCATGATGATGAATTCATTGCTTTTGAAAAACATACTACAGGGATCATATCCAAACTACTGAAGAAGATGGGGTTTTAAGGAAAGGGCCTCGACATCAATGGCCAAGGCATCGTAAACCCCATCGAAGTCGAGGAATTTCCACGTCATGCAGGACTCAGATACACCAGGAAGGAAGTTGGAGAAAGCTCCAACACAGATAGTGACCAACTAGCGACATATGATGAAATCACTTCCTCACAGTCCGGTGATAGTGAGGGTTCCATGAACACTTATCGGAGGAACACCAAGGGAAAGTGTTCCAAGACGATACGGAAAGTATGGAGGAGGAAGAATCATCACAACCAAAATGAAGCTTGGAAACCTGCATGTAAAACACGTCAAGACCAAAGAGCACCCATGCAGAGTCCAGTCATTGAAGCTATCCCACAGGAAATCCACCACAGGGAGATGACCCATTTACTTTATTAAGTAAAAGATGGTTTTTTTATAGGTCTTAGTGTTATGGCCACAGTTTTAAATCATGCATTACGAATAAATGTAAAAATGATGATGTGTTTCCATCACTTTGAAAAGCATCGATGATGTTTTTGGCCTTTCTTTATGAATAGTTGAGGTATTGGTTTCTATTATGTAATCCTTGTCCAATGAATGTGTGCTATAAACTCATGGAAAATGGAGGGTTGTTGAGTCATGTGTGGTTTGTACATGGTTTCAAATGATGTACCAGATTTGTGTGCAGGTGATTGAAAGTGTGGTTTTGAACGGACAAGCGGTGTGTTGGGTGTTAATGCTTTTGGTGGTCCAAAAGCTCCTCAATGGGGAGGAATGATCTAGGATGATCGTACAGGTCAAAGTACAAGTGGCTTAAGTACAAAGGCTCAAAAATCAAAGTTTCAAAAATGTGGCAAACTCAATGTCAAGTTGAATATCTCGTCTTTCTGATTCCAACGGCACATACGACACTCAATTCTGAGTCCGTATGGGGGAGTTAGAAGCAGTCAAAGTTCTCGGTTGACTTGATGAGCTCGAAGTCTTAAGGAGGTAGCATTTTTTCCAAATTCTGGTGGTCGAATGCTGGCCAGAATCTGGGCGAATTTGTGGGACACTTAGTTTGACTCCTTCGGTCAAAATCGATAAGATTTAAAAAAAAAGGAGTTTGTTTAAAAAAAAAGAAAGAATAATAATAATAATAATAAAAAAGAAAAAAGGAAAGGGCGGGCCCATGACCCCCGCCCTCGCTCCAGCCATACAATAATAATATATTTTAAAAAAAGGGGTCGATGGCCATGACCCTGTCGCCCCCAAACCTGTGGTAACAGTCACGCCATTAATGGGTGGGGCCAACGGTTGTGACCCCATGACCCCAACCCACTCACCATATATGTATGGAGTGTCAGCGGAGTTATGGGGCGGGCCGCCCGATGGGGGTCCGGCCCTTCCAACCCTCTATTTAAAAAGATATGTCGTGGGGTTATTAAATTATATGTCACCATTTATGGAGGGGGCCGGGTATGACCACCTGACCTCCTCCCTCATATTTTGGATCTCAACCACCACGCCAAGCAGACTCCTTGGGGAGTCTGCTCATCATATATTATATAAACTTGCATTTCAGAAGTGCGTCCAGGAAAACCTGGAGTGGCATGCTTACCAAGACAAAGTAGAACCTTGGGCACCTTGTAGGAGGGGGGCGAAACCATGAACTCAGCTCATTTCCAGAGGGCCCAGATTTGTTCGGCGTCAGAATCAAGCAAATTTTATATGGATTATGCACCTCTTGGCGACACGAGTTCAAAGGTGTTTTCTGTTTCTTCATCAGAGGTGTCCAATTTTCGGTCACTCTCAACTATGAAGGTATAAGGGTGTATTTTTGCATTGATGCTTGTACTTTCATTTTATTTTCCACTTAATGAAAGAAGGCCTCTCCATTGATTGAGCAGGCCTCGGAGATGTAGTCCCTCCTGGACAAACTCTAATATCAATTTCTTGTCTTCTTTGCATGATTTTATGTGCTTATCTCTTCTTATGTTCATGCCTTTTAATTTTCATGGTTAAGATGCAAGTTTACATGTAATTCTTTAATCCATCTCAAAGAAAAATATTTTGGATCAATAACCATCTTAGAGAATTTGTCAATGACCACAAAAACGTAGTCATTTCCATGATTGGTAGAATGAAGGTCCGACATGTAATCCATGGATATGGATTCCCAAGGTCGAATAGGGGTAGGTAGTGGAGTATATAGACCTTGATTCTTGATGGTCGGTTTGGAAATGGCACAGGAAGTGCAAGATCTGATGTACTTCCCAACATCCTATCAAAGGTTCGTCCAATAGAAATAGATATGTAGTACCGCCACTGTTTTCTCCACCTCGAAATTTCCAGTGACCCGATTGTAGTGCGCTTCCCAAATCATCTTAGCACAGTCACTTGAAGGAACACATTGGTGTCCCAGGTGGCATAACAATTCATCTTGGAGGTGAAAATTTGGAACTTTCTCGCCTTCTAAGAGCATCTGGTATGTGTTGCCAAATTCTGGATCGCTTTTGTAAAGATGCGACCACCCCGAAGTCTTCAGGTCCCGTCCTTCTTCTGTACCAACATGATCAGGCTCCCACATGGCGTTTAACTTGGCCTAATGTCCCCTTCTGTAGCAGCTCCTGAATCTGCATCTTGATTTCATCGCTCCCCATAATATAGCATTAATAAATCGGTCCATTGGGTAGCAACGCGCCCGAGGTCATATCAATGGAGTGCTTGACCTGACAGTGTAGAGGTACCCCTGCGGGTGAGGTGAAGATTTTCGTGTACTCCTTTATGATCTTGTCCATCTGTTGTTATCGTGCAACAGAGCCCTGTCTGGAGGTCCTGGCCATAATATTCTTCTAGCCTTGAGGGTGAATCATAAGGAAGACAAATGTCTCGGTCTAGGATATGATATTATTGCATTGTTTCGCAGCGATCAGAAGATGGCGGTAGGCGGTGCTACCTATTGTATCCTATACAACTTATTTCCCAAAGTAACAACAACAATGTGAGGCCTAGATTCATACACAACATGTCGCTTCCACAAGTATGGCAGGCCTAATAATACATCACAAACTTCGAGAGGAGCAACATCACACAATACCTAATCTATGAAGGGCTTGATGTTGTAGGAGAGGCGACACTGCTAGCTGATGCAAATATCTCGTCCTTGGTGCAACCACCTGGTGGTGTAAGGTTGCGGGTGTGTTGTGGTCAGTAGGCCTAGATGCTTCACAACCTATTCTGAAATGAGGTTCTTTTGGCTCTCGTTTTTGACAATGAACTATATCGGAGAACCCTTCACCCACATATGTGAGTGGAAGAGGCACTCCCCCTCCTCTAGATCTTTAGGCTCATCCTTCTGGACCTTGGTGGTGGAAATGGTGGCACTGGGCTCCTCATTAATAATCTGCTTCCCTTTGTCATTCCCCTTATCGAGTTCTAACTTAGAGTTAGAGCATGCATTTGATTCATAATCCTTCAACTCGACCACTAATGATTGCTTGGCTCGACACTCACTCGTGTTGTGAGTGGAGCTCTTATGGAACTCACACCACTTTCTCGTGTCCTTCTTTGTCTTTGTGGTGTTTTTCTTTTATTGCATCTTCGATGGGTTGTCCTGGGTCGCCTCGCCTTGAATTTTTCCTTTGTTCTACGGTTTGGGGGCACCTTTCCCTTGCTTCAGATTCATAGATCCAAAGTCTCGCTTCTTCAGTTTAAAATTTTGCTTGATCTTGAGAGCATATCATTAGGTAACACTGAGCGAGGATATGTCTAGGAAATCCATTTCATCCTAGATGTACTTATGCAAACAACCACGGTACTTGAGTATCAATTTTCGCTCAGAATACATGATACGTAGCTTTGTACGAAGGGCATGAAAAATATTTGTGAACTTTGGCACCTCTTGGTTCCTTCCCTGCCGTAGCGTTGTCCACTTTATGTATTTAACTTCATAGCTACCAATAGGGTAATATTGTTCCTTGATGGCATCTCAGAAATAATTCCAAGTGGGTGTAGGTGAAAAAAGTGAAGATTCCCCCTCGTCCTTTTTCTCATAGTAGGTCTCCCACCAGTCCTTGACATGGGGGGTGTCTTTCAGGAGTGAAAAAGTAAACTTTTCCCGGTTGGAAAAGTCATGAACTAAAAAACATTCTTCCAAAAAATTTAACCATTTATCTATGACATCCACATCTATCTAGCCTTCAAATATGGTAACGTCAAAGTTAACTTGTACCTTAAAAGGAGTGGCACCTCCAAAGTGGTTTTCGGACGATGATGCATCACTTGTGGGTAGACGTCGAAGGATATGGGCAAATTTATCTATCATTGTATTCCTCTATTTCTTTAGGGCCTCCTCGAGCAATATTTTGAAATGATCTCCTGATCTCTCACATTTCTTTTCTTCCGCCATGGGAGGTTATCGGGATTTGTGAGGTTGATCTTTCAAAGGTTCAACCAGATCGAGCCTTGACTCCTTGTACACTAGCCTCATTAGAGACATGCAAATAAAAACTGAGAAAGAGCAGACCCCCCTGACACCACTGATCCAAAATTATGTAGGAATGCAATAGAATGCATATATAAACATAAACACATAAGTGCAACATAAATAAAACTTCATTTAATTAATATCAAAGAATTGAAATATTCTTACATGCAAAATGGAAATAAAATAGCTCGGGCGATGGTACCTTATCTATAATAAGAGATGTGGCAGCTACATGCCTTTGAACTGTGTTAAAATGAGGCTCAAGGGCCTTTTTATTATTGAACAACAAGGGAAAACCCTAAACAACCAAAACCCTAACCCCAGGAGATAGAACACCAAGAGTTTGTGGGCCCCGTTGGGGTTAGTTGGGCAACCAACTTGTCGGGGTCGTAACTTGGTCATATTATCTTTGTTTGGCGCGTACGATAACTTGTCGGAAATATCTCTTTGAGTATGGTTATTTAGGATTTGACACCCATATGTCCACATACTTGGGTATGGTCTGAAATTTTTTCCATAGGAGGTTGTTGTGCCTAAAAGAAGAAAAAAGAGCATATCATGGCCACAACAAAATCAAAATAAAGAATATCAAAATGAAAAATATGGCCAGGGACACAAAAAATAGCACATGGGAAAAATCCTAACATGAGTTGTACCTCACTCATGATGGCCATCACCTGGTTCTTGAGCACATGTTGTACCATTGCATTTTAAAAAGGAACCCTTGCATGTCCTAGCCCCGATGAGCAATAAAATTACCCATCTTTAAGGGGCAATACAACCACTATATCATTCAAAATAAGCTCTAACCCTTGAGCTATGAGCAATAACACAAAGAAAAATCAAGGAAACGTAAAAGTTGATAGGAGTGGTGGAAAAACAAAGGTTGAGTTGGTAACTCACGCATCCATGAATGATCCCTCCTCACATCTATACACTCGGGATGTGGATCCCCATCATTCGATCCCTTTGACCATGGAACTTGGCCAAGAAGTGTTATCCCCTCTGTACCATCATTATTATTCACTAGCACCTATCCATTAAAGGGTGGACTAAGGAAATGTCACTTCCCTTCAAGGGCTCGAAACACCTAATAGGGTTGTCCTTTAGCGACTCCTACCTATGTAGTTGTGAGTTCAAGGTCCTAATTTTGGAAGGGGATCCTTGTATGAAGTATTAAATTGCCCAAGACACTCAAGCTTGGTTGACTTAGCTGGAATAATGACTTTTGTCCTTGAAAATTGGTTGCTTTCACTAGAATCTGCGTTGTGATTGTCAAGTGGTTCAACAACCCATGTCTTAGGCACCCTTCCATAGGTACCAAGGTCATTGGAGAAGCGTATTGACACAAAAAAGTGAAGTGTTGAGACTCTTGGTCCTCTTAATAACAACAACACATCACACATGTTCCAGGGCACCTCTTACACCAAGGATGTTGTACCACTTTTCTCTATATTTAATTATTATATAGGATGGGACACCTAGACCCAGAATTCCCCTAAGTCGACGTTAGCACCAATTGATGGATAATAGTTGATTAAGTGCCCAAATGAGGATAGTATCACCTTCAGAGACTAGGGAGGGCTAGTAGCACCTGGAAATCCCTCAATGATGGAGCAAAGATGGACATAGGAGACACATGGGGACCACTTTGTAGTGCCCTATCCGGACCTTAGGACCATAGGGATCCATTGAGGTGGATTTGAGGGCCGACCCTTAAATCTTGATTTCTACATGCTTCTACATCACATTTGATACTTTATAGCACTTGGACATGGAATTTGGAAGATATTTTATGCATGATGTCAGCCCTAGAAGCTTAGTGGCTCACATGTGTGGGATTATTGGAGCATTTATGACTAAAGCTAGTGGGTTGGCTTGTAACCCAAGCATATGTTTTCATAAACTTATTTTTAGGGGCTTATTAGGCTAATAATATGTTATCCTCCTCATATAAATAGAGAAGAGGATCATTCAGTCTATTCATCATCACTCGTGACTAATTCCCCCCCCTTAAGAGATTTTCATCTCTTTGTATCTTCAAGACGATGTGATCTATGGACTACTTTGTCTATTGGATCTGCTTTCTTGTCATTAGAGAAGTTATCTTGGATCAACATTGGATTATATGTTCATTTCATCTTATAAGTGTACGTTGTTATTGATGATTTTTTATCTTATGTCTAGTATATGGAATGTATTAGCTATCTAAGGTGTTTCTATTACACCATTTATTATTGAAGATTAATTGTATATAATATAGATATCATCATTTTATGCATTACTCATGCATGAAATGTGAATGATAATCCCCTCGGTGAATCTTTGTAATAGCTCTCCCCAATGACATTGATCCCTCACATAGATAATAGTTAAGGTTTTGTGTTAGGGCATCAAAATATCCTTACTCCTTAAAAATATTTATCTAATCTATCACACCCATCAACTCCATTGTACCAAGGACTAGGTGTTGAGAATTTGAAAGACTGTAGGTTAATACAAATTCTCTTCTAGATGATTACTTGTGAACGTACTTAAGTCAATTATCAAAACACAAAAACACAAAGATAAGGCTCACAGTTCTTAACTATGTATATCAACCACTTTCTATTACAAATTGTCATTGACCATCAACAGACTGTCTCCTTCCTTCAATTCCGCATTCATAGACATAATCCGCATCTATGTTCTTCTTTTGTATGTCCGCACTTGCTATAAGTTCCATACTATCTTTGTATATATATTTACTCTGCCTTTGCTGTGATATCCGCAATGTCTTATATATATGTTGTTTCTGTTGTAGTATCTACACTTAACTTAGTATATAGATCCGCTGTCTCTGTTGTGATAGATCCGTAATATACTTCCTACAATGGTGGCTCGGACTTATCCGCAATTTATAGAGGAAACCGCATTTAATTTGTGTGTTGTCCACTTGGCTTGTCCGCATGATATGTTATCACTTATCCGCACTGTCTTTTAGGAAAATGTCTAAATTTCTTACTTGTAATATATATTTGTAGACTATTCCTATAACTCTGGTTCAGATATATCCGCAATTATTAGAGTAATCCACATTTGACCTTCAGAGATGACCAAAGCTTATTTCTTCTACTGGTCCGCAGAACAATAGTATTTATAGAGGCAGATTCTCTGCCTTGAGGCCGACCATACCTTTAGATGAAAACCAACTTATCTTGTTGATGAAGTCCGACTTCAATATTGTACTTAAGGCCGACTATAATCCAGTATTGTAGCTTATCTTCCAACGTGTATTGAGAGCTGAATAAATAATCCTTCCATGATTTCTTTGACAAGGTCTTGGAGCATATACTAGACCAAATTCTTCATACACATGACACTAAATTACATTTTATTATCTTTGTCTTCTTATTTACATAAATACATAGTCAACATGAAGACTGACCTAGTTACACTTTTCAACACTCCCTCCTAACTAGGGAGGTATTCATATAGGTACATGGTCACTTTCAAACTGAAGAATCTCATAAGAAGAATCAGATTGGTAATCACATCTGTATAGCATCATATCAACCAGCATTGTCCTAGAGCAAGGCCTTGACTAACAGCCCCATCTCTCAACGAGACAATGGGCTACAATGCTGGCGAGACACATGACTTATAGACACCTTCGTCATTGTCTCTCCAAGGTACATACTCTACCTGGGTGTTCCCAAAGTATGACCTTCTTGGATTATTCTTTTCTTGGGTAGCTAGCCCTCAAATAATATTGGTCCCCGACTACTCTTATCTTGAATGCCCTAACACATTCTCAAAGAGCATCGAATGCCAGATGATTACCCAATCCTCCATTATGTCTTCCCAAGACCAGAATGATGTGTCTATCTCTCCCTCTCAACTAGGGAGGACCTTATTCCACAAGGGAATGTACTCATTCCTATACAAGGAATGTACCTAAGTTCATTCTTAGGAATTACCAAGTTTCTTCCAAGTAAGAAACTTATCATCAGGCTCCCTCTTAACTAGGGACCTCCAGTAGCAATGGTGAGACACCCAGCTACTCATGAATAATTCTTGTCCTCGATGCCATGTATTTTGATATTGAGGAATCTCCATCTTTTAGCTTCATAGGGCACATATCATCCATCACTTTCATCCTAAGTCATGTCAACTATTAGAAATTGATTCATCAGAACTGGTCCACTATTATGCCATGCCACTTTCCTTCGAATCATCTCCAAGGATCATACATCCTTTCTCACGATTAGCAGCCTTGCACAATTTTTCCAGATAAAGATATTCATATGAACCTTCTAGAACAAAAGTTACCTTAGTGACGATCTTTCATCATGACCTCTTCTTGTAGGCATCGACATCCTTCATACAGATTGACACATCTCTTAATGATATGCTTTTTTCCAAAGGTCTTCTTCTTTACCAGACTTTTGTCAGAGTCTACATATCTTTCCAGGAGATCTCTTAGTCACAACTTTTTGGCTTCAGGATGGTAACTGCCTCTTGACATGGTTGCATTTCATGATCTCTTCCTCTCTGCACATTATTTAATCCCAGGAACTTATAACCTTTCTAGTTTCTTGTTCATATACAACCACCTCATGTTCCATAAGGACATATTATGTTGATTTCATATGTTCGTGCACTAAGAGATACTACTCCATAGATCATACTTCTAAACACATAATTTCATTACCTGCAACCATATGACATGAATTCACAGCATCCAATGTTAGCATATAAATATATACATACCTCATACCCTTTTTCCCTTGAGTCATCCTATAGCAATTTCTCAAGAATGAAAAGCTTCATTCTCTTGACATGCTTCATCAATATCCCAGAAATCTGTTTCCATGATGACCCTTGCTTTTGATGACTACTTACTATTAGTGATGTTATCAGAGAGGTTTTCCCGGAGCTGATTCACCAGGAGCTCCTACCATGCTTTCATCAGGATGCTACACTGCTTCCTATCATATAACCAACATAAATTACTTAAAGAAGAAGATGATCTCAATCGTAGTGTAGATCCCTTGCTTCTTCTTTCTTAGATTTTCTTTGAATCAGGTTCTCCCTTTTCTATAATTGTTTGAGTTCTGCAAAACTATTGCCTTCAACTTGTCTTCTTCCATAGAAACCCTAGGTTGATGAGTGAGGTAACTTACTTATCCCATGATTTTTGTTACCCTCATGATCATATGAGTTCTTGTTTCTTATACTTCCATGATGTCACATCGCATCAATTCTTAAGTAGAATCTAGGAGCTATAAAGAGACTTATAATGAGAGAGACTAATCTTAATGGTCTCTTACTCCCTCTTTCCATCCATTCCGGTGACAGGAACTTTCTTGTACTGTTCATAATTCTTCTTTCAACTTCTTTTGTGTCTCCAATATTGTTCATGTGAGAGAACCTTAGGAGTTCCTTTACATGAATTCAAAGGAGACCCTTATGTATGACTTCAGTTATCTATGAGGACCATGACTATTCTCCTTGTTTCATGCAAGGGTCTTCAATAATACAACCACCTTATGTATCTCCTTGTAAATCAAAGTCATTTAAACAAAATTAAAATGAAAATGAAAGATACTTACTTGGCAAGTGAAGAGGAGATCTTCACCTTGTTTTTCCTTGAATGATCTTCTTCTCGGGTTGTTCCAGACTTGAGATCATATGTCATTCATTCGTGTAGCTAAACTTTTAGACTGTATTCTTCCAAGGCTGTGACCACTACGAATTATGATGGTATCATAGTTCTATTACTGTGGTAATACTAATGACCAGAGTCTTGTCTATTTAGCCATGTGGAGAATGTCACTGTGATATGTGATTACCCTCCGAACTGTAGTATATCCCCAAAAATTTTAGAATGCACATCATATCTTCATATTGTCACTAGCTCCGAGCTGCATCATGATCATCATAACATGAATGCACCATCAAGCATTGTATCTAGAATCACTGAGGTCATTTATTGTGACAATACTTGACACCGAGCATCACCTTATTTGCACAGTACCGAGACCTTAGCCAAACTATGATACAAAACAAAAGTTTGACTGAGACCATCCATTCGCATTTCTGTGATGCCTCTTTGTGGAGGTCCGAAGTTTTCTCACTGATATCATCATAGAAACCTTAGAGGTATGTCGAGGAGATTTTATGGCTCCATCCGAACTGCAGCACTGTAATTAACCATCCAAAAAATATTCTCTGACTAGTTTGCACTGTGATCACTGTGATCCGAACTTCTTGCTATTCCATTCACCGAAAATTACAGAGATCTGCCGAGGAGGATCACTTTGGTAGATCCACACTTTATCTCTATTGAATCCATCTGAAATCTCAGAGATATATCTCACTGTAATTCCTCCCGAAACTTCAGAGGAGTCTGAGCTTGTTTAACCCATGTATCCGAACTGAAGTATCACTAATAGCTCTTTCTTGTAGCCAAAGCTCTGAAACCATGTTGAGAATTTGAAAGACTGTAGGTTAAAACAAATTCTCTTCTAGATAATTACTTGTGAACATACTTGAGGTACTCATGTCTTCTCTTCTTTTAGTTAAGTCAATCTTTCATCAAGTCAATTATCAAAACACAAAACAACAAAGATTAGGCTCATAGTTCTTAAATATGTATATCAACCACTTGCTATTACAAACTGTTATTGACCATCAGAAGACTGTCTCCTTCAATTACGCATTCATAGATAGAATCCTCATTTCTGTTCTTCTTTTGTATGTCCGCACTTGTTGTAAGTTCCATACTATCTTTATATATATATTTACTCTGCCTCTGCTGTGATATCTGCATTGTCTTATATATATGTTGTTTCTGTTGTAGTATCCGCACTTAAATTAGTATATAGATCCACTGTCTCTGTTGTGATAGATCCGTAATATACTTCCTGCAACGGTGGCTTAGACTTATCCGCAATTTATAGAGGAAACCACATTCAATTTGTGTGTTGTCCACTTGGCTTGTCCGCATGATATGTTATCACTTATCCGGACTGTCTCTTAGGAAAATGTCTAAATTGCTTGCTTGTAATATATATCCGCAGACTCTTCCTATAACTCTGGTTCAAATATATCCGCAATTATTAGAGTAATCTGCATTTGACCTTCAGAGATGACCAAAGCTTATTTCTTCTACTGGTCCGCAGAACAATAGTATTTATAGAGATAGATTCTCTGCCTTGAGGCCGATCATACCTTTAGATGAAAACCGACTTATCTTGTTGATGAAGGCCGACTTCAATATTGTGCTTTAGGCTGACTATAACCCAGTATTGTAGCTTATCTTCCAACGTGTATTGAGAGTTGAATAAATCATCCTTCCATGATTTCTTTGACAAGGTCTTGGAGCATATACTAGACCAAATTCTTCATACACACATGACACTAAATTACATTTTATTATCTTTGTCTTATTCTTTACATAAATACATAGTCAACATGAAGACCGACCTAGTTACACTTTTCAACACTAGGCACTGGCCTTTTCGATTTGGTGATCAAACCTCATTTTATCCATAAAATTGAATTTCACTCTCTTTCTCTCTCCTAAATTCGACCCTCTTAAGGGTAAGTGGCCTAACTAGGGTTTAGTGTGAATTGGACTAGAGGAAGAATATTGGGTGGTGAAAGGATTCAACATTAAGAGAAAACGATTGCCTCAAAATTAACCTTCTTTGGTGTCTAATCCCTTCATTTTTAGCCCTATTTCTCTTTCCCTAGCTAGTTTTCCCTAAGAAAACCCTAGTTTTGTTAAGCTTCAAATTGAGGACCTCTTCAACGTTTCATATGCCATTGGATTGCTAAGATTCATTGTTTGGAAACCTTTTCTTAAAGTATTGACCTTAGGGTATTCCATTTTTCTCTTTATTTCTCAAACCATATGTTTAGTATGCCCTAATTTGGCCTTTCTAAGGGATATGAATTGCATTTTTCTTATTGATCAAGCCTTATACCTAAGTAGATCCATCCTTTAGGAGCCTATTGTGTCACCTTAAGCCTTTAAGCCTAGAGTATTTATCATAGGTGACCTATCTAATAGGAAGCTTCCCATTGGTGAAACTCCATAAATAGCAGGGGATAGTGGATTTGGTGATAGTGGGCCACACCTCATTGTTGTCACTTAGTCCATTGCTTTCCTTGTAAAGCATACTTCCACATGACCTGCTAGATTTTGAGGCAACATTTTTGGCATAATTGACGGGGGGGGGGGGGGGGTTGAGTCAACCTCCTTGTTATCTGAAATTTGAGATTCATTTTCATAGTTGAGATTATCCCATAGAGAAGGATAAATGTACTCCTATGGTGACTCCATTAGAAGAAAAAAGCCTTAGTTCTTCATTGAGATCCAATGTTTTAATTCTTGTAGGGTGAGGCAAGCATATTTTAAGGTATTTTAATTTCACCCAGGCAACGCCACACTTTGCGGCAGGACTCAAGGCAATGGATCCTTGGGATCTACATGAGATATACCCTACTTTGGATATACCATGACTTGGAACCATTTTTATTACACTTGAATATGGATTATTCGTCGATTCCTTATATCATCGTATGGCTTGGTTCATTTGTTGAATGTGGTTTTAATAACGTTATGAAACAATGTATTATTAGCATTGATATTTTTATTACATTACACCTGTCACTATATTATCAACCCTTCTAGAGTTTTCCATAGACTTATACGTGTTATCCTTTGGTGGCACCACGACAGGTAACTTTGACCTATATGTGTTATCCTCTGGGGACTCCACCACTGGTACCTTTGGCCTACTGATTCAACAATATAGATCAATTCCTACTAGAACAACAAATATGATTGGCCTTAGGGTTTTCCTGGAGGCAAAAGTCTATTCTAACATCTTTCCCAATTCGTTTGTTACCCTACGACGTTTTGAGAGCGGCTTGTTATGCAAAACTCTATTGTCAGTGTGTTTACTTTAGTATGAGAGGGTTTTATGGTAAATCTTTCTCACCGGTGAAGGGATTAACTAGTTACATAAACTATCAATGACCAACCAGGTTCAAATTTCATCAATTTCTTCTAGAGGTAACTCTATAATTGTTAATTAACAATTTATTTCATTCCATACCTATTCTTTGGTAAAAATTTGTTGGGTTTTTTTGTTTTGTTTATTTTTTAATTTTTATTTAATGTATGAATGACTCATTTGTTTTCAGGGTTTCTTTTGCGTTATTCCAATAATTTTCCATAACATTTTGTCTTATTATACTTGGTCATCGACCACAGGGTTTCTTCTAGGAATAATTAATTGGTTAATGAAGGTAGTCATATCAATGAATTCCCTCTATTTCGTACGCTACCAACCTTGAAGTAAAACTGTTATGCTCATCATACGTTTATTAGTTTTTCTATTCAGAGTTTGGAGTAGTAAGGAAACGATTTATTGCTTTCTCTAATTAAGAGTGGAATAATTAGCAAAATTTTATTTTATTAGTTTTCTATTTAGAGTTTGGGGGGTTTGTGTTTGTGCAACATAGTTGATTCTACATATGTAATTGTACAATATGATAGTGGTTTTTTTTTGTTTTTTTTGTTTTTTTTGGGGGGGGGGGCGGGGTAGGTGGGGTGTGTTTGTGCAACATAGTTGATTCTACATATGTAATTGTACAATATTATAGTGAATACTTTATATGCTACAAAGTTTGATTATGCTTATGGTGAATTTATAAGGAAATTGAGAAATTTCTCAATACTACACCATCCTAAGAGGCACTAGGGTGGTCGGTTACATTACGAATCACAACATATTCCACTCTTTATTATCCTATTTAGTAATCACACCAATGTACTTAGAAAACCCATCTTATAGAGGAGGAGGCCAAATAAGCACAAGTACTCATCCCACAACTAATCAACCATGGTATTTGTAGAAGCATACTACCTTTATGGACACCCCCATTGGTATGAGGATCATGGTATATTGAGATTTATATGCCACTCATGCATAGACCAAGGTTCACAACTAATGTATAATAACACACATGAAAAGAAAAGATTTAAAAGTCATGGAAAATTTTCCTATAGATGAAACATGACATATCCTACAATATCATATCCTATTTATCATCCACTGTAATACTAACACCTAAATTTTTTGTTAACTTTAGTCTATACTAGTAGCCAAAATTACAGGATTACAAGGGTGGAGATATCCATGATTGTTTAATTATACATTGCAAGATAACCATACATTTCTTAGTTTTTCTATTCAGAGTTTGGAGTAGTAAGGAAACAATTTATTGTTTTCTCTAATTAAGAGTGGAATAATCACACGCTTTGGTTTTTACTTTCAGTGTGGGTTTCTCCAACCTTAGTTCTCAATTAATAGATTCAAATCTGCGTTTTGGATATTGTTATTTATTGTGAAACCCTACTCAGGTTATGATTCGATTTCTTGTTTACTACATTACATGAATGTCTCGTTTACAAGTTGCGTCACAGTTTTGATTAGCACTTAATGAGTGCCACCATGTAGATATAATGAAATAATTTCTATTGAAGTATACAAAACCATTTTATTGCTGTAATTCCTATGTCTAGAGCGTAAGATTTATACTATGCTTTTATTCTTAGTTTGAATATGCAACTTCACGGTTTAACTAATTATCTTTGTTGCCTTACATAGTAAGGTACTTCTGTAATGTTTTCTATTCAAACAACATCTGGGTTTTTCTCTTTGCCATGAGTGGAAGTAAACCCTCTATTTAATATCTATAATCTCTTCACTTTTACAACTATTGGGTTCACGCTCTTAATTATGTCAACAATATATTTTTTTAAATAATTATTTCCCTACTGTCTCCTGAAATTATTCTCTTACTTCATACATAAATTTTTTAGTTCTCTTATTTAGGTGGACACGAGTACGAATCCAAATCACTGTACTGAGATAATATTGTTATGTTCATTCATCTATTCACTATCATGTAAATAAGTTTCTATTCTTGAATTCATGCCTCTTTCAGGATAATAACTATCATAATTGTGTTTCTATCTCGCAGGTAACAATTCTACATCTGGATAGTTTGAAATTTTCCTTTAAGGCTTCTAATGCATGGACATATGATTTTTCACTGATACTTCGACTGCGTACTTTACCATGTTGGATATTTCCACCTCCTTGGTTCCTCGCTTCTCCTGGCATAAATGCAACGTGCGACGATGATTCTATTTCCACCTCCTTGGTTCCTCGCTTCTCCTGGCATAAATGCAATGTGCGACGATGATTCTTTCTCTGTTTGTTTAAGTTCTTATTCCTAAGCGATAGAGATTCTTTCATGGGCATAGCCATTTTGTAACCATGTATTGTTTACAGTTCTTGAATATAAACACTTTAACTATTTTTATTCTAAACAACCTTCTGCGAATTTTCTTCTAAGGCCATATGAGCCAAATTCTATATATTTTAGTATTTTAATTTATAGATACAAGCATTTATAGGAACTATACTATGCATTATGTTGTTTACTTGTGTTCCGTGTTGTTTTCATCCATATGAAATGTTAACCATGTACTGGTTCTAAGCTTTATTCTTGTATTTTAGAAAAATAATCAATATATGCTTAACGATTTACATATATTATAAGTTATGAAGTTAGTCTTCTTCTTTCTTACGAGAGCAAGTCAATATATTGTTATATTTTGTCCTATTAAATTCTGTAGTGCTTGTTTATGTGTATTGTAATAGAGGTTGTTTCATGTTTTCCGTAGTTATATTTTTGGTTCAATGACCGATGAATATAAGTTCTCTTTTATATAACACTACACTTATCCACACACACTCCTTTTCTTTTTAAGAAAATCAATTCTATTTACTTGTGAATTACAAATTGTAATTTGAAGGGAGATAAAATAAACATACCATTTTTTTAAGAAACACCATAACAAAGCTTCTAATGGTTAAATATTGCAAAATAATCAACTTCGGATTTACCAATAGTTTTTTCCTAAATTCTGTCTTTTCCATTAGAATTGTATACTAGTTTCTTGCAACATAATTTAAACAGAGAATCTCTTCACTCAGTTTCTTTCTACTCATTTTTCTAACAATATATAGAAATATTACTCAATGCAGTAAAGTAAACACGTCATTTTAAAATTAGTAATCAAGTACTAGGCTCCTCCCAACATTAACACTACAAAACAACTAGTGTTCCCCTAAGAACAACAGGTTACAAGTTTCTTTCTCTCTCAATTTCTTGCTTCTCTTTAATCTCCTACGCTCTTAGAATGAGGCAAAGCAAGTAGACAAAATATTCCAATTCCCTTATATTCCAAGGACTCTTGTGATGTGAATTGATCTCTTTTCATGGATGGTTATGGTGAATCTTGGATGAATGCAGGTAAACTAATTAGGTTTACTTCTTTTAACTTGGTCTCATATTTTATTGGATGGATAAATCATGTATGAAGCATGTTAGCATATTATTTGTTTCATGATCCTAGTTAAACTAACCCTTCTTCCAAGACTTTGAAGAAGTGACATGTTAGTTTTTTCCCTTAATTCATCTTGAAAATTGAGAACCTTGATTTCAAACCCTAGAATGAGTAGGTTTCCTTGCCATAGTTTTTTAATAATATTGTTTATATGCCAAGAAACCCTAAATTAGTTTGTTCCTAAACTCTGTTAGATCTAGATTAAGAAGGCACTAGTCCTCTCTCTTGTGGCAATCATATTTTATCATAAGAATCATTTTATTTATTGTTATAGGGTAAATAATGGCTTTATTGTGGAAAAGTCTTATATTTTCAACATTTATTGACTTGGATGTTAATGATCTAGGGTAAGGAATTGTTTTGGAAGCATTCGATAAGCAAAAGCTACATTTTATGTTCAATTTCCAACAACTAATTAGGGTTGATTTCTAAGGCTTAAGTGTTGTTATATGCCTTTAAGTCATAGAGAATTTATTGTCTCATTTACTCGTAATCTTAGCCCTCATTTTACATTTTTATTATCAAAGTTTGTAGGGATAAATTTGATGTTATCATAAGCTGTTATATTATTGTAATTGTTGATTTTTCATTGCTAGTTTCCGATTGTCCTATGTAATTTATTGTTTAGCGTGTTTGGGCAACCTATTTGAACCTCTTCAAATTCATCATTTTCGGAAAATAAAAGAACCTCTAAAAATTTGTGATGGTCTTCTTTGTTTAAAAAATACTTATTGTTTTTTAGTTTTGAGGTTCTCTTATGAATTGTAATTCCCATATGGCTTATGATACTATTGATTCATTCAACAAGCATACCAACCCCTTTACCATGTCATAATATTTGTCCTTTGCACTCAAACAAGACTTAGTTAGCATCATCGATATCCCTACAAACTCTATTATTCCATGCACCTCTTTACATAAATAAATAAATACTTTACCTCATGTTTTTCGTTGTTGTAGGTGGTTGACAAAGACGGTAATGTTGTGATTTAATCCTTCTCTACTTGATTGTGTTTCCAATTCTAAAATAACTTGTTGTCCATGTGTATTGTATTCACTTTATTAGGAAAATAACATCACCATATGATTAACTAGTTAGGCTAGGCATACTAAACTTAAATGCAATTGGCCAATCCTATTCATTTGCATTACCTCATTGAATAAAAGAACATACCACCTCTATCTCAAATGATAAGATTTGACAATGCCTAAGATAAGCATGTGAAATATCCTTTTAAATGTTGCTATTACACCTCCCCTATTTGATGCATCCAGATGTTTGGGTAGAGAAAAATGAACTTCAACAAATATCTTATCGTGACTAGGCCACTTCAAATATTTACTAGTTTTGTTAGTGATGCTCATCCCACCATAATGCATACCTTCTCTAGGTCAATATGTCAATCACTAATATACACAAGGTAATGCTATGCCCAATTATGTCCAAACCAACTTCCCTCAAATTCACTGAGGCTTCTCGTATTTCCATCTTTAAATATAATTTTTAGATTTTTGTAGATGTCTTAACAGCAAGAGGCCAACTAGAGAAATAAAGTTGCTAATAAGTTTACTCATAATTAGGATCCCATCAAGAGAGACAATCACAAAGAAATCAAGATAAGGTCTTATTACCTTTATGTTGGAAAGATGCTAGCGTATTTCCCAAAACCCAAATGGCATTTTAGATTATTCATAAAGCCCTAGTTAGGTCTTAAAGGAAGTTACCTATGGATCCATGGTTTAGAGCCACCTTTGAGAGGGTATCATGACATCACAAAGTTGATATATTAGGATTTCAATCTTCGGTATTGGATATCCATGCTTCTACTTATCTCGTTTAATGTACAATAATTTATGCACATTTACTAGGTATTATAGCAAAAATAAAGCTTTTGGTCTATATAATGAAAAGCTAGGTCACTTGTATTCCTTATCTATTAGCTCTGAAAATAAATTCTTAATAGTATTCTCTAGAATTGAATTTGAATACAATCTAATATAGAGTAAAACAACATTTCACTAGAATTTCACCGATTGAATGGTAAGTTGGCAACACTTGCCACCTACAATATAAATATAATTTTTAGATTTTTGTAGTGTCTTAACAACAAGAGACCAACCAGAGAAATAAAGTTGCTAATAAGTTTACTTGTAATTAGGATCCCATCAAGAGAGACAATCACAAAAAAAATCAAGATAGGGTCTTATTACCTTTATGTTGGAAAGTTGCTAGCGTGTTTCCCAAAACCCAAATGGCATTTTAGATTATTCATAAAGCCCTACTTAGGTCTTAAAGGAAGTTACCTATGGTATACATGGTTTAGAGCCACCTTTGAGAGGGTATCATGATATCACAAAGTTGATATAGTAGGATTTCAATCTTCGGTATTGGATATTCATGCTTCTACTTATCTCGTTTAATGTACAATAATTTATGCACATTTACTAGGTACTATATCAATAATAAAACCTTTGGTCTATACAATGAAAATTTAGGTCACTTGTATTCCTTATCTATTAGCTCTGAAAATAAATTCTTAATAGTATTCTCTAGAATTGAAATTGAATACAATCTAATATAGAGTAAAACAACATTTCACTGGAAGTTCACTGATTGAATGGTAAGTTGGCAACACTTGCCACCTACAATATTAATATAATTTTTAGATTTTTGTAGATGTCTTAACAGCAAGGCACCAACCAGAGAAATAAAGTTGCTAATAAGCTTACTTCTAATTAGGATCCCATCAAGAGAGACAATCACAAAGAAATCAAGATAAGGTCTTATTACCTTTATGTTGGAAAGTTGCTAGCGTGTTTCCCAAAACCCAAATGGCATTTTAGATTATTCATAAAGTCCTAGTTAGGTCTTAAAGGAAGTTACCTATGGTATCCATGGTTTAGAGCCACCTTTGAGAGGGTATCATGACATCACAATGTTGATATAGGAGGATTTCAATCTTCGGTATTGGATATTCATGCTTCTACTTATCTCGTTTAATGTACAATAATTTATGCACATTTACTAGGTACTATAGCAATAATAAAACCTTTGGTCTATATAATGAAAAGTTAGGTCACTTGTATTCCTTATCTATTAGCTCTGAAAATAAATTCTTAATAGTATTCTCTAGAATTGAATTTGAATACAATCTAATATAGAGTAAAACAAAATTTCACTAGAAGTTCACCGATTGAATGGTAAGTTGGCAACACTTGCCATAAAGAGAACCAGTTTTCACAGTGGACACCGCTTGCTAACCATTATAAATAAATCTTCTTTGTAGAAGATTATTAATATTGTAGGTGGCTTTGCCTCACAAAGGGTTCACACTCTTTTCTTACTAAGCAAAGATTTACATATCATCATTGCCTTGCTCCAAAACTAACAGGTGTTTCCTAAGTACCTCTTTGCTCATGACGGAGAATTTTTTTATTTAATCCCACTGAAAATCGTGTGCGAACACATTTAAACAAATCAAGCAATTATGTAGATCTAGGGTGTTAAGGCAATAATAAAACCCTCCATCTTTCCCCATGATTCACTCGTATAACATGTCGCAAGATTTAAAGCCAGAGAAGTAGTGGAAAGCCCATCTCAACATCATGTCATACAAATCAAGTCAGCATCTTGTTTGTTGTGTACATACAATACCCAATGTTTGTTAGACTCTCTTGCCGGCAAGAACCATTGATGCATTGCTAGCAACATTGCTGCCAACTATTTCATCCATGTCTAGATGATAGCTAAGAAATACTCACAAGATACAAGAAAAATATTTTTTCCTTAAACGATCATTAATGACGCAGGGAGTTCACTGTCCCCTTTTTGTATTGCTTGTAAAATAAACAGACCATTTTGTTGTTGCAAAAATATAAGACTTCCAATACCAACAGAACCACTGCATCAGCTGGACCCTATTTTCTATAAAACATTCCAATACAAACAACTTTCTACAAAAATACAGTTTCTGATCAAATCATAGATGGATATAGTTGGAAGCCATCGCTCTTGGTATATTTTTTTTCTGTTATTGAATGCTTCTGTATATCATGGATGGATATAGTTGGAAACCATCGCTCTTGGTATATGTTTTTTCTGTTATTGAATGCTTTTGTATGGCATGTTATAAATTCTTTGTCCCCAGGCAAGAGATGCAATAAATCCTGCTCAAGCATTATCAACGATAACTCAAAAGTCAATGAGTTGAAATGTCTAATCTTACATGTATTCCAATATCAAATATTTATTTCTATTGAAGAGTTCACCCACTTAAAATGGGGTAAATGGTATTTATACATAAAAATTTACAAAACAGTAATAATGTACACCTCAATATAGGAAAATAACAGCCCACTGTACATCAACGTGAAGCCTGCCTTATTTGCCAGTTATCAGCACATGCGATTGCATGTGCTTTCAACCTTGGAGAAAGCTGCTGAAGGAGGACATCTCGGATGTGTGTGGCTGCTGCTTCACCAGCTCGTGTAGCTAATTCAAGAAATACCAAGGCATGACCACCGTCACCCTCCTTTAAAATACAAAAATTGGATTAGTAGAGGGGTAAAAATGAAGATGCAAGATTGATGCATTTCATGATCATTACGAAATATAAATGATAATGGATCATAATACACTTGTAGTGCCAAGCTCTCTAATAAATCTTTACAATTGCTAAGCCCTCCCATTGCCTCAACAACTGCCTTAGCCAATTTCAAAGTGCTCTAGCAACCTACAATTTATCATTTCTTATTGATTATGAGGATTCTGCTTATTTGTCTCATAAACTCTTAATTTAGATGGCAATAGCAAGCAAACTTCAAGGAGAATCCAACGTCATAACAAAACACTAAAAATAACACATGAACGCATTAGCACATTTGTAAACCAACCACAAGCCTTGAAATGCTTTAATAGTTTTCTACAGAACAACTTTAATTACTTCTTACCGAATGCAGCAAGGAAAATGTATATTATCATCATCGATCTAATTATTTTGAAGGTCTCTATATACATCAGGAGAAGAGCGACTTATATTTTGTTAGGCACTAGAATTTTGAAAGCCAATCTTTGCTGATTGAATTCTTTCCACATATCTTAAATGAATTTCAAGAAAATGAATATCCTGTAAACGTCGATTTAAAATAGTGTTTGACCAAACATTGATAGACATGTCAAGGATAAATGAACAAACTTCTGGATGTATTCCATTCATTATGGGGGTGCGGGGGGCTGGAGCGCATTCTTAGCTTTTGTTAGGGACTAGAATTTTGTTCATTTTACTATCAACAATATTTTGAAACAGAATTCAACAGACCATCAAAAATGGAAAAAGAAGATCCTACGGAGGTCAATTTAAAATAGTGTTTGACCAAACAATGATAGACATGTCAAGGATAAATGAACAAACTTTTGGACACATCCCATTCATTATTGGGGGAGGGGGGTGTGGTTGGAGGCCATTATTAGCTTTTGTTAGGGACTGTGTAATGTCCCCAATTAAATTAATTTTGCTAACATGAATTTCTATTTTTGCAATTGGGTGTTGGGACATATTTTGGCATGTAAACATAGGAAAAGTGGGTGAAGGGAGTCCCCAGTTAATTTTTGGAGAAATGGAGGCCGCCAACATAAGAGAAAAGGAAAGATTAAATTGGTAGTGGGATGTGAGGCCACCGAAAAAGGGGAATTCAAACCCCTTAGGAAAATTGCACTAGGGAGAAGGAGGTCGAATTGGTGGGACACACAAGGAGAGAGGGGGCACCCAAGATAAATATAAGGAGGCATCATTTTGGGGGATTTGACACTTTGAATTTCTGAATTAGAGTAATCTTGAGCTGCTTAGCCAAGACTACCAGTGTTGCTTAGCACAAGGAGATTTCCGGGCAGAAATCTCAGTGATTTCTTCGGTGGACTTAGAGTGTCGCCCTAGGATAGAATTCCAGAACTTAGTGGAAAGAGATCTGCTGGAGTTCATGGGTCATATCAGCTCTTGCTTCAGCGAATTTGAGCATACAGGAGGACACAGTAGCAGAAATCGTACCATGCAGTTGAGGGAGTTTCAAGGGGTATTTTGGCCAGATGATTTAGGAGAAATTCCACAAAGGGTGGACCAACAATTGTGGAGAATTTCAGGGCTGGAAGTTGCTGCCCTTGAAAGAGCCAAATTTGTCATTCTAGGGCCTGCGCAAAAGTGTCACGGGAAAAATTCATGGGGCTGAATTCATCTCTCTTGTGCCGGATTTTGGAAGGAAATCCTCTCACTTCTTCTGGAGGAAATTTTCAGGGCAGTTCTACAGTGGATCGAGAGGGATAAGTGCCATATTTAGCAGTTGTGGTTGTGGGGGACACAGTTTCTGCCAAGGAGGGCGTAGCACCAATTTTGGGTAATTCCGAGAGGTTGGAATTAGCCCAAAACATTTCTGGGTTTTGTTGGTTAGGGGTCAAGGAGTTGGCTCCTAATTTTGTAGAATTTTTGGGGGAGTTTTGGTGCCCCAGACAACAAAATTATTTGGCAGTCAATGGGGTGGAGTGAGCTGAAATTTTGGGTCCCGAGTAGTCGGTAGATATTGCCAAAACCCTTTCTAGGTTTTTCTTGGTTTGTGGTGGAGAGCCTAAGAATAATTTGGCAGAATTTTCTGAGCACTTTTGGAGGCTCAAATGGCTCATTTTGGCGCAGTTCTGGTGCAATTTTATGGGTGTTTAATTGTTGTTTGAATTTTATTGTGTTGCATGTGTAATTTCCTTAATATAGTTGTTAATTTTCCATTTGGAACATTACAGTGGTATCAAAGCATGGTCTTGGCCAGCAGTGGGGAGCTAGTACAATCATGAGGGCGTTGAGTGTGTATGCACAGTGAGGGTTGAACCATAGACAAACACGTGGCTCAAGGGAGAGTGAATAGCATTGAGGGAAAAATTACCCTCACCCACTCTGATGGCTCAGCTAGGAGTTCTGTTAGAAAATGGGTACAAGAACTGTTGCTGGATAGGTATTTCCTTCTAAACCCCATGAGGGAGGCGGATACTATTAGACATGCCACTTTCCACCTAAATAGAGATTTTAAGGAGTGGTGGTACTGAGGGCAGATCCCATTGGGTCATGCACATATCACATCCTACATAGAGTTCACACAGAAGCTCATGGAGAAATTCGATCGAAAGGACACCAGACCCCCTCAAAGGGAGTGGACAGGACGAGGAAAGCTAGAGGGTGAGACCAAGGGGCATTTCTGCTAGTGGGAACCGAGATTTAGATGTCATGAGCTTGAGTAGGAGGTTGAGCAGGAGGGCAAGCAAGATGGTGAGGGGCACATCGATATACCCGGTGTGGCGCAGGAGTCACCATTGTTGGAGACCTCTTCTGTAGCTCCAACTGACACCTTGGTTGAGGGAGTAGAGCATACACTCGGAGGGCCATCTATTGATGAGATGTTGATAGTTGATGAGGTACCCAGTGTTATGACCGAGTTTCTAGAATGTGGTCACCCACAACAGGTTGATGAGGTGCCTAGGCGCATACTTGTCATTGACGAGGTACCAGAAGGGATAGAGAGGTCCAGAGCGGTGATTGAGTTTACAGAGGATAGTTTCCCTCCACAATTTCATCAGTTCCAAGCCAGCCTTCTAGCATTGAGAAAGAAGGTCACGACGTGCGAGAGGCTATTCTGCAGTAGAATGAGGATCTGGAGGGAATGAGAGCAGTTTGTGCCGAATCAGCGGCCAAATTGACTCACGTTGGGGAACGGTTGGGTTCCCTAATGGTTCAGCTAGAGTTCACATTGGAGCGACGGGGTAGCCCTACTCAAACATACATAGATGAGGCTGGTAGCACTAGTAGGTTACCATTGAACCTTGGAGAGGGAGGGGTAGAGTCACCTCGACAAATTTTATGTGTTAACCGAGATGGTGGGATGAGGCGACATGAGCTACGTAGGGTGCAGCCTTTGCAGGATGGAGGGTTAGTTCCGTGCATGGGAGTTCATTGTCTCGGTCCTTCCCTTGAGGTTGGATGGCAAGTGATTTTGAGCTGGTGCTCGATGGAGTGGGCTAGGCATATGGAGTTGGTCATAGACTGAGGTGAGAGTCAGCAAGCACGTTCAAGCATCGGGAATAATGGAGGCCCAGGTTGGAATTGGGATCCAGGTGGGACTACCTACCACTTACCAAATATGTTGACTGACCACAACATTGGTGGTATATTTGACCCAGCGGTCAAGCGCAAGCATTCGTTAGGGGAGCTCAGTTGGTGCCAATGGCCAGTCAGTTTGTGAGGGGACTCCCTAGGTCGTTTTGGTATGATGGTTGTACATGGGATCATAGGATGATCAACATACTCTGGTAGGAGTTTGTTGGAGGAGGTGGAATTGGCAGGTCACTAGATAGTGCCATATTTGGGACCAGAGACTTTGCAGTTAATTGGGACTCAATAGTCACCGAGGAGTAGCATAGTGGTGGCATCGCCACTGGTACATAAAGGGATTCTCCTCTTGTGTCTCTCAAGGAGGATTTGGAGGCAAGGCCCATGCATCAGAGGGCACATTGATACGACATTGGAGGAGGCGATACCAGTGAGGTGTGGGTCGACGCGTGCTATCTTAGTTTTAGATCCTAGCATTCAGTGGCGTGTAGGAGCATGTAGCGTTGAGCAATGGTTTGCAGGCGAGAATGTAGATGCATAGCGTTGTGTTGCGATGCGCAGGTTTACACCATGGAGTGAGAGGAGGGGTACCATTGGATGCAGCTCACCCCATATGGATGGGGGCATTGTTGAGCATCTGGGGACATCTTGCTCAACAGAGTCAGGTCTTTGATGGAGTTATCAGCAGGACTAGGACAGAGAGAGGGGCATCCATGGGATTACCTTTCGGTGTCCATGTGGACTTTTGGTCATACCTGTGGGGACTTACATACCTATCGCTCTCCAGCATGGCTTACAGTTGTTGAGGATTGGGTTACTGCCCCATGATGCCCTTAGTACAGGCAGCAGGACATGTGAGGCCACCCTAGACAGTTAGATGAGACACAGTGTTTCATGGGCAGGAGGGAGACGCTCCATTTGAGGCATTTGGTTAGTGCACGAGCTAACAGATACTGGCTTAGGGATAGTGTGGTCTACTGTCGAGGGAGCACATGTTCCACCCCTAGGCTCACACTTGGGCTGGTGATCACTAGGGAGCTGCATAATACACTTTTGGCGAGGCAGTCTGAGGTGCTACATATGCATGAGGGACAGTGGATGGTAGAATTCATCTACAGGAGGGTGTCCAGACCACCAGCAGTGTTCGGGTGCATCATCAGGAGTTGGGATAGCAGATTTCATTGTTCGGTCTAGCAGGAGCAGGGCAGATTGGCATGCGTGGGACGGATTCCTGATACTTGGGGTCCACCTATGGGATACATATAGGGGTCAAAGATGAGGGTCAGATGGGTTCTAGCAGGTAGCAGCATCCCGTGAGGAGTGGCAGTTGTGAACTCCCAGTACGGTTCTCAATGGGAAGGGTTACGATGGAGGGTGATCCGATTCTTTCCCAGGCTAACACATGGGTAGTCGCTGAGACCTTCATCATATGGCGAGGAAGGTTGCTGCTCAGGATTGGAGTGGTGGACTCGAGCATTGTTGAGTTACTCTGGCAAGTTGGGCATAACGCTGATCATGATAGATATAGTGGTCGAGCATTACGGGAGAGGAGGATCCAATATGAGCAAGTTGAGCAGTTGGACATGACTGAGGTGCCACGATATCAGCAAGATAGGTTCATTCTACGATGGGCAGGGGATTTTGGCATAGCAGGGCTTGGCATTTCATCTACCCATAGAGGTGAGTTTGTTCCTACAGGGGAAGGTCATCCAGATCTTCCATTGGGTTTTAGTGACTCGTTGGTGTTGTTGGGGGCTTCACCAGTGTGGCAAGGCGATCAACAAGAGGAGATCATGGGAAGCCTAGGCAGACGAGGGTTCAATCCCACAGGGATTGGATTGCATCTTCAGGAGTCTACTCCTGAAGTGCACAAGGGAGACTATTCGGTAGAGCAGTTTCATGAGGAGATGATTAGGATTTTAAACTATCATGATGCTCTACTTAATGGCGGCATGCAGGTGGTGTTTGGTGCCTATGTTGAGTTGGACAATGAGTGGAGCAAGGGATATCTCACGCTAATCAGGATGGCTTGGGATCCTGGAAAGACAACGCCGAGTTCAAGGATGGTTGAGCGGTACATTTGGGACCTCGGTATTGTGTGCAGAGACTATTGGTGTCAGCTAATCGAGAGGGTGCTTGTTGAGGCATTGCCTGAGGACAAGCAATTTTTTGTGGGGAGGACTGTAATGTCCGCAGTTAAATTAATTTTGCTAAGATGCATTTCTATTTTTGCAATTGAGTGTTGGGAAATATTTTGGCCTATAAACTTAGGAAAAGTGGGTGGAGGGAGTCACCACTTAATTTTTGGAGAAATGGAGGCCACCAACATTACATAAAAGGAAAGACTAAATTTGTAGTAGGATGTGGGGCTACCAAAAAGGGGAATTCGAACCCCTTAGGATCGAGCTAGGGAGAAGGAGGTTGAATTGGTTGGATCCACAAGGAGAGAAAGGGGGCAGCCAATATAAATAGGAGGAGCCATCATTTTGGGGGCTTTTGAAAATTTGAATTTCTGAATTAGAGTACTCTTGAGCTGCTTAGCCAAGACTACCAATGTTGCTTAGCACAACGAGATTTTTGGGCGGAAATCTCAGCTCTTTCTTTGGTGGACTTTGAGTGCCACCCTAGGAGAGAATTTCAGGACTTATTGGGAAGATATTTTTTGGAGTTCGTGGGTCATATCAGCTCTTTCTTCAGCTAATTTGAGCTTACAGGATGATGCAGTAGCAGAAATCGTACCATTGAGTTGCGGGAGTTTCAAGGGGTATTTTGGCCAGAGGATTTAGGGGAAATTCCACTAAGAGTGGACCAGCAATTGTCGAGAATTTCAAGGTTGGGAGTTGCTACCCTTGAGAGAGCCAAATTTGCCATTCTAGGGCCTGTGCAGAAGTGTCACTAGGTAAAATTCGTGGAGCTCAATTCATCTCTCTTGTGCCGTATCTTAAAAAGAAATCCTCTCACTTCTTTCGGAGAAAATTTTCAGGGCGGTTCTACAGCAAATTGAGGAGGGATAAGTACCATATTTAGCAGTTGTGGTTGTGAGAGACACAGTTTCTGTGAAGGAGGGCGTAGCATCAATTTTGGGTAATTCTGGGAGCTCGAAATTAGCCCAAAACATTTCTGGGTTTTGTCAGTCAGGGGTCAAGGAGTTGTCTCCTAAATTTGCACAATTTTTGGGGCAGTTTTGGTGCCCTAGATAGTAGAATTATTTGGCAGCCGGTGGGGAGTGAGTTGAAATTTTGGGTCCAGAGTGGTCGGTAGAATTTTCCAAAACCCTTTCTAGGTTTTTTTGGGTTTGTGGTGGAGAGTCCAAGATTAATTTCGCATAATTTTCTGAGCACTTCTCAAACGAGGGTTTCTTCCAGCTAGCAATTGCAGAAATTCCAGGGTCATTGCAGTACATTGAGGAGAAGTCTTTCCTTTGCATCCAGACAACATTTTTCTCACTTGGGATTGTTTAGCTTGCTTTGGCAAACCCAAGCATGGTTACTTGGGAGCGGGAGCGGGAGCGCCATTTTCAAAAGCTCCCGGTCCGGAGCATTTCGGGGAGCGTTTTTTTAAATATATATATTTTATATTTTTTAATATTTTGATACATATATGTCAACAAAAGCATGTAGAATGATGAATTAGACATAAAAAACATAAAAACATAGATTGAACCATATAACATCAATCATCTAGCAGTTATAATCTTCATCAACCACGCCCACAAGTTGGAAACATACAACATATTGACTCTTGAGTCTCATGATTCATCAATCTTAAAGTTTCAAGCTTTCAAAATTCAATATATAACATTTATCATCATTGATTCATTGATCACCATAGTTGTACTTGTAAGCTAAGTGTAACCAATGATCATTACAACAAAGAATATTTAACATGAAATGAAATGTTATAAAATAAAATGAAATGGAACAACTTTTAACTTTCATGAAGAATCATATTCATAATTCATAATGACTTATAAACTTATAAATGTCAACTTCAAATTTTCACCTTTCAAATTCAAACTTCAAACTTAAATTGTCATATATTGTTTACAAAAATTATCATAAAAAATATGAAAGAGTCAGGTTTCAACTGTTCAACAGTTATAAAAGTTAAAAACTACTAGAAAATAGAAAAGACTAGTAAACTATAAATCTATTTTATCTATTGGCTGGCCCCTTGCCACGCCCACGAGAAATGTCTAATTTGTGAGAACCATGAGGCAATGGCAGTCTTCTAGTACTCTCAGGAGTTCCACGACCATAGCTAGAAGGCGGAGGGCAACGTGAGGATGTAGGTGGAGGTTGAATCTGCAAAGGAACAATAGCCGGAAATCGAACACTGGCACTGGCACCCGCACTGCTACTGGATGGTGGGACTGGCCCTAGGTGTGGCAGTGCATGGCTGTTGTTGCTTCATCATCATCCCTCAAAAGTTCTACTTCCAATTCTTCCATATGTACAATGTCGTCCTCTGGGTTGTTGTCCCAAACTTTATATGGTTGATCCTCATAAGCCCGATCACAGTAATGACTCAACAACCTCAAGTTGTAATGCACATAAACCAAGCTTTCTACTCGGCTTTCATTTAGCCTGTTTCTTCTCACATTATGTACGAAGTTGTAGGTGCCCTAACACCTCTTTGTAGAAGAAGTATTTACAACTTGTGAGAGAACTTTTTTTGCCAACTTTGGCAAAAGTCCCATGTCGCCATACGCTTCCCACCATGTGAGAGCATCAAACCTGTCTCTATCTTCCATTGCATGGAAAGAACCAAAGTTACCCGTGCAACTAAAGTATCTGCCTAATTCAAGGCGCAATCTAGCATACTCCTCCCTGTCGAGGACCAACTTGTCTAATGCTTTAATGTATCCCTCTTGTACCTCTGGATCTGTGTGAGGTTTGATCCTAACCCCACCTACAGGTGCAGGTTGGCCCAACCAAGATGGAGAGTAGTATTTTCGCATAAGGATATATGCCAACGCATGTAGTGGAACATTAAGTTTATTCCACCGTGCACACACACAGTCGTGAATCATTGCATACAAGTTGGGATCATTTTCCTTAACAACATCTTTTGTTTGCCCCAACATGCTATCAATCTACTCATATACCTCCGCAATCACTAGTTTATCTGTATCTGAAAAGCAAATCATGTGATAAATGGGCTTGGTGAAATTCAAAATTTCCCTCACACGCGCCCAAAACAAAGGATCAAGAGCAGTCTCCTCCACCTGTTCAAAACCTTCCCTGTCAACTATTGTTGTTGCCCTGTCCTTTAATACCTACAAGTGTGGACTTGATACCATGGCTGCCAATGACTCTCTTACCTTCAAAAGGCCCCTGAAGGTGAGGTAATAGCTAGCAAATCTAGTCTTTGCCATCTTCAACAACTCCAATTTTGAGTGAGTACGGAAAATCCCCATGGGTATTGCTATGATTTGTAATAAATTTTATAATTTTTTTACCTCTCTTGTACAAATCACCAAGCCATTTGTATTGAGGTTGTTTGTTTTTAATTACATCATGCATCAAAAGGTTCATTGTATGAACCAAACACCCACACCAAAATATGTTGGGGTATTTATCCTCAATAATTGCACCCACTGCCTTACAATTAGCAGCATTATCAGTGACGAAGTGGACGACATTGTATGGCCCAATACTTTCAATTGTTTCAAGTAATGGTTTTTCAATGTTAATGCCGGTCTTGAATTTGTCTGAATAATCATATGCTGAAAGGAATATTGCACCACTAATAGACACAGCCAGAACACTTATCAATGGCTTTCCTTTTACATTGGTCCATCCATCAGATACAATGGACACCCCATGCTCATTCCAAGAACTTGTCATTCTATTCAAAGAATGAATTATTTTAGCTTTTTCATGATCAAGTCCCACGGTTCTGGCCTTGTCATACCCAGGGCTCCTATATCCTTTGGGGGCATCATTAATGGCATAAACCATTTCATGCCAATAAGGTGAGCGAAGAACATTGAATGGTACCCCACATGCATAGAGAAACTAGAAAATTTTTGAATCCACATCACTCCTAGACCCTTCGTTAAGGAAATCGGATATGGTTCTACGCCTTAAGGAGATGTTTGGTCTAGGTGTGCCTCCATATCCACTGCCATGGGTGGAAGTTGATAGACTTCTTTGTCCATGATGTGATGGACTTGATGGTGCATAAGAATCAATGAAACGTCTAGATCATTTAGATCTCTGTTGGGCATAAGAATCAATAAAACATACTTCTTGCTACAACTAATCAATTTCTTGGCTTGATTGGCACTTACCAGTGAAATTTTCAACTTGCCTTTGTGCGGAGTGATGATGAACAACTTTCCATCCTTGATAAGCCGGTACTGATTGGTTTTCCTCATGAATATTGCATCTTGCACGTACATCTATGGTCTCCCAAATATGACTCTGTATACATCAAGAGGAACTACATCTAGATCTTCTCATCAATAAAATCAGCACTAATAGCAAATCTAATTCTACATTGTTTTGCTACCTTCAGCTTTGCATCCTAATTTACCCATCCCAATGGATATGGGTTTGGATGATCACGAACTTCCAGCCCCAACTTCTTGACCAGCTTTGTTGCAATGAGATTCGTTTGTGATCCTAAGTCAAACAGAGCATCAATTTTGGTCTTCTTGACATGTATCTTTATATGGAAGAATTTGGTCGTTTCTTTCTGTTCCTCCCGTTGAAGGCTACACAGATTTGCCTCCTTTTGTACTGATGTGTAGACGATCTTCTCATCCACGTCTGAGTTGCTTTCAACTTGGTTGCTCGAATCAATGGCCATGAGATTCTTCTTCTTGTTATCTTTCTTCTTGTTCTTCGGGCTTAGCTCTGGATGCAACTTCCAACACTTCTCCTTTGTATGTCCATCAATGTTGCAGTGGTTGTTGGGATCTTTGCACTGATGTGTTGTGACCACCATCTTTTTATCTTTTCCCCCTTTAAGCTTCTTCTTCCCTTCCTTAGAAGCGTCTTGTTGCTCCCTCTGCTTCGATCCACTTGATTGCGCTCTTTTTAGGCCTATGTTCTCCAGGTATTGTGCCTGTACACAAGCATCATCCACCGTTTTGGGCTTGAACAACATCACTTGCTCATGCAGATGGCGATGCAGAGCCCCCAAAAACTTGAGGAGTACATCTGGGTTCTTTGGAGAGATAGCCAACATTATAGCCATCTTTCTGAATTTTGTGGTGTACTCTTGCACGCTATGGCCCGGATTTTGCCTAAAGTAATGCCACCGGTTCCACTGGTCCTCCATGTACCCAATGGGATAAAGCTGTGACTTAATGAGGGTTTTGAAATCCTCCCACTTAGTCATTGGAGGTTCTCCCTCCAACCTCGAGGTTTCCATGTGGCTCTCCCACCAAGTCGATGCATTGCCCTCCAATTTCTACTGCAAAAATGAGATCTTTTGCCCTTCCTCAATCTGATGGACACTGAAATAAACTTCTAATTGCCGCAACCATGGTTCATCTTTAGAGCATCGATCTCGTCATGGAACGGCTTGATATCAACTTTTGCTTCCACTTTAAAAAGGGATTGCGATTGATTCATGGCACTCGAACTGGGTTGATCTTTTTCAGGCTCTTTCTTCGGCTAGTTCTCTGTATCTTCCCTATCTCCCAATCGGCCTTCTAATTCGTCCTTTGCATTCGAACCCCCATCTTCTCAAAATATCCCCAGCTTATTGCTTAGGGCTGCCATGAGGAGGTTTACATTGTGATTTCTATTTGAGACTAGTTGTTCAAGCCGTAAAAACCTCACCTCTGCAGGATCACGAGGTTCGTTTATAGATTCGTAAGTCACCGGCCATGATTAGGGTTTTACGATTTTTGAACCCGCCGACTTAGATCCCTGCAATCTCCACAAAATACCCAAAGAAACCTGCTCTAATACCAAATGATCTGTAAACTGTCGTGGATATTCCACTGGACAGTTCATCACAACAGATCTGATAATATTATGTTGAAAATCTGAGATTCTACACAATGACAGTTTTATTAAATTTTAAGATCTGTAGATTTAACTGTAATTAGTGCATGCATGCAAATATAAATTATGCAAAAAAGTTGAGAACGACAAGATACGCTCACACACACATAAGACACAAGATATGCTTTTTGGAAAATCCTTTCGGGAGAAAACCCAGTTGGAAGGTGAGGCTGCCTCGCTCTCTTTCTTTATCTGGAAATATGCCTATGTCCCATGGGTTGCTGCAGTGCACAGATCCTCTTTGTGTGCTCTACCTCCAATCTCTCCTGGCTACCTTTGCTAAGCTATGGAACAAAATGCTCTCAAAAGAATGGAATGCCTCTTCCTCCTAGTGGCCCGATTATAACATAGCCCGATAGCCTATTAGTGGTTAATTTTGACTATATCAACTCTTAACTAGAGTTACAAAATAGACTCTTCTATAGTCTTTTACATCACAAACACGTGGCTAGCCCCTTTTCCATGAAGAACTAATGCGGCATCCTCCCAAACTATAGGTGTGAAAATAGGAAGGTCAAATTCTGTGTGGCATAATTTTTGCATACGGACTCTGATTGACGCGATTCTTGCACCGTTGGAATGCTCTTTGTGTTTAGAATAGCTTTAAAAAATTTGGTGCAAGAGCAACAAATTTTTACCCCCAAAAACATTGTTTGATGCCTCAAAACGCTCCCGGAAGGTTTCAAACCCCATTTCACCAAACTGGGTCCCGCCGGTAAAAACAGTCCCGTGAGATGATTCCTCCACTTTTTCCAATCAAAATGCATCGAGATGGATGACAAACAATATAATGATCCAATTCGGATCAAGAAAGCTCTCATACCAGGTTAAATTTCCAAATACCAACCCAGATTTTTTTTCTCAAGGCAATTAATTTTATTCCCAATGTTAGTTTTTGTAGCATCGGAGGTGTTCTAGTCTCGAAACTTTGTGGTGAGGTTAAAGCATGAGAGTTCTCCATAACCCATAAATCGTTTCTTGAAATTCCACCTAGAAGTGTCTCAATTAGATAATTAACCTATTTTTTAATGTTTCCCAAGTCTAAACTTACGAAAACTGGTTAATTAATCAAAATTAATTGAGATAAGGTGTGAATCATCTAGAAACTCACACGGATTGACTTTAATATGATTTTGGCCCTTGATTAAGTTTTAATCTTGCTCGTTGGAGGTCCAACAAAATATTATACGAAGAAGTCGATGGGTAGATGGAGGATACACTTATGGAGTTCGATTTTTTCTAGAGAGTCAGCAGTTGTGGGAGGAGTTTGAGCGTTAGAAGGAAGCAAACACAGTGAGGGGCAGGGACAATGATAGTCTTTCCCGGCTATATCAGAGTTCTTTCGAGCAGCAATAGATGTTTCTCCACGAGAAGTTGAGAAGTGTGAGGATACAGAAGGGTGAAGGCATAGATCCCTTCCTCGCCAAGATTCAGGAGGTCAGAGATCAACTTGCAGTCGTTGGGGAGACATCCCAACCCACAAAGCTTGTACGATTGGCACTGAATAGTGTCTCAGACGATTGGCATGTATTTGTCCAAAGTATTTTGCGCATAGACACATTGCTTGGATGGGACAGGATGTGGTCCAATCTACAGCAAGAGGAGTTGAGGTAGGTTGTAGTCAAGAGCACCATCAGAAGTAGCAGCAACAAGGTCGTGAAGGGTGAGAAGGAAGAGGAGAATGTGGACCTTGCATCGAAGGGAAAAGAAGAAGGACCTGCCAAAGGTCAAGTGCTTCAGATGTGGTGAGCTTGGCCACTATAGTACACGGTGTCCTCTCAAGAAGAAGGACAAGCAAGAGAAGCAGGACCAGGCAGACGCGTCCGCAGAGGTCAATAAATTGTCCTCCAGGCTGGAGGAAGATTTCGCCATGTTCACAGCTATACCTCCAAGAATGAGGTGGGGTGACATGGTGTTGTAGTCCTGGAGTTGCAGAGATTGAGCAGGGTCCATTGAGGTGTCCTCCTCTTGTACCTTGCTACGATGACCCACAGTATTTAGTAGCAGGATGGATCAGTGTTAGTGATGCAGTCAGATCCAATGTGACAGTTGCAGACTAGTAGCTGTCAGGTGTTGATGAGCGTAGTGCAGTGTTGACAGCAGGGCAAGTGGCTCAGTGCAGAGTCAGCAGCAGCGCAAATTCTTCAATATACAGTGCAAATGCTAGTGGCAGTCAGGACTCTGGAGACAAACGTAGTAGATAGATGATTTAGTACAGTGTTGCGAACATCTCGATAAAATCCCGATTTTATCTTGAAATCACGATTTTTTGGTCGAGCCGATGTTTGCCGATTTTTAAATATATTTTTGTGGTATCTTAATTTTGCCGATGTTTGCCAATTTTTTACCAATATTTTCTCGATTTTTACGATTTTTTGGTTTTCCGACCCTTGCCGATTTTATCCCAATGTCGATGTTCGCAACATTGATTTAGTATTTCGGATGCTTCTCAATTGCAATTGTTGCATTTGCATCAGCAACATATTAGAGGGAGTTGCAGTGCAGATGCAGAGTTGGCAGTAGTACAACAGTGTCAGCTACAGCACGGATGCAGCATCAGAGTTGCGTAGTGGTTGGTGAGCAGTGGCAAGTAGTCATAGTGGGCAGAAATCAATAGTGTGACAGAGGATGGTACAGAGATAGGGTGTTGTTGCAGAATGTGTAGCACTACAGAGAACACCTTCCTCGATAAGAGGGAGTGTTAGTTTCTGTAGCATCGAAGATGTTTGAGTCTCGAAACTTTGTGGAGAGGCTAAAACATGGGAGTTCTCCATAACCCAGGAATCGTTTCTGGAAATACCACCTAGAAGTGTCTCAATTAGATAATTAACCTATTTTTTAATGTTTCTTAAGTCTAAACTTAGGAACACTGGTTAATTAATCATAATTAATTGAGATAAGGTGTGAATCATCTAGAAACTCACATGAATCAACTCCGATATGATCTTGGCCCTTGATTAAGTTTTAATCTTGGTCGTTGGAGGTCCAACAAAAGATTATAAGAATCCATGGGTAGATGGAGGATACACTTGTGGAGTTTGATTTCCTTGCAGAGCTCAATTTTTTCCAAAGAACCAGCAATTGCCAAAAGAGTTCGAACTTCAGAGACAATGAGGGGCAGGGACAGTGAGCTAGAGGAAGTTTTCCAGATTCGGTGAAGTGCATGGAAAAGAGAGGTCGAAATTCTCCAAGAAGTTGCGGAGAGGCTTCATTAGGCAGTTAAATTTGTTGAGGAAGGAAGACGTTTTTAGTTCCAAAGGTCGGGTAGAGGTTCCAGAGTATTGGAGAATTGTTTTCCCAATGAGCAGCAAGCAAGCGGCTTGATTTGCAATTGTTCCAGGCTGAGCACTGCGCTAGGGTGACGCAAAAGTTGCGCAGATCTAGGTGGAAAACTTGCTTTTCAGTGGTTGTTGAGTGTGTGGATTGCTCAGAGTGAAGGTAATTTCCCTCAAGATATTTTTGCCAGTATTTTCTCTACAAGATAGCCAGTATTCGGCATCCAGATTGTACTCAAAACTTCTCATTGTTGCATAATAATAAAAAGCCTCAACTACTCCACCGGTTTTCCCAAGTTGGGTTTTTCCGGGGACATTTGTCCAAAAATAACTGTGTTAATTTTTGTGGGTGTGCTAGCATTTCTCAGTTTCCAGCGCTATTATTTTCCGTAGTTTTATTTGTGAAGGTTGCAGTGTGAATTATTTGGTATTTGTTGTAGCAAATAAATTGTTAAATTAATTAACAATTAGAAAAATAATTTTCAATTGCTTCAATATGATTTAAGTTTTTAAACTTTCACACCCAACAAATTATTTATTTAACCAAATAAATTATGAATTAGCGAAAAATAAAATCACTAGTATTTTTAAACTCTAGAAATAGATATGCAGCGGAATCAAAATCAAACAGATTAATCACATATTGCAAAAATAATTCACCCACAACAATTCTGCATAATCTATTAATCAGAAAAATCTCATTTTTTTCGAATGATCGAGATACAAGGAAAAATACAATAACTGGGACCTGTAACTCGGCTCCCACAGGATGAATTCAGCCCAAGGAATTTGGCCACCTGGAAATCGGCCCCACTGATCACCAAAAAATCAACCTCTACAAGTAGCAACCCGGCCCAAGCAATTTGGCCTCCCCATCAACTGAGCCTCACTTCAGTGCCCCATCCCTACAATCTCCACAACTCGACCTCCTGGATTCGCCCTCAAATTCTCCCATACTTCCCCCCCTTTGCGCTTCAGTCTACTAAACCACTTGCACTAGAGAAAATCGCTCTCTCTTGTTCTTACTCGCTCTCTTGAGTTCTTGTGTGTCTTCACCTCTTTGTTGGGATTCTTTTATAATCTCCATTAAGCCCAAATCCCTAACCCTAATCTCCATTCTAGAAGATCTCGGAGATCAATGGTTGAGATTATTTCTAAGCCACTTAAATAATTAAATTATTTATCCTTGGATAATAATTTAATAGTTCACAATAATTAATTGACTTTAATTATTGTACTTTTCCTAAGTTAGACTTAGGAAAGAAGACACAAATCACTTAATCCATCAAGCAAGCACCTAAAGAGGCAATAAATCACCTTCCACATGTTAAGATACCAAGCCTATCCAAAAGACCTTCCAAAGTTATCATGAGCTTCAACAACTCCAAGTGGTAGTAGAAGCCCTCCCTCATCATCCTAGGGATAAACATCATTATACTCAGGATCAAGTCATGCCCCTCAAATAGTATCAAGGCTAGTCTGGGGGCATGTTGTGTCCGTTGGGTATATCATTAAGAATCTCCAACACCAAGCAAGAGGAGCTCAGTGTTTCAACACACGGGGGTTCTTTGAGGTGTCAATCATCTGTTGGAGTCATCAAAATGCCCAACACTATGCTCTAGACAGGGAACGTTGCATTTGCAAAGTCAACACTGCTCTCTAGAAATGTAGAATTGTGTGAACATGATGTGTAGTGGAGGCATGAAATTGTTGAAAAGTGTAACTAGTTGGTCTTCATGTTGACTATGTAATCATGTATTTATGTAAAGAAGAAGACAAAGATAATAAAATGTATTTTCAGTGTACTTGCTTCATGGGTTTCATGAGCAAGATTTTATTATGTAGATAGACTTATCCTTGATGTCTATTAGGTTTTTATCTTCTAGGAATAAATAGAATTAAGGGTCTCATACATGAAGGATCTAGTCTAGGTATTTATGCTCCAAGACCTTGTGGAAGAAGCTCACAATAGCCCTCTATGCAACGATGAAAGACAAGCCTTAAATGTTGTGAAGAATCAACTCTCCAACGCTGGAATAAACCTTATCTAGTCGGCCAAATTCACCATGGACAAGTCGGTTGGCAGGTCAGCTAATTAACTGACAGCAACAACTATAAATACCATGTTGATCTGCGCAGAAAAGTAATAGAATTGCGGAAAAATCTCAGGAATAAAGTGCAAATCAATCTCAGGATCAGTCACAGGAAGAATTGTGGATAACATTGCAAACTTCAGTGTGGATAACATTGCAGACTTCAGTGCGGATAACAAGGCAAACTTCAATGCGGATACAAGGCAAACTCAGTGCAGATAAACCTCGGGAAAGATTGCGGATATACCACAGTCAATAAGTGCGGATAGGACAGTGAATTAGGGCAGCATTTTGGATGCGGACAAGTGCAGGAAGGGCAGCATATAAATGCGGATAAAGGATAACATGTGAATGCAGATCTGAAGGAAGTTTGAGGATAGTCAAAGGACAGTCTGCGGATAGTCAAGGACAATTTGCAATAACAAGGTACAGTGAAGATATCTCTGAAGTTTAAGGAGCAGACTTAAGTTGCTGATATACACTGTTAAGGGTTGTGATAACAAGATAGAATTAGCAAATGTTGAGACAGTGATCTTTTAGAGAAGAGGCAGTAATTGTGAGGAAGTTAAATCTATTATTTACCTTCCTATTGTTAAAGCAATTCAACTACAAGCATATGCAAGGTGAAGATCAAGGTCCCTAGTGCTGATGCAGAACTAAGTAATTTGGTGAAGAGAGGATTCAAGGTTGAAGCTGAATCAAGGTCGTGGAAGAATCTCTAGGTTAAGGGTCTTATGTGTGAGTCATGGTACTTGTCATTTGAAGATCTATAAGAAGAATTCTTTGCAGGTTTTCCTCTCCAAGAGAGAGAGGTTTTGCCCTAGCTCTAGGAGCCTAACTTTTTGTGTCTTGTGCATTTTGATAATTGACTTAACGAAAGATTAACTAAACTAAGAGAAGAGAAGACATAAGTATCACAAGTAATTATCAAAAAGAGAATTTGTATTAATCTCCAGCCCTCCAAATTATCAACATGGTTTTAGAGCAAAGGTGTTGAACACAAGGGTTGCTTGTCAACAAAGACACTCGAAGAAGCGAAGATCAAAGTTTGGGTTGAAAATTCAAATCAGTTTGCAAGGAAGACTATCTAGCTACTTCAAGTGAGATCTCCTATCTCATTCAAAAGATCAACTCATTCAAGAAAATAATCTTTGCCATCAAAGATTTGCATTCAAGACATTGTTTGAAGAGAACCTCAACTTCTGAAGATATTCTTTATAATCAAGGGTTCAATACACCATCATTGAAGAAAGGAAAGCCTTGACTTCATTCTCAATCATCATCAAGGAAGCTGCAAGCCAATCCACTCAAGTAAGTATTCATGACCCTATCTGTCAAAATGCCTTATTGTAAAGCATGCAACAAGCTGGTTGGGTCATCAAACTTTAATGCATGGAAGAAAAGAACAGACTCAAATTTAATAGAAGACGAAGTAATGGACTATATCGAAGGATCTATTGTTCAACCCCCAAAAGAATATGCTCCAGCCCATGCCAAGTACATGAAGGGAGAAATTAGAACCCAAAGGATTCTCATAGAATCCATTAAAGACTCTCTCATTCCCTATGTATCAAAACTAAAGACTGCTAAACAAATATATGAGAAATTGGTGGAGTCGTTCTCTGTGAGTACTGCAGGAGAAGCAATCTCTCTGAGACGAGAACCATACAAAATGAAATTATCAAGGGAAGAAGGAATCATTCCATACTTCATGAGGATTTCTGAAATAAGAGATCAACTGCAAGAACTAGGAGAAGTGATGTCTGACACTGAGATGACTACAATGGTGCTTAATGCTCTACCAGAGGAATGGGGAAACTTCACTTCTAGTCTATACGGGAAAAAAGAAGCCACCCCATTCCATGATTTATGGTCTCTATGCAAAATAGAGGAAACAAGACTAAAGGCCAAAGCTGATACAGGACCAAGTGCAAAGAATCATGCCTTTGTAGCCTCATACAAGAAGAAAGGAAGATTCGGAAAATTTGGCCCTCAGAATAAAAGAAGGAATATGAACAACGTTCCATGCTTTGGATGTAATGAGCTTGGGCATTATAAAAGAGATTGTCCTAAATCTGGAAAGGACAAGAAGAAAAAGGAAGAAGCCCATGTCACTAATGAAAGAGAAGAACCTCATGCTAAAAGATCTAAGAAGGAGCAAGTAAGAGATCTCTATTATGATTGAGATCATCTTTCTCTTTAAGTGATCTTTGATTGGTTGTAAAATCGTATGATAGAAAGCAATGTACATTAAGAAGCATCTCGATAGAAGCATGGAAGGAGCTCTCGGTGAAGCAGCTTCTGGAAAACCTCTCTACTAAAGTAAAGTAGTCATCAGATCAAAGGTCATCATGGAGATAGAATTCTGAGATGTGATGACATATTGATGGAGCAGGCCAAAGGAATGTAGCTCTTCATTCTAGAGAAATTGCTACAGGATGACTCAGGGAAACAGATACGAGGTATGTAGATATATATGCTGATATTGGATGGTGTGACGTCATGTCGTATGGTTGCAGGGAATAGACTTCCATATTTAGAAGTATGATCTATGAAGGAGGATCTCTCTGTGCACTGAGGGATGAAATCAACATAATATGTCCTCATAGAATATGAGATGGCTGTACATAAACTAGAAATTGGAAAATTTGTAAGATCTTGGGAATGAAGAATGTGCAGAGAGGAAGAGATCATGAAATGCAACCATGTCAACAGGCATTTATCATTCAGAGGCCAAGAAGATGTGACTAGCAGATCTCCTGGGAAGATATGTAGACTCTGACAGAAGTCTGGTAAAGAAGAAGACCCTTGGCAAAACATATCATTAGGAGATGTGTCAATCTGTATGAAGGATGCCAATGCCTATAGGAAGATGTCATGGTGAAAGATCATCACTAAGGTAACTTTTGTTCTAAAAGTTCATATATATATGTTTATCTGGATGAATTTGTGCAGGGCTGCTAATCACAAAAAAGGATGTATGATCCTTGGAGATGATTCAAAGGAAAGCAGCATGGAATAATGGTGGACCAGATGACAAAGACTGATGAATCACTTTCTGATGGTGGACATGACTCATGACTGAAAGTGATGGATGATTTGTGCCCTATGAAGCCAAAAGTTGAAGATTCCTCAATATCGAAAACCATGACATCGAGGGGAGGAACTCTTCATGAGTAGCTGGATTGTTGCTACAACACCCTAGTTGATGAGGAGCCTGGTCGTAAAATTCTTGCTTGGAAGAAACTTGAAGTATGCCCTTCCTGTGTTAAGAGGGAGTGACATATGTGATTCTCTATTACATGTGTCATGCACTAGACTAGGACTAATAGTTGTAAGTCTTAGTGAAGGCCATGTGAAGAGAATTGTTAGACACGTCATTATGGTCTTCACCTGGAAGACATTATGGAGGATTGGGTAATCATCTAGCATTCGATACTCTTTGAGAATGAGATAGGGCATTCAAGATAAGAGTAGCTGTGTACCGATATTCTTTGAGGGCTGGCTACCCAAGAGAAGAATAGTCCAAGAAGGTCATACTCTGGGAACACCTAGGTGGGGCATGTACCTTGGAGAGACAATGACTATGGTGTCTATTAGTCATGTGTCTCGCCAGCATTGTAGCCCATTGTCTTGTTGAAAGATGGGGCTGTTAGTCAAGGCCTTGCACTAGGACAATGCTGGTTGATATGATGCTATACAGATGCGATTACCAATCCGATTCTTCTTATGAGATTCTTCAGTTTGAAAGTAACCATGTACCTGTATGAATACCTCCCTAGTTAAGAGGGAGTGTTGAAAAGTCTAACTAGGTCGGTCTTCATGTTGACTATGTAATCATGTATTTATGTAAAGAAGAAGACAAAGATAATAAAATGTATTTTTGGTGTACTTTCTTCATGGGTTTCATGAGCAAGATTTTATTATGTAGATAGACTTCTTCTTGATGTCTATTAGATTTTTATCTTCTAGGAATAAATAGAATTAAGGGTCTCATACATGAAGGATCTAGTCTAGGTATTTATGCTCCAAGACCTTGTGGAAGAAGCCCACGACAGCCCTCTAAACAACAATGAAAGACAAGCCTTAAATGTTGTGAAGAATCAACTCTCCAACGCTAGAATAAACCTTATCTAGTCTGTCAAATTCACCATGGACAAGTCAACTGGCAAGTCAGTTAATTAATTAACAGCAACAACTATAAATACCCTGTTGATCTGCGCAGAAAAGTAATCGAATTGCGGAAAAATCTCAAGAATAAAGTGTGGATCAATCTCAGGATCAGTCACAGGAAGAATTGCGGATAACAATGTAGACTTCAGTGCAGATAAACCTAAGGAAAGATTGCAGATATACCACAGTCAATAAGTGCAGATAGGACAGTGAATTAGAGCAGCATTTTGGATGCAGACAAGTGTAGGAAGGGCATCATATAAATGCAGATAAAGGATAACATGTGAATGCAGATCTAAAGGAAGTTTGTAGATAGTCAAAGGATAGTTTGCGAATAGTCAAGGATGGTTTGCAATAACAAGGTATAGTGAAGATATCTCTGAATTTTAAGGAGCAGACTTAAGTTGTTGATATACATTGTTAAGGGCTGTGATAACAAGATAGAATTAGCAAAGGTTGAGACAGTGATCTTAAGGAGAAGAGGCAGTAATTGTGAGGAAGGTAAATCTATTATTTACCTTCCTACTGTTAAAGCAATTCAACTACAAGCATATGCAAGGTGAAGATCAAGGTCCCTAGTGCTAATGCAAAACTAAGTAATTTGCTGAAGAGAGGATTCAAGGTTGAAGAAGTTGAATCAAGGTCTTGGAAGCATCTCTAGGTCAAGGGTCTATGTCTAGGTCATGGTACTTGTCATTTGCAGATCTATAAGAAAAATTATTTGCAGGTTTTCCTCTCCAAGAGAGAGAGGTTTTGCCCTGGCTCTAGGTACCTAACTTTTTGTGTCTTGTGCATTTTGATAATTGACTTGATGAAAGATTAACTAAACTAAGAGAAGAGAAGACATAAGTATCATAAGTAAGATCACAAGTAATTATCAAGAAGAGAATTTATATTAATCTCCAGCCCTCCAAATTCTCAACAAAAATGTGCCCTCAAGGCCTCTCCTACTATGTGAAGGACCACCTAGCAAAACCATCTCAAGATCAAGTGAAAGTTATCAATCATTAGGGACAATGACCATAGATGCATCATAATGTACCATACTTAATTGTTAAGGGTATAGTAGTACTTAAAACTAGGATCACCTTCAAACATCTAATTAGACCAGGTCTTGTAAAAGTGTTCCCTACCTACGTTAGGGATGGCTAGGTGGTCAACCCTATTAGGTGCTTCTAGCCCCTAAGGGGAGATGCCATGTCCTACGTCAAACCTTTAATTCATAAGTGTTTGTGATAATGGGGCAATTGAAGGGAAGTGCTTCATGGCAAGGTGCCATGGTCATTGGACAGGCTAAGGGAGGTCCATCATCCAGAGTTTATAGATGCACAAAGGGAGTAATCACGGAGGCGTGAGTTACTTCTTTCCTTGGCCTACTTTCTCCATCCCTTTGGTGTGTCTTTTACTTATTTTTTGATAATTCTTTGATGGGGAGCATAACTCAAGTGTCCAAAATTGCTTTTAATGATATAGAATTTATTTACCCCTTAATGATGAGTCATCTTCTCACTCATCAGTGTTGGGACATGCAAGAGTTCCTTTATTATGTGATAGAGCACCAAGTGCTTGGGAATCGAGTGATGTCTAATGACATAGGTAGAGCTCATGCTAGGCTTCTGGTCATGTATTATTAATTTTCCAGCCATCTTTTGCATTTACCTTTTATTTTTCTTTCATTGTGGCCATCTTATGGTTTTACCTTTCTTTTAGTTGGATCAACCTCCAGAGAAAAATTCCCATCCCAAAATCAAGGATGAGGATTTGAGGGTGCCAATCCCAATGAACCAATGACAGTAAACCCTGATGCATGGATATGAAACTCGGGGAATGGTGAAAAGTGCGAAGTATGTAAAGGCTATGGATGCACTACTTCAATCCAAGTTTCCCACGTAGTGCCCCTCCTTCAAAGGAAGTCCCACTAAACCAAGGTCAAAAGCTAACTCCCCTAGTAAGGTGAGAGAACAAGTTTACAGTCAAAATCGATCAATCACCCAGATCTCTCCTTAATCCATGTTAGAGTGCCCAAAACGATAAGTAAAAGCACATGATTGCAAAATTGTTGAAGTACTTGCCGAATGGTGACACACCTTCAAGAGGAAATTTGGATGTTGAGGTGTATGACCAATGCAAATGGCGGAGGAGAGTGGCATATCCTCATAAATTGAGCAAATGTAGGGTTGTTGGTTGGTTGGTTGGTTGTCCAAAGTAGGAGAAAAAATTCTCCTAAGGGATTAACCACTTGGTGGGTAACATCTGACTCCAACTTGGGGGCGTCCCACTGTAGATTCCCTGATGCATATGCTTGAACCGAAAGAGCATGAGAATTCCAACAATCCCTAGACTTGTAGATTGATTACCTGCACACTCAAATCAACTTGTTTGCTAACATGTGTACAGGAAGTTGATGGTCACCCTTGCAATTATATGATATATATAAAACAATATTGAAAAGAAAGGTTAGCTAAATGCAATCTAATTTAGTATGAAAACACATCAACATGACTAATGAAAAAATAGGATACACACACAATTATGTAAACACATGAATGCAATGCAATGACCTATTATAACCTACGCTCCATACAATACATTGACTAAGTATAACCATATGTCCAATGTGACCAACATATCATTATATCAATATCATACCTCTTACCCATTTGATTAATCATGAGATAAAAGACGGAAACATCACAATCATCTATATCATAATACTCAAATGTTGGATCATAAGGGTGGGAGGTGGAAAAATAAATGAACCATGGATCATCCTTGTTGCCACGAGAAGGGACAAAGGATGAAAAGGGAGAAGACCAAGTTTTCCTACCCTCATGAATCCGTCCTTACAACCTGGATATGGAGTAACCAACGATCAATTTTGGGAACTCTTGTCCAATATCTATCTCAAGCATACAACTCTCATTGATGACCTTAACGAGATACAGTGAGTGGCATGAGGAGAAATATGGCTAGAGGACAAGATCTCGAAAACTCAATTGTTCGTCACAACAAACGAATCGAAAAGAGTCAGCCAAAGTTGGCTCATCATGTTCAAAATTTATATACCCTGAATGTGACTGAGGGACGACATCAAGAAAATCTAGAAATGGCTCAAACATATCAACAATCATATTTTCCTTATCGTTATATGGGTTCAAGGCAAGATAAAATCATTGTATTTTGGGAAAAACTACAGTCCTTTGTCTTCGAGTGAAGGGATTGGGTTTTCCTTCAAATCATGTCGATGACTATCTTCAGAATAAGCAATGAAAACACATTCCTCTTTTTCTCTGTTACTGTATTCATTCAATTGTCCTTTTAGGATATTGGACGCATCATCAAAATCTGAAAGAATGTAAAAATCCCTTCTTTGGTCATGGTGTTCAGTAGGCTTAGACGAACCTTCCTCAACATCACATCTAGGGTTTTCCTAGTCAAACATGAAGAAAAGCCCCTTTTCAAAGGAAACAATGGATTGAGAATATTCTCTCATTCTTTCTTTGTCATGGCTGCTATCACATTTGCAATGATCTGTCTCAAGATAATCATCATCATAGGTTTTATCCTTGATATTTTGATCTTCAGCAGACTCTTCTAGATGGGGGCATCATTTTCATTGTCAAGATCCTCTTAGGCATCAGTAAGACATTTTATTATAGGGTGAAAATGATCCTTATGGGACATGTAAAAGAAGCCCTTCCATTCATTGGGAGAGTATTCACGATTTGAGGTAAGTAGGAATGTCTCATGTTGATTTTCAACAACATACTTGAATGCTTCTCATCATTTTCCAAAATATGCGGTACTTTCTTCTTCTTTGATACCATGGGGAGCCTCAAATTCATGGTCAATCCACCAATCTACAACCCAAAACTCCTTCATAGATTCGTCGTTTGCTTGGTCATCTAAAGGACAATGATCTTCCACATTTGTTGTTACTTCTATATTACCCAATTCATCTTTTGGTATATCAAGCTCTAGAATTTCTCTAGGAATTGATTAAAATTGATAATTGTCCTGCTAAGAGTTGCAATGTTTTTCTCATACAACATCACATAAAGTGTTCACTGCATAGTATTTGTGAATTAGTTCTAGGAGGAGGATCTTTGCAAAATTTTCTTGACACTCATGCAACACCTCATCAAATCCTTCGTTCAATACACAAGTTCAATAGGAAATTTTTATCAAGGCAATCCTCAATTAGTTTCCCGCAAAACTTCCTATACTCATTCACATTTTCTTGAAGTGCTTGGAAGTTTTACTGATTCAAGACCTCATTATTCCCTTAGTCATTATGAGGAAGATTAGTTATGGATTCTTTTTGTTGTGCTACATCTTCATTCTTAATGGTGGCTTCATCTAGGTTGATTCCTTCTCTCAGCCAGCAACTAGATCCTTAGGTCTGTTAACCACTGGAGTAGCACCTGATGATTATATGAAGACTCCATGCCAAAGGATGTACCAAAGGACACTTGTACTATCAGATTACCAGAGTTTTTAAAATCTACTTCTTCTCATCATTTTCTATTGTACCCATATTCCACACCCCGCGGGGAATTGTAATAAGTGATGATAGTAATGATGATTTTTTAGTCATGTAACAAGCCTAGATAGCTTGGGACCTTGCCAGCAAGTGAGTATTACTCTGGGAGGTTTTTTTTCACTTAGTTAATTATCATCTCCCTACAAGGACTTAATAATTAATTGAGTTTTTTCCTACAAATATACCCCAAAGCCGGAGTACAGCTTGATGGTGAGGCCTTGGGTGAGCCCTATTGTCTACAGTCGATGTATATTACCATACTAGATCACACAAAAAAATTCGTGGAATTTGGTTAGGTCTAGGTAGTCATTTTTTTAATTTTTTAGATTTTCCGCAGGGTGAAAATTGCAATAAAAATTGTATGTGAATTGTAATAAGTGATGTCTAAAGAAGTTGTATGGGGTATGAGTAATAAAATTTGCACCTCTCACCCTCAACTTTCTACTATGATACACTTTGAGCGGTCAAAAATGTGTTTAGGACCCCCAAAACCCAATGTGACAATAAACTAGAGAGAAATAAACTATTCCATGTGACAAAATGACATGGAAATGAATAGGAAATTATCCTAAGTCAAAAAGTTGATTCAAGGGACATGTGGATGATGATTGAACACCTTATATCATGAATTAAAATCGAAGTTACTGGAGTTAATGCAGCAGTTGCACATGTGGAAAATCAAATTATTTGGAGGAGCTCATGCACTAAAGAAATATTCGATGCAATATTTTGATTGAGGATTTCGTGGTGACTTATCTCATTGTTAGCTCCAGTGCTTCTACACTTAGCACTATCACTTGGGGAAATATGAGTTTCTCTTGGAGATAACCACGCACTTCTTGGGGATCTACGTTGAGCTTCTTTGAGATCATCATCTGAGGTGGCAGCACTTGGTTCGAGTTTGGATTGTTTCACTAGAGTTATTGCATTGATTTGGTTCACTCATGGATTTGTTTACTGTACCACAGAGAGAATTTGATTTGCGTTGGGTGCCACATATGATATTCGATTTTCCTTGGTGTCTCTCTCATCTCCACTTGGAACTCGACTTGCTCTCTCTTGGGATTTGCTCCAAGGCCAATTCTCCAATGCATTCTTCCTTGGGATTTGCTCCCAACTCTCTATATAATAGAGCTATGGGCTCTCATATGTATCATGTTATGAGCTATTCGGCTTGAGGAACCTCTGCCATTTTGTACTTGCATACTTGCTTATATAATCAAGACTTTGGGGCTATTCATTGGTTGTGTTCGCTTGGAGTTTTGAGGTGATGTCCTTCCATGATCTTGCTATTATGTCTAAATTCTTTTGCATATTTGATTGATATTAGTTTATATTTTCCACCTATCTTGGATTGATATGTGCAAGCTATCTTGCACATATCCTTGATTTAGAGTAGTATTCTAGAAATAAAACTGCCAATTCATTTTCGAAGGAATGTTTGGTTTATATTATTCATTATGTTGCTCTAATCATTGTGCGAACTAATACTTTCTCAAGTGTGTAAGGAAAATCTATTTGTATTTGTGTGCAAGAATCCATCTAGGTGTGGGAGAAGTCTCACATAGATCAACTCACTCCTAGACTCAAAGTGACTCAAGACCCATTGATTTTCACCCCAAGTCTTTCATGCAATGAAGAGCAAGAGGGAGTTTTCTTACTCACTAGCTACTTGATCATCTATTTCATTTCAAATTTAAATACTTCTTTGATTTTATAGCTTTCAAAGTTATATAAGCTATTCAAGAGAAATTTCTAAGCTAGGGAAGAATGGGGGTTCACTCCCATTACTTGAGCTACTGTTTTGCATATTAATTTGTAATTTAATCTTATTTATTTGGCTCTCTTTTTACACTGATACTTGGTTTTGTTTTGCAGGCCACGGATTTGAGGATTGGACAACAAGGATCGTGAAGAGAAGTCTTGGAAAACTACTAATTGTTTTGTATACAAGACCTTCCACATATTTTAGGACTGATTTTTAAAGGGAGGTCGTAAGCATCAAGGGACAGCAGCAACTTATCTAGGTCGTGGGCCTTTTGAGGCTTGCAAATTTCTGATTTGGAGAGTTTTCCATTTTCCTTTGTTGCCATAGTTTAAAGGGAGACTCTAGCTTTGCGAAGCTCTTATCTTTGTAAAGATCTCCTTCATCTCTTGGGCAACCTTCTTAGAGGGTTTTCTACTCATTGTAACCATTAATTAAAAAAGCAATTTTGCTTTAGGGAGCTTGGGATTTTTCCCATGGCATCCCCCGTCCTCATTTAGAGGAAGGACCTTTGTGGATAGATTGACTTTGTTTCTAGTTTCTCTAGCTTTCTCATGCTTATTTCCATCTTTGCATGCTTAAAATTAACACATATTCACTGTACATTCCATTTTGCTAAATTTTGTGTCTAAATTCTAACATGCATAAGTCTCAACATTGACAAACTTAAGCAATCTCATTTTATGTGTAAAGTTTAAACGCTTTATCTTGTTGGCAATTTTTTGTAGAAATTTGATAACCCAACCCCGGTTTTCAGTTTCTCCTTATTTCTCCCATATGGTTAAATGCCCATTCCCATAGCCATACATTCAACAAGCTGAAAAAATATTTTCTGAAAACACTAATTCTGGAAATTTCACAATGCTGAAATGCAGAAATAAAAACTCGAAAAAATAAATCAGCCACACACAGAATTTTGACACGCTAATTTTTGGTCAACTTGACCCTGGAAAAACCCCCTACAACTCTTGGGGAAAACCAGTTCGAAAGCTCTCTTTATTTCTGAATATGCTTTTATAGTGAACAGCAAAACACAAAAAAATTACAGCAAATACAAAACCCACTTATCTCGATTTCTATGTCAACCTCCAACCTTGAAAATTGCGCCAACAACAAAATAGAAATTTACAGAAAAATTATGGCATTAAATGTTGTACTTGCATTAAATGTGCCAGAATCTGCCTGTACTGACTGTACGGATTCTGTATGAAAATGTACAGTTGCTCCTCGATTTCCGAGCCCTGAAATAGCCTCGAAATTCGTGCCCTTTGCTGCTAAAAACCACTCCTAGAAATTTGCATTGTACCTTGCCTTGAAATGCATGCAATCTTGTTGTATGGATTTTCTGTCTCGGTAAACATGCCAATAAGTGCTGTTGTTTGAAAACGCTGCCTTGGGAAATGTGCCCTCTTACTGTATGGATTTTCTGTGTAGCTATGTTGCTCTCCCTCCGCTCAGAAATTTCTCTTCAGCTTTCTCTCCTCCTCTCTCAGTCTGCTCATGCAAGAATGAATGACCTTTTCCCTCCTTTTCCTCCTTTAACCTAACCCTAAGTGATTTTTGGGGAATCCCTAAATCTAATCCCTGAGATAGCTTTAGATCTAAGGCTGAGATTAAATGCTCATTTAAATCTCACTTTCTATTTTTTAATTCACCCCACTTTAATAAAGACACACTCAGTCATTTATTTCCAAAGTCACTCTTCACTTTCTAATTTCACATTGACTTTATTAAAGTCACTTTAAAATTAGACTTTAGTAACTTTATCACTTAAAGTCACTTTTAAATTAGATTTAACTTTATAACTTTATAAAGTCACTTTAGGAGAAAAATTAAATTTTAGGCCACTTTTTATGAAAGGCCTAAGATCAAAGCCTTAGGAACCACGTGTCCTCTGGTAACCAAATTTCAACACTCCCTCTTACCGAGGAAGGTGTTCCTCACCGCACCCATCTTGTCTCTGAAGTAGACATGCTTGCCCTGTGGTAAGTATGTTTGTAAGCACATTCCAACCCTGCACACAATATACTCAAGTCTTCTATTCCCCTAGAACATAGTCTCTAATGAAATGATATCTGATGCCGATATGCTTTGACCTGTCATGAAACACTGGATTCTTCGTGAGTTTAATGCAACTCTGATTATCACAGTAAATAATTGAAGGTCTCAACAGCTGACCAAATAAGCCAAACAACATCTTACGAAGCTAGATGGCCTCAAAACTAGCTAGATTGGCTGCCATATACTCTACTTCCATTGAAGTCAATGCTACTGACTGCTGCTTGCGGCTAAACCACGACACCACTGCCGAACCCAACCCAAAACAACACCCCGAAGTGCTCTTCCCATCAAAGCACAACCTCGCCCAATTAGAATCCCCGGTAACCCGCCAATCTCTTCACTCCATCCCCCCGCCATCATCCACCATAATCCACCGTCCCTTGTAAAATGAAAAGTACCCACAAAATGTGTTCTGCAAAAGAACCTAGTACACCCTCCCGTTCACATGAACCGGCTCATTTTGTTGATCGCAAAACATATATCCGTTTCTAGTGTTGACCAAATACATCAAGGAACCAATCAACTGTCTATATAATGTGGGATCCACCAACTTGGAATCTGAAGCATGAAGCTTCTTCCAGTTAGTGATCATAGGTGTCGACATCGGTCTACAATCCTCCATGTGGAATCTGCTAAGGATGTCCACAATATACTTCCCCTGTCCCAGGAAGAAATGCCCCTCCTCCTACCACACCTCCAAATCCAAAAAGTAATGCATCAAGCCATTGTCCTTCATCTCGAACTCCGAAGCAAGATCTCTCTTGTAGCTCTCTATGAGTCTCTCTGCACCCATAATGACCAAGTCATCCACATACAACACCAGAATGAGAGGCTTCTCACCTATCACAATAAAGTATAGGTTCGGATCTTCATCACCCTTTGTGAAACCCATCTCCTGCAAGTAAGCATCAATCCTGGAGTACCAAGTTCTAGGATCTTACTTCAAGCCATAAAGGGCCTTCTTCAGTCTGCATACATGGGACTCCTTCCCATGCACCTCAAAGCCCTGCGACTGCTCAATGTACACCTCCTCTTGTATGAAGCCATTGAGAAATGCGGTCTTTACATCCATCTGGTGGATCTTCCAACCCATCTTTGCTGCTATCGATATGATGGAGCGAATCGAAATATATCGAGCCATGGGAGCGAAGGTCTCCTCATAATCTACTCCCTCTACCTGGGAGAACCCTCTAGCCACAAACCTGGCCTTGAATTTCTGGGTCGTCGTGATCATAAAGATGCTTTACCTTGTAAAGCCATCCGGAAGTAACCACGAATTTTCCCTTAGGCCTCGGCACCACCTCCCAAACATCATTCTTCATGATAGAAGAATACTCCTCCTGCATGGCCTCTCTCCAGACCTGCTGGCTAGCTGCCTCCTCATAGCTAGAAGGCTTAGAGTCAAGGATGTTGGAAACCATTGCCATATAGCTACAAAACCTACCAGGTGGTCTGCTCTCTCTGACCGGCCTCTTTGGCCCAACAACAGATATGGCCTCTCTCAAGGTATCCTGAAGCCACTTGGGCTTCCTCTTCCCTAAGCACACTTCTCCCACTGGAGAATGAAACTCCTCCTCCTCATCATCAGGAGCCTGAACTCCTGACTGTCTGTCGGTTGTCCCCTTGCCTGAACCTGAACCTGTAGATGCTGAAGTAGTGTGTGAACTGTCCATCAGTGGACTCCCTAGTGAACTGCTTTGCGGACTACTCTGCATGTTGCCCGAAGCACCACCCCTCTAACTCTGCGAGCCACTGCTCACTGACGGACCTGACATCGTAATCGATGTACCTTCGAATCGTCCTGATCCCTGCCCACTGGATCCCTATGCTTGACTCGGCTGCTCTTGAGGGTCTGGCCGATTGAGATACTTTATCTCCCGTGACCTCCTGAAGGCCCTGTCCTCCTCGAACTTCACATCCCGCCTGACAACAACTCTCCTCTGTGCGGGTATATAAATCCAAAAGGCCTTCGAGGTCTCACTGTAGCCCACAAAGACACCCTTCTCTGTAGTGGGCTCTAGTTTGGTCCTCTTCTCCTTGGGTACGTAGGAGTATGCAATACACCCAAAGATACGAAGATGACCAACATCAGGCTTCTTCCTTAAAAAAGCCTCCTCCGGAGTCACATGCCCCGAGGCATGATGCAGACTCCTGTTCTGCAAATATACAACAGTGTTGCAGGCCTCAACCCACAAAAACAATGGTAACCCCTGATCATGTAGCATGGCTTTGGCATCCCCTCTGATGGATCCGTTCTTTCTCTCCGCAACCCCGTTCTGCTAGGGGTTGTAAGGAACTGTGAACTCCCTCCTAATGCCTGCCTCCGCACAATAATCAACAAACTCACCAAGGGTGTACTCTCCTCCATTGTCCAACCTCAGGGACTTGATCTTCTGACCTGTCTGAGTCTCCACAAGAGCTCTGAACTCCTGAAACCGCTTGAAGACCTCACTCGTGGTCTTCAAGAAATAAATCCAAGTCCTCCTAAAGTGATAATCAATGAATAATACATAATACTCATATCCACTAAAGGAAACATGAGACATCCAACTGCTCACATCGGAATGAATCAAATCAAGTATCCCAGTGGATCTGCTGTCACTGCTAGGAAAAGGGGATTTGGCAAACTTGCCCACAACACATCCTCTGCATGTATCAAAGTGATCAGTACTGAAATCTGGCACACCTGTAGTGATCTCCCGCAATGTCCTCAAGGCTCTATGAGAGAAGGCACCATCTCAAAAGAGCCAAATCTCACACAAACTCGAACCTGCCAGCTCGCCGCCGTACTACCGCTCAATGCCGGGGGGCAATAAATGCAAACTTGTACACCTTTGTAGCGTGCATACATCTATCACTCTAGTCGAATTAACTGAGCGCCCCTAGGATATATCAACAACACTGTCCTCTCCCAGAACAATATCTCATATCCTCTGCCCTCCATGTTAGAGACAGATATGCTAGTGTCTTTCCTCATCTTCAGAGCAGAACATCCGACACCTTCAAGGGAGGCTGTGTCTTTACGAAATGTCAATGTCCCCACATTGACTGCTCTAACAACATTGTCATCTTTGAGTACTACCTCTATATCAGTGCCACTCTCTGAAAGCTCTGAGAAGTACCCACGGACTATGTCATATGACGTGAAGCCCCACTGTCAACATACCAGATACTTGAAGATGCTCCGCTAGTGGAGGGAAATTCACACTCCCTCTCAACCTTCGTGGTAGGTGATCCTGCACTAGTGGACTCACAAGCAATGAACCCAAACTCCCGGTCAAAGCTATCTGTAAAGTCCTCTATCTCTGCTGATGCTGCCATGCTTTGGTTCTTCCCCTTCTTCTTTTCTAGACACACAACTGCATAGTGTCCCATCTTCTGACAATTCCAACACTTCACCTTGGAATAGTCCTTCTGCGTGTTCCCCAGTTTACCTTTACCTTTGCTTTTGCCCCCACCAACACTTGTGGAAGCTTGCTTTTTTCCCTTTCCTTTCTTGCCTCCTGCCAATAGTGCTACATCCTCATCTTGCTCAACTGGTTTGGCTGCCCCAAGCTGACTCTTTCTGATATTTGTCTGTATGCAATCATCCCAGAACCTCTCCCAAGAGGGAAGGGTCTCACGTGCACAAACCCCATCAACAAAGTTTCAGTGAGTTTCATGAACCGGAAAGGCCATTCATCGCAACTGCACCAACCGAGGGTGGAATGCATTCTCCAATTGTCGCCGGAAATGTTGCTCTCCCTCCCCTTCTAAATTTCTCTCTTGCCTTTCTCTCCTCTCTCAATCGCTCATGTTGTTCAGGGCCTGACCTTTTCCCTCATTTTCCTCCTTTAACCTAACCCTAAGTGACTTTTGGGGAATCCCTAAATCCAATGGCTAAGATAGCTTTATATCTAGGGCTGAGATTAAATGCTCATTTAAATATCACTTTCTATTTTTTAATACACCCCACTTTAATAAAGACCCATTTAGTCATTTATTTCCAAAGTCACTTTTCACTTTCTAATTTGACATTGACTTTATTAAAGTCACATTAAAATTATACTCTGGTAAATTTATCACTTAAAGTCACTTTTAAATTAGATTTGATTTTATAACTTTATAAAGTCACTTTAGGAGAAAAAATAAATTCTTTTGGACACTTTTCCTTAGGCCAAATATCAAAGCCTTAGGGAATCACCTATCCTCCGGTAACCAAATTTCAATAGTTTTAATTGTTTCATAACTATTTAGACACATGTTTCACTATTTGGTCAATTTATGCTATATGTTTTGGAAACTATTGAAACATTATCTCTCTCCATTGAAACAATTGTATCTTAAAGCAATTTATTCCATTTAACTTGCCTACTTTCCATTAATTGGTGCAACACATATGAGCTCATTTCCATTTTAGTTTCTCAAGTTTAAATCGTTTTTGCAATGAGTATATCTCATTCCTTTTTACTTTGAGACATTGCATGTTGCATTTAATTGGGAAATTAATACAACTTGAATCTCATTTAGGCATATTAACATAGAAAGGCCCCAAGACTCACTAAAATTTTACTTTCAACACAAGTTGGTTGAATATACATTTTAGGGACCCTCTACTCTTCTATTGACTCCTCTCTGTGAGATCCATATATTTCAGCGATTGTGAGGTCTGAGGATTGAAGAGTTCAATTGCAATCTTGTTGTAGAGGTAACTAATAAAATTAACCAAGAGCACTGTTCCATCACAAACTTTACTTGTCTCTTGATGGTTTGAGTTTTCATATGCAAGTCTATTTCCAAGAAACATTCCAAAATCAAGTGTTGTAATTCTTTAAATTTTGAAAACAAGCGCTTTCTTTTCATGATTAAAGTCTAATTTAACATTGATATCTTGGTTTAGCATTTAGCATCATTTCCTTTTTTTCACATTTTCCAAGTAAATTACTAATTTTTGAGTTTTTGGCAAGATATGTTTCACATGTTTTGATTCATAATTTTGATTATCTCAAAAACATTTTTGTATCTTGAAATATATTGTGCTAACAATCTTTTGTTTACATTTCATGGTTACTTTGCTTTCTCTTTTGGGAGCATTGCATTTTACTTTGAGCAAATATATCTTTCAATTGTTGAACAAAATCTTTATAAGACACTGGTTTTATGGTTTTCTCATGTTAATGATTGTCATTGTTATTTCAAGTTGCTCATATCATATTTGCTTATAAATCCTTAAAAGTAATCCATTTTCACTATAACACTCTCCTAGAACCTCACATCTTTAACTTAGTTTTTCTTTAGGGACCACCCCCCATAGCTAACCTACGAGATAGCTTAAACGGAGAGAGTTGGGAATAAGTGACAACCCCCTCTCTAGGTTCCTTGCCATCAACCACACCTTGTGGGGTTAAAGGCTTGTCTCACTAACTTGTAGGTAGGTGTAGGCGGCAAGGCCTACAATCAACCCTTCCCAATTGAAACCTCATTTAGTGTTATCCTCTTCAAGTTGTGACCATCCTTCCTTCAGCCTACGACTTCCTCCTTGCTACTTGGTTGTCCTTAAATTCCCTATGGCTTGCTTGCTTGACCATAAAACAAATTACTTCACAAGATATGGCTCTTCCTAGGCCTCTTATTCCTGCGGCTAGGGATCTCCTTTGTCTAGCCTATCCTACCTGCAAACAAAAAAACCAATAACCAAAAGCCTTTTTACCATAGAAAAGACATCATTGAAATCCTTATTGCCCTAGTTGCAAGTTTGTGGTTTCCTTCTTCAATTTCATACCTCAATCAAGAAGAAATCCATCTCATCTTTGTCCATATGAGTTGCTCCTTTTTCCTTTCCATTGACCTCTTCCTTATACTTGTCCATTGGTCCCTCTGGAAGGCCCCTTATCCATAAATAATCCTCCAACACCAAATTGAACATTAAATTAGAATAATAAATGCTTTCCTTGGGCATAGAACCCCATCACTTTGGGTAAAAATCCCACGACTTGGGTGCAAATCCCAAACACTCATAAAATTACACTTTATGAGTGTCTCTCTCACAAGCCTAGAACCAAGGGCATGTGAGAATACCTCCCGATGCTACCTAATTTCAATACTCCCTCTTAGCAAGGGAGATACTTCCATTCCTTGGAAGTCTCTATATTTCTAACAATTTTACACAATCCTCTTCCAAGACTGGTCTCCAACATTCATCATAGGCTTCATCTTTTGTCTAGAAGAAAGCCTGCTGCAAAAACAGAACCCATCTTGGAAGTTTGCTTGCTACTAGAAGCCTAATGCATCTTATTTTCCTTATAGGCCTTTAAGCCAGTCCATGGCTCCTTGTCAGATATGGAAGTCTCCTTTCTTCTCTCTGGTGATGCACTCTTTTAGGGTTGTTGATTCTCCCTTTGAACGACGGACTCTCTCTGGAACTTGACTCCATATGAGTCTCTGAAACCTTCTTCTTGAAAAATTCTACTGCAGTGTATTGGTTTATTTTCTCCTAATTGATTTAATTTATACAAGTTATTTCCAGAAATTAGATTCAGAAAATACCGAAAATAAACACAACTACAGCCTACACATGCAAATCATTTACTGAATAATTCACTTATGCAACAAAGTGACACATGGATTTTTGGACATAAGTCCACGGAAAAACCCAAAGCGGGAAAACCGGTTCAACAGATATGAGGGTTTTAATATTAAGTAGTTTTGAGTACAGCAAATCTGAGTTCCAACCTTGGAAAACCTGAAAGAGAATAAAAGATATAAAATCTGCAGCTAACCTGAAGATCTAGTGCCAAATATCTAACTGATCCACACCCTCAAATGGGATTTACAGGACTCAGCCTGGATCTGAGCCTAGAACCCTCAGCGCTACTTCTGAAGCCCCAACGTTGCCCTAGAGGGACTGCGTCAGCCTCTGCATCGCTCTAGGAGGGCCTGCGTCACCCTAGGAGGGTCTACGCTGCCCCTGCGCTGCCTCTACTTGGCCAGTGTCAGCCCAGTGTGGCCCGAGCTGCCTCTGCGTTGTCCCTGTTGCTCTGCGTGGCTCTGAAGCCTCTCTGCGTTGTCCTTGTGGCTGCTCCTCTTGCCTCTTATTGTCTCTTGGCCCTGGAATTAGAACATTCCCTTGGCCAATACTACCCCTCACTGCAGGAAATTCCACTGGAAATTCTTGGCATACCCACCCTAAAATTCCAAATCTATTCCTCAGTTCTACAGAAATTGTGTGTCTTCAACTGACCCTCAAGCCTCTCTTATACTTTTTCGTTGAACTGTAGCAACAAAACTTGTATGCTTGTTGACTTTGATAGCAAAAATGTCTTTAATTATAAAAATACACAAGAGGTATTTATAATAATTATTTATTAATAAAATATGATATGATATAATAAGATGATTTACAATGAGGCCCTGCTTTTATACCTATGGAGGTGACCTTTCATGACTAGGCGTGTCTTTTAGACATGCCTTTTCAGCGAACTAATGACTACTTAACCTAATCAATATTTGATTAGTTAGTAATTTTATTTATTTGTATTTATTCTATTTTATACAAATTATATTTGTTACATTGCCTCTTCCTTTAGAAGCTTTGCCCTCAAAGCTATATTGTTGGCAATTATCTTCATCTTGCGGTTGTCATATATAACTATAACTTGGCGTTACTGGTACGTCATCTTGTATAATTTCGCAGTGATATTGTCTTGGATTTTATCAAATTTTTTTTTATTAAAATTTAATTTAATTAATTAAATAATTTTAATTAATTAAATTTAATTCCAATTTTTTTAAAATATATATATTATATAATTATAAAATGATATAAAATATCTATTGTATTGCTATATAGTATATAGGTTATGAAATGTTATGAATTAATATCACCGTTCCACCTTTATGTATACTGAAATGACCAAGCGTATCGATGCCACCCCTTCGCATAAACTATAATCGTGTCCACCGTATATCGATGCAGCGTATCAGAAAGGTAATCAGATGTTTGACCACGTTTTTTCTTAAATTCGTGACCCTGGACGATGTTTACAATGCCGGATTTCTGCAACGCTTTACCCTCCAGCGTACAAAGCCATGAGGCTGCCATTGCACTAGCATCGCAGGAACAACGCAGGGAACAACACTGTTTGAAGTATTTACGCAATTCCGAATATTCCATGAACAATTTCGAATATCGTGTCCACAAAAATAAGTGCAGTCTTCTTCCGCCTCCCTCCCCCAGTCCAACGGTTATGAACTCGTGCGCAGAGACCTTCGAACGATCACAAGAAAAATTTACACGGAGTGAACATCGATGGATATCGTTGGTGATAAACCACAATATCGCACCGTCTCTGCCAATACTACCCTTGGCCAGAATTAATTCTCATCGCAGAAATTCCACAAACTTTCTTAGCAAACCCGCCCTAGAATTCCAAATCTATTCCTCAGTTCTACAGAAATTGTGTGTCTTCAACTGACCCTCAAGCCTTTCTCTTATACTTTTTTGTTGAACCCTTCAACAGCCGAGATTAAATCATCCATCAACGACTGAGATTAAAAGACTGCTTGATCCATGTGACTTAAGACAATTTCAGCATATATGTTAATTAATTCACTTTAACTATTTTATTTTCCTAAGTTAGACTTAGGAAATCCATTAAAAATAATTAATTATTTGAAGAACTTCAACACAACTTGAAATTTCTCAAATCTATTAATGGGGCTTGTAGATCAAGTGTACTCTAGTCCCTCCACAAAATTTGGGACCTAGAGCACAACTGATGCTATGCCAAATACACAAAATCTCAACACTTCTTTCCTTGGTCAATAGGCTAGCCCTTTAGCCTTTACAAACCATATTTTCTAACTCCAAAAACCACTCTTAAGCTAGAGTTAGATCCATTGTGCTTGATCATTACTTTTCCATCCCAAAATAGAACATCAAACCCCTTTTCCTCAATTCTTGAGACTAAAAGCATGTTGCATCTGAGCTCTGGTACCCAAAGTACATCCTGGACTCGAAGCAATCCACTTGACTCCATCCTGAATAGTACAGTCTCAGTTCCTCTGAATCCACGATGACTCTTATTGCCAATATTCACATGTACATCAAAGTCCCACTCAATTAGGCTCTCAAACACTTCTCGTGTTCCTATCATATGCTTTGAAGCCCCACTATCTAAAAACCAAGCACCCTCACGAATGGTGCTCCCAGAGAAATAAGAGCTAAGAGAATATTCCTTATTGAATCTCCTAGCAAAAGCATCCTCATCAATTGTAGTTGGAGTAACCATCGCCATCTCAAACTCCTTCTCTTTCCCTCCATTCTTCTTATGCAAACACTTGCTCACATAATAACCAAACTCTACACATGCAAAGCATGTCACTTTGCTTAAGTCCTTGTTTCCATTGTTGAACTTCCCTTTTCCCTTAAACTTACTTGCAAGGGCAATGTTCTCATCATTAGGACTCTTCAGCTGAAGATCCTCATCCTGAAGTTCCTCCTAGATGAAATTATCTCATAAACTATTCCAATCTAGAAGACTCTCATAATACTACTCCTCTGATGAATGGATTCCATTGCTCTGAGAATCCCTTTAGTGCAATCCTCACCAATGCTAATTCTTCCACATTATCCCCTATAGTTGCAATCTCACCACAAACTTGTGATATCCTTGTAAGATACAAAGTAACGTTCTCTAAACCTATCATCTTTATGTCGCTGAACTTCCCTCCCAACGCCATCTTTTGATTTTCATTCTTGTTCAAAATACAACGCTTTTAAAGCTTCCCACATGTCCCATGCAATGTCTTATCCAGTGAGATGAGGTATCAAATGATTCTTTACTCCATCAAGCATGATCAACTTGGCCTTTGCATCTACTTTGTTATGTAAATCCAAAGCTATCGTGTCAGTTGGTGCCTTGATCTGGGTGTTGGAATAATCCCACAGATCATTCACCAGCACCAAATTGATTCTTTCCTTCCATGAACTATAGTTGGATATCCCTTCCAACCGGTCCTGAAAACTCAAACCAGAAACCATTTTAATTGTCAGATTCTTACCCAAAAAAATCCAAGAGACAGGTTGTCTATAGCAAGACAACTCGACTCCCTCTTAGACCTACCACCTGTGCACAATTCTGACCTATCTACCCTTCAAAGTAACTCTAATTCCATGTTAGAATTTCATGCACCCCAGATCTGGCCTATGATTTAGCTAGAAGGCATAAACACGTTGAAAATGTTAGAATTTCATGCACCCCAGATTTGGCCTATGATTTAGCTAGAAAACATAAACACGTTGCAAATGCCTAACTTTAAAACTTTTGCACAGTGGAATATACCAACAATTAGATCAATGTACAGTACACATTAATTAATTCCCAAAATTGATTTCATATAATTCCATTAATAAGAGAATCAACAGGACTCCCATACAAGGGATAGTGGCCCTTTACAATCACCTGGCAAATGCCCAAATATAAAACAAGTACTTACAGTAGTTTAGCTCTGTATAAACTATTGTTCCAATTTGTACTAGTTGTTGTTCCTTTAGCAACTCCAACAACAAACCTTTTTAGTGGTCACCTAGGGAATTCCCAACCCTCCTGTAACTTTCAGCTCTACTTTTCATCCACAGTTAGCCCTCTGCTAGCCTTGCCCAGGCCTTGGCCTCCTCCCTTAGGCCCTCGGCCCTATACTTTTAGCTCTTGCAACCTACTCCTAGGCCCACAACTCCCTTTCTTAGCACTCAGATGCACCTACAAGCTTGTGGCCTGTCTCTTCAGGCCCTCAACCACCTTGTCTCAACCAGCAACTAGCTCCTTACACTTGCGTACAACGCTTCCTACTTGTGGCCTCCTTTAGTGTTGCCCTCTTCAAGTTGCAGCAATCCTTCCTTCAAATTGCGGCTTCCTCCTTGCTACTCGTTTGTCCTTAAATTCCCTGCGGCATGCTTGCTTGACCATACAAAAAATTACTTCACAAGATCTAGCCCTTCCTTGGCCTCTTGTTCCTGTGACTACGGTTTTTTATTACCAACAATTTATTTAAATAACAAAATAAATCCTGAATTACCGAAGAATTAAAAACATCTAGAAATATATGCAGTGGAAATAAATTGGAGAGATCAATAACACATTGCAATCGAAATAATTTATCGACAACAATTTACCGTCATCTATTAATCTGGAAAATCGAGGTTTCAACCCACAGAGAAATTACAAAAAAAAATACAGTGGCTGAAACCTACAACTCGACCCCACTAGAATAATTCAGCCCAAGGAAAATCGGCCAACTAGAAACCGACCTCTAAAGAAATTCGGGTTGAAGAAAAATCGACCCACCTCTCACCAAAAAGTCATCGTCTGCACCAAGCTCTCACTCGGCCTCTACACGCTCACAGCTCGGCCCTCGCAAATCGGCCTCCCAAGCAACTGCACCTCCTTTTCACTTCAATAATTCGGCCTCTCCAATTCCCAACAAATCGACCTCCTAGAAACGCCCTGAAATTATCCCTGTATTCTTCTTCCTTCTCCTCAATCAAACTGAGCCTCACGCTCCAGAGAATTCGCTCTCTCCTCCTTGAGAAAATCGATTTCCCAAAAATGTTGTAGCTGCCTCTCTCTCTCTCTCTCTTGTGTTCTTGTGTCTTCGCCTCTTCACTAGGCTTCTTTTATAATCTTCACTAAGCCCAAATCCCTAACCTTCATCTCCCTTTTAGAAGATTTTGGAGATCAATGGTTGAGATTATTTCTAAATCACTTAGATAATTAAATTATTTATCCTTAGAAAATGTCTTAATAATCCACAATAATTAAATGACTTTAATTATTGTACTTTTCCTAAGTTAGACTTATAAAAGAAGACATAAATCACTTACTCCACCATGCAAACACCTAAACAGGCAATAAACCATTTTCCACATGCTAAGACAACAAGCTTATGTAGAAGACCTTCCAAAGCTAACACAAGCTTCAAAACTCCCTCCTAGCAAGGAACGGACTCTCCATCACCCCCAGGTTATCTCGATAGTTCACAAACTTCCCTTTCACTGGAGGCTTAGTGAGAATATTTACCACTTGCTCCTCCGAAAAATGTACTATAATCTCACAGCAACTCTCTAGACCATGTCTCTAATGAAGTGATATATGATTTCGATGTGCTTGGACCGATCATGAAACACAGGATTCTCAGAAAGCTTAATGCAACTATGATTATCATAGTGAATCACTATTGGCTCCATCTCAAGATCAAATAGTCCTACAAGCATCTTGCAAAGCCACATTGTCTCACAACTCACCATACTTGCGGCCATGTACTTTGCCTCTGCCAAACTAAGTGCCACTAACTATGTTAGTTTTTGTAGCATCAGATGGTGTTCTAGTCTCAAAACTTTGTGGAGAGGATAAAACACTGGAGTTCTCCAAAACCCAGAAACCATTTCTGGAAATTCCAGGTAGAGATAGCTCAGTTAAATTAATTGACCATCATTAAAAATTTCGGAAGTTTAACTTAGGAAAAATGGTTAATTAATAGTAATCTATTGAGAAAGGTGAGAATTCTCTAGAAACTCACACAGATCGACTTGGAGATTATCTCAACCATTAATTAAGTTTTAATCTTAGTCGTTGGAGTCCCAACTGGAGATTATAAGAAGAGGTCGATGGGTAGATTGAGAACACACCAGTGCAGATACTCAATTGCCTAAGCAGTATGAATTCCCAGTAGCAGAGTGATTCAGCAGTGGAGATCGAGTCAGTGGGTGAGTAGCAAGTGGTAGAGGAGAAGCATCGCGGTATCCTAGAGGAGTTTCCAGTTCTGGAGAGTCAGTAAGAGGACGCCGAAATTATTCTCCAGGAAGCAGCACAGGAACTGCATAGTTGCTTCAACAGAGCAGTTCGATTTGGCTAAAGGGAAGGTCGTTTTCAATTCCAAAGGCCGAGAGGATTTTCCAGAGTGTCGGAGAGATATGTTCCCATTTAGTAGCAGGCAGGACAGCTTGATTAGCAATTACGGGTTGAGCATAAGAGGGTTTGTGTAGAGGTGACGTAGGGCCTACGTAGAGGATTTGGACGGCTTCCTTTTCAGAGGCAATCAAGTGCTAGGATTGCTTGTAGAGAGGGAAAAATCCCTCAATATATTTTTGCAAGTATTTCTCTTAGATAGAATCGTCAGTTTGGCAATATTTTATTGTACTCGGAAATTCTATTGTTGCATAATAATAAAAACCCTCATTGTTGCACCAATTTTCCCACATTGGGTTTTTCCGGGGACATTTGTCCAAAAATAACAGTGTCAATTGGTGTGAGCTAGTATTTCTCAGTTCCTATTTTTGCTTCCATAGTATTTTATTTTGTGAAGAAATTGTAGTGTGATTAATTCGATATTAATCAAAAAATAATACTCTGAATAATTAGTTAGGAGAATTAATTCCAGTTGCTGCATTTCAAGGAATTTTCACAGACTGTTGCTTCCTATTGTACCACAAGATCATGGCTAATCCCAAGTTGAAACAACATCCAAACATGAATTTTTTGTCCACAACAATCCCAGACCATTCAGAATTTGTGTAACCCGGCAACTCCACTCCTCCAACTTGGACATATCTCAATCCACAGTCTACTAAGCCTCGCATGTACCTCTGCACATGCTTCATTGCCACCCAATGAACCTATCTCGGCTCCACCATGATAGGTTCACAGCGAAACATATATTCGGCCTAGCGTTGACCAGATACATCAAGGAACCTATCAACTACCTATACAGTGTGGATTCCACCAACTCACCTTTAGAATCGCTTAGCTTCTTCAAGTTAGTGATCGTCAGTGTAGACATAGGCCTACAATGCTCCATCTTGAACCTCCTCAAGATCTCGACTACATACTTGCCTTGTCTAAGGAAAATCTCTCTCGGTTGCTAACACACCTTTGATCCCAAAAATTAGTGCATCAAGCCAATGTCCTTCATCTCGAACTCCAAAGCAAGATCCTCCTTGCACATCCTTATGAGCTTCTTTGATCCTGTCAAGAAGAGATCGTCCACATAAAGTGCCAAGATGAGAAACTCATCCTCAACAGGTACATAGTACAAGTTGGAGTCCACCTCACTCTTGGTGAAGCCCAAACCAAGAAGATATCCATCGATCCTAGCGTACCATTTGCATGGAGCCTGCTTCAACCCATAAAGGCCCTTCTTCAACCTGCATACATGAGCCTCTCTCCCATGCACCTCAAAGTCGTGAGGATGCTCAATATACACCTCCTACTTAATCAGCTCGTTGAGGAAAGCATTCTTCACATCCATTTGTTGTATCCTCCACCCCATCTCTGAAGCAATGGGCATAAATGCTCTAATGGTCGCATATCTAGCGATAGGTGCGAATGTCTCCTCATAATCCACCCCCACCTACTGGGAGAACTCTCTCGCCACTAACCGCGCTTTGTACTTCTCAATAGTGCCATTAGCTGTATGTTTGATCTTACAGATCCATAGAAAAGTGACCATAGGGTTTTCTTCTGGTCTCAGCACTATGTCCCATACATCATTCCTTATGATGGATTTATAATCATCCACCATGGCATCCCACCAAACCTACTCATCTGCAGCCTTCTCAAAAGTAGAAAGCTTAGACACGTTGACAATGCTCAACAATGCCAAATAACTAGAAAATCTTGTCAATAGTCTGCTTCGCCTAAGGGTGCTACCAGGAGCCTCCACGTGCTCCTCAACATCTCTCAAGGTATTTCCGTCCCATCTCGGCCTCCTCCTAGTAGAACTCAAAGGAAAATCTAGTTCATCCTCCAGATCTACAAATTGTTTCCCTATTATTGGTCTTGTCAGTCCCTGTTCAGCCTTAGGAGCTTCTCGCTCTCGATCCTCTATTCTTGCTGGTTCTTTCTCATGAGACCTCCTAAGGGTTCTGCCTTCATCAAATCTGACATCCCAACTTAAAAAAACTTTCCTCTATCTTGGAATGTAGACTGGATAGGCCTTTGAGACGTCACTATTGCCCAAAAATATGTCCCTTTCCGACAAGGGCTCCAACTTAGTCCTCTTCTCCATGGGAACGTGGATATAGACTAGACTACCGAAGATGCGCAAATGGCTCACATCTGGTTTCACTCCTGTAAACATCTCCTCAGAAGTCACGTCCTCCAATCTCCTGTGAGGACTCCTGTTCTGCACATATACAATTGTATTGTAGACCTATGCCCACAAAAACATAGACAATCCCTGATCATAGACCATTTCCATCGTTGCCTCCATTATGGCCTTGTTTTTCCTCTTGGAAACCCCATTTTGTTGAGGGTTGTTAGTTACTGTGAGCTCCTTTTTGACCCCTGCGAAAATCCTGAAACTCGTTGGAGGTATACTCGCCCCCATTATCTGATCACAAAACCTTAATCTTCTTCTCGATTTGGTTCTCCACAAGATTTTTGAACTCCTGAAACCAATTCAAGACCTCATCCTTGGTCTTCAGGAAGTATATCCAAGTTTTTCTAGAAGAGTCATCTATGAATGTCGCAAGTACAAAGACCCTATGATCGACGTCATGGACATAACAAATGTCTGAGTGCACCAAGTCTAGCTCTCCCTCAGACCTAATCTTGCTATGGCAATACGCAACCTTGGCCTGCTTGCCAAGCCATCCTGCTTCATCCCAATCTCTAGAAAACCTATAACTATTCTCTGCAACATAGGAAGAGCTTTGCAGTATAGGTGTCCCATCCTCCTGTTATCACTCAATAATTTCTCAAGGTTAAAGAAAGAACTTACCAAGGTAACCACAAACCTACTTTTAAGCTTTAGGATCTAGCCTTCCTAATGCTCACAGAGGGCTCTCTCTATAAGATTTAACTTTGTTGATTATATTTGATTTTAGGCTAGTTATATAGGGAAAATTGGTTTTGGGTTTTGATTTGATTTGGTGGGGAAATTACTTACTTAGATGGATAGCTATAGATCCGTATCCCATTGGGCAAATGGAGTCAATCTGTCAAGCAGACAGATCAGGATCAAGGTCTAAAGGCAAATATTCACAGGGCAAAATAGCAAAGTCACTTTAGATCTTCAAAGGCTGATGGTGAAATGGTTTTAATCGGGATAAAGAGCAATTAAGGGTTCTTTAATCCGGATAAGGAGTGAAAAGGTAGAAGTCAATCGAAATCAGGGAGCAATTAAGGGTTCCCTGGTCTCGATATCAGCAGAAAACATTTAAATGAAAATCAGTCAATAACAGAGTGTTTTAACAAATTCTGAAATAACAATTCCTAATTTCACATTAAAGTTTAGAACACATCCATGAATGGATGGAAAACATAAGAAAATTAACAAAATGACAAGTGAAATACTTCACTGCAGTGGCCCAACACATGAATCCTGTAATATGATGTTTTATTTCCTGTGATCTAGTTTGTTGACTTGAACTTGATACAAAAAACCCTTCAGGTTCAAAAAATATCACTACAGAAATGTTCAACAATTAATCCCCCTTCAATACTTCAAATGATGAAGTATTTATACAAATTCTAAACTAGAATATCTTGAAAAAAAATCAAGATTGGCTTACAAATATCTCAAACTGTATTACATAAATAGAACTTAAATAAAGGACACTCAAAACTAATGAATCTATTTCGCACTATATTTATGGATTGATGGTGACAAAGAAGAGAAATTCGAATTTGATATCAACTCTTAATTGATGATGAGGCTTCCAAGTCACTAACTATCTCCTTCCTTTGTGCATTTTGTTTCAGAAATTCTGTAAAATTGGGGTCCAGTGATACCTTTGTATATCTAAATCCGAGATAGATATCTAAAAAGTGAAGGAGGTTATTGTAGATAAATATGTTGTTGAGATAAACCTCTCTCAGTTTCCTAAAATTCAGCTCCAGTTGTTCAAAATATGCTCTGCAAAAAGAAGTGTAAAACAAAACTTTGCACAATCCCAAAAATAGGTTGTGAAGATGTGCATGTATCTCTCCTTCTGTAACACCTGTGTAAAAAATGAGATAGGTTTTTGTAGATCCGCCTCTTAGGAACACAATTCTCCTCCAGTTTTTCAAAATTAATCTTAGATTGGCCACAATAGTTTCTGCAAAACTATGACTTAAACAGGAAATTTTTGGAAAATGTCTCTTCCTGCTCTATTTTCATCTTTTAACCTTACTATTCTTTTAACTGTTTTGAATTTTACTTCGGATAAACTTCATTGTTGCTGGTAAAAGTGTTTTCATCTTAGTTTAACCACTACTTCCTCCATGTTTACTTTCACTGTTTTACCTTAACTGCTTTGTTTTCTCTGATTTGACTTTCACTCTGACTTTTATCTGATACACTTTAACTCTGATGCTCTTTGACCGTTTTGTTTTCACTGTCACTGTGAATTCTTATTTCACTTTTACCATTCACTATGCAAATTTATCTCTCTCTGGGTAAATGACTTCTTTCTGTTCTGCTACCTGGAATCTTTTGTTAAGGAACATCATTAAAATTCATTTCCTTGTAAGTTTTTTTAGGAGTAAATAGTTTTAACTAGTATTAAACTATTTATCCCAATTATCCTTTTGCTACTAACCTGGAAAAACTTAAGTTTTGATGTGCAGTAGGGTTTCTGGGGTTGCAGAAAGCTTTCAGAAGCTTTTGTTGGTCCTTATAGTGCTCGGATGTCTTCTTCAATGTTTTTAGCAGTCGAATTGGTTGGATTTTTGTTTGATTTAGGCTTTAAATAGGAGTTGGTAGCATATTTGGGGCTTAAATGTTCGTTATATGCAGATTTATAACAGAAAATGGTGTAAAATGCTGTGAAAGGGCGGCTTATAGATGTTTTTATTTAACATTGAGCGCAATTGAATGGCAGTCTTATCAAATGAATGACTAGTTTTGGCACGGGGGAGGGAGAAACCACCAGGCAGTTTTCGCATGGCTTATTGGTGGTAAGCGATATTAGTTCAATTGGTGTGATCAAATAGAAATAGGCCACGTATCAGGGAGAGAAACTTTGAAAACAACGTTTTTCGCAAGGTTTGGGGTTGGTTATCCATTGCGCTTTTGGATGTGCGATAATGGATAGCCGTTGTTAGATCTGACCCATGGAGATCAGACGGAGCGGATGATGCGATGGAGTTGCTGGTCAAAAAGGCGTGGGGTCCGGGATTTCAATGGTGCGGGGGTTGATTTATGTATTAAAGTTTAAAGTTTTAATACATAGTCGGGGTATATTATTGGCAGAGGTTAATGTATTAACATTTTTAACCTATGGGATGAGGGATTTATATAACACGTGAGGAATTACAACTATGGGTTAAAATTAAAATATGGGTTGGGATATGTAATATAGCGGGATTTATATAAATACAGGCTAAAGGTATATATTAAGGAGTTGATACATTAGGTTAGCATGTTAATAATGAAATGAATCTGCGGGAATGAAAAAAAACACTAAGCATAGTGTAAAATATGATGTTGGGGGTAGATTTCTTCATTGTGATTCCTGATACATAATCATTTTAGCATTTATACTTAGGATAAAACTATTTTTGGGTATTTTGGAATAAAGGGGAATTAGTTAAGGGGTTTTTACTTTTCTTAAGTAAAATGTGTTTTCACTTAGGAAAAGGGGTTTTAGTAGGGTAAAATGAGTGATGTTAAGGGAAAAGGGTTTTTTATGAAGGGGAAGGGTTTCAATGAGGTGGAATCCAAGACCTTAGTGCCAATTAGTCATTAAGACGTGGGTCTGGTCCCATCAAAAGTCAGAGAAATGCTCTGAATATTTATGACTGAAGGATTTAGTACTGGAACACATTGTGGGGAGGGAAATTAGTAACGTGCCAGATGATGTTTATCCATGCCTTGTGAAACTGCTTTCTTCCTACCCATCATTTATTCTACCATTTTTTCCTTTATTTGCATGAGTGCATTTGAGCTTGCAAACCCTTATTCATTTTTCTTTTAAAACTGGAAACTATCTAATTCTAACCTTATTTCATCCAAGGGCTCAGATTAAACTGTTGAGCTCCTTATTATTCTCTATTTTAACTATTGATTTGCCAAAATTAAACTGTTTAGATAGATCTTTATTCTCTATCTATCAACATGAAATTTAAAGCATGAATAATCAAGTTTGAGTTGTTTGATTATCATCGATTGTGGCATTTTAACAAGTTGCACGCAATCTGATTTGCAAAAAGTAAACTAATGTAGTGGCATTTAAACTTGCAACACTTTCACGATCTATTTTTGATGGAGTTCATATTTAATATTCTTTTGATCTTTGTTTCTTTTTGTCCTTTGATTGTTCTTTTAGGACATACCCTCTTTTCATTTTTTAATTTGGGAATAAATTTGCAGAAAGCAAAGGTATGTACAAAATTTCAAGATTTTAATGGATTCAATTCAAAATTATGAATCCTATATTTATAGGACCCTAACACCTCCTATGCCATATCTCACTCTGGCTATCACCTTGATCTCTAGAAAACCTATAACCATTCTCTGCAACATAGGAAGAGCTTTGCAGTATAGGTGTCCCATCCTCCTATGCCATTTCTCACTCTGGCTATCACTCTCATGTATGAGCGCCTTCACAGGTTGTCCTATCAACAAATAGAGATCTTTCTCCCTTCTCCAAATAACTTGTTTCTTGCTGGGATCAGTTCGTTTCAACCCAACAACCATTTCACCTCGAGTAAAGTTGAGTTATAGTCCTCTGTCTTCTATGGCTGAAACTGAAAGCAGATTCTTGTCCAGACTTGGTACACTCAATACTTCATTCACCTCCATGATACCACCTCCATCTGAAACTCAATAATGTTAGTGCCTTCTAATACATACTTGGCTTTATCACCAAGCTCTACATGTATATCCCTAAGCTCCCTAGCCATGTTGGCGAAGACGTCTCAAGTGCCTATCATGTGACAACATGCTCCACTGTCCACAAACTAGAGACCTCTTGTGACGATCCTAGAAAGGCACAACATCAAGGCAAAGTTTTACTCGAACTTTTCAACCATCCCATCCATCTATGCAGTGGTTCTCGTATTTGTCTCTCCCTTGCGCTTCTTCTTGTTTGGACATTGACTGGAAAAATGCCCGAACTTGTGACATTCAAAGCACTTGACTTTGCTCATGCCATTCTTCGTTTTAAGTTGTGAAGGTCCTCCTCCATTCTGGTTTTGTTTGGCCTTCCCTTTGCCATTTTTGTTTGTGTAGCAAGAGCACACTCATCATTCTCCTCAATACCCTTTCGTTGTCCTGACTCCTTCGATCAATGAATTCTCCGAGATCTCCTTCTGGATGAAGTCATCCCACAACCAGCTCCAATCAGGACATTTCCAAACGATACCATCCACAAAGGTGGTCCAATGCTTAACGCAACTCTTCAGAGCAATATTCACCAGCTCTAAATCAATCACAGTTTCTCCAACAAATGCAAGCTCATCACAAACCTGTTGGATCCTCGCCAGGTAAAATGTTACGGTCTCAGATTTGTTCATCCTAATGTTTTTTAATTTCTCACGCAACACTATTTTCTTTTTTCATTTGTGCTCTGATAAAGATTGGTCAACGCTATCCACATCTGATGTATGGCTTCCTTCCCTGATATGTGAAGAATTATGTGATCTCTCACACCATCCAAAATTAAACAGCTTGCTTTCACATCTTTGAGATAATGCTCTGCTGCAAGGTTTGGATCTGAATGAACCTGAATGTTTGTGTTCACAAGATCCCACAAACAATTCATTTTCAGAATCATGGTAATTCGCTCCTTCCAAGAACTGAAATTAGCAGCCCCATCCAACCTGCTTTCATATCACAAACTACTTAGTGTTGTAATCTTCACAAATCGAGCTCATCCAAAAACCCTAGAAAACCCTAAGATTTCGGATCCCTCTCTCACAGTTATCAAGAAAGCTTTGGTACCATGTTAAATCTCCTAATACTATCCCAGATTTATTTTCTCATGGCAGTTATTTCTTTCCAATAATTTATTTAATTAACAAAATAAATTAGTGCAGTAGGTAAAAAAGAGAAGGAGAAGATGGAGAAATATGCTTTAAACTTGATCACCAGACGAGGATCGATGCCTTGCTCTTTGCGAGAGATGGGGCCATGGACAAATTAGGGTTTGGATGGAGTTCCACCTGTCAAGGAGGCCTAGAAAGCAACTTCGCTAGGATTAGAGACTTAATGGAAGCATCTTCAAAGTCATTTATACTTCGTTCAGCAATATTTGGTGACTTATCAAGACAAATTCAACAAGATTGTCTCTAGGAACATTCATTCATTCAAACATGGCCCATACATGATACAACACTACTTCAAGATTTAATTTCCACAATTTCGTTCCAAGAAAAGCAACAAATTAACCCTAGAATAGCAAAAATACCAGCATCATGAATGTAGCAAGATAAATAACACGAATAACATTAACACAATACTTACATGTAAGAAGAATATATCCAATCACCAAGATATGCCAATCATAGAAGCTCCAAGATAAAGAAGATTATCCAAACATCGAAATTCATCCATTTATCCCAAAAATCTCATCCTCAAAAGGTAGTGAAAATATCACAAATAGATATGATCCAATCCAAGTGATGATGATAGAATGAATCAACTCATCATGTATTTATACAATGTCTAATGAATTCGATTTAGCTAATTTTGGCCTAATGTAGCTCCTAAAATAAAATAATGTGCATAATAACAACCTTTTGGTGACATGCCCACCAAACTAGCTCAATAACAAAGGAGTAAGCCTCTCAAGAGGGTCGAATGATCAATAACATGTGTCGTTGGGTCTTAGAGGAGGCCTAATGGAGTTCATAGGTGCCATAATGTGAAATATGACTCCCAAAAACAATGGACAAGGGTTCGCCCCTTTTTCTCCAAGTAATAAACCTGAGGGGCTCCCAAATGGATGTGGGGACACACATATGTCCTCATGGGTCTCCAAACATATCGAAGATGCCTGTAGACCATCTGCAAGGGCTAGGACGATGATATAACTAATGCCACATCATCCTATAAATCTTGGACCATCTGCCAAGTGTATTGTGTAACTGTGGACGCTGCTGGGCATGGTGAACCAAGGGCATCTTCCTCGTCCAATAGGTGAACCACAAGCAATCTATGAATGATTCTAGGGATCCATGGAATGTTATTTTTTGTTGTGGAGGCCCATGGCTCTGTACATACACCCTACATGTGCCAATGTAGCCCTCTAGAGGGTTAGGACCCTGTATAGGGAGACCAAACCCAAAATGGAAACCATCTGCAATCCTACATACACCAAGTCATTAAATAAATCAAGTAAAAGAGTTTACAAACCATGGAAAATGAGTGAGCACTTCATAATGGCATGCCCTTCCATAGTGGGCTTTGGCATGTGTGAATGTCTCCAAGCTCAAAGGGGGGTTAACCAAGCACCCCCTATTAGATGGTTCCTGCTTAAGGAGGTGGTATGTCCATGGTACATCCTTCAAATGGTGGTGCCATGTGATAGAATGATGGAATGGAGTAGGGGATGGAGAGGAAATCCTCAGTCACATGCCATGGTACAAGGGTAGCTAATGAAATGGAAGCCCACACTTGGGTAAATGATGTGTAGGAGGTAGCAATCGCGGTACATGAGTTACCCTGACCTTGATTTTTCCACCCTCCTTCATATGCCTTTTGCCTTTTATGATTTTTCTTTGGTTAACAACTCGGGGCTCAAGGGAATGAGAGTGTGATGTGTAAAGTATAGCAGTGGATCCCCCTTTAAGGTGGAGCAGTTCATCGCCCACCATGGGTTGGGACAATCATGGGTTCCTAAATGATAGAGGAGGCTCATCTAGGGCCTATAGGAACTAGGGTGATGGCCATGGAAGGGGGTAGAGCTCATGTATTGGATTTTGCCCACGTGCTAAATATGTTTTTTTCGGCCATCTTTTGCATTTTGTGGTACAATTTCTTGTTGAATGTGGCCAATTATACTTTTTCTTTTCTTTTATTTTGCATCAACCTCCGGGCATCGTTCCAGGCCCGACCCAAGGTGTGGGCAAAGGGGAGGGGTGTTGGAAAATAAAAAAGGCATAAAGATTTTCTTTACTATGATAATTCTTGTGATTTTCTTCTATTCTCGTCAACTTTATTGTGTTCTTTATCTTAGTTCATCAAGAAATTACCAAACCATAGCACGAGGATCAAAGACACTAGATGTAGGCAGACAGTCAGGGCAAAACCCCAATCTAGGGGAAAACCCAGTCAACAACTCTTCCTTCGATAGTTTCACGAGATAGTCCAAGACTCCTTGACCTAGACACAAACTTCCTTCAATCACCAAGTCAACCCTTTCATTCTTCTGCAGATGATAATCTTCCAACACTATCTTCGACCTAGAATAGTAGCAGCAGCAACAACACTTCGATGAAGCAGGAATTTCGACCTAGAATAGTAGCAGCAGCAGAAACACTTCGATGCAGCAACAACTTCGACCTAACAACAACTAGCAGCAACAACTAAACTTTGACCTTGAAGCACTACTTCAGCCTTGAAGCAGTACTTTGACCATGACCTTGAAGTAGCACTTCGACCCTGAAGCAGTATTTCGATCTTGTTGCAGTGGCCCAAAAAATCCACACGTAGGAGAGATAAATGCCCTAGAAACTTCGATCCTGCACTTCTCCTTCTTCTACTGCAATTTCGTACCCTTCTGCAACTTCTTGGATATCGAACTCTTCTGTGAGTGATGGTTCTCCAAATGAATCGAACTGCACTTATATATACCCTTTTCTAGAGTTTAAACTCCCTTCATGTAGGCCGACTTGGTGTGGAGGTGACAAATTACATATTTGACTCAAAAATAATTATTTTTACATGATTCAAAAGCCCACGAAGGGTCTCGTTAAATGTACAATGACTCTAATGAATTAGTGTAAATCCTAGAAATCCTCAATGGAGACTTTGACCTAAAACATGATGACCCAAGCATGAAACCCATGCTTTAATAAGTCAAAATAATAATAATAAAATTTTATTTTTCTTTATTTTGATAAATACATTTCATTATGACTCAAATACAATTAGGAAGACTGAACCTAGTTACATTCTTCAACACTCCCTCTTAACTAGGGAGGTATTCATAATGACACATACATATACAAGTTCAAGGAAGATCTCAAAACACATGAAGCATGAAGAGTTTAGGCACCGCAATGCCATGGACTAGATTCTTGTCCAGGGCAATCTATCCAGGTCCTCCAACAGTTTAGGCACTCACAGTGCCATAGACTAGATTCCTGACCAAGGTAATCTATCTAGGTGGGACTAAGATGGACTAAAGCTTTCAGCCTCTCTAGGTACCATCAGGCTTACTTGCTAACTATCAACCCAAGGATCCAGGTGCATAATACAAGTTCAGAGCTCTATGACCAACGCCTCCGTCCCTACTTCGAGATCCAGATGTCCTCCCAGGCAATGTGTATCACACACAAAGCCTCAACACTCCTGATTATTCAAATCAGGTAGCAAATCCTCCCCGATCAAACAGATCGGTAACAACAAATCTCTCTCGATCAAACTAATCGGTAACAATAAGCATGTAAAACATGCTTTCAAGACTCCACGAGATTTACCTGTACAAAGTTCAAACACAACCCCAATCAGTAACAATCTTTCAAATGCACATAAGTAAACACAAACCTCTGGGGTCTTTCATACATCTTGATGTTGCTTCTCAATTTACCATAGTAGGACTTAGAGACTTTCAAATGAATCTTGATAGAAGATTCTTCAACCATACAGCTTCCTTTCCTATTTAACAAGCAACAACATATTCTACAACTAGATCTTGCTTTCCTTCTTTCAGCACCTCATAAAGCATTCTTCAATTTCTTCTTTCAAGGTATTCATCATGACTATGATATGCCCTCCCTCTTAACTAGGAAGATTTCTTTTATCCAGGCTCCCTCTTAACTTAGGGAGATCAACTTCCTTTATGACATCAGAGAATATTTCATAGCTTCCATCCTTCTTATCAAAGTTATCTTGATCAACTTCCTTCATCTAGCTTATTAATCAAATCAACTTTACTTACGAACATCTTCACCATCTTGAAGATTATGTACCTGCACAAATTAGATAGCAAATACAACCAAATCCATAGAAGCATGAAGTTAACCTTATCAAAATCATACAATAATGGAAGCATTAGACTTTAGACACTAGATACCTAACCTAAGTTAAGTTCATAATCAGCAAGAGACACATACTTTTATACTACAACTTCTTGCCTGGGTTTTTGTTACAAACCTTAAATCACATCAATAGCTCAATCAAGATATCAATCTTATTATATCTAGGGCTTTAATATCACTTTCAAAGATATGACAAATTCTTCTATAACATATTGCAAACCATAGAAACAATTCAAACAAGTACAATTTGAGAATGCATCTAACAACCTTAGAATGTGTTGGACTTCTACTAGGACCATATATGAGACAATAAGCCTCAATCAATCACAGCACAATCTCAGTTTTCAACAATATGATCAACCTTTGAAATTTCATCATCACATTTGAAACAATAATCATCATATTCTAGAATATCAATCTTCCACTAGGGTTACAATGACATATATCAGGTAAACCCAAGACACAAATATCAATACATTAAAGTTATACATATAACAAACTTGATCAGACTAGGGTTTTGATAAGACGGACAAACATACACCTAGGGTTTCATTCATAAGAGCTCACTCTATAATATAAGGGTTTTGCTCATAAACCCTAATTTTATCAAAACCTCAAAGGTCTAGGATTTTAGAAATCACCATCCAACCCTAAAAATATTAGGGTTTCTCAAACATGACCTTACCATTAAAACCCCAAACATCAAAAGAATAGTATTTTCTAGATTTCATCAATAACCCTAAGTAGCCTAGGGTTTCTCACATTATCATTGGCATACCCTTAAGTTAGGGTTTTATAGAGAACCTTTTTAGGGTTCCACAAGAATGATCAAAGATATGAGGAGGGTATATTTATCTAAATATTAATCACCCGATCAAGAATCTTTATGATTCAAGAGAGCTAGACACAATAATGTTAGTAATGTAGAATGGATTACCAAAAAGAATGAATATAGTAATATATTTTTATCATGAAGAGAACAAAGCTTATGGTCTACGACATACCTTTGAGTAGTTTCTTAACAAACCTTGTCGGACATTAATTCCAATAGAACTTCTATCATGCTTTGTCTTGTGAGGTCTTCAACATAACCCTTGAGCAATCAGCAAGCCTTTCTTGAACAAGAAAATATGAAAAGAAATGTTATTAGCATCTAATACAAACATATCTAGATAAGACAGGGAAACCAAATATAAAAAGATAATACAAGGAGTAAGATACTTATCTTTGGAAAATGGTGAGCACTCCCTCTTAATCCAATCTTGAGGGATACCTATAACTTTATCGAAACAATTTCAAAAATGTTCTACCAAAGCTAGTTAGACCTATGAGTACTAGATCAAACCATAAAGGAAAACAATTCAAAACTTAGAGTAGAAGGATATGTAAGGGATAGCTCCCCTAAGAGTCCCTAGCAAATAGGATTTTTACTTTGGATCATTCCATATTGTTCTTCTTTGGTGAACCTTCGTTGCAAATGTTTGCTTGATCCCTATCTCTTCGTTTGTTCCTTGGATTCTCAGGACAATTACTTCTATAGTGACCCATCTTGTGACAATTGTAGCATTCAATCTTGGATAGGTTTCTCTTTTTCCTTGGCCCTTTGGACTTCTTAAAGGTTCCTTTATTCTTCCAACTGTTGATCCAAAGAAGGATGCCAATTTGGATAAGGCCTCATACATCTCTTGAATGGAATCTGTCTTTATTCCATCTACCATTAGGCTCATGGCCAATATCTCTGTTTCTCTAAACTTTGCTTTTTCTCACTTCACTTTATTCATGTGTAGGCTTCTTGACTTTTCTTTTGACTATATCCAAAACTTTACTCTTCTTGAGGATGAGATCTATCCTCTTCCTCCATGCCCCGTAATTGGATGCTCCTCCTAATTTTTTCTCTCCCTTTACTGAGTTAGACATAGTAATTTTTTCTTCTTATATGATCCGCTTCGATGACCCTTATTTAACTTCTTGAGATTTCCTTATTCTCCTTTCAATAGATCTTCAAGTTGCATTTTTCCTTCTTCACCTTAGCTCTGATACCATGTTGGAAAATCAGAAAGGAAGAAATATTTTCTTTACTATGATAATTACTTGTGATTTTCTTATGTTCTCATTAACTTTCTTGTGTTCTTCTTTTATCTTAGTTCATCAAGAAATTACCAAACCATACCACGAAGATCAAAGACACCAAATGTAGGCAGAAATCAAGGGAAAAACCCCAATCTAGAGGAAAACTGCCAATCTAGGGGAAAACCCAGTCAACAACTCTTCCTTCAATAGGTTTACGAGATAATCCAAGACTCCTTAACCTTGACACAGACATCCTTCAATAGGCTGACTACTAGGTCAGCAGCACTTTGATGCAACAGGAACTTCGACCTAGTAGCACCAACAACTTCGACCTAACAGCAACTAGCAACAACAACTGAACTTCGACCTAGGTGCAGTACTTCGACCTTGAAGCAGTACTTCGATCCTGACCTTGAAGCAGTACTTCGATCTTGACCTTGAAGCAACACTTCGACCTTGAAGCAGTATTTCGATCTTGTTGCAGTAACCCAGAAAATCCACACGTGGGAGAGATAGATGCCCTAGAAACTTCGATCCTATACTTCTCCTTCTTCTACTGCAATTTTGTACCCTTCTGCAACGTCTTGTTGGATATCGAACTCTTGTGTGAGTGATGGTTCTCCAAATGAATTGAACTGCACTTATATATACCCTTTTCTGGAGTTAAAATTCCCTTCATGTAGGTCGACTTGAACAGGTAAGGGTCGACTTGGTGTGGAGGTGACAACTTACATATTTGACTCAAAAATAATTCTTTTTACATGATTTAAGAAGGGTCTTGTTAAATGTACAACGAATCTAATGACTCAATATAAATCCTAGAAGTCCTCAATGGGGACTTTTACCTAAAACATGATGACCCAAGCATGAAACCCATATGCTTTAATAAGTCATAATAATAATAAAATAAAATAAACTTATTTTTCTTTCTTTTGATAAATACATTTCATTATGACTCAAATACAATTATGAAGACCGAACCTAGTTACATTCTTCAAAAAGGGGGTGGTTGACACTTAGTGGACCCAATGGAGGAATGTGGATCTAGGTAGGAGGAGTGATCAATGGGATTATAACGAGCGGAAGGGCAGTGATATATGTGGATCAAGGAGCGGAATCACACAACCAAAATATGGGTTTTCCATGTAGTACCATCCCTAAAGCCCAAAGGTCAGTAAAAGAGATCCCACAGGACTAGGGTCCAAGGTAACATCCAAAAGAGACCTTGGGGACAAGAGCATGGACCTAGTCCTCTCTTTCCGCTGAATCCCCCCACTAACCCATGCCTAAGAGTTTCCGTGATAAGTAAACTAAAATACTCAATCACCAAATGACTAGGCATACCTTTAGGTTTACAAGGCCCACCTTCAAACATACGATCGTGACAGATGGGTGAGGGACCACATGGCTGGCTCAGGTGGCGGAAAAATGGCACAATGACCTAGTTAGTGACTGCAAGGGGCTGTTGGGTGTCAGTTGAGGACCATCATGGAGAAAAATTCTCCTAGGGATATCACCCACAAAGTGGTGGGTAACATCTGGCTACAACTGGGACATTATCTCTCGGAAAAGTGGGCAAAGTTGCTTGAACAAGAGGTCATGAGAACACTAGCAATCTCTTGGTTACCACAGACTTGTTACCTACACATATCAAAGACTAAATGCATGGGGCAACATGTTTCTGTGGTGTCTTATGATCACCCATGCTTAGCGTTGGGCCATAAAATTAACAGGAAAGTAAATATATGCAAATTTAATCTAAATGCAGCTACTCTATCATGAGAAATATCATATGATGTTAGTTCTAATGAGAAAATTAGCATGCAATGCATCCTACCCTAACATGCATATGACAAAGTTAATGTTAAGTGTAATCGTAAAGCCAATGCAACCAACATATCATCAAATCAATATAAATATGTTCATTTATATGATCACTCATGTAGAAAATCCCAAAATGAATGCAACACCAATCACATGTAGGGAGATGTAGACGAGAGGTGGGAAAACATGGTCTCCATGCGAGGTAAGAGGAATCCCTAAGAGAAGGAACGTGATTCAATCTAGAAGTGCGGGGCCTTCCCTCTAAGTACACAATGGGGGATTGTTATGCAACCAACTCACAAAATAGAAGAAAATATAGATCAACGACTTAAAAATTATTCTCTTCGAGGGTGAAACCTCCTTTACATTACATAAATGAATAATTATTGGATGATACAAATGATAAGACCTCCTTGGTATATGTAGGGGTCTAAGGGGTTAGAATATAATCAAAGCCGACATATCAATAATAATGTAAGGGCACAACTATAACAATAGTGGGCTTCTATGGGGCACAACAATAACAATAGGAGCTACACTAACAATAAAAATAAGGGGAACATACTAGTATTATAGGGACCTAGCATGCCCCTCTGCTTCAAAAAAAGTGTTGTCCTCAACGCTTGAGTAGTTCTGAATGCTTTCGTATAAAATTCTCATCCTCCCATGTGGAATCTTCAGCAGGTAAGTTCTTCCACATAATGAGATACTCTGAAATTAATCGATTTCGAATCTGTCGGGTTCTTGTTTCCGTGACTGCTTCAAGCTCAAATATGATTTTTCCTTCTTCGTCAAGTTCTGGCAACATTGTTTGAACTGGGAGCTTGTCACTGATAACCTTCTTTAAGCATGAAACATGGAAAACTGGGTGTACTCGGGAAGATGCAGGCAACTCCAATTTGTATGTCATAGTACCAATCTTTTGCAACACCTTGTAAGGACCATAGTACTTGGGTGATAATTTATTATCTGTCTTAGCTTGTTTGAGGGACATTTGTTAGTATGGTTGTAGTCGTAAAAATACTCAGTCACCTACATCAAAACTTCTTTCACTGCGATGTTGATCTGCCTATTGTTTCATTTGATTTTGTGCCAAAGTGAGGTTATCCTTCAAGAGTTGTAGAACTTGTTGTTGATGCTCAATGTGATCTTCCACTGCTTGAACCTTAGAATTTTCTCTCAAAGATGATGTGATTGATGGTGGATGATATCCATAAAGTGACATAAATGGGGTCATTTGTGCTGCAATATGGAAGGAAGTGTTAGACCACCATTCAGTTAGAGGTAACCACCTGACCCATTGTGTTTGTTTATCAGATACAAAGCAACGAAGATATCCTTCCAAACGTTTGCTCACTATCTCAGTTTTCCTGTCAGATTAAGGATGATAAGATGAGCTATGAGCTAATTGAATACCAAGACAAGAAAATAATGTTGTCCAAAAATTTTCAGTGAAAATGGGATCTCTATCACTTAAAATAATCTTTGGGTTTCATGTAGCTTTTGAGCTGTTTATATAAATGCAGTAGCAACTATACTAGCTTTAAAAGGATGAGATAATGCACAAAAGTGTGCATACGTGGTAAGTCTATCAACTATCACCATGATGACACTCTTTCCTTCATACTTGGGTAAACCTGTGATAAAATCCATTGAGACCTCCTCCTAACATTGACTAGGAATGGCTAAAGGTTGTAATAGACCTAGGATCTTAATTGTCTCAACTTTATTTTGTTTGCAAACCAAACATTCTGCCACAAACTTTTGAATATCATATTTAAGGTCATCCCAAAAAAAAATCTTTTTTACCTTGTGGTAAGTTTTTAAAAATCCCGAGTGCCCTTCTAAGGGGGAGGTGTGCAATTCCAAAACAATATTTTGTTTGAGTTAGGAGTTCTTACAAAGATATAAGCGATCTTTGTACCATAATGAATCATTTTTCCAGCTAAATGTATCAAATGTATTGGGATCTTGCTACAACTTTTGAATGAGTGTCCACACCACCTCATCTTTCTTCCATTCATCCCTTGATTCAGTTATCCAATCAGGTTGGATAATAGAAATGGCACAAAGCAATGCTTTGACATTCTCATCCTTTCTTGAGAGTGCATTTGCAACAACACTTTGCTTCCATTTTTTGTAGATGATTTCAAAGTCATAACCCAACATCTTTGAGACCCATTTTTGTTGCTCCTCTAAAAATAATCTTTGTTCCAAAAAGTATTTTAGACTATCATGATCTGTTTTTACCTTGAAATGTCTTCCCATTAAGTAAGGTCTCCATTGCTTTAGTGCATGTAGTATTGCCAACATTTCCTTCTCATAAATAGGTTTGGGTAAATATTTTCCTTCGATTGGATGACTTTCAAAAGCAATGGGTCTTCCTTCTTGCATTAAAGCAACACCAATTCCATTTCCTGAGGCATCACATTCAACAATAAAGGTTTTTGTGAAGTTTGGCGTAGATAAGATTGGTGTTTGGCACATTGTCTCTTTAAGATGTTCAAAGGCCTTAGTTGCTTTTGGAGTCCAAGAAAATGCATCTTTCTTCATTAATGTTGTTAGAGGTGTTGCTATTCTCCCATAATTCTTAGCAAACTTGCGATAATACCCTATCAACCCGAGAAATCCTCGAAGATGCTTTATGGTTGTGGGGATTTTCCAATCCTTAATGGCTTTAATTTTGTTAAGGTCTACCTTAACACCCTCATGAGATACAATATGACCCAAAATTCCACCTCATGTACACCAAAGAAACATTTGGAGCTTTTTGCATATAATTTTTCTCCTCCAATAGTTTGAGCACCCTGTCAACATGTTGAACATGATCCTTCCAAGACTTGCTATATATTAGTATATCATCAAAAAATACTAACATAAATTTTCTAAGGAAGGATTTGAAAATGGAATTCGTCAAACCTTGAAGGTACATTAGTAAGGCCAAAAGGCATGACCAAAAATTCATAATGACCCTCATGAGTTATGAATGTTGTTTTCGGAATGTGTTCAGTCTTCATTCTAATTTAATGATATCTTGAATGAAGATCCAGCTTGAAGTAAATTGTTCCATGTAATTCATCCAATAATTCATCAATGACAAGAATGGGAAATTTATCTTTAATAGCGAGCTTGTTGAGCTCCCTATAATCTGAACACATATGCCATGATCCATCCTTCTTGTGCACCAATGCTCCTAGAGCAGAGAAAGAACTTTGACTAGTTGAATTATACACACCTCTAGCATTTCTGCAACCATACGTTCAATTTCACTCTTTTGGGCATATAGATATTTGTAAGGTCTAATGGTTGGAGGAACACTTCCTGGAATCAAATGAATACCATAATCATGATCACGAATAGGTGGGAGGCCTTTGGGAGTCTCAAAAACCTTGGAATGACTGTCCAATACTTTTTGGAGATCGAAGAAATAGATGATTTCAATGTTTGAACCTCTAGTAAGCATAATTGTGCAATGACGCCCCGTTGTTCTTTCTTCAGAAGCTTTGTCATGCCATTAGAGCTAATTATCTTTCCATGTTTCCCTGTGATGCCCCTTAATTCAACTTCCTTTCCTTCCGAAAAAAATTTCAAGAAAATTTCTTGAAAATAAAAAGTTATCGTCCCCAAAGATTGCAACCATTGGACTCCTAGTGCAACATCAACACCATGCATTGGAATGGAAAGCATTGGACTATTCAATACATATTCTCTCATGGTTAGCTTGATATTATGGCTCTTTCCAGAGAAATTTATAGTTCCTCCATTTGCACCCATTACTTGACACTTTGGTGCTGGATATAGGAAGTAATTCAATTCCTAGGATATCTTACAATGAATAAAATTATGGGTACTACCCGAATCAATCAGAACCATTACCTTTTTCTTCTTGATATATCCTTCTATCTTGAGAGTTTGAGGAGTGGTAACCCCTGCCAATGCATTACAAGATATGGTCGGATTCATTTCTTCTTTCTCTGGGGTTGGTCCCTTGTGTATATCCTCCTCTTTTGATGTTTCTTGTTCCTTTTCTTCCTCCTCTTCACAATCTATGTAGAATAATTTCTTCTCAGCACACTTATGACCTTCAGTGTATTTGCTATCACAATTGTAACAAAACCCTTTTGCTCTTTTTTCCTCCAATTGTTGTGGTGTCAACCTTGTAGGTTGTGGAAGACTAGGAGCAGCAACAATTCCATCTTTATAGTTGTGAATGGTAGACTTCCTTGTTGCCATAATTTTGCTTTCAACTTTTCTTGCCACCTTGAATGCCTTCTCTAATGAATCAGGTTCCCAAAGGTGAACCTCATGTTGGATATTATCTTTTAAAGTCCCTATGAAGACATCAATCTTATCCTCCTCTAAAATATAGGTTACACTAATATTCAATTTTTGGAAGTCTTCAATGTACTCTGCCATTGAACCCTTTTGTTTGAGACTTATCAATTGGCTAAAGAAAGTGTTGCTCTTTGTATCTTCATAATGTGCTATCATTTCCTCCATAAAAATTGATCAGGTGACAAGTGGTTTACGAGAACAAAGCCATCTATACCATACAAGCCGATTGGGTTCTAAATATAAAAATGCAATACGTACATTTTGTGAGGGTTGCACATGATGTAGGTCAAAATATTGCTCCATCAGTAGTATCCATGTTACCAGATCCTTGCCATCAAACTCCTCATATCTATATTTGGAATTTGGTTGGTTCGTAAATCCCACATTGGAGCCTCCAAAATCATAATTCATATTCTTTTTGTCTGCATCGTGATTTTCATGGATTACCTTGTCACCATCAGGAAGCCTTTCTTGCAGCAACTTCGTCAACCCTTCCTTCAACCCTTCCATTTATGCTTTTAAACCATTCATGTCACCTTTTATTTCTACTTTCAAACCAACCAAGTCGTCTTTTAACTCTTCCTTTAAACCATACATCTCCCCTTTAATTGCATCTTTGGTTGCTCTTTGTGAGAGCAAAATTTGTTGCACTTGGTCCTGTAATTTTGATATATCATGTTGCAATTCTTCATCTTCGTGCTCATAGTAGAGCTTTCTGAGAGCTTAATGGGTAGACTTGACATTGGGTGATCTGATGTTGGAGAAGACTTTGTTGGCTGATGCATCCTATTGACTGTCGTAATGAACATTACTCTATCTTTGCTGGACAAGAAGAATTGTAAATTTTGATCTATATTATTGGCTTGTCTTCTATTGATCTATTATTATGTTCTATCAACATTTTACTTCCATGTTTATGTGATTGCTAGATTGAATCGGGCCTATAAAAAAGATTGAAGTAAAACTGCATTAAGCATAGAACATACCATGGCTATCTAAATTTAACATGGTATCAGAGCTAAGGTGAATACAAAGCCCAAGCTAGTGTGAAAAGCAATCACCAAAGAAGAAATCCTATCAAGGACCAATGGCCTCCTCAACCTATAAGGGTTTCGAATCTGATGATAAGTTGACTGACAAGTTTGAGTATCATGCATGGAAGATGTCCTTGGATTTGGCATTAGAAGATCAAGATGGCATGGACTATTCAGGGGAAGATTCATGAACCTCCATCAAATGCACCTGCTGCCACAAAGACAAAGTATAGAAAAGGGGAAATCAAAGCAAAGATGATTATGAGGGATTCAATTCATAAGCACTTGGTTGCTTACATCTTTGAGCTGGGCACATCTAAAGAGATGTATGATAAGTTGGTCAGCATGTTCGGGGCTAGCAATGCTAATCAAGTGCTTTTCTTCAAGAATCAATTGAAGAATATCAAGAAGGGCAAAAAAGAATCCATTCAATCCTACTTTATGAGGCTCACTGGAATCAAGAATAATCTCTTAGTTATTGGAGAAGAAATAGTTGATCGAGAGATGGGTCTCATAACGCTTGGAGTTCTCCCCCGTGATTGGTATGTAATCAATACTACTATTCTTAATAATAATGTGATTCCGGATTTTGATGAAATATTGACGAGATGCACTCAAGAGGAGACAAGAATGATGGAGAGAGATCATCCCTCTAATGGAAACGGAGGTAACCCTACTGCCTTTGCTGCCCATGCAAAGAAGAAGAACTATTGTGGCCCGAGAAATCAAAACCATGGAAGAGCGGGGCCCAAAGGAAGGAAAGGAAGATGTTACACTTGTAACAAGTTTGGTCACTATGCAAGAGAGTGCCCCAATAGAAGGGACTCTCCTTGGGATAATGACAACAACAACTTCAGGGGGAATGGAAATCAAAGGAACAACAGGTTCAAAGGAAAGATGAAGGCTCCCTCTAATCGTAGTGGAAATGGGCAACATTTCAAGAGGTCAAGAAATTCCAGGTATGATGAATCTAATGTTGTTGATAATAAGAAAAATGAATATATTCTTGTATCTGCCCTCTCTGCTGCATCTCTTCCCAACACCCTGGATGTTTGGTTGATTGATAGTGGTGCTTCAAGGCACCTCACTAGTTATAAAGAATCCCTCGCTGATTTGATTGAGAAAGATACTAATTTAGAAATTATCCTTGGAGATAATACCACCTATCCCATGAAAGGGGGAGGGACTATGACCCTTCATCTATCTCAAGGTCAAGTCCTCCGCTTACAAGATGTTTTGTAAGTACCTGATTTGAATAAGAACCTTGAGTCTATTTCTGCAATGGAAGACAAAGGATTCAAGGTGGCATTCGTTGATGGAAAGGCACACATCTGGAGGAAGAACTTCAAAGAAGCTCTTACTATTGGTTGACTAGAGATGCTTGGCACTTTACCTTCAGGAGACCTTCAGGCATCATTCGCTTCTTCTCCAGCCTCCCACCATTTCGGACACCACACAAAGGATCACAACTTTCTTCAGGGTGCTCCCTTCATCGCGGGGCACCAAGAGAACCACTGATCGATTCGTAGACCATGATTCCAGATCAATTCGGATCCGGGGGTCTCGTCCCACTGGACCCCATCAGCGCTTCAGGACCAGACCCTCCCCCAGGAGACACCCCAAATCCTCCAGACGACAACAGCAGCAGTCCAGTTCCTCCTCGGGTCAACAGACATTGACAAGTTTCCTTCAATCCTCTTCTATCAGCCTCGGATGCTAGAAGTAGGTGTCTCCCCTCCTTCAGGAGGTTCCTCTTTCTCCTCCAGGACTTCTTCATCGCAGCTCATTGTCAAGATGCTTTAGTCATCTAGCCTTTACTTTGCATACTTTGCACTCTTGGTAGTTTGTATTTCTTGCTTTTATAAAGGAAGGGGACAGTTTGGTCCATCGGCTAGGCATGTTGTAATCATTGTAACTGGCAGTCCTGTTGACCTTTTTGTGGTCATTCGTTGGACATTAATAAAATTATCTTATCTTATTTTATCTACCAGGTTGGAGGAAGTCCGTTGGGGATAATGTCATGTGATACAACTCTTCAAACTAAGTTATGACACCGGAGGTTTGCACACCTTCATTACAAAGCCCTTCATGAAGCAAGGAAGGTGGTGACAAGGATGCCCGAGTTTAAAGATGATCATGAAAGTATATGTCAGGGTTGTGCCAAAGGGAAGCATACAAGGGGACCATTCCTCTCAAGTGTCACAAAGACATCAGATATCTTGCAATTGATATATTCTAATTTATCTGGTATGCTGCCCGTAACATCCTTGGGAGGATGTTCCTATTACATGACTTTTATAGATGACTTCTCTCACAAGACCTGGATATATTTCTTGAAGAAGGACGAAGCTTTCAAATGGTTTTGTACAATTAAGGCCTTGGTGGAAAATCAAACCGGGAAGAAAATCAAAATTTTGAGGACTGACAATGGGACCGAGTATGAGTCAAATGAGTTCAATGACTTTTGCAGAGAAGCTGGCTTACGAGGGAGATCACAACTGTGTATACTCCTGAGCAAAATGGTGTTGTTGAAAGAAAGAATAGGACCATTGTAGAAGCTGCCCGCTCCATGCTATATGACCAAGGTCTTCTGAAGTTTATATGGGGAGAAGATTTGAACACTGTTGTGTATGTTCAAAATAGATGCCCGCATTCCGCTCTGGACTCCAAGACTCTCAAAGAAGTCTTCTTTGCTAAGAAACCTGATGTTTCTCATTTTAGAGTCTTTGGTAGTCTTGTTTATTTTCATGTACCAAAAGAAAAGAGAAGCAAGTTGGATGCTTCTAGAAAGAAGGGAATGTTTGTGGGCTATAGTGAAACTTCGAAGGCATATAGAATCTGTGCCTGGTCAAAGAGAAGTGGAGATATGCCACGATGTCACCTTCGATGAAGATGTTGCCCGCCCTCAAGAAAGTAAGAAACCTTCCTAGCTCAAAGGAAGACAAAGAAGAAGAAAAAGCTGGAAGGTAGGAAGAATCAAAGGATGAATCGATGCCCGATGTTGAAGAACCTATGGATCCTATTGGTCCACCTCCTTCAAATAAGAAGAGACCCTCATGGCTCAGGGACACTCTCAAAGATGCCGAGAGACATATTGCCCCAAGGGGGACAATTCGTGAAAGCAAGAAGCTGAATAGATACCAAGGGTATCTAGCAGCCATGAGTACAATTGTACAATCTGAGCCTGGATCATTTGAAGAAGCCGTAAACCATCAAGTTTGGAAGGATGTTATGCACGAAGAATATGAGTCTATTATGAAGAATGATGTTTGGGAAGTGGTCCCGAGACCAGAGGACAAATCTGTTGTCACCTCGAAATGGCTCTTCAAGATCAAGCATGGAGCTGATGGAAGTGCTGAAAAGTACAAGGCAAGATTTGTTGCCTGAGGCTTCTCTCAAAAAGAAGGCATAGATTATGATGATATCTTTGCACCTGTCGCCCGCTATACCACCATCCAATCTATCATTTTCCTTGCTGCAATGCAAGGATGGAGTCTCCATTAGATGGATGTGAAGATTGGCTTTCTACATGGTTCAATAAAGGAAGAGGTTTATGTGGAGCAGCCTCTGGGGTTCGAAGTCCAAGATAGAGATACCTATGTATGCAGCTTGAAGAAAGCCCTCTATGGGTTGAAGCAAGCCCCCAGGGCTTGGTATGAGAGGATAGATAGCTACTTGATGAAGCTAGTCTTCACTCGAAGTGATGTTGATCCAAACCTTTATTTTAAATTTGATAAAGAAAGGCCTCTCAATCTAGTTCTCTATGTGGACGCTCTCTTCCTAACAAGTGCTGACCCACTCATTCATCAATGTAAGAGGGAGCTAGCTTCCGAGTTTGAAATGAAAGACCTAGGATTGATGCATTACTTGCTAGGCTTAGAGGTCTGGCAAAGGTCAGGCGAGATTTTCCTTTCTCAAGGAAAATATGTTGTGAAGCTACTGGAGAGATTTGGTATGGTGGGCTGTAAGTCTGTGTCGACACTGATGGAACTCAACTTTAAGAAGTTGTGTGGAAGCGCTGCTGGGCCCAAGCTAGGAAATCCCGCCGAGTATTGACAACTAGTGGGGGCCCTGATGTTCTTAGTGAACTCCTGTCCGAACGTATGTTTTGCAGTGAACACTTGGAGTCAACATATGGTTGAGCCTCATCACATTCACTGGAGTGGTGCCAATAATCTATTGAGATATCTTCGGGGCATAATCAACCATGGGTTGAGATACACTGCCGGGAGTTTGAGACACCATCAATATACTGATGCTGATTGGGCTGGCAATGTGGTGGATCGCAAGAGCACATTTGGATGTTGCTTCACCTTGGGTTCTGCTTCGATATCTTGGATGAGCAAGAAGCAGAAGTCAATGGCTTTGAGCACCATTGAGGACGAATACATTGCAGCAAGTATGACCTGTTGGGAAGCTGTTTGGTTGAGAAATCTCTTCAGTGAGTTGTTTGGACATGTGCTACATACCACTGTTAGCCTTTGTGATAACTAGAGTGGGACTCGTCTTTCTGAGAATCTCGTGTTCCACGATCGATCCAAGCATATTGATATTAGGTACCACTTCATTCGGGATATGGTACAACGAGGCGCCATAAGGCTCAATTACATTGCGACTGATGAGCACGTCGCAGATATTCTCACGAAGCCCTTGGCGAAGGTCAAATTCTTAACCTTCCGTGAGAAGCTTGGAATCGTGGAAAGACCCTATTGTGAGGGTCCTACTTGGGTTGGACTATGAGGTCTAGGAGCTCCAGGGAGCTTGGGGATAGCTTCTTGGAGCTATAAGCACACACGGGGCTAGGCTTGCCGAACCTTATTGTGCTTCTGCCCCACCATTATGATATTGAGTTGGTTCACCTCTCTTTGATCTATGGCCCGCACGCATCCTACCCATGGAGTTTCGGACTCATGGGAAGTACCTCTCATTTGGCCAATGAGGTGGGAAATGTGGATAGAGACCAATAGCAAGACCGATGGATGCATCGGAGATTGCCATACTCTCTATGTCTAGGATGGCACGTGTCCAACGCCTTGATCTGGGATCAAGTCTGATGAGGTTCTTACCTCTAAACTGACTTTGGGTTAGTAAACTAACTTCAGGTTAGTATGAGACTCTTTTAAGTTCGAGTGAGGTTTTAACCTCTAAGCTGACTTCGGGTTAGCAAAGCGTGATGTCTTTGTGACTCACCCTCCTTGTTCTATTTGCGAAGAAGAGCCAGAAAAACAAGTTACGGCAGAATGACGCAAGAGTGCAAGATGATATATGACGGTACACGATGGTACTGATCACTGGATGGCACAGGTGGACAGATGGAGTTGTCCCTAGTTGAGAGGGAGTGTTAATTTTGGGCAATTAGGTCCAAACTCCATGTTGCACTGCTCATATGATGATGATTATATTTTTGTTGGATTCTTCTTTCAGAGAGGTGCAAGTTTGATCTAAAGATCATCTTGTTTGGATGAGCAGAACATATATTTTGATTTTATTTTCCACACATGTGCAAGGTCGGCCAGATTTGTAATGTAAGCTTGCAACCCCAATAGATGTGTCACACACCCTCACTGATGGATATAAATTCGAGAGACTTGAAGCTCATTTTCTCATCAACTCATTACACATTTTCTCTTGTGATCTGATTGGTTCGATCAGCCTTTGGAGGCCTCTCTCTCTCACACGTGCGGATTGGAAGCTAAAGAAGTGCATACTATTTTAGGGCTCTTTGCTGGTGCGTTGACCATGGGTCAAATCTTGGAGTTTTGACCTCCTTGTGCAGAAAATCTGATCTCTTGAGGCCGCATTAGAGGGCACAAAGATCGAGGAAAAATGGTGACCTTTGACAACAACCCTAGACCGCAACATTGACCAGCGTTGACTTTTCTGTGTTGACTTTTTCGGTTGACCAACATTGACTTTTTTGGAGTTGTCTTTGAGGGGTGTGTGCGACTCTTGGAGGATTGGCTGATCTAATGTTGGAGAAGACTTTGTTGGCTGATACAACATGTTAACTGTCGTAACGAACATTACTCTCTATCTTTGTTGGACAAGAAGAAGTGTAAATTCTGATCTATAATATTGGCTTGTCTTCTGTTGATCTATTATTATGTTCTATCAGCATTTTAATTTCATCTTTATGTGATTGCTAAATTGAATCGGGCCTATAAGAAAGATTGAAGTAAAACTGCATTAAGCATAGAACATACCATGGTTATCTAAATTTAACAGCAATAAATGGGTTGCTCAAGGTGATGGTCACATTGGAAAGGGGAGGTCATGGAGTGATAAAAACCTTGAGGGTGTGTCCAAGGAGATAACGTATAGTCAATGGGGGGCTCTTCCTTGACACTATACTCAAAAGGGGGAAGGGGCTCACAGACACTTGAGATCATATGACAAGGGGTGATGGAACCACTTGAGGAAGACTCAAGATGATGAACAAGACAAAAAGGCAAAGGGGAAGGTGAAGTGTCATATTCAACGGCTTTTTCTTCCCCAAATCATAATCCAAAGGCTCAAGTGATTTGAATATAGAATCATCAGGAGGATAGGTGGGAGCCTTATTGATTTCCTCATTATTAACATCAAAGATTTGGTTGTCCCTATAAGGGGAATGAATTACATCCAACTGCCCCTCTTCATGCAAGGGAAAATAATAACTCTCCTTCCCAAGGGTATCGATGTATATGTCGTCATAAATAATGCCCGAAAGAGAGGGAAGGCCAATGTCAACCTCATCCTCCTTGTCGGCGTCATAAATGGGAGCACAATCAAATTGGGGACCCGCAATTTCCCATTTCTCCTTTTCAATGTGGAAGTAATATCCAATGTCATCTTCCGCGGGCCTAATGGGATCAGGTTCCTCAAGGTCCTCAAAAGGAAAGTCATCGGGAGTAATATCCTCGAGAAAGGTAAGATTACTCTCACCTTTGTCTTCCATAGACTCATTCTCCCCAACACATGTATTCTCAAAATCATCCTTTTCATCATGTGGACTCAAAGAGGAGTCAACTTCTTGTTCATCATTTAGGTTCTCAAAGCCTTCTTCAACTTCTTCATCTTCATTAGTCAGCAAGCGAGACTTCTCTTCTGTCCTTTTTTCTTGAAGAACAATAGCTAAGGTATTTGTTACATGATTTTGGTAATATGCTTCTAAGACGAGATCATTAGTAGGGTTCTCTTTATATTCACATTTCATCTTATGAAGCTTCACCTCTTCTTCGTGTAATCGGAAGAATACTTCACTAGAATTACATTCCCTTACTAACCCCTTGCATAATCTATTAGATTCATCCATTCTTTCTTGTGTGATATGGAGGCTTACAGGATACAACTCTTCATCATCCTCAGAGGAGATATTCCCTTTCTCATTACTATTGTCTTCCAATTCTATAACTGACATTTGCTCATCATCCTCGCTTACACTAGAGCTTTCTCTAATGTCACCCTGACCATCCAATTGATTACCCTTTGTGGGACTTTGTACCTAGTTGTAATATTTGTCATTGATCAGGTTATCCAAAATATTCAAAGCATAGGTTAAGTGAGCAAGGTCAAGGAGATGGCTAGGATAGTCCTCATAGGCACACCTCACTATGTCGAGTTACGCTTGTTGCGATCTATAAAACCTGAGCATGAGTTCCATATCCATACCTTCCAATATATTTTGATAAGGTTCTGCATAGTTATCCACATTCTTCTACAATCCTTGAATGTCTTGGTCATTGAGTTTGCAAATGTAGGACCAAGATAAATCTCTCTTTTCCAATAGTCCATTTTTTATAAGTTTGCATATTAGGATTAAAATGGAGTCACCAGGGTGAAATGAAGTGCCTTGATAGATGCTTGCTTCATCCTACAAGCATTAACTTTGAAGTTCAATGAAGAACTAGGGCTTCATTCTTCCAATGGAGTCGCCAATAATGATATGTCAATATGTCGTATAGGGTACAAAACACACGTTTTGTGTTACCGGCAACGGCACCAAAATGTTACCACTCAAACTAGCATGGGTACTAGAAGGGGATCTTAAAGGGGCAACTGCTAGGTCAAGGGAAACAATGGAGTTATAGCCCATTGTCACCTGAGTTAAAGCTCCCTACTCTTTACGAACTCTCACCGATGGTAGGAGACCGGATATATAGGGAAACACTTATGCATGATAAGTCAATGTAACAAATATGAAGTGGTTCCAATAACCCTCTCCTAAGTGAAACTCATATTTAGGGTTTGGTTTCTTTATAAGCAAGGTGTAGGGTTCCCTAGGGAAGGGCGATGAGGTTTTGAGGGTTGGGGTTAAGGGGTATGGCTTCCAAAGGAGCTCCTTAATCCTCAAAATCCTTGTGAAACTTGACTTTCCAAGTGGCCTTTGAAGAAATAGCTTTGATAAGGAACGGGACCAAACGGGACCAAGTAGACCCCAGGTTAGGTCAAGGGGACAGGATTGAACAACCAATGATGTACTTGACACAATTAGAGAGGAGACACAATTAGAGAGGAGAAGGAGACCAAAGAAAGATTTTTTAATGAAAGGCAATGTGATGATCCCAATGAAGTTACAAGCATAAGGAAACCTAGGTAAAAATTCGGTCTCAAAGCTAGGGCTTGGGATATCTCAGGATCCAATTGTCTGAATGGCTCTAAATTTGGAGGACACCTTGGAGACTCACTAGCTCAGTAGACGCCAAGAGATCGAAAATGTTGAGTGGATGGTTTGCAAGTAAATTGATGCCCTAGGAAACCTAATAGGGCTAGACCTAGAAAGAGAAGGAGGTGAAGGATAAATATGCTTTAAAGTTGATCACCAAAGGAGGACCAGTGACTTGCTCTTTGGGAGAGAAGGGGTCAAGGACAAATTAGGGTTTGGATGGAGTTCCACTTGTCAAGGAGGCCTAGAAAGCAACTTCGCTAGGTTTAGCAACTTAATGGAAGCAACTTCAAGGATATTTATATCAATACTTATATAACAATTAATTTCTTTAAAACTAGAAAGTATATTAATTATTAATGAAATACAACTACTAACAAATTATTAATTAATTAATTAAATTATGGAAAATATATCATCATAACATAAAGGAATATATTATGATTATAACCTAATTAAAAAAATACATAAAAATATTTATTTAAAATAAACTATTGGATTACAAAAAAGACATTAAAAAATACATAAAATTTATTTAAAATAAACTATTAATTATAAAATTTATTTAAAAACTAAGTATTAAATAATAATTTTTATAAAATATATTTTATTTGCTAAATAAAATTGGAAATATTTTTATTAATAAAACTCAAGAAATTACCATTAATTTCATTGTCGGCCATTTCCAGAAAATAAAAATAAAAATAAATAAATAAATAAAATAAAAATAAATAAAAATAAAAGAAATAAATAAATAAATAATTAAAAAAAAAAGTTACCTATTTATTTACCTTGGTAATTAAAGGTTTCCACATATATATTTTTATACTAATGATGAACCTCAGTTGAAGGTTCGAAAACCAATATTATTCCGATGGATCCATAAAATCAACTTAAACGGATCATTTATACAATATTTGGTGACTTATCAAGAAAAAATTCAACAAGATTGTCTCTGGGAACATTCATTCATTCAAACATGGCCCATACATGATACAACACTACTTGGAGGTTTAATTTCCACAATTTTGTTCCAAGAAAAGCAGGGAATTAACCCTAGAATAGCGAAAATCCCAGCATCATGAATATAGCAAGATAAATAACAAGAATAACATTAAAGCAATACTTACATGTAAGAAGAATATATCCAATCACCAAGATATGCCAATCATAGAAGCTCCAAGACAAGGAGATTATCCAAACATCGAAATTCATCCTTTCATCCCAAAAATCTCATCCTCAAAAGATAGCGAAAATCTCACAAGCAGATAAGATCCAATCCAAGTGATGATGATAGAATGAATCAACCCATCATCTATTAATATAATGTCTAATGAATTTGATTTAGCTAATTTTGGCCTAATGTAGCCCCTAAAATAAAATAATGTGCATAATAACAACCTTTTGGTGACAAGCCCACCAAACTAGTTCAATAACAAAGGATTAAGCCTCTAAAGAGGATCAAATGATCAATAACATGTGTCGTTGGGCCTTAGAGGAGGCCTAATGAAGTCCATAGGTGCCATAATGTGAAATAGGACTCCCAAAAACAGTGGACAAGGGGTTGGCCCCTTGTTCTCCAGGTAATAAACTTGTGGTGCTCCCAAATGGATGTGGGGGCAAACAAATATCCTCATGGATCTCCAAACAGATCGAAGATGCATGTAGATCATCTGCAAGGGCTAAGATGATGATATAACTGATGCCACATTATCATATAGATTCTGGACTATCTGCCAAGTGTATGGTATAACTGTGGATCAAGCTGGGCATGGTTAACCAGGTGCATCTTTCTTGTCCAATAGGTGAACCACAAGCAATCTCAGAATGACTCTAGGGACCCATGGAATGTTGTTTGTTGTTGTGGAGGTCCATGGCTCTCTACACACACCCTACATGTGCTAATGTAGCCCTCTAGAGGGTTAGGACCCCACATAAGAAAACCCAACCCAAAATGGGGACCATCTGCAATCCTACATAAGATCCAATGTGTCTCCTTGACCTCCAATACACCAATTCATTAAATAAATCAAGTAAAAGAGTTTACAAACCATGGAAAACAGGTGGGAATTCATAATGGCATGCCTTTCCATAGTGGGCTTTGGCATGTGTGAATGTCTCCAAGCTCAAAGGGGGGTTAACCAAGCAACCTATTAGGTGGTTTTTGCTTCTAAAGGGGGTGGTATGTCCATGGTACATCCTTCAAATGGTGGTGGCATGTGATAGAATGATGGAACGGAGTAGGGGATGAAGGGGAAATCCTAGGTCACCTGCCATGGTACAAGGGTAGCTAATGAAAGGGAAGCCCACACTTGGGTAAATGATGTGTAGGAGGGAGCAATCGTGGTACATGAGTTACCGGCTTGATTTTTCCACCCTTCTTCATATGCCTTTTTCCTTTTATGATTTTTCTTTAGTTAACTGCTTGGGGCTCAAGGCAATGAGAGCATGATCTGTAAGGTATAACAGTGGATACCCCCTTTAAGGTGGGGCAGTTCACTGCCCACCAGGGGTTGGGACAATCATGGGTTCCTGAATGATAGAGGAGGCTCATCTAGGACCTATAGGAACCAAGGTGATGGCCATGGAAGGGGGTAGAGCTCATGTATTGGCTTTTGTCCACATGCTAAACGTGTTTGTCTTGACCATCTTTTGCATTTTGTGGTACAATTTCTTGTTGAATGTAGCCAATTATGCTTTTTCTTTTCTTTTCTTTTGCATCAACCTCCAAGCATCGTTCCAGGCCCAACCCAAGGTGTGGGCAAAGCGGAGGGGGTGGCTGACCCTTTGTGGACCCAGGTGGGAGGAGTGATGAATGGGATTATAATGAGCAAAAGGGGAGTGATGAATGGGATTATAATGAGCAAAAGGGGAGTGATATATGTGGATCGAGGAGCGGAACCATGCAACCAAAATTGGGTTTTTCCATGTAGTGCCATCCCTAAAGCCCAAAGGTCAGTAAAAGAGATCCCACTGGACTAGGGCCAAGGTTAACATCCAAAAGAGACCTAGGGGACAAGAGCACAGACCTAGTCCACTCTTTCCGCCGAATCCCCCCACTAATCCATGCCCAAGAGTTTCCATGATAAGTAAACTAAAATACTCAATCACCAAATGACAAGGCACACCTTTAGGTTTGGGAGGCCCACCTTCAAACATACGATCATGACAGATGGGTGAGGGACCACATGGCTAGCTTAGGTGGTGGAGAAATGGCATAATGAGCTAGTTGGTTGCTGCAATGGGTTGTTGGCTGCCGGTTGAGGACCATCATGGAGAAAAATTTTCTCCTAGGGATATCACCCACAAGTGGTAGGTAACACCTCCTATAGCTCCTAGTTCTTCAACTTCTACTGTACAACAGAGTCCACTGTTAGCCCCAACTCCTTCTTCATCTAGAGGGAAAGCTATTACATTTTCTCGCAAGAGGGGCAGAGGAAATTAGTAGTATTAGTTATTTGGTTCATTTCATTGTATATGATATCGTGACTTGTGATATGAAATATATAATTATAATTTTTTTTCATATTTTGAAGTTGAGTTGGGACTCAGGACTTAGTATTCAGGACATGATTCATTGTTATGTGTGATGTAGCACTAGACATGATATTACACATCTTATATATTAGTTCTATTTTCATATTTATGTGTCAATGCATTTATTTTAAGTTGTGGATGCTTTAGATATTAAAAATAATGAATTTTTTTGTACTTGCCGATTTTTACTGATTTTTACGATTTTTTCCGATTTTGGACCCTCGACGATTTAATCTCGATCGCATGTTCGCAACATTGCTCTGGATATACAAAAGGCTTGCTTCCCCCATTTTTAAAGATTTGATGGATCTCTATTCAACCTTCTGGAAGCACTCCTATTTTATTATTTTATTTTCATTCTAGAAGCTTCCTTTTATTTTATTTAAGTGACTATTTTTATGCTATTTTATTTAAGTCACTTTTAATCGCGGGAAATGATTAATCCGCCTCTATGATTTCTTAGGCAACTGAAATTGATTTTTCATCAACTCATCCTGTAGATCTCTTCATCTTGGTTCCAACAAGATATTACACTAAGGTGTTTCTTGATCTGGTTTCTCAAATCTACCAAAATTAACCAAGATCTTTTACTTCTGTGATGTTAGAAAAATTGCATGTGAAACAATATGAAAAACTGCATGTGCATACTTTAAAGGAGAGTAAACATAAAGGCAACCATCAAATCTAAGAACACACACAGGTTGATAACGAAATTCACCCATTGTGGGTTACGTCTCCAGGCCTAGTGTCGCATCATTAGCTGTTCCAAAATGATGATGAGTGCATGACATGTTCTTTGTTAATATAAAGAAGAAATCCCTTATCTAGAGTGGCATGTCTCTCCACGAGACGTTCTCCTATAAGAATTCTCACTCATATTAGTTCTCCTTCAACACGACAAAATAGCAATCTCTCACATAAAGTGGCATACAAGGATTCTCTAACAATGTGGCAAACAAGGATCTCAACTTCAAATCATCATCTCAGCAAAATTCAAATAAACACATGGCAATAATGCACCTTATACCTCTGAGTCTAGGGACGGCCTGAAAATCGGCTACACAGATGAAGAAAGGGCATGTGACATCGCGTTCCTGGCGAAAAATCGTGAAATCTGAGTCTAAACATGACCCCTTTCTGCCTCGGTCAAATCTGGGCTCCCCGACAATCTCAAAGATTCCCCAAAGATTATCTTTTGTGGGCTGACTGAAATTCGATTGCGCAAACAAAGAAACTGATCACTCCATTGTGTTCCTTGCGAAAAATGAAAAATGAGTATAAAGTTGGCATGGCTCTGAAACTATCATTTTCAGGCCTCCAGGGAATCTTTGAAATTCCATGCAGATTCTTGCTCAAAGTTCCAACTTCATGGTTTCACCCTCAACATTCTGCCTCTGGAAAATTTGTTGCTCAAATCAGAAAATCGATCGCGCCATTAGACTCTTGGCGAAATTCTAGTTACTTGGCATAATTTTGTCTCCATAAAAAATCAGCTCCAAAGGAATCTAAAGATTCTTCAACATTATGCAAAAAGAAATATTCTCTAAAAGATGCTCTCAAGAAACATGCCTATGCACGTTTCCATCTACGCTCTATTTCGCCTTCGTTGGTCGAATGGCAAAAGTCGACATATATATATATATATATATATATATATATATATATATATATTATAACTTTTTTTATGGGCATGAATCCCAAAGTGGTCGTTGGGCTAACTGACTGGCCAATGGTAGAAAAGGTATTCGGTTGGAGGAGGTCCCAGGGTCAAACACGTGAGCCCCCCCCCCCCCCCTTCCCCTCGTTGTTTTATGCGGCACATGCTTTTTTATAGGGAATGGCATTCACATTGGGGCCGCCAGTTGGCGAGCTGGCCTACGCGGTCGAGCAGGTTTGATCCCTCCCGGCCCCATTACATAATTGGGTGTCATTGAATGGCATAGTTGTTGGGCCATTTATATATGTAATATATATTTGGTAAAAGGTTGGCAAGGTTTGACTGCCCACTAATCCTATTCTTTTTTTAGTTTTTTTTTTTTTACCTTTTATAAACAAATTGTTAAAAACCCATTGGTCGATTTTTGGGGGTCACTGGAATTTTTAAGTAGGTGACAATTTCGCCAGTTTCGACCACCAGAACCTGTAGCCATTAAGTGTCATTTTGCCACCTTGTTAACTGCCGCCAAGTTTGGCTGACCTCCAAATTTAGTTGGCACTTTGCTAAATTTAGCTAGTGGGGTCAAGTTGACCAAAACTTTGTTTGGCCATAATTTTTGCATACGAACTCGGATTTGAGTGTCATTTGCACCGTTGGAATCAAGACGACGAGCACTTTGAAATGGTCCTAGTTTTGATGAAATCTGAAGACTGTGAATTTTTAGCCTTTTCAGGGCCACCTTTGATTTCTAGGCCCTTTCTGGAGCCACCTGGATCATTTCTCCAAATAACACTTTTAGCGTATTTAATTAAAATATGTTTGATAATAATCTCATTTTACGAGAATCATCAGAATGCAAAGGGACCAAGAACAAGTTGTGCGAAAATGACCCTCATGATGAAATATAGCAATCGAACGCCGTTGAACCCCATAAAACTCCTCTAAAACCCTTTAGGCCCACCAATGACACGATCTCGCTCTTGCGACCTGGTTGACACAAACCCTGGAAACCCACCCTAACCGCATCGTGAGGGAAACCAAAAATGGGGCTATTACAAGTCCTCCCACCCAGAGACTGCTTGCCCTCAAGCAATACACATTTGTCTAAGTCACTTGATACGGGGATACGGGGATTCAAGGAATCGGATTCAGGTACGGTGACCCCCGAAATAGGATACTTCTGGGATACGACACGTTATATATTATTTTATTAAAAATATATATATATTTTAAAAATATATATATATTAAAAATTAGATATTTTTTACACAAATTAAAAATTTCACACATAGATTTAAGAACTTAGATACTCATACATGATACATTGATACATCATACAATTGTCAGATTTACTCAGAAAGACAAGATAGTAAGATACTATAGTTTTCTCATTAATTCATTAGAATCAAAATGTGCTACATAAGTACACTGCCAATGGCAAATAGAAATAGATCAGTCACTGTAAGTTCAAATCAGACCTCTGTAGCTTGTATCAATTCACAAAATTGCTCACAATTCAACACCAAATGCTAAGGAGATAAACCAACGATCACGAATCAAGTTTAGTGCCAAAAGCAATATGAAAATACCACTATAGTGCCATTGTAGAGCGATATCAGACCTCTGCAATAACAATGTCAATCTGCTAATAGCAAAATCAAGTCACCCAAATATGCACAAAATGATAGCCAAACATTTGTAAGTTGTGATTAATATTGCAATTATTACGAGTCAAATTAGAATGCTTTTAGGCTTAGATTAGATGTTAATCTTATGTTTAGGGTCTGCAATATGTTTGACTTCAGGTCTCACACGTATTCAGTCACCAAAGAGGCTATTAATAAGAGAAACAAGGTCCCCAAATGTTGTGGCCTAGCCTCAAAGGGCTAGTATGCTTGGAAGAGACCACAGGTTGCAACTTTGAGCCACAAAGTGATGCCCAAACCCTTTTCAAACCACCTACAAAAACAAATATGCTAGCCCTAGGCTACAGACACAATAACCTGCCTTTGAATTTGGCATCACCAAGGGAGAAAGAGACTCCTAGCCGCCTAGATGATTAGTATTGATGGAGAACGATGCCACCAAACCCAAAAAAAAAAATTAAAACCCTTCCCAAGTGATATATCAACCTGTAACAAAGGGTTAGTTCAAAAATTACAATGGATCGGACCTTGTAATGCGAATTTCTCAATGAAAATCACCACCAAACTTAGTCAAGACACTAATTAGGCCTGCAAACACAAATGATTAGGGGTTTTATAAAGCAAAAATCACACTTTTTTGGACAGCGAATTCGGCCGTATCTGTACAGGGTACGGTCGAGATTCGCCGTACCCTGTACGAATACGGCCATATCCCGTGAATCGGGTACGAATCCTGGCGAATCGTATCGAATTCGCCGGATTCAGGATTCGGAGCCCACGGGGGACGAATCTGGTTTCTTAGACATCTATCATTTGTACACCAATACCAAGATCCCATATGAACCATTGTGTCACATCATGCCACCCAACCATGAATGGATCCCTCGATATCTAGATCCCAAACAAACCTCTGGTTCATCCTACCACCAATAAATCCACCTGGATCCCAATGCCACCTTGACCATCCATCATCACCCATGTCCCATGGCTCCAACTGTACTCTGTCCCTAGCTATGGATGTTGCTCCATAAATTATCCACTCAGTAGGATACCAACTCATCACTTCTCTCCAATCCATCCCCTCGCATGGACCTTATGCATTAGTGCCCATGCAAGAGTTAATCTTACCATGTTGATGTTGAGTAGCACAACTAGTATGTTGATGAATTGTCGGCCTATATCCCATTGCCAACTGGAGCATCTAATAATCTTGATGTCTAAAGACCTCTGTTGAGCTCTACCCCTGACTATAACTACCTTTGCAAGTCTAACCCATTCCAGGTAGCAACTCAAGATCTCTCGCCATTCAACCCCGTGGAAAGGATTGAATGCATGAACACCTATACACGAAACAATTCCATTATGCCAATGTTGTACCATGCTCAACTTATGTTGCTCCACCTCGTCAACCCATAAGATCCATATAGAAAACTTTTCCCCTCTCTCTCCAATGTACAAAGGTGAATTGGTAGTGCTGCAAGTCCTGTCTATTAACTCCTAAAGAGGGTTGCTCTAAAACTCCAGAATATGCTCCCACAGTTGCCCAGTTATGGACATTAGTTGTTCCCCAACACTAGATAGCTTGGTCGTTGACTTGGCACACACAAATCCAAGTTCCTCAAGTTTACTTATTTGTTGCAAGATGGTGCCTCGGAGTGTCTGGGTCTTCCTCTTCATCATCGTAAGATCTATTTTGAAATGCTCAATCTTTTCCTAGTGGCTATCATCTAGAAGTCTTGTAGCCCTGTTCGATGCCTCTACATCTAATTGCACCTCATCAATGGTTGGCCCCAAAGATGGATGCTAAACTCCCTCGTCCACGGCTCCAACTTGAGCATTCAACAGGCTCTCAAGATATGACTCATAAAGCACACTATGTATATCATACTCCTCATGTTCATTCACCTCTGGGTGCTCTTCTCCTTGGCCTTCTTCACAGATGGGAACAATCTACTGGTCAATAGGAGTTTCTAGGTCTTCCTCTTCATCATCATAAGGTTTGTCCTGAAAGGCTCAATCTTTTCCTGGTGGCTATCATCTAGAAGTCTTGTAGCCCTACTAGATTCCTTTGCATCTACTTGCACCTCATCAATGGTTGGCCTCAATGATGGATGCTCAAATCCCTCAACCACAGCTCCAACTTGAGCCTTTAATAGGCTCTCAAGAGATGACTCATAATGCACACTATGTATATCATACTCCTCATGTTCATGCATCTTTGAGTGCTATTCTCCTTGGCCTTCATGACACATGGGAACAATCTACAGGTCACTAGGAGTTTCATTTTATATCCTCCTTATGCTCATTGCTGACTATTTTCAGCCATCAAACATGGATGCATAGGTGGATTGTTGTCAACATCTTCACATGATTGCTCATACCTCTCAAGGGCATTCTCATGAAAATCAATGGACTCGACTATAGTAGTAGAACCCATCTCATTCTCATAAGAATTATCATAAGGAAACCCCTCTTGTTTTACCCTTGTCATCTCTACCATATTACCCGAGCATGAGCGACTAGGCTCCCAAGGTCCCTTGCAACTGAAGCAAAGATATTTCCTCCCTAATTCATTCTTGTTTCCTGTTCGAACTTTTGCACAGGAAGCATCCTTGTCCTCACCAGTACCACTCAAGTGATCAAATGAACAAATTTGCTCCTTCCTCCTATGGTCCTTACTCTTATTGGAATTTCTTGTAACTTGCATCCTCATCAGTTCTTCCTTGGGCAACTTCATTTTGAATAGTCTCATGTTCTACAACTAACCTTTTTGCTAGTTCATAAGCAACAGGTGAGAGGATTTGTTCCTCCCTCCAAATGGCCAACAAATTCAACTGCAGTTGCTTGCAAATGGCATCATGGCCACCCATAATTGACAACAAAATAGTTTGCATGTTTGTCTTGACACTGCTCGAATGATGTTCTTTAATGTCGGTGAAGAAGCATTCAAACATTTGAAGAATCAAATCATTGCACTTTGGAGCAAGCATGATGGCATATGATTTGACTCTGGTCATGATTTTCAAAATCTTGAGGCTCTTTCCCAGGGTTGGATCCATGGTGTTATCCAACCCTTAAAAGCTTTCTACTATCAGCTGGAAAACTTTCCTCATAATGTCATCATCGTAAGGAGGTATAGATGAAGTTATCTTTATGATCTCACTAAGATAGGAGGCAATTATAAGTCTTACCCCTTCACAAGGATGCTCCAAGAACTTGTGTTGTATCAAGGCAAGCATTGATGGTTTTAGGGCCCAATTTAAGCTCCTCCAATTTCATTGGTTCACTTTAGAAAGATGTGAGTCAAACTTCTGCAATTTAAAAATGGCATCCACTGTAATCTTCATGATCTTCAAGTCTAACCCAAGTGCAAAGTGAAAACTTCCTATCTCTTGTTCTTTTTTCATATTCCTCGAGTGCTCCAGTTGTAGAATAGCATGGACTCCTCTTGGAAAGGGTCCGTTGTTCTGTCTTTTTCTCTACTCTATAGAAGCATTTCGTTCAAAGAACCCACTGATGTATTGCATTGTTGTTGCCTTCTCTCTAAGTTATTTATGGCATTTGTGAGGCCTTCTAAGGCCAGTTTCCATCTATCGTCCATGAGCCAATAAACTTGCAAATTTTCAAATTCCTCTTTCAGGTGTTTTGACCAATGTTGCACATGTACTCGGAAAATACTCGACTAGCATATCACTCACTGACTCGAGAAAGACTCAAGAAATAGCAAAAAACTAAAAAATATCTCATTTTTTGCATAAAAGATAAATTAATGGCATTTCCAACACATACAAGTAATAAAACCGTGGTTTACACAAGAATCCATAACATCATCTCATAAAATATGATCATATAAGTTATAACATAACACAATTGGGATTTGTATTCAAAAATTTAAAAGCGAACAAAAAAATGATCTCATAAACAAAATCACATATGGTAGCAACTTGCAAGTTCTCCATGAAACATAACAAAATTAGAAAACCAAAAATAGACAAGGTCTCCATGTGTAATTTCGTGTCTCATGCATCAACATGAGGACACTTAGAATAAGCTCACGAGGAGCTAGTGCCAACGTCAATGGGCTCAAACAACAACTGTGAGGCAAATGTGTTTGGAGTTTCCATTTGAGAAAATGGCAGACCAGAGAGACCATGTGCCTCCACATCAAACCAACTCAAATCATCAGTAGGAAACTCCACAACCCATTCAGACTTTAGATCAATGTCATCCAATGCAATTGGATCTAATCCTTTAGACACAATTGTTTAGTGAGCAGTTGAAGGTTGTAATAGATGTAGACAAGCTTTTGCAACTTCTCATGCTCCAACCTGTCACGCTTTTTGCTATGGATGTGCTCAAACATTGACCAATTGCGCTCACATCTTGAAGCGCTTCAAGGCTAGCTTAGAATTTTGATTGCAAATTCTTGCAATTATGGTGCCTCTGTGCCACAATCTATCCAAACAACAAAAAAGTTTAGAGTGTTGCAAATTGCTATGCCAAACTTAAAGAATTTATAGAATATAAAAATTGAATCTTACATGGATTTTCTTGTCCCTGTGTTAGGTCCCTATAATACTAGTGTAGCCCCCGTATTGTTATTGTTATGCCCCATGTAGCCCCCATATTGTTATTGTTGTGCCCCATAGAAGCCCACTATTGTTATTGTTGAGCCCTCACATTATTATTGTTATGTAGGCCCTAATTATATTGTGACCCTTTAGACTCTCATATATACTTCTATATATACCAAGGAGACCTTGTCATTTGTATCATTCAAGAATTATCCATGTGATGTAAAAGGAGGATTCCCCCTCAAAGAGGCTTATTTTCAAGCCATTGATCTATCTTTTTTTTTTTTGTGATTTGGATACGTAACATTTGGTATCAAAGCCTTGGATTCTAGGGTTTTGTTGCTTCAAATAGGTCATCTTGGAATTTTTGCTATAACTTTTTTTTTTTGCGAGGCTTCAGAAGCTAAAATTTCGACCACATATAGTCAAAATCTTGAATTCTATCTTAAATAGGTGTCTCGGGGAAAATCGTCATAACTTTGATTTTGGGCATCCAAATTGAATTTCGTAAAAAGTGGTTGAAAGTGCAATAATTGTAGTTTTTTTAGTATCACTTTCAAAGTCGAAGGCTAAAATAGTGACACGTGGCATTACGTGCAAATTCACTCTACTGAACAAGTCTATAAGCAAGTCATCTTGGGAGATTTGGTCTAACTTTATCTTGAAGAATCCAATCTCAGTCTAATTGGTGGTGTTGGAAAGAGGACACAGAGGGCTACCATAGGATGAAATTTCAGAGCTTGGGAGGCCGAAATTACAAAGATACAACAATTTCAAGATTGAGCTCCTACAAGCAAGAAAAAGGTGTATTTTTTTTAAATTTTGCATAACTTTTGTTTGAAAAATCAGTTTGAAGTGATTCAAAGGGCATAGTGAAGCATAGATATTGTTGTTTGACTCCAAAATGCCTCGAAACAAAAAAAATGGATACACCTAATGTTAGTGTCCAATATTCAAGTGATCAAAAATACTCTTTTCAGGTTTACTTAGTAGTACCTTCCTTCAGCTATTCTCAGCCTTGGAAAGCAGGGGGAGTGATAACACCTAGCAAGCAACCAAAAAGATCTACTATGATGCATGAAGAAGAGGAAGAAATGCAACATGATATATCAAAATTACAAGACCAAGTGAAAAAAAATTTGCTCTCGCAAATAGTAACCAAAAAAAGAAGCAAAAATAAAAGGCAACATGGAAGGGCTGAAGGATGGTTTAAAAGCAAACATGGGGGTTTTTAAAGTAGACATGGACGCAATGAATGTCAAGTTGGAAGGGTTGAAAAAGTTGTTGAAAGAAAGGCTTCCCAATGGTGACAAGGTAATCCGTGAAAATCATGATGAGGACAAAAGGAATATGAATTATGATTTTAGAGACTCCAATGTTGGGTTTTAAAATTTAGACCCACCACATTCCAAAGATCAATATGAGTACGTTTGATGGCAAGGATTCAGTAACATGGATACTACAAATAGAGAAATTCTTTGATCTACATGATGTGCCACACAGACAAAAGGTACGCATTGCATCTTTATATTTAGAACCAAATCAGTTTGTGTGGTATCGATGGCTTTGTCCTCGTAAATCAATTGTCACTTGGACAATTTTTACGGAGAAATGGGTTGCACATTATGAGGATACAAAGAGCAATACCTTCTTTAGCCAATTGATAAATCTCAAACAAAATGGTTTAATGGCAGAGCACATTGTGGACTTCTAAAGATTGAATATCAAGGATGAGGAGCATATGATTGATGTCTTCATAGGGGCTTTAAAAGATAACATCCAACATGAGGTTCGCCTTTGGGAACCTAAGTCATTGGAGAATGCATTTAGGGTGGAAAGAAAAGTTGAAAGCAAATTTATGGCAACAAGTCTACCACTTACAACTATAAAGATGGAAGTGTTGTTGCTCCTAGCCTCCCACAACCTACAAGGTTGACACCACAACAACTGGAGGAAAAAAAGAGAAAAGGGATTTGTTGTAATTGTGATAACAAATACACTAAAGGTCATAAGTGTGCTGAGAAGAAATTATTTTATATAGATTGTGAAGAGGAAAAAGGAAAAAAAAACATGAAAAGGAGAGTATATACAACAGGAACCAACCCCAGAGAAAGAAGAAATGAATCCTACCATACCTTGTAATGCATTGGCGGGAATTACCACTCCTCAAACGCTCAAGATAGAAGGATATATCAAGAAGAAAAAGGTAATAGTGTTGATTCATTCGGCAGTACTCATAATTTTATTCATTGTAAGATAACCAAGGAATTGAATTGTTTCTATATCCAACACCAGAGTGTCAAGTGATGGTTGCAAATGGAGGAACTATAAATTGCATAGGGGAAGTGTCATAATATCAAGCAAACCATGGAGGAATATGTATCGAATAGTCCAATGTTTTTCATTCCAATGGGTGGTGTTGATGTTGTATTAGGAGTCCAATGGTTACAATCTTTAGGGACGATAGCTTTTAATTTTCAAGAACTTTTCTTGAAATTTTTCGGTGAAGGAAAGGAAATTGAATTAAGGGGTATTGGAAGGAAATCAGGGAAGATAATAAGCTCCAATGGCATGGCAAAGCTTTTGAAGAAAGAACAACAAGGCGTAATTGCACAATTATGCTCTCTAGATGTTCAAACATCGAAATCATCCATTTCTCCAGATCTCCAAAGATTCTTGGACAATCATTCCAAGGTATTTGAGACTCCTAAAGGTATCCCACCTACACTTGGAGATCATCTCTACAATGTAACATTTATAGATGATCATTCTAGAAAGACATGGCTCTACCTTCTCAAGACAAAGGACGAAGTATTTGAGAAGTTCAAGGAGTTTCGAGCTGAAGTGGAAAACCTAACCGAAAGAAAGATAAAGACTCTAAGATCTAATATTGGTGGGGAATACACTTCTAAGGAATTGTTGCATATTGTAAGGAAGTAGGAATTAAGAGGGAGCTCATTGTTCCCTACTATCCCGAACAAAATGGAGTTGCTGAAAGAAAGAATAGGTCTATTGAAGAAGGCATTAAAACAATGCTCCTTGATTAAGACCTACCAAAATTCTTATGGGGGGAAGCAACCATGACAACCGTATACATTCAAAATAGAAGTCCCCATAAAAGTTTCAAGAATATAACTCCCGAAGAAGTATTCACGGGGAAGAAGCCGAGTGTGGATCACCTCCTAATCTTTGGAAGCCATGCCTACATCCCTGTTCCAAAGGACAAACGAAAGAAGTTGGATTCTACAAGCATCAAAGGAATATTCGTTGGATATAGTCTTCTCCTCAAAAGCATAGAATCTACATCAAGGAAGGAAGACATATTGAAGTAAACAAGGATGTCATATTTGATGAAAATGAAGCCTACAAGAAATCAAAGGATATCTCCATTGATTCTGATGATGAAAAATCTCCAATATTCGAAGAAGAAGAAGTACACCATGAAAACTCTACTACAAATCAAGAAGAAGAAGTAGGACCAAGTGAGCCTCTTCAACCTGTGATCATCTCGCCCACAAGGAAGAGGCCAAATTGGTTGTGAAGATGTCGAAGGATATGAAGCTGCAAAAGGAACCTTTAGAGAAAGTAAAAGACCAAAGATATATTCTGGGTATACTGCATATATGATGAAGTTAATTGAAGTTGAACCATCTACATTCGACGATGTTGCTCATCAAGAAGTTTGGAAGAATGCAATGCAAGAAGAATATCAATCCATTATGAAGAATGGGGTTTCGGAAAACGTTCCTAGACCTAGGGACAAATCAGTTGTCACATCTAAATGGATCTACAATATCAAGCACACTGTTGATGGGAGCATAGACAAGTACAAAGCAAGATTTGTTGCAAGGGGTTTCTCTCAAAAGGAAGGCATAGATTATGAAGAAACCTTTGCACCTACAACAAGGTATACTACCATTAGATCTTTGGTTTCATTGGCTGCTAAAATGGGTTGGAATATCCATCAAATGAATGTGAAGACCACATTTCTAAATGAGGAAGTGTACATCGAACCTATGTCACAGGGTTCGCCGAATTTGAACCTTGAGGTTCGAAATTCGGCGATCCCAAAAAAAAATTCAAATTCGTTCGGCGAACCTAATAGTCGAACCTCAAATTCGAACCTCAAAAAATTCGAACCTGAAGGCGAACCTAAAGTCGAACCGGAAGCCGAATTTTATATCTAAAAAAAAAATAAAAAAAAAATTGGGGTTTGAGGTTAGAGTTCAAGCAGTTTTTGTCAGTTGTTTTAAGGTTTATGAGAAAAACCATGGGCAACACATGGTTTTCTCTTGTTCTGCTTCTCGCCAATTAGTTTCCCGCAGTGGCCACTGGTTTGTCTTTATTTACCATGGTTGTCGATAGATTTTCACAAGCCAACTTCAGTCTGAGTGTACTCGCTCTATTATGCTCAGTGTTGTATTCTTTGCAACTTCCTGAATTCAATTTCTAGACGTTGCTTGTCCCCGCCTCCTGGAGCGTGAAGTGAATAGTGGCTGTGATTTGTGACTCGTGGGTGCTCACTGTTATTCATATAACTTTATTGATTGATTTTTTATTATTTTATGTCATATATATATATATATATATATATATATATATATATATATATATATATATATATATATATATATATGTTGAAAAATATGTATAGTCAAACTTAATGCCAAACCTCATGCAAACCTCATCGGAAAATTCGAATTCGAATCGAAATTAATCGTTGTCGAACTCGAATTCGAACCCAAACCGTGTGACATAGCATCGAACAACCTGAACGCTTTGAATTGAATAACAGGGACTCTCATGTTTGTAGAGTCAAGAAGGGTCTATATGGCATGAAGAAAGCTCCTAGGGCATGGTACACGAGAATGGATGAATATGTCTAAAGAATTGGGTTCGTGAAGAGTATTGTTGATCCAAATCTCTACATCAAGGTTGTGAATAATGAGCTCGTCATTATTCTACTATATGTGGATGATCTATTCATCCCTAGTGTGGAGCATAGAATTCAAGACTGCAAGAAGATGTTGGCAGTTGAATTTGAAATGAAGGATCTAGGGCTGATGCACTACTACCTTGGTCTAGAAGTATGGCAAAAACCTGGGGAGATATATTTGGGGCAACGAAAGTACATCATCAAAATGTTGCAGAAATTTGGGATGATGGACTCCAAGCTTATGACTACTCCTATGATCACCAATCTCAAGAAGTTGTGGGGTTCTGCCTCAAGTCTCGTGGATCCTACCTCCTATGGGCAGTTGGTGGGTTCCCTAATGTATCTGGTAAACACTAGGCCAGACATATGCTTTGTAGTGAACATTTTTAGTCAGTTTCAGTTGGAGCCTCGTCATGATTACTGGATAGCTGCCAAACACATATTGAGGTATCTTCGTGGCACTATACATCAGTACCTAAAGTACGATAGTCAAGAAGACAAGCTAATTGGCTTCACAGATTCTGATTGGGGTGGCAGTCAGACCGATGGAAGGAGCACTACAGGTGGATGTTTTAGTCTGGGGTCTGCTATGGTTTCATGGATGAGTAGGAAGCAAGATCCTGTTGCTTTTAGTAGTGTTGAGGTAGAATATGTGGCTGCATGTGAAGTAGGAAAGGAGGTTGTTTGGTTATAGAAGCTTCTGACAGATTTGTTCGAGAAGTCTCTCGGTCCTACTGTGATTAATTGTGATAATCAAAGTTGTATCAAGATGTTTGGAGATCACATGTTTCATGCTAGGACAAAGCATATCAACAATAAATTCCACGTTATTAGGAACTTGGTGCAGGATGGGATCGTGAAGTTGGAATATGTCTCGACAGATGAACAAATAGCAAACATACCGACGAAGTCTCTTCCTAATAAGTAGTTTGAATATCTAAGAGACGAGCTTGGTTTGGTATATATTGATGATGTCTTGATGATAAGAAGTTGGAAGTGTTGAAAAGTGTAACTAGGTTCAGTCTTCATAATGACATGTAATTGTGACTTGTGTAAATGATGTAATAAAGAAAAATGACATTATTTTTGAAAGCCTTGCTTCATGGGCTTCATAAGCAAGTGATATTAGTTGGCTCTCATTTGAGAGCATTAGGATTTGTCATTTAGAGTCAAAGAAATAATGTCATGTATGAAGAGCTCTTCTTGAGCCTATGTAAAATGTATGATTCTATAAGTTGTTTAGAAGCACTCCTAAAGACATGTACAGTCACCTTCTTTCTGGTCGGCCTCAATATATATATATAAAAGACATGTTGGCTCACATGTGAAGACACACCTATTCGGCAAATTCAGGTCGGCTTATATTGATGGACAAACTACTATAAATAGGAGGCAAAGCACCTCGCATTTCCATAGTTCAGAATTCAGATTCTCTCTGAGTTTCGGATGAGTATTACAATGAGAATTGTTCGGTGGTAGGAACAACAAAGAGATGAAGTGACAGTAAAGGCTTAACTCAATCAACAAGAGTTCGGATCTCACTCTGTATTCAGATGGAAGTAAAGTTATAGTTCGGATAAACCATTGTGACCTTCTTGGCATACCTCTGAGATTCTTAGGTGATAAGACAGTAAGACAGTATGGTGACAAGGTCGGATTGCAATAATGATGAACTCTATGATTGTTGTAGCTCGTGATGTGTCAAGTGATGCATGAAGGCAGTGATATCTCAGTATGCTATGATTCTCGGTGCTATAATGAGGATGACATATGAAGGACACAGTGCAGTGATATGAAGGAGTTATCCTGCAGTGTTGTATCACTATGTTCTTGGTGCTGCTACATTGGTCGTATTCCGGTGTCATGTCTAGCATATATGTGTGTATGCAAATTCGATGATCTCAATTTGAGGAAAATCGAAGTGGAAGAGAATCAAAGAAGAAGGTTGACTGTGTCTTGGTCATGGAGTGGCTAAATAGGTCAAGGGTCATGGTCTTGGTATTCAATTGGAATCTCTATAAGAAGAATTTGTGCGGGTTTTCCTCTCAAAGAGTGAGACGTTTTGGCCCTGGCTCATAGCCTACACGTTGTGTCTCTTGTCTATTTATGTTTATGCATTGGTTATTGTTTGATGAAGAAGAACACTAATAAACTAAGAGAAAGAAGATTCTAATCTAGAGAAGTAAAAAGCAATAAAAAACAATCACTAATAAAGAGAAATCACCTAATGTTAATGCCCTAGATTTCTCAACAGGAAGAGATATGTTGGGGCTTTGCGAGTGAAGCATTGTCTGGGAGGACATCATGATCTGGGTCCGTCAACTACCAGATTTACCCATGTTCTTTTACTTCTGTGATGTTGTTAGAATTGCATTTTGAAAAAGCATAAATGAACATATATGCACGTTGTAAAGAAGTGGAAACAAGGCAACCATCAGCAAAATAAGAACACGAAACGTTGATAACAGAGTTCACCCAATGTGGGCTGCGTCTCTAGGCCTGGTGTGAAAATGGGGTAGGTCGTTTCATATAGTGCTGGAAATGGTAATGATGTACATGGGTGGTGTTCCCTGTCATACAAGGATATGTAACCTCAACATGAGTGGCTTGTCTCTCGACGAGACGTTCCGCTACAGGAACTCTCACTCACAATGGACATCCTATCAGCATGACATAGTCTCACATGAAGCAAAAACAAAGATCCCACAACATGCATCAAGAAAGGATCTAGACCACATAATACATCTCACAGCAAAAAGAGGCACATGATCAAACTGCTTATACCTCAACCCCTGAAGTTGACTGAAGAAGTAGATGCTCAACTGCTGAATCTGGCTGCACCATCAAATTCGTGGCGTCGAGAGGCATAGAATCGACTGTCCACACTTGAAAATCTGACACCATCACCCCAATGTGGAAAATGGCCGAAGAATGAGGAGATCTACTGCTGAAACGGACATCGCCATTGAGTTCCTGTCGCCGAGAGGTATAAAATCGACATAAAGTTTGTCGAAAATGGACTCCGATAAGTTTTGGGCCTCAAGGAATCTTTTAGATGCCCTTAAGATTCCCTAAGATTCTATTCTGCAGGGAATCTGCAAATCTGTTGCTAAGATGGCCATTCTGACTTTACCATCGCGTTCCCTGCGAAATTTTGGTTAAAATGATTGTAAACTTCATATCATTCTGACAAAATGAAAATTTACCTCCCCATGGAATCTTTCAGGCATCAAGGAATATTCTCTGCAAAAGATTCTTTGACCCGAAAAGCGTGCCCACAGATGATTCCACCTTGCTGCTCTGCAGGTCCATCTCCACTGGTCTGCCCTCGTTCTGCTCGGCCTCCTCCCCCTTGGGTGTACTGCAACTGAGGGTTTATATTAAAAAGGTGGCAGAGGTTCCCAAGAGGCGCCTTGGGCGCATTGGTTGTGGGCGGAGTTGTTAAGGCAGAGGCCGGGGGTTCCAATCCCGCCGACCTTCCGCATATGGAAAATGGCGCATTGTTACAACATTATGTTGGTTTTCGGTTGGCACGTTGTTTTAATGCGTTGACTCCATTTATGGGGCCGGCCGTTGGGGGTTGGCCCACGTGGGCTGAGTGGGTTCAATTTCTGTCGGCTCCACACTTTATGTTTATGTCGTGACATGTTGGGTGGACGGGGTCCGCAACTCACAGCCCCGACCCAACCCATATACCATCGGTTGTAATGTTTCTTTGCTATATGGTATATATATACCGTGGGGTTCAGCGGGGGTCATGGCCCGCCGACCCAAAATATTTTTTTTTGAGATTTGTTGTAATATGGTCGACATGACCCCCGCCACCCTTATTTTTTTAATATTTTTTTTGTTTTTAAAACAATAATGTTCATTTTAATTTTTTTCCAAAATAAGGGTTATTGGGCAATTTAATGACGCCACGATTTTCCCTATTTTCAGGAGGTAAGTTCCCTGCCGGTTGACGGTGAATTTGTGGGACACTTAAACCTGGCCCATTGCCCAACTTTGACCAAAACTTTGACTCGCTCTAACTTCTCCATACGGGCTCGGATTGGAGATCCGTTCGCACCATTAGAATCAGGGCGACGAGTACTTCAACCTTAACCTGGTTCGAGAGCAATCCGACCACTTTGAATTTTGACCATTTCTGAGCCCTCTTGATCTCCTGAGGGGTGTCTAGAGCCACTTGGATCAATCCTCTTCACTGATGAGCTTTTGGTCCACCAAAAGCATGAACATAATTTGCAACTGCTTTGTACCTTGTCTGCACCACACGTGTCCTGAAAGGTCACGCTTCATTCGCCTTCATCGTTGTCCTTCAGAGCCATAAGCGATGAGCCGACACCTGCATCCCCTGCAAACTTGTAGTACATTCTTCTGCAAATTACATAAGCAACTATGACCCAAGCATCCCATACTTTCCACGAGTGTATAACACATACTCGGTGGTCAAGTTTACATCAAAATGGAATCAATACCCCGGCTATCAATACAAGGCCAAAACATCATTATTGCTTAACAAGTGACAGAAAACACATCATCACTTTTACATTTTAAGTTGCAACATATCATTTACAAAAAATAAGGCCATGACACATTACCACAACTAGAAAAACCATATCTCGCTTATCAAGGTGAATGGGTCATCCCTTTGTGGCGCATTTGCTTGTCAAACAATTGTCTCAATTGGTTCATGTATGGACACTTTCTCCTTAAGGCGCTGCTCTGGATAGAGCCTCAAAACACGTGGCTCTTTGATGGCCACCTCTGTCGCAAAGACTGCAATGAATCTTCTTCCTCCAAACCTGCTTTACCTTCTTCTTTTCCTGCAGTGGAGAAGGCCTTTCACGCCTCATCCTCTTTTATGCTACCACTCTTTTCCAACACTTAACAAAGACATGGTTATGTTATCCAAAAAAACTACATGTTTTCCGATGTCATTATCTATGTTCATTGTTAGCGACATGCTTATAATCAAAATGAACACTAGAATACCAAGGTCCAAGACTTGTTATACCTTTCTTGTGGGTCTCTGGTGCAATCATGGTGATAAGAGCTTGCCTCAGCTCTTTCTCTGCAATGTGCGTTGTCATAGGATGATGTTGAAGTGTTCCCATCATTCTCTTTCCCCAATGGTTTCAACCATGTATTGGAAGCTTCGAACACCTTCGAGTATTGTCCTTCAGTGTATCCCAAACCTGTGATTCGAGGTCTCTGCACAACCTCCAATGGCTGAGTTATGCCTTGGCCATTAACACCAAGTCCTCCTCCCTTATACCCCATTTTGGTAAGGAGTCTCATGCTAGTTCCTGTAATGGGTATCTCCACATTTCCAACAGAAATAATAGCATGTGAAGATGAAACTGAAGAGCAATCAACATTGTTTACCTCAATTGTTGATTCGGACATAGGTGATGATGGCTTCTTTAAGCCTTCGTTACGCTTCAACTTCTCCAAGGCCTCTTCCGCGGCTCGCAACTGAAGTTGTAATCTCTGCTTCTCCTCTTTCTCTTCTTGTAGAAGCCTCCTTAATTCAACATCCTTTGCTTGAAGGCTCTAGTCGTTGTGTTTCAGTTCTTCCAAGGATACCACTGCGGCTTGCAACTGAAGTTGTACTCTCTTCTTATCCTCTTTCTCTTCTCATAGAAGCACTTTCAATTCAGCGTTATCTGCTTGAAGGCTATGGTTGATCTCCTCATTCGAATGATGAGAATACGATGAGGGCAATGAATATTCATTGGAAGATGTGGATGAAGCATCGCTTTCTGCTTCTTCTTTCTTCTGTCTTTCATGAGCTTCATACATCATGTCCACCATTTTGGACATCCTGAGCATGGCCTTGTACATGTCTTTGCCATCCTCCATTGTTGCACGTTCAATCGTTGTTCACGCTCGCAATTCACATTAGCAAGAAAACCGCTCTAATACCACTTGATCCGGGTCCATCAACTACCGAATTCACCCATGATCTTTTACTTCTGTGATGTTGTTAGAATTGCATTTTAAAAGAGCATAAATGAACATATATGCACGTTGTAGAGAAGAGGAAACAAGACAACCATCAGCAACATAAGAACACGAGACGTTGATAAAGGAGCTCACCCAATGTGGGCTACATCTCCGGGCCCGGTGTCAAAATGGGGTAGGCCGCTTCATATAGTGTTGGAAATGGTGATGATGTGCATGGATGATGTTCTCTGTCATAAAAGGATATGTGCCCTCAACATGAGTAACTTGTCTCTCCACGGGACGTTTCGCTCCAGGAACTCTCACTCAAAATGGACCTCCTATCAGCATGACATAATCTCACATGAAGAAAAAAAAAGATCCCGCAACATGCATCAAGCAAGGATCTAAACCACATAATACATCTCACAACAAAAAGAGGCACATGATCAAAATGCATATACCTCAACCCCTGAAGTTGGTTGAAGAAGCAGATGCTCAACTGCTAAATCTGGCTGCACCATTGAATTTGCGGCGTCAAGGGGCATAGAATCGACCGTCCACACTTCAAAATCTGACACCATCAATCCAATCTGGAAAATGGCCGAAGTATGGGGAGCTCTATTGCTGAAACGAACATCGCCATTAAGTTCTTGTTGCAGAGGTGTAAAATCGACATAAAGTTTGTTGAAAATGGACTCCGGCAAGTTTTGGGCCTCAAGGAATCTTTTTGATGCCCTCAAGAACTGCGAAATTCTGGTTAAAATGACTGTAAACTTCATATCATTCTGACAAAATGAATATTTACCTCCCCATGGAATCTTTTAGGCATCAAGGAATAATAGAATATTCTTTGCAAAAGATTCTATGCCTCGAAAAGTGTGCCCGCACATGATTCCACCTTGCTGCGCCGCAAGTCCGTCTTTGCTAGTCCGCCATCGTTCTGCTCAGCCTCCTCCCCCTTGGGCATATTGCAACTGAGGGTTTATATTAAAAAGGTGGCGAAGGTTACCAAGAGGCGCCTTGGGTGCGTTGGTTGTGGGCAAAGTTGTTAAGGCGAAGGTCGGGGGTTCCAACCCCGCCGACCTTCTGCGTTTTGCAAATGGCGCGTTGTTACAACATTATATATATATATATATATATATATAAACATTGGTTGTAATGTTTGTTATGTTGGTTTTCGGTTGGCGCGTTGTTTTAATGCATTGACTTCGTTTATGGGGTCGTCCGTTGGGGGTCAGCCCACGTGGGTCAGGGGGGTTCAACTCCCGTTGGCTCCACACTTTATGTTTATGTCGTGACTTGTTGTGTGGGCGAGGTCCACAACTCACAGCCCCAACCCAACCCATATACCATCGATTGTAATGTTTTTTTATTATATGGTATATATACCGTGGGGTTTGGCAAGGGTCATGGCTTGCCGACCCAAAATATATTTTTTGGTATTTGTTGTAATATGGTAGATGGGGTGGCAGGGGTCATGGCCCGCCACCCTTAATTTTTTATTTTTATTTTTTAAACAATAATGGTCATTTTTATTTTTTTCCAAAATAAGGGTTATTGGGCAATTTAACGAGTCCACGATTTCGCCCGATTTCGGGAGCTAAGTTCCCTGTCGGTTTACGGTGAATTTGTGGGACACTTAAACCTGGCCCATTGCCCAATTTTGACCAAAACTTTGACTTGCTCTAACTTCTCCATACGGGCTCGGATTGGAGATTCGTTTGCACCATTGGAATCAGGGCGACGACTACTTCAACCTGAACTTGGTTCGAGAGCAATCTGACCACATTGAATTTTGACTATTTCTGAGCCCTCTTGATCTCCTGAGGGTGTCTAGAGCCACCTGGATCACATCGGGTCGGCACTTTGTATTGATGTCTGGTAGGGTGGGTGGCATGGTTGGATGTGCACCTAGATCCCTTGGTTGGTGGTTAGTACGTAAGCCTTATGGTACCTAGAGAGGTTGAAAGCTTTAGTCCACCTTAGTCTCACTTGGATAGATTGCCTTGGTCAGGAATCTAGTCCATGGCATTGTGGTGCCTAAATTGTTGAGAGACCAATGGATAGATTTCCCTGGTAAGCAATCTATTCCATGGCATTGCGGTGTCTAAACTCTTCATAGTTCATATAGTTTGAGATCTTCCATTGTATTTGTATATTATGAATACCTCCCTAGTTAAGAGGGAGTGTTGAAGAATGTCACTAGTTTCGATCTTCATAAAATTTATTTGAGTCATTATGTAATGTACTTGTCAAAAGAATAAAGAAAAGAATCTTTATTATTGTAACAATGACTTATTAAAGCATGGGCTTCATGCTTGGGTCATCATTATATTAGTCAAAGTCCCCATTGTGGACTCCTAGGATTAATATTGAGTCAATAGAGTCATTGTATATTTAAAGAGACCCTTTTTGGGCTTTTGAATCATGTAAAAATATTTAATATTGAGTCAAATGTGAATTATGTCACCTCCACACCAAGTCGGCCTAAAGGGAACCAATTCAACCTCACATCTAGCCTATAAAACGAAGGAGGTCGAACTCATTTGGAGCATCTCATCTCAATCCAGTTTGATATCTCTATTGTAGCTGGAAAAAGTGCGAAGCGGGTCAAGGAAGTCAAAAGGAGTGCAAGTTGGGTCAAAGTGATAGAGAAGAAAAAAAATTGAAATTTTGGTGCTACTCTCTCTCCATTTCGTGCCATAGTTTGGGAGATCAAAGTCTTTTTGTGTTGTTGTTGTTGCCTGATGTCGTAACTGTTGCATAGTCGAAGTTCCTCGGGACACGGTGTTGTTGCTATTGGGTCAAAGATCTAGAAAGGCTGACTTGGTGTGGAGGAAAGGTTTGGTCTATGTCTAGGGTGAAGAGTCTCAAAGAAAACTATTGAAGGAAAATAATTTTGATTGGGTTTTCACCTAGAGAGGGGTTTTCCCCTGGCATAGTGCCTACATCTTGTGTCTTGTGTTTTTGTGATGTTCATACACACATAATTTGGTAATTGTTTGATGAAAGATAATCTAATAAAGAAGTAAAAGAAGCCAACATAATTCATAAGTATTTATCAAGAAAGAGAAATGAAACCCTAATCTACTTGCATTGATTTCTCAACACAAGGTTTGATGAATTCCACTTTCAAACCCTTTCTTAGAAAATTAGTGTTAGTATTTTTTGATAATATACTAATCTAAAACAAGTATTGGAAAGATTATGTTCAACATGTTGACAGGGTGCTTAAACTATTGGAGGAGAGACAATTGTATGCAAAACCATCCAAATGTTTCTTTGGGGTATAGGAGGTGGAATATTTGGATCATATTGTATCTCATGACGGTGTTGAGGTAGACCCTAACAAAATTAACGCGATCAAGGAATGGAAAATCCCCACAACCCTAAAGAATCTTCGAGGATTTATCGGGTTGACAGGGTATTATCGCAAGTTTGTTAAGAATTATGGTAAAATAGCAGCACCTCTAACAACATTACTAAAGAAAGGTGCATTTTTTGGACTCCTGAAAAAACTAAGGCCTTTGAACATCTTAAAGAGACAATGTGCCAAGCTCCAGTCTTAGCTACACTAGACTTCACAAAAACTTTTATTGTGGAATGTGATGCCTCAGGAAATGGAATTGTTGTTGTTTTAATCCAAGAACACGGACTCATTGCTTTTGAAAGTCATCCAATCAAGGGGAAGTATTTACACAAACCTATTTATGAGAAGGAAATGTTGGCAATACTACATGCCCTGAAGAAATGGCACCCTTACCTAATGGGAAGACACTTCAAGGTAAAAACAGATCATGATATTCTTAAATACTTTTGGGAACAAAGATTATCTTTAGAAGTGCAGCAAAAATGAGTAACAAAGACTTTGGGGTATGACTTTGAAATGATCTACAAAAAAGGGAAGCAAAATGTTGTTGTAGATGCGCTCTCGAGAAGGGATGAGGATGTGGAAGCATTACTCAGTGCCATTTCTATTATCCAACCTGATTGGATAACTACAACAAGATCTCAATACATTAGATATATTTATCTGGAAAAATGATTTATTATGGTACAAAGATCGCTTATATCTATGTAAGAACTCCCAACTCAAACAAAATATTCTTTTGGAATTGCACACCTCTCCTTTAGGAGGGCACTCGGGATTTTTAAAAACTTACCCCAACGTCAAGAAGGAATTTTTTTGGGATGGTTTGAAATCCAATATTCAGAAGTTTGTGGCAGAATGTTTAGTTTGCCAACAAAATAAAGTTGAGACAATTAAAACCCCAAGTCTGTTACAACCTTTAGCCATTTCAAGTCAGCGTTGGGAGGAGGTTTCCATGGATTTTATCACAGGTTTACCCAAGTCTGAAGGAAAGAGTGTCATCATGGTGGTAGTTGATATACTTACCAAGTATGCACACTTTTGTGCACTATCTCATCCTTTCAAAGCCAGTACAGTTGCTACTACATTTATGGAAACAATTCATAAGCTACATGGAAACCCAAAGATTATCGGATACGAAAGCATCTAGAACTACTCAAGCATTGAGGACAACACTTTTTTGAAGGAGGGGAGCATGTCAAGTCCCTATAATACTAGTGTAGCCCCCATATTGTTATTGGTGTGCCCCATGTAGCCCCATATTGTTATTGTTGTGCCCCACAAAAGCCCGCTATTGTTATTATTGAGCCCTCACATTATTATTGTTATGTAGGCCCTCATTATATTGTGACCCTTAGACTTCTATATATACCAGGGAGGTCTTGTCATTTGTATCATTCAAGAATTGTTCATTTATGCAATGTAAAAGGAGGTTTCCCCCTCAAAAAGACTTATTTTCAAGTCGTTAATCTATCTTTTCTTTTGTTTTGTGATTTGGTTGCATAACACCTTGAGTCGTATGGCTGAGTTAAATCTAAACATACTAGATGCTTCCTTGTACATGTCTTGTTGCAAATGGATTTTGTCATGAATTTCTTGGCTCAAGAACATCCTCTCAATGCATATTATGACACCTCTCATCACCTCGAGATCTTTTTGAATATTAAACCCCTCATTATAGAATATGCTTGGATTTAGATAACCTCCCATTGCATGCAACGGTGAATGTATCTACTTGTCCCACCTGGAATCAATAATTTCCCATATAGAGAGATATCTAGATGAATCCTTGATGGCCACTTTGGCCTTGTCCATGCCCTCATAAATGTAGCCCATTGGAGGCTTGTCTCCATCCATGATCCTCAAGACTTTCACAAGGTGCTCGGTTAGGCTAACAATCTCAATGAATTTCTCCCACAAGTTCTCTTTGAAGACAAACACCTTCACAGCCATGGCATCTGGTTTTGTGCAATCTTTCCAAAATAGCCATTGTTGGCTATTTTGGAAAGATCTGTCTCAAAGCTTGGTACTCATTCAAAAGGATTTGGAGGGAGATGAAATTAGTGGCAAACCGTGTGATAGTGGGTCGACTGAACTCACCTTTGTGAATTCTCTCCTAAGACTTAGCACCCAAGCATGGTCATAGATGTACTTGGTTATTTGTTTGCACTCCACAACAACATCTTGCACCCACGGTAACTTTCTAATGTCCTCTAAAATCAGGTCTATGCAATGGGCAGCACACGGGCTCCAAAAATTGGTAGGATAGTTTTTGGTTAGCATTCTTCCAGCTACCACATAATTTGCAACATTGTTTGTGATTAATTGGACAACATTTTTTACCCCAACTTCCTCCACAACCTTCGACAACATTGAAAAAATCATGTTTGCATCTTTTACATATGAAGATGCATCAATGAACTTTAGGAACATGGTTACTTTAGAGCAAGCAACAATACAGTTTATGATTGTCCTACCCCTTTGATTTGTCCACCGATCTGACATAATTGTGCACCCGTGGTCTTCCATTAGTTTTTAATGTTGTCCAACTGTGCCTTGACATATTCAACTCCTCATTAAGGTTTTTCTCCCTAAGTGAATTATAGGAAGGTGTTTTGTAGCCAAGGCCAACACATGCAATCGCATCTACCATGGTATGAAAGAAGGGTGACTTTGCATAGTTAAATGGGAGGCTATCATGATAACAAAACCTCCTCATTGCCATATTTTCCTCCCTTTTATTCATTAAAACATTCCAAGTTTGGTTGAGATCTCGGACCAATGCGATGAAGGAAGAAAGGAGATGTTATATGAGATGCATTTCCTACAAAAATTGATGAGGCAGAACCTGTAGGAACATGCTGACCCTGTGACTGTGTCTGAGATCCACCAATTGTTGCAACCTCACGCTTCATTCTTGCTCCCTTAGCATTTTGTTTCTGAATGGCATCCAAATTAGCTTGCATTTGGACTATCACTTCTAAAGGGCAGTGATCACAAATTACCGCATCTCTACCCACTATTCTAGCCAAGAGATATTTCAATCTATTTATGCCCCCAAACACCAAAGTCGGACAAAAGTTGCATTTGACTCTCGCGTCATAATCGGGATCTTCATGGGTACCATATTCTCAAGCGTCATCAAGAGGCCTTTTAGACTTAGATTTAGCCTTACGAGCCATACAATTATTGAATAAGAATCAAGATGACGATTCGATTTCAAAAAAAAATTGTATTAAAAAATTGTAAATTTTTTAATTGTAGAGACCTGTAACAGCCACTATGTGGCTGCAACAACCACATTGTTGTTGTTACAGGCCTCTGTGGCCCTGCCTCAAGGCTGCAGAGGCCTACAACAAGCCCTCTGGCTGGGCTAACGGCTTGTTGCAGGCCTTTCTAAATGCAGATTGATTAAATTTTTTATTTTTATTTTTTAATTTGGTATGATTCAGAATGTTACAAGCCTCACAGACCTGTCTCAAGGCTGTTGAAGCCTTTTGCATCCCTGAGACAGGCCTACGACGCCTGTAATAGGCCGAATCATACCAAATTTTATATATATAACAGCCACACTATGGTTGTTACAGGCCTATGTGGGCCTGTCTCAGGGCTGCAGAGGCCTACAACAGGCCCTCTACCTGAACAAGGGGCTTGTTGCAAGCTCTTTTAAATGGAGATTGATCAAAATTTTAAATTGCTTTTATTCTTTTTAAATTTGGTACGATTCGACCTATTACGAGCCCCACAGTCCTATCTCAAAGCCGTAGAAGCCTTCTGCGACCCTAAGACAAGCCTGCAAGGCCTATAACAGGTTGAATCATAACAAATTATAAAAATATACATATAATTTTTTTATTTGGTATGATTTAGCCTATTACAAGCTCCACAGGCCTGTCTCAAGGCCACAAAATCCTTTTGCAACCTTGAGACAAGATAGGCCTGCGGGACCTGTATCAGACCGAATCATAACAAATTTTTATTAAAAAATTAAAAAATTTAGTTTTTTTAATTTGTTCTGATTCGGCCTATAATAGAACAAATCATACCAAATTTCAAAAACAAAATATAAAAATTATTAATTTAACTTAATGAATCACGATTCAAAATATAATTTAATTTAAATTTAAATTTTTAATTTAATCAAACATCTAATTTCTTTTAATTTGCAATTCGGTCACTCGGACTATTACACGCCCTTGCGTGCTTGTCTCAGTTTTGCAGCTCTGAGATAGGCCCGCGGGGACCTGCGACAGCCACAGTGCGGCCTTGTAACAAATTAAAAAATATATATATCAAAATTATAAAGAAAAAAAAAAAACAAAATGTGTTGATTTGATCATGATGCCTACCTCACTATGTCAGATTGTAGTTGGGTGCTAAATAGACTAAAGCGAAGGCACTGTTGATCATTGTTGTAGGGGGTCAGGATCGTGAAGTGAGTGACTCCTCGACAATCAGAGGCCTTCTTTAACAGAAAAAAGGGCAAGAATGGAAACTATTGATCATCAAAATCAATTATGTCAGGAATGTCGAGTCATGCCAAATAAGGTCGAGTGAGGCAAGTTACGAGTATCAAGAGCCGAGTGGCATGTTTGGTAGCCAACTCGGCTCACTTGGCGAGTAATTGTCGAGTCATGATACACTGGTTTTGACAAACACTTTGCGGGAAAGTATTAGTTCAAACATATTACATGAAGACATGTTGTATGCAACTAGTTATCATTGGGGCAATTGTAATAACCCTAATTATTAATTCAATCAAAATTTCAGGAATTTAGGGCAAAATTTTATCTCAAAAACACCATAGAATTACACAATTTTGACAATAGAATTCACCAGCAACAACAGTGCTACCAAGAAAGAAACGTTATAGCTTCAAAAATCAAAATTTTAAGATGGCACCTAGTGGGTAAACCCTCAAATTGTTGGCTCTCGAATTGCTTCAGGATATAGCCATTCCGCCCAACAATTATGATGAAGATGACCTCAATAATAGCCACGAATTTGGCCCTTTCAACTAATGATTGAACCCAGAAATTAAAACCCTAACTCAGTCTCCCTTAAGATGGAAATCAACCTTTTGTTCTCTTGAGGCAATTCATCCCTCAGAATTAGGGCAAACCCACCCCCACAAATCTGCTCCCGGAGTGGCCAAATCACACTAGGTATTTTCACCCTTTTTGCCCTAATCGCTTTGCAATGACAATGGTAACTCGGCCCAACCAATGAATGCATGCGGCCACGAACTCAGCCCCAAAATAAAGCCAAAAATTTGGTCTTTGAAATATGTAATCTTGGCCCCTGTCACGAACTTGGCAATATAATTTCGAGCTCTAAGCACTGGCAAGTTCGGCCATTTTTGCCTGGATAGTTTGGCCCTCGACTGCTACACAATTTATGTCTACAGATGGCAACTCAGCCTTAGCCAAAACAATGAATTTGGCCCAATTAAATTGATGGACGCGTCCCCAGAAAATAGTGGAATTTGGCCTCAAAAAAGGTAATCACGGTCCCTGTCAAAACCCTCAAACTTTCGCCCTTGAATCCCAAGAACTTGACCTCAGGAAATTATTTTCCTTTGCACTAGGGGTTTCCAAAGATAACCCTCCAATTCACATTGGCTTTCCTCAAGTGATTTTGACCTTCAACAATGAACATTTTGGCCCCTTTCTTCAATGATTTGGTCAGTAGACAATAATAAATTCGGCTCCCAAAATTTAGCGAATTCATCCCACTGATCTCGGCTCCACAAATTCAAGAACTTAATCTATACTAAATATGAATTTAGTTCCTGCAAACTTGTAGCATGAAACCCAATGGAAAATCTGCAATTAAAACCCTTTCCAGAAAAAATAAACTTGGCCTTGAAAATAAAGAGGGTTTTAGTCTCACTTGAAATCGATCTGCAATATAAACCCTTAGGCTGGCAAGATGCGCAGCTCTGATACCATTGTAATATTCCTTTCGGAAATATGGAAACCTAAGAAACCGGATTCGCAAGTCTGGGCCATCGTGTCCCTGTTGAGATTTTGTGTGTTTGGGGTAGCATCATTTGTGCTCTAGGTCCCAAATTTTGAGGAAGGACTAGAGTACACTTGATCTACAAGACCCATAAATTGATTTGGGAAATTTCATCTGGTTTAGGAGATATTAAATTAATTAATTATTTTAATGTATTTCCTCAGTTAAAATATAGGGAACTTAAATAATTAAAGTGAATTGAATTAAACATGTGATGAAATTGCCTTGAGTCACAAGGATCAAGCTTTCTTTTAATCTTAGCCATTGATTCAAGATTTGATCATTGTCGATGGTTTCCCAATGAGAAAAGTATAAAGGAAAGGCTTGGGGTCATTTGTAAAGACACACAGAGGCAGAGCACTAAAGCTAAGTTGAGATTCTAGGGCAGGGTTTGCTAAGAATACTCAGAAGTGTTTTAGCTGCAGAGAGGGGAATTTAGGCCAAGGGGATGATTTGATCCAGGAGTCTAGAATACACAAGAGGCAAAGATCAGCTCAAGGATAGCGCAGAAAAAGAGAACAGCAGCAGCAGCAAGGACAGCGCAGTCCCTCCAAGGTCAGCGTAATTTTCAGCAGGAAACCCTCAAGGGTTACGCAGAGATCCTTCAGGGGCACCATAGTGACTACGTCACCCAGTCTGGGGTAACGCGGTCCCTTCCGGAGCAACGCTGAGGGTTTGAGGGGCTTCAGAGGCTGACACAGAGGCTTTCAGGGGCAGCGCTGGGGTTTCTAGGCCCTAATCTTAGCTGAGTTCTGTAAATCCCGTTTGAGGGTGTGGATCAGTCATTATTTTGGCCCTAGATTAGCCAGTGAGCTGTAGATCTAGTATTTTCTCTGTCGGGTTTTCCAGATCTGGAACCTAGATTTGTGTATTCAGAAATGTTCTTAATAATAACACCCTCCAATAGCCAGAGACCGGTTTTCCCGCATTGGGTTTTTCCAAGACTATTTGTCTAGAAATAACTGTGTCACTTTGTCAATGTGTGCATGAACTTGTTCTAGATCTTGATTGGTAGAGATCTGTTATGTGTTTTGCTTTGATTTTAACTTGAATTTATTCAGTTAATAACTTGTTTAAGTCGGAGGAGCATAACCAGATTAATAGTAATAATTTCTGCAATTAAGAGTAAGATTCAGAAATTTCTACATGGTATCAGAGCAATTGCAAATCTAGGAGGGTCACAGCTGAAGAGACTGAAGGTCTAGTTGTAGGAAGCAGCAGAAACGCAGATCTGAAGGGACAATGCAGTTTTTAGAGGCAGATTCACGCAAAGGGAAGGGTGACGTTGTCCAACACTGTGTCCTAGCAAGCCCACGCAATTACTGCGCAAAGGCAGCTCAGGAACAACGCTAGATTGGTCTGAAGCCAGCCAGTGTGATTCAGATCTGAATCTGTCAGATCCAGAAAGACTGCAGAAATTTAGTAGGTGCTAGTGGGGTTAATTTTCTGAAGTTTTTAGATTTTTTAGCCTTAGTGTTGAACACCTAATCCTCTATGGGCAGGTGTGGAAGGCGAAGAGTCACAAAGGAGTCCAAGTGACCTTGGAAGATGAATCCAAGTGTCACATTAATGTAATATAAATGTACATCTATGAGTAATAGAAATGCAACGAATGCCTATCTTTCCTATTTGTGTGTTTTATCTTCTCATACACCATGTGTGTGTTTAACATGGTATCAGAGCGTAGGTCAGGCCTGGGAATTTTTAGATTCTGTTAGCTCTTTGTTTGGCCTGTCGTCTATGTCCGCTCCACGTAGGTGTTCTTTTGCACGTTGCTTGGACTGCTCTCCTCCTCCAGAGCCCATTAGTACTTCAGTTTTCTGCCAGAGCCTGAGTGAGTCATTGTAACGTATATTCTCTGGCCTCTTTCCTGAAATTTAGATTGTCCTTTCTCTTCTTTTCTCAATTTTTCTTAACCAGAATCGATATGAACAAAATTTGCACCAAATTTCGATGTGACGTTGACTAGATGGCGTGCAGAAAACATGGCAGTTCCCCTACAGGTTTCACCTCAAGCTCAATAAACTTCAACACCAAAATACGCATTAATAATCCACAATTGCTCTGGTGGGGTTAATGGGCAATAAAAAGTCTAATCTCGCACGCCTGTGATCTACTGACCTGGCCATTTGGGACGAATGAGCATTGTGTTTGGCAATTCAATTTCAGGGAATTCAACATCAATGTCGATGTCTATGCACGGGATTCCATTGATTTATTGAAGCAGAGGGGGCAGTCGCCATTCCTCTGCCCGAATCTCTGAACGTTTAGCCTCAATTCTCGTTGTGAAATCGTGTTAACACACCCTGTCCTGATTCCCAACCCAATCCTTAGCATTTTCCGGCGTTCAATTTGATGTTGGCAGTGGGTTTTACGATTGTAAAACCCTCCTCAACTAAATAAGCACGTGGGCCTCTGGATTTTAATGCTCATCGGTTTATTTTCTTAATTTCAGAGGTCGTAGGGACGAGTTCGACGACGTACATTCATAACAATCTGCGTTTTTCTCACATATATTTTTGAATATAAATTTGACCTCCTTCTCCCGTAATGGACCGCATGTTAGAAATTCATGTATTTTGAGTCAAGTATCATCATTAAAGGTTTCTGGTGATCTTACGGTTCACTCGAAAATTGATGATTCTGTAACTTAAACAGTTATAGTTGCAAAGAAATGGTTTTCCAGAGAATCCATTAAATGTTGTGGTGTATTACTTCTGCAGCAGTCCACTCTTTGTCGGCCTAGCCATGGAGCTTGTTGTGCGTTTGATACGTTTGGAGGGTTGCTTCCACAGGCCTATTAAGGAGAACAAAGCTCGTGATTGTATGTCGTGTTGATTGGAAAATTCATCATTGATTGTTGGACTAGAGGGTGGCTTGAGTATGGAATTGTAGTAGCACTCATATGTATTGTTTGTAATTGGTTTGACATGAGAAGAAGGTTTCAAGAGGGAAAGGATATGGTATATTGAGAGGAGCGTTAATGGTTTTCCTTCATGGGAAGGACAGAGGGAAGCTTTGTATTGCATCATATTTGCAGCTTCCTCTTGTGAACAGAATGAGGGCACTTAGAATGTGATTTAACTATTGTCAAGTCAAAATTCAGTGCATTTAGTTGTTTTACATATTGTTTACTGACTATTTTATGATCTAGTAGTAGTGAAAGATTTCAAATTGTTCAATTAATAATCTCCATTTTAGTGTGTGAGATTGTGTTGTATGATCACTTTCTACACATTTGATACTTTTTATATTTGGAATCTGAAATAAGCCTAGGATTGTCAAGCCTTTATTTTTGCTGAGACAATGGCTAGACTTGATGGCATATTAGAGTTTTTGAATACTCTAAAACATTCGAGTGTGGATGGGATGATAAAAATCAGCAAGGATACCATGTCTGATATTATATTTTTTCTGCAAAATGCACATGAGAAGATTGAATTTTTGCAGCTTGAATCTCAACTTTAGCAAGAAGAATTACAGCAGCAGAGTCATCATTCTGAACTTGTTTCTGTTCAGAACATTGAAACAGACTCCCATAATCAGCAAGTCAGTAATGTTGCAGTCGTTTCACATTCAATTCCTTGTACAAGAGCAGATTTACATGCAGATGTAGCAGCTCAGCCTGCACCTCCCAAGCCCATCATCAGACCATGGAAAGAGCTTGTCCACAACAAGCACAAAACTGGTCTTGGATATGACAAGAATGTGTCCTTTAATATTTCGGACGACTCCAAGCCCATCAAATTTCAGAGTGTCGGATTTCTTCATGACAGTTCACCTTTAGCTGTTCTAGATCCTGCTCCTCTTCCACAGCAACAACAACAAATTGTAAAATGCCAACACTGTGATCGCGTTGGCCATATCAAAGATCATTGTTTTGATCTTCACCCATGCAAGCACTGTGGTCGGCACACCCATTCTTCACACAGATGCTTCAGAAACAAGCCTCCTGCAAGAACAAAGATTCATCTTGGATGGATCGCTTCTTGGCAATGGGCATCAATAGCCAAGAAGATGTTTAAGTCGCATATCAGAACTTGTTCTTGAATATTGAACAATCTTGCAGTTGATTTTTCGCCATCATCTCACCTTGTACCTGACAGGGGGGAAAATGGTGGTCATCTACAAGCTTCGACGCCACATCAAGCAAGCCTGAGCCACAATCTCTCATTCCAGATTTAGAGTTGTAGCCAGAGACACAGCAGTTCAAGCAAGCTTGAGCCACAATTCGTCATTCCAGATTCAGAGTTGTAGCCAGAGACAGGGATGCCCATGAGCATGCCTTTGGTTGGTGGACAGCCTTAAACCATCTATGTGAGGTTGATATTCTTCCTCTTTCAGAACACTTCCTCTAGCAGAAGACTTCAACTTCTTGCCAGTTTTGGTTGAGTTCTAGGAAATGCATGAAGCATTCCAGTGTTGGTGGTCATCCTTAAACCATCACAGGTTGTAGACCTCCCTTCTTTTAGGTTGAAGGTCTCCCTCTTCAAATGAGGGACACTTCCTCTAGCAGAAGCCCTTAGCTTCTTGCCAGATTTGGAAGAGTTCCGGGAACTACAATAAACGTTGCGTTCCAACATTGGTGGTCATCCTTAAACCACCACTTTATGCCAACATTTCAAATAGTTGATTCAGCCTAAGTGCTGCCATGCATACTTTGCAGATTTGTATTACAACTCTCTTCTTGGACTCACATATACCCCTTCGGATTAAGGGGGGGGGAATGTTGAACACCTAATCCTCTATGGGTAGGTGTGGAAGGCGAAGAGTCACAAAGGAGTCGAAGTGACCTTGGAAGATGAATCCAAGAGTTACATTAATGTAATATAAATGTACATCTATGAGTAATAGAAATGCAACGAATGCCTATATTTCCTATTTGTGTGTTTATTTTCTCATACACCATGTGTGTGTTTAACACTTAGCACAAGTGACAAAGAGCGAGAGGAGATCAACTTCTCAGAGACTTTCTAGCCAAAAGAAACTTGCAGTTTGATCAGAGGATCAAAGAGGAGCTGAATCATAGTTGATTTGGCAGATTTCCAAGAAGGGAAATCAGTTGTCAGAGGGAGCAGAGGGTGCCCAATTCGTAAAGGACCCTAGATCCAGATCTCTAGCATAGAGAGGAGGAGCTCCGACAGATTTGTTAAGCAAATGTCAGGAGATGATGCAACCATGAGTGCTCATGAACCACGGAGGTGGGGTGACATGGATATGTAGAGGAGCTACATAGAAAAAGGCAGAATCCTTGAGCAGCTCATCTCTTGGATGACATGCGAGTTACGGAAGCCTTAAGACAATAGTGGGACAAGTGGAGCAGTGGGTGCATAGATCACAGATGAAGCAGGCAGAGGTAGATCTGAAGACTGGAAGAAGCAGCGCAGAGCAAGGCAGCAGTAACGTAGAAGCAGTAGCAGCGCAGAGGCTGATGTGACTTCAACAGCACAGAGCAGAGTTGCTTACGCAGTGCAGAGTTGCAACAGCGTAGAAGGCTTCAAAAGGACAGCACAGTGCAGCAGCAGCGTGATAGATTTCAACACAAGGGGCTGATGTGACTTCAGTAGTGCAGAGGGAGTCTGATTACGCAGGCAGAGCTATAGAAGTGCATCGTTCTTTAGATGCCATCACAGATCTGTAGCCTATGGAGCTTCAGTGATGAGGATGTAGCCCATCTGACTTGTCTGTCAAAGATTGGGCAGGAGATTCAATTATTTCTCTCAACAACTGAAGTTGCAGTGCAGCAGATCAGCAGTGGCAGTGTTATGAGTAACACAGATGCAGCAAATTGAGAGGGAGCTGTAGTAAAGATGTTGCAGTGGCAATGGCAAAGTCATGGGCACCAGTACAGAATAGCAGCAACAATGCAGTGTTGAGTGGCAGCAGGGCAAGCATCAGCAGCACAGGACCAGTGCCCAAAATCATGTAATGCATAGTGTGATGTATTGCTAGAGCACACCCTTGGTGCTAAAAGGGAGTGTTGAGATTTTGTGTATTTGGGGTAGCATCAGTTGTGCTCTATGTCCCAAATTTTGAGGAAAGACTAGAGTACACTTGATCTACAAGACCCAGAAATTGAATTGGGAAATTTCATCTGGTTTAGGAGATATTAAATTAATTAATTATTTTGATGTATTTCCTAAGTTAAAACTTAGGGAACTTAAATAATTAAAGTGAATTTAATTAAACATGTGATGAAATTGTCTTAAGTCACACAGATCAAGCTTTCTTTTAATCTTAGCCATTGATTCAAGATCTGATCATGGTTGTTGATTTGTCAACGAGAAAAGTATAAAAGAAAGGCTTGGGGTCATTTGTAAAGACACACAGAGGCAAAGCACTAAAGCTAAGTTGAGATTCTAGGGCACGGTTTGCTAAGAATACTCAAAGGTGTTTCAGCTGCAGAGAGGGGAATTTAGGCCAAGGGGATGATCTGATCTCGGGGTCTAGAATACATAAGAGGCAGAAATCAGCTCAAGGACACTGCATAAGAGGAGAGCAGTGCAGTAGCAAAAACAGCGCAGTCCCTCCAAGGTCAGCGTAATTTTTAGCAGGAAACCCTCAGGGGTTACGCAGAGACTCTTCAAGGGCAGCATAGTGACTGCATCACCCAATCTGGGGTACCGCAGTCCCTTCCGGAGCAGCGGTGAGGGTTTGAGGGGCTTCAAAGGCTGACGTAGAGGCTTTCAGGGGCAGCGCTGGGGTTTCTAGGCCCTAATCTTGGCTAAGTTCTGTAAATCCCGTTTCAGGGTGTGGATCAGTCATTATTTTGGCCCTAGCTCAGCCAATGAGCTATAGATCTACTATTTTCTCTGTCGGTTTTCCAGATCTGGAACCCAGATTTGTGTATTCAGAAATATTCTAAATAATAAGACCCTTCAGCAGCCAGAGACCGGTTTTCCTGCATTGGGTTTTTCCGGGGACTATTTGTCCAGAAATAACTGTGTCACTTTGTCAATGTGTTCATGACCTTGTTCTAGATCTGGATTGGTAGAGATTTGTTATGTGTTTGCTTCGATTTTAACTTGAATTTATTCAGTTAAATAACTTTTCTAAGTAGGAGGAGCATAACCAGATTAACAATAATAATTTCTGCAATTAAGAGTAAGATTCGGAAATTTCTACAGTCCCGAATCCAACGAATCAGACACGATTCTTCCGGATTCGTGTCCAGTGGATCGTGTCCATACAGGGCACGTCGTGTCCCGATCGTGTCCCAATCCGGTGGACATGACCGACAGAGAAAATCCCTCCATAGGTTTTAAAAAGGCCGTTTGGCCTCTCATTTCTCACTTTGTGCATGCTTGAGGCAGCTCTGCTTGGCCATAAACAGGGAACAAAAATGTTCAAGATGCATTAACAAATCTACAACAAAAACATTTCAAATTTGCACCAGTGAAATGTGTGAACTAAAAACAAAGGCACAACCTATACAACACCTCACTCACACATGGGGGGTGTCACTTTCAAAATTTACACCTGCAAAAGTACATTCAGTTGTCTCTATTTTCAATGAGAAAAATAGACCCTCTAAATAGAGTACTATTGGTCTTTTAAACATAGACTGAGGTTGGAGTTACTAGAATACCAATTGCACGTCATTAAGCAGAAGAAAAGTCTTCACTGTATTCGAGACACATGGCCCCATGTGTATCAATGTATCATGTATCTTAAATCTTTGTAAAACTTACATCTAGATGAAGATCTATGTTTGAATCAATGAATTTGTATGAATTTGTGTAAGAAATATCTATTTTTTAATATATATATATATATATATATATATTTTAATAAAATAATATATAGCGTGTCTGGACGTGTCTTGTTCCAAGGGTCACCATATCCCGAATCCGACACTCGAATCCGTGTCCCCGTGTCAGGGGACTTAGATGGAAACCAATCTGGAAATAAAACCCTGAAATTCATGATAAAAATTTTAAACGAGACAAAACCTCGTTATAAATAAAATATTCCAGATGAATAATAAAACACAGCCATTTATTCTCGTGTGGAAATTAAATAAAAATACTGCAATTACAAATAACACGAGAAATAACAACAAACTCAGCTTTATTTTATTTACTAGAGCAAGATTATTGATTCTGATCTCCAAAATATTCTGAATGAATTCACCAAGGGATTGGTAGAGATGGGTTTCTGTCCAGTATCACCAAGGTACCCAAGGGTTTTTGTCCCGGCACAATGAACTTGTGAGGACAATTTCCCTAATCTTCCCAAATGACAAATGATTAACTCCAGAAATCCAAAAGGCTTGCTTCCCCCCTTTTTAAAGATTTGATGGATCTCTCCTCAACCTTCTAGAAGCACTTTTATTTTGTTATTTTATTTTAATTCTAGAAACTTCTCCTTTTTATTTTATTTAAGTGACTTTTTATTTTATTTTATTCACGGAAAATGATTAATCTGCCTCTACGATTTCTCCAGCCACTAAAAGTCACTTTTCATCATTCCATCATATAGATCTTTTCATCCTGGTTCCAACTTCCAACAAGCTATTACACTAAGGTGTTTCTCCAAATAATCCGCTCCCTTTAGCATATTTAATTAAAATATGCTTGATAATAGCCCCATCATCGACATGCAATGGGACCAAGAACAAACTGTGTGGAACTGACCTTGATGATGAAATATATCAAGCAACCCCTGTCAGATGATGAAATCCTGCTTATGCCAATATATGATTTTGGAGTCGAAATGTAGTAATCTACATTTCTCTCCTGTAATGGCAGAAATGAAGCAAAACAAAGATTTATGATCTTTAGAAAAAATTATGAAAATAAAATCTTTAGGAAAATTATGAATATAAAAATCTTAAACACCAGGATTGTTTGAACTTTGAATTCTTCACGGTACAATAGATACAAATAATATATGTAATAGTATTTACAAAGCTCAAAAATACTCCACTGCTAGAAAAGCACTCTTGGCACAAAAGTGGCGTACAGAATACTATGCATGGAATATGTTTGAGAAATTTAACTTGATAAAAATATAAACAAAAATTAAAAATATTAAAAAAAACAGTAAAAGATATACTGGTAATTATTCTAAACAGCAATAGAAAATGCCCAGTGCTAATGAACGGACCATAGAATCAAGAGACTGCACAAGTCATAGAGCCAAAGCAAAACCCTCCCTACATAATGATATATAAGAAAATAGCTCAATGTGGAAGGATGTTTGCAACAAAGGGATGTGAACAAGGAATACACATACAGCAAATAACTTTAGGCCATGCTCAAATTGTGCTTTTGTATGCCCAGCAAGTGCTGCACGTTTCATCCATTTCCTTGCTTCTTGATAATTGCGTGTAATGCCTTCCCCAGATAAGTAGCATAAAGCAGTATTGTACATTGCACGGGTGCTTCCCCCTTCTGCTGCTTTTAGATACCACTTAGCCTGTATAAACATGCTAGTCGGATCACCAATCCAAAGAAAAAATAAAACACCGCAACCCTGAAACATTTTTTAATTTTTTCAAAATAACCAGACTGTCAAAAATTAAAATGCCAGAAATGTCAAACCTATAAGACTTCAGAAGTAAAATCAATCCCAAAAGTTAGATCTAGCAGAGAAGAGAAGTTACCTTAGCTATACTGCCAAAAATATACATATCACAGCCAGACAAAAACGTATCTCTTCCAAAATAAAGAATCCAAATAACTTTATCAAGGAGATAACATATGTTAAATCAAAAGAAAATTGTGCACTGGATACATATATTGTTGTTTGTCAGCTTTGAAAATAATCCTGACTCCTAATCCATCACAAAGTTTTAAAATGCTTCACAAGGTTTTTAAGAATAAATAGATTTTCAATTAAAAAAGACACATAATGCTCAATATTTGTACACCTAAAAAGACATTATCTCTTCCAAAATAAAGAATCCAAATAACTTTATCAAGGAGATAACATATGTTAAATCAAAAGAAAATTATGCACTGGATACATATATTGTCGTTTGTCAGCTTTGAAAATAATCCTGACTCCTAACCCATCACAAAGTTTTAAAACGCTTCACAACGTTTAAGAATAAATAGATTTTAAATTAAAAAAGCCACATAATGTTCAATATTTGTACACCTAAAAAAGACATTATTCTGCATAAGGCAGTTTCATAAAGAAGTAAAATGTCAAAGATCATTTTTATAACTAGGAAGAAAACATATATCTGTATCCCTGGTACAAACTAGTATCCAACGTCTCCAAAGATGCACACATTAAAATGTTGTGATTGTCTTTTCGTTGACAAATCTGTTAGCAAATTAAAATGAAATTTCACCAACACTGTTAGGCTTATCTACTACAACCATACTTAGAAAGAACAAAGATAAACACAAAAGCATATAATAAAATATTGTGAGATAGAAAGGAATGAATGCAGTTGTCTTTGACTCCAACCAAATGTCATCCTAAAAACAGCTTCTACCATGTTAAGCTTGATCTATCAAGCACCAAGAGGTATCAAATTTCTTAGGGTGTAAATTTTTTTTATCACGTAATTCCATGTCATGTAACAATTCCTTCATATTAAATGATACAAATTTTACACCTTAAGAAATTTGACCCTTCTTTGTACTTGATAAATCAGAGTTTAAGATCAATCTATGCTAGTTTGTTTTTTTAGATGTTGTCATGAACATATGTAGTTATTTATTTTTTGTTTAATTTTAATATTTTGCCATGTAGGTATGATCATACACAGCAATTTATTATTTTATTGTCATGTAATGTTACATGACAACATCTCCCAATGTTGGGCTATAGTGCACCTCACAAAGAAATCAACTATGAATAGAATTTAATCTTTTTTGTTCGTTGGCCATTAATAAAAAACAATCATTTTTCTAATTTCATTAGAAACTTATGACCATAATTAAGTATTGATTGCTTTTCTTATTACAAACTAATTAAGTAGGCATTTTTTTCTATTTCCAGAACCAACTAATAATCAAAAGTAGATCTTTATTATCAATGACATTTGGTTAATTAACTAACTCAGAAACATTATTTTTTTTTTCTTAAGTTAGGCAATTTGTATTAAATTTCAAAAAGAGAGAAGCATGACTGTTTTTCCTTTACTACCAGTCTGCCACTTGGGAAGACAGACCAGTAATAGAGATTCAAAACTTTCACATTACTTATCGCTAAAGTAACCAGTCTATCACTTAGACTGAAAAGATAACTAATCAAAATACATGGTCAGTGATTAAACCATCATAGTCAAAATAGTGCTATTACTGAAATTATAAACTAAAATATAAATGAGTAAGCTGACTCACTTGATCATTTCATGTTGTGGGAGAGTCCACCTGGATTGGTGGAGAGTCATTGTCTTCATTAGAGGGAGTGAAGGTGATGTCTGCCTGCTTTTTGGACAAGACACGGAGAAGGTGATGTCTAGCCTTTCAATTTTCAACATCATTTCTGCCATGCAAACCAAGACCTCCTGCTATGTGTTAGATCGTTCAATGAAGACACTTCCAATAAGAGTTTTAATGTGCCAATATAAATGTACTACTTGCACGTAAGAGGTTTGTAGAGACCTAGTTGAGGTTCCTATTTTGAGAACCCATTTGCTAGTCTCTCTTTCAATATGCTGGTCAGGAATACAACTACGTTCTTGTCGGACTTCTTCCACTTCGACTATGGTATGCCTGACCACTTCAGGGATTACATCTGCATAGCAAGCCATGTCTCATCTTGTTGTTGCTTGAGCCCGATTTTGTGAGGAGGAAGGTGGAAGAGTGTCATGGCCCGTAGAGGGGCCACCTCTGCCACCCAAGGATAATCTACATCTTGTCGTCTAGGATAGGGAAAGAATAGTCGGGGTAGAGACACAGAGCGAAAAAAGAACTTCCAGTAAAAAGGAGGGAGGTAAATAATAGACCCAAGTGAGTGAGTGAGCATCCAAAGGGATGAACAGAGCAACCTAGGGTTTCAAGGGCTGAAAATCAGGGACGGAGTAGCTGAGGGAGATTACAAGACAAGGGCAATTAGAAGCAGAGAGGATACTACAGAGGATTAGAATTAGGGGAGGGAAAATAAAATTGCTAATAAAAAAGACCTTAAAACTAATAAAAAAGACCTTAAAACAGTGATAGACTCAGAGACTGGCGCGATATTTAAATGACTAAGAAGAAAATCTTGAAATTTGCAATTGAAAATGAGAAACTTGCAATGAAACCAATGAGAACCAGGGTTACCTTAAGACCAGAGTGTTGAATTCTCCACATCCATACCGTGCACCAACAGCACTGAAACCATGAAATTCCATTGAAAATCCACAGACTCGAATTGTGCATGATAACAAGGACATCACTACCAGAGGAAGCTCTTTTGGCTGGGCGCCTAAAGCAGGGTGACCACCCAGACTAGAAAACCCAAAAATCCCAAATGCAACACCATAAAAAGCAATAAGAAGAGAGAGTGAGCAGACCATAGTAAACTAGATTGCTTACAGGCAACCTTCCATGTCACAAGCTTACACCACGTAAGAGACCAATTTAAACTAAATCTTCTCATCCTCAGCTTCTCACACCATTTCTTTCCATAATTCAGCCAACTTCTCGTTGATTCCAAGACAATCATTCTCGAAGTAGGTTTGAATGCCATCTCCCTATATGGCTGTACTTCTAAAGCATCTAACCAACACCAAATAACCATGAATTGATGTTCACACGACTTCACCTATCGTTCCACCACCTGAACATGCTACCAATTACATGCTTTACGCCATCAGGGTGACGTACAGTGCCACTCATTAAAATTGTCGGCTCCCATTTCCATGCTGGGGATCAGATCCCATATCTAGGCACCCTCCTTGAGGGACATAATTCTTGTTGGCAATGTTTTTACATTCAGCTCTTAATGAAGCTGGAATGTTTTGCGACCACTCCATGTCTAGAGGCTCAGTCTTGAAGTTGAGTCCTTCCCTAGGCAATTTATCTGTGCTAGTTTGTTCCCATCCCTTCTAACACATGAGAACATAGGTGTTGCTATTCTTTCTAAAAGATTTGCTACCGTTACAAGACTAGATTTAAGTTGCCAATTGTTTGACTTTGGATGGGCTGCAACCATGCTGCAATATGTTGTCATTTGTATGATGGTTTTAGAGTCGCCGTCTATTACGAGCTTATGTAAGCTTATTCTCTGTTTAGTGATTAAACCTTGTTCCGATGCAGTTAACTCAGCTACATTGTTGCTTTCAATTCCTATATCCCCTGTGCGAATGTGAATTATTTGGACTTGACAAACTCTGAATACTCCTAATCTCGCGGTGTTGAATTTTGTATCTATGGTCAGGACTCGGTCTTCATAATTAATATTTTAGCCCTTCAAAATTTTAAATATAAGACACGTTCTTCGTGTTAGTTTCAAAAGAGGAAAATTTGCAATTTTAAATTTGAATTTTTGGCTCCAAGATGATCAAGTCAGTCGAGCTTCTAGAGGCACCCAGTGTTGCGAAAATCACGATTTAATCTCGATTTTTTCCCAAAAAATATTTTTTGTATTTTTTTTTCTTTTGCATTTTTTAATTTTGCCGATTTTTATGATTTTTTCTTTTCTGGGCCCTCGCCGATTTAATTGTGATCGCGATTATTGCAACATTGGAGGCAACCATTCAGCCTCCCAGAACACTATATATACACCACTTGTTCTCCTCCATGTAATGTCCCTTCCTAAATTAATTTGTCACAAGTATATTTTCTACAGTTTTGACATTTTGGAGACCATGGGACCCACAAAATTTTGGGAAAAGACTTAGAAGGAAAAAGGCAGGCCGTAATGTTTTGTTGGTGGAGCGTGGGGGGCACACACATGAGGGAAAACACACTTAACTAAGGGAGGAATTTAAGGGAGGAATTTGGATAGCCAAGGAGGGAGGTCGAAGAGCTAGATGGAGGGACCAACGTGGGAAAAAGAGGCCCAAGAATTATAAATAGGAGAGGCTTTGCCTCATTTGGGGACCTTTTGCCAATTGAATTCACTCTAGTTGCTCGAGCTACTTAGTTGAGTCACTTTGTTGTTTAGCAACGAGTTTTCCAAGTGGAGAACTCACCCTTTCTTCGGGGGACTTCGAGTGCCACCCTATGGAGGTCAAATCGTACCACTTTGGAGGAGAGCTAGAGGGAATTTAGAGCTTATCACTCAGCCATTTACCCAGCTAATGCGCATTCCAGGAGGAGGCAGGAAGGGAATGCGTGGAGTCATTTCAGGGGTCTTTCGAGCTGCAAATGTCAAGAGAATTTTGGTACAGAAGCTTCTGTGGGATATCAGCGTTTGGGAGGAGATTGAGAGCAGGAGATGGCTGCTTGAAGGCAGTGTGAATTGCAGCATCCAGGGACAGCGCAAGACCCTCTCACTGGGCACATGTGGGAGCTTGTCGGTCGAGTTGTGGAGCAAGAGTTTGTTGGGAGAAATAAGGGGAACCTTGGGGGATTGTAACTCAACATTCTTGGAGTGATTTGGAGGGCTTTCACTATAGTTGCAAGTAGGCTGTAGCTGCAGGAGGACGTATTTGGGGGGTGAATTTCCGGTTTCAAAACCAAGCCAAACCCTTTCTGGGTTTTTGCGGGTTTTGTTTGAGGAGCTTGGAGTTAATTTTGTCGAATTTTCCGAGCATTGAAGGTGGGTTTCTAGTAGTTTCTTTCCAATAGACAGTGCAGTTTTATGGGGCAGCGCAGGGCATCATTGTAGCAGTTGATTCTACCATCTAGGCTTGTCATTTTATCACCTAGGTTTTGTCATGCTTGCCATTGAGGCAAGCCCAGGTGCACTTCTTCCACACTATTGTACTATTGCTCCAATTGCTTAATAAAATGGCACAACTGGTTATCATTTCTGGACTTTACATGGGTGTTCACTGAATGTTTAAATTTTCTGGTGTTGCATTTATTGTTTGCTTTACATATCATTGTTTTTCCTAGTTTGGAACATTACAGTGGTATCAAAGCTCAGATCTTGGCTCAATCGTGGAAGACTTTTCCTATGAACGAGGAGGATAAGCTGAACATTACCTATAGAAGGTAGAGGTACTGGAGCAGGGAAACGGAGTTAGAGATTACGACTGAGGCACGTGGGACAGAAGTGATAGTAGAAGACATGAGAGAGTCCAAGAGTAAGGAGGAAGCAACATTTGATAGCCTCTTTGTAAAGTTTTGTAGATGTTCTATGCTAGTAGCAATTTCACTTTTATTTCAGCAATCATACAAGTAGTTAAGCAAAATGCAGATAGAACATATAAGAAAATCTTACAGAAGACAAATCAGAAACAGGAAAAATGTGTATGTTCGTTTCGGCGGTCAACAGGATGCTTCAACCAGCAAAGTCTCCTTTGGTCAGCCAGCCCAGCATGTGTCACAACAACCCTTCAATCTGTAGATGAGTCAACCCAAGTCAACTCTGCAAAAGTCAACGTTGTCCTGAAAAGTCAACGCAGGGGCAGCAAGCTGAAAGTCAACGCAGCAGCAAAACGATCAACCCTTTGACCTCGATTTTTGTGCCAGGTAGTACGGCCTTCATAAATCGAACCTTCCACAAGTTTGCAGCTTGTTTGGACCAAGCGTTGACCAAAGTCAACGCTGGTCAAAGTTTCTGCGAAACCCTAGCAGCAGCAAATCCGTACTTCAGCTTAGCCGTACAGTTTTTTTCTCTTCGTCCTTCACACGTGTGGCTGAAACTCGTCCTTCTTGGTAGCTCATACTCTAAGATGAGAGGAATATGTGAGTTGTGATGATGATGAAAATCTCTCCAACTTTTCCTGTATATATATCCATCATGAAGGTGTGTGACACATCTGTTGGGCATGCGAGCCTACATTACAAAACTGGCCGACCTTGCACATATAATTTATTAAAAATAATAAATTCAAAATATAAGTTATGCTCATCGGATTAAGACATATTTTATATGGATTTTACACCTCTCAGAAAGAGGAATCCAACAAAAATATTAGCCTCTTAATCTGAGCATCAGAACATGGAGTTTGGACCTAGTTGTCCAAATTTAACACTCCCTCTCAACTAGGGAGAACTCCATCTATTAGTGCAATCAACATCGTCCGTCATCCCGCCGAAACTTGCTTTGCTGGCTTCTTTATTTCAGAACAGAAGTGGGTCAGTCACAAAGACATCATCCCCCGACTGACATAGTCAGTCCAGAGGTCCCAGACCTCACAAATCTTGATCCCGGATCAAGTGGTTGGACCGTGCCATCCTAGATAGAGAGTACGGCAATCTCTGATGCGTCCATCAGTCTTTGCTAATAGTCTCTAACTTTTCCACACCTCATTGGCCAAATGAGAGGTACTTCCCATGAGCCCTGAACTCGATGGGTAGGATGCATACGGGGCACAGAAAATGAGAGGTGAACCAACTCAAAATCACAACGGTGGGGTCCAAGCACACCACCAAGGTTGGCAAGCCTAGCCTTGTGGTTGCCCATAGCTCCAAGAAGCTCTCCCCAAAGCCCCCCAGAGCTCCCAGAGCTCATCGTCCAGCAGGACCCACATCATAGGGTCTTTCCACGACACCAAGACTCTCACGGAAGGTTAGGAACTTGACCTTCCCCAGGGGCTTAGTGAGAATATCCGCGACCTGCTCATCGGTTCCTATATGATCGAGCCTTACGGCGCCTCGCTGTACCATATCCCGGATAAAGTGGTACCTGATATCAATATGCTTGGATCGGTCGTGGAACACAGGATTCTCAGTCATACGAATCCCACTCTGATTATCACAGAGTATCACAGTGGTATCTAGCACATGTCCCAACAGCTCACTAAAGAGCTTCCGCAACCAAACTGCTTCACAACAGGCCATACTAGCAGCAATGTATTCGGCCTCCGCGGTGCTCAAAGCCACCGACTTCTGCTTCCTGCTCATCCATGAGATCGAAGCAGAACCAAGATTGAAGCAGCATCCAGATGTGCTCTTACGATCCACCACACTGCCAGCCCAATCGGCATCAGTATATCCACGGAGTATCACACTCCCAGCAGTGTATCTCAGCCCATGGTTTATCGTGCCCCGAAGATATCTCAAAAGATTCTTGGCACCAACCCAGTGAAAATGATGAGGCTCAACCATCTGTTGACTCAAAGTGTTCACTGCAAAACATATGTCCGGACGGGTGTTCACTAAGAACATCAAAGCTCCTATGAGTTGACGCTACTCAGTAGGATTGGCCAAGATAGGCCCAGCAGCGCTGCCACTCAACTTTTTAAAGTTGAGTTCCATCGGTGTCGACACGGACTTACAGTCCACCATTCCAAATCTTTCCAGAAGCTTCACAATGTATTTTCCTTGAGAAAGGAAAATCTCTCAAGGTCTCTGCCAGACCTCCAGGCCTAGGAAGTAGTGCATCAGTCCTAGGTCCTTCATCTCGAACTCAGCAGCGAGCTCCCTCTTACATTGATGAATGAGAGGGTCAGCACCTATCAGGAAGAGGTCATCCACATACAGCACTAGAATGAGAGGCTTCCCCTGCACAACCTTGAAGTAAAGGTTCGGATCAGCATTACTTCGAGTGAAGCCCAGCTTCATCAAGTAACTATCCATCCTCTCGTACCAAGCTCTGGGTGCTTGCTTTAACCCATAAAGGGCTTTCTTCAACCTGCAGACATAAGTGTCTCGATCTTGAACTTCAAATCCCAGAGGTTGTTCTACATACACCTCTTCCTTTATTGCACCATGCAGAAAAGCGGTCTTGACATCCATCTGATGAAGACTCCATCCTTGTGTAGCGGCAAGGGCTATGATTGATCGGATGGTGGTATATCGTGCCACAGGTGCAAATATGTCATCATAGTCAATTCCTTCCTTTTGAGAGAAGCCACGAGCAACAAACCTTGCCTTGAACTTTTCAGCACTCCCATCAGATCCATGTTTGATCCTGTAGAGCCATTTCGCGGTGACAACAGATTTGTCCTTCGGTCTCGGGACCACATCCCAGACATCATTCTTCATTATGGACTCATATTCTTCGTGCATAGCATCCTTCAAAACTTGATGCTTTACGGCTTCCTCAAAAGATCCAGGTTCAGATTGTACAATAGTACTCATGGCAGCTAGATACCCTTGGTATCTACACGGCTTCTTGCTTTCTCGAAATGTTCCCCTTGGGGCAGCATGACCCTCAGCATCTTCGAGGGTGTCCCTGAGCCATGATGGTCTCTTTCCTAGTGAAGGGGTTGGATCAATAGGGTCCATTGGCCCTTCAATATCAGGCATAGTCTCATCCTGGGGTTCTTCCAGGTTTCCAGGTCTTTCTTCATGATTTTCTTCAGATCTAGGAAGATCTACTACTTTCTTCAGGGAAGCATCTTCGTCAAAAGTGACATCATGGCTTATCTCTACTTCCCTTTGACCCGGTACATAGACTCTATATGCCTTAGAAGTCTCACTGTAGCCCACAAACATTCCTTTCTTCCCAGTAGCATCCAGCTTACTTCTCTTTTCTTTCGGCACATGAAAATAGACGGGACATCCAAAAATTCTGAAATGTGAGACATCAGGTTTCTTACCAGAGAAAACCTCTTCGGGAGTTTTGGAGTCCAAAGCGGAATGAGGGCATCGGTTTTGAATGTACACAGCAGTATTTGCAGCTTCTCCCCACAGAAACTTTGGTAGATCCTGGTCACATAGCATGGCACGGGCAGCTTCCACAATAGTTCTATTCTTTCGTTCAGCAACACCATTCTGCTCAGGAGTATATGCAGTGGTAGTCTCCCTCTTAATGCCAGCTTCTCTGCAAAAGTCTTTGAACTCATTTGACTCATATTCAGTGCCATTGTCAGTCCTCAAAATCTTGATCTTCTTTTTGGTCATATTTTCCACCAAGGCTTTGAATGTACGGAACCACATGAAAGCCTCATCCTTCTTCTTCAAGAAATATATCCAGGTTTTGCGAGAGAAGTCATCGGTAAATGTCATATAGTAAGAACATCCCCCCAGGGATGTTACAGGCAACATACCAGAAAGATCAGAATGGACCAGTTGCAATATCTCAGATGTCTTTGTGACACTTGAGGGGAAAGAAGGTCCCCTTGTTATGTTATATTTTTCAGCACAGCCCTTACATACACCTTCCTTGCTTCGGGAAGGGCTTTCCAAATCTACGGTGCCATAGTTCGGTTTGTCGGATAGTATCACAAGTCATAGCTCCCAACGGACTCCCTCCAACCTGATAGAGTGTACCAACCCTAGAACTAATTGAGATAGCTTCCTTGAAGCTCTTCTTCCACATGAGCACCTTTCCATCAGAGAAAGTTACATTGAATCCTTTGTCTTCCATGGCAGATACAGACACAAGGTTCTTCTTCAATTTGGGTACATAGAGTACATCTTGTAGACGAAGGACTTGTCCTTGAGACAAGTGGAGGGTCACAGTCCCGGTCCCTTTCACAGGATAAGTGGCATTATCCCCAAGGATAATTTCTAGATTAGTATCCCTTTCAACCATGTCGGAAAGTGCTTCCTTGAATCCGGTGATGTGTCTTGAGGCACCACTATCGATTAGCCAGACATCCATAGTGTCGGGCGGAGATGCAGCTGAGAGAGCAGATACCAGAATATACTCATTTCTTTTATCAACAACATTAGACTCCTCATACCTGGTATTTCTAGACCTCTTAGAAGGTTGATGGTTTCCTCCAAAGTGTGCCTTCCTCTTTCCTTTGGATTTGTCATTTCTTCGATTCCCATTTCTTCGGTTGTTGTTGTTATCGTCACTATCGGGAGAATCCTTCTTGAAGGGGCATTCTCTAGCATAGTGTCCAGGCCTATGGCAGGTGAAACATTTACCCTTCTTTTCTTGAGTCTTTGTCCTTCTTTTGTCCTTAGAACCACCAGAGTTCTTCTTTCGGGAATGAGCACCATAGGCAGCATTTCTTTCATTATCAAATTCCTTGATCCTTGTTTCTTCTTGCATACATCTTGACAGAAGCTCATCAAAGTTAGGAATGGTATTATTGTTGAGAATAGTAGTTGTGAATACTTGCCATTCATATGGAAGTCCTCCAAGTGCGGTGAGAACCATCTCACGATCAGCTATTATTTCCCCAATCGCTAGCAGATTGTTCCTGGTTTCGGTCAACTTCAGAAAGAAAGTTTGAACAGACTCATCTCGGCCCTTCTTCATATTCTTCAACTTGTTCTTGAGGAATAGCACTTGGTTCACATTGTTTACTTGAAACATAAGAATCAATTTGTCATACATCTCCTTGGATGTGCCTAGTTCAGATATGTAGGCAACCAGACTCTTATTTATGGATTCCCTGATCAGCAGCTTTGCTTTGATTTCTCCCTTCTTATACTTGTTTCTAACAGTAGCAGAGGCATTTGATGGAGGTTCTTGAATCCTCCCTGTCACATGATCCAGGAGATCATGATCTTCTAATTTAAGATCTAATATCATCTTCCAGGGATGGAAGTCATCACTTCCAGTCAGCTTGTCATTCTCCTTGAATTCAAGACTAGTGGAACCCATTTCCTCCGATGATGATTGCTATAGATTGAGTTTGTCTTAACCTTGCTCTGATACCATGTAAAGTTTTGTAGATGTTCTATGCTAGTAGCAATTTCACTTTTATTTCAGCAATCATACAAGTAGTTAAGCAAAATGCAGATAGAACATATAAGAAGATCTTACAGAAGACAAATCAGAACCAGGAAAAATGTGTATGTTCGTTTCGGCGGTCAACAGGATGCTTCAACCAGCAAAGTCTCCTTTGGTCAGCCAGCCCAGCATGTGTCACAACAACCCTTCAATATGTAGATGAGTCAACCCAAGTCAACTCTGCAAAAGTCAACGCTGTCCTGAAAAGTCAACGCAGGGGCAGCAAGCTAAAAGTCAACGCAGCAGCAAAACGGTCAACCCTTTGACCTCGATTTTTGTGCCAGGTAGTACGGCCTTCATAAATCGAACCTTCCACAAGTTTTCAGCTTATTTGGACCAAGCGTTGACCAAAGTCAACGCTGGTCAAAGTTTCTGCGAAACCCTAGCAGCAGCAAATCCGTACTTCAGCTCAGCCGTACAGTTTGTCCTCTTCGTCCTTCACACGTGTGGCTGAAACTCGTCCTTCTTGGTAGCTCGTACTCTAAGATGAGAGAGGAATATGTGAGTTGTGATGATGATAATAATCTCTCCAACTTTTCCTGTATATATATCCATCATGAGGGTGTGTGACACATCTGTTGGGCATGCGAGCCTACATTACAAAGCTGGCCGACCTTGCACATATAATTTATTAAAAATAATAAATTCAAAATATAAGTTCTGCTCATCGGATTAAGACATATTTTATATGGATTTTACACCTCTCACAAAGAGGAATCCAACAAAAATATTAATCTCTTAATCTGAGCATCTTAATATGGAGTTTGGACCTAGTTGTCCAAATTTAACACTCTTGAAGGCCCTAAGTGATCTAGCTAAGGGGCAGAAGAAGATGTTGGAAGAGGTCAAGCAGCAAAATAGGGACAAGAGCAGTCATCATGATTTCCTATTTGGGGAGACTTCAAGGGCCTCTCAAGAATACGACCACCCTTCACCGGCCACTCACCCACTGGCTTTTAGTGGGCCAAATAGGACCATGTTGCCTACTTTCTTGCCATTAGCACCTAGTGAGCAAGGTGGGCCGGATTGTGAAAATTCTTGGATCTAACAATCTCAAGAATCCTACTGCTACCAACTGAATTTACTACTCCTATTTTGTAAATTACATTACAGAATTAATTCAGATTTTTCATGAATTATTGCAATAAATTACTGAAGCAGCCTACACTTAATACTTTATGATTCTGAAACAAGGAAACTGAACAAAGAAAAAATCACACATACGACACCTATATTTTGGACTAAATCATCGAAAAAACCCAATGCGGGAAAACCGGTGCAGCAGATCTAAGGGTTTGTATTATTAAGCAGTAGCAATTTCTGAATACATTATTGCATACCTCAAGGGTTATTCAGTTACAGAGAGAGAAATATTGGCAGAAAGAATGTGAGTTTTACCTCACTCAATCACTGGAATTCCAATTGATCCAGTCACTGGATGAGGTGCCCCTGGCAGGCTCTGTGCAGTCCATGCGTCACCCTCTATGGGCACTGTGGCACCCCACCTATGGATCGATCTGACTCCTGAAATCTCAAATCTCAGCCTCCTAGTCTCACATCCCGGCTCACGACTTCTAGAACTGATCCAACAGAAAAATCTCGGAAACCCTCTCAGCGACTGTGTAGCGTCTGCGTGCCTTTGCACTGGCTCTGCGTCAGCCTGTCTGGCTCTACATTGGCTATGCTAGACGTCTCTCTGCCTCTCTCTGCTGATGATTCTCCGGCTGATAAAATTCTCTGCCCCTCACTATGCTGGAATCACTTAGATCTGATCTTCGTCTGAGCACTGCTCCATCAGAAGAATTCGATCACTAGATTCACTCGGTGTGTCTTTCCAAATGACCCTCAAGCCTTCCTTTATAATCACTCTTTGAGAAATCAATGGCCAAGATTAGATCTCTAATCAAGAGCTAAGATTACAACTTGACTTGATCTTCACTTTTTCTATATCATTTTCACTCTGTTTTATTAATACCCTTTAATTATTTAATTTCCCTAAGTTTAGACTTAGGGTCCCCATTAAAATAATTAATTTTTACAATAAAGCATATTCCGAGTGGAATTTTCACAAATGGTTTCTGGGTTCTTTGGAATACCAGTGCCTAAGCCTCTCCACAAATTTTGAGACTTAGAGCACTTTCGATGCTACCAAAAATCAACACGGATGACCAAATTCCTATGCGAGATCATTTCAGAGTGGCAATCCATGGGGGGAGATTTCAAGGCAACCTTGTCCTTTAGAGACAATTTCCAGCTCAAACAAAATGAGAAGGGAAGGTACAGTGGAGGACCGAGCACACAAAGTTCAGAGTTGCAGCGTACTATTGGGAGGATGTATTTCCCCACAAATGATGGCACTACCAAGTGCACAGCTCGAGGTTGGGTGGAGAAGTTGGATACCTATTTCTAGCTTAATCGGATGATGGGGGTGGAAGCCATCAAAATGGCTACCTTGTGTTTGGGGGGGAGGCTATATGATTGGTGGTTTCATGACTTGTCCACCTTGGGGCATGCAAGCGTGACCTCCTATGAGGATTTCACACGAAGAGTGGTGGAGCGTTTTGATAGGAGGGACCCGAAGGCTCACTTCAGGGAGTTGACCCAACTTAGGCAGATTGGTCACCCAGAGCACTACATATCGGAGTTTCTGAGGGTTTCAGTTATGGTACCAGACTTGTCCAATTCCTGGAGAGTGTACACATTTATAGAGGGGTTACTCGAGCCATTGCGAGGACTAATGACGTCTCACAAACCCTCTACCTTGCAGGAGGTTGTGACTTGTGCCAGATATTTACAGGGGGCAATCCCCAACGAGTTGTCTTTAGTGAGACTTTTTGGAAGCTTTTCCAGTGTGTTTTTCCGGTCTAATTTCTCTAAAATCCTGCAGGAATTATTGAAATCACAAGCTTGATGGGTAACCCCTACACAATTGAAGTGCCCTAGGGTTTTTCAGGGTGCTGAATCCATATATACAGTCAAAAAACCAATTTAAATAACACAAAGCAAGATTTCACCTCAAATTTTTCCGCCGGATTCTAGCACCGGAAAGTCCAAAAATTCGCACTAAAGACAACTCCCAATCCCCAAGATTAGAGTGCCCATTCCATCACAGACTCTTGTCCCATAGAAGGGGAGTGACACTAGGCCTCCACATCGAGCAGCCCTAGGCCATGGGCAATTAGATGAGTAGACTAGGAAAGACCTTCGGAGGAGGAAATTATGCTTTACTTGTTAGGAGCCATGGGCACCAAGCCACCGGTGCACAGCAAGCAAGGCCCACTATATCGAGGTCTTCTCGGATAGTGACCAGGAGGATGATGTGGAGTTGGGAGTATGGCGGAGGAGATAGCGAGGGGCAGGCAGAGAGGGGGCCACCACCCCCACCATATGGGGGACGACCTTTCGCACCATTTGGGGGAGTCCTCGCTTCTTTGTGTGGGATTCCCAAATTTTTTACCTTGAGTATTCGAGGCACAATGCAGGGACAGTGTGTCTCAGTTCTGTTAAACAATGGGGCCACCCACAAATTCATTGATGCTCAGATGGTCCAAAGGAGGGAAGGGGTATCACTACAACGGAGTTCGAGGGGTTTCCAGTTCTGGTGCCTGGGGACAAGTCTATGCAGTGCACCCAGTATGTTCTCGCTTTGACGGTAACCATGGGGAACTACTCGATGACAGATCATTTCTTTGTTGTGGATGTACCTGACACCAACGTAGTGATGGGTGTCCAGTGGCTCTACTCCCTTGGTCGAGTCACCACTGATTGGAGGAGATTGGAGATGGAATTCACGGGACCAGATGGCAAATTGGTATTCCTTCGAGGTATGTATTCATATCCTCCATAGACAATCTCAGCGCATAGGATGGAGGCTAACTTGAGGCATGGGAACATAGCATGGGCATTGGAGTTGAGGATTTTGGAGGTTGGGGGACAGCCCAAGCCACCACATCCAAACATACAAGCCATCTTGGACAAGTACCTGATAGTGTTTGGGGACATTCCACCAAGGCAGCCACCTGACAGGGGGTTTGAGCACCACCATTGAGCTATAGCCTGGGGTGCAGGCAGTTACCATCGCTCCTTATAAGCATCCCAAGGCCTATAAGGATGAGATTGAGTGCCAAGGTCACATTAGGCCAAGTTCTAGTCCCAACGCTTCCTCAGTTGTTCTAGTGAAGAAGAAGGATGGCAATTTGCGCATGTGCATCAATTACAGGGCGCTCAACAAGAAGACTCTGAAGAACCGCTACACCATCCCACGCATTGATGAGTTGATGGACTAGCTTAGAGGAGCCAAGTACTTCTCTAAGATAGATTTGTGGTCGAGGTACCACCAGATCACGGTGAGGGATCAGAACATCCCTAAGATGGCTTTCAGGTGCCGCTATGGGCATTTTGAGTTTTTGGTTATGCCCTTTGGGCTAACCAATGCACCTGCCACTTTCTAGTCATGTATGAACCATGTATTCCGTAGGGAGTTACGGAAGTTCGTATTGGTGTTCTTCGATGACATCTTGATTTACAGCAGGACGTGGGAGGAGCTTTTGCAGCACCTGGAGGTGGTGTTGCACATCTTGGAGGAGCACCAATTTTATGCCAAGTTGTCCAAGTGTGAGTTTGGTTTGACTGAGATGCTCTACTTGGGACACATTATTGGTGCAGATGGAGTAAGAGTACATGAGGAGAAGATCAAGGCCATTTGGGATTGGCCCGTGCCTCGGGATGTGACAGAGTTGAGGGGATTTCTGGGCATATGCACCTACTACTGAAAGTTCGTAAAGGGCTTCTCACAATTGGTTGCTCCCCTCATGGATCTGACCAAGAACGAGGCATTTGCATGGACCGATGGGCACAATTAGTGTTTGATCGCCTTAAGGAGGTGATGAGTAGTTGGCCAGTTTTGGCACTCCCGGATTTCACTCAATCGTTCACCTTCGAGTGCGATGCATCAGGTGAGGGGGTTAGCACAGTATTTTCTCAGAATGGACACCCCATCGCTTTCAAGAGCCAGAAGCTCCTTCCGCATGAGAGGTTGTATTCTATTTATGTTGGCCATAATGCATGCGTTGGCCAAATTCCGGCAGTATTTGGTGGGCAACAGGTTTCGGGTTAAGACAGATCACAATAGTCTTCACCACTTAATGGGGCAGCAGGGCCTCAATGACAGATAGTAGAGGTGGGTCAGCAAGGTGCAGGCCTACGATTTTGACATTGAGTATGTCAAGGGCAAGCACAATGTGATAGAGGATGCACTATCCAGGAGACTCGTGGCCCTTTCACTCATGAACATTTGCCATGATTGGAAGGCATAGTTGTGGGTTGCGTACTCCAAAGATCGACAGGTTTGTGAGATCTTGGAGGGTACACACACAGATGAGCGCTACAAAGTGATGGTTGAGGTCATATACTACAAGGGGTGCATATTTTTTGTGTCGAGTTCACAGTTGAGGGAAAGGACCCTCCATGCAGCTCATGATTCCCCATTATCTAGGCACCAGGGGTTCAGGATGACGTATATAACAGTCAGGGACTGTTTCACCTGGAAGGGCCTCAAGGGGGATGTATTGAGATATGTGCAGGAGTTTGAGGCCTACTAGAGAAACAAGGGGGAGTTGACCCATCCAGTTGGGTTGTTGCAGCCACTCCCCATCCCTAAGCAGAAATGGGAGAGTATCTCCATGGATTTCATCACGGGGCTCCCAGCAAAGCAGGGCAAGTATTGTATTTATATGGTGGTAGACTGGCTGACCAAATATGCTCACTTCTTCGCCATACCAACCTGGTATTCAGCATCACAGGTGGTCGAGTTGTTTCTCAAAGAGGTCTTTCGCTTGCATGGACTCCGTAAAACCATAGTCAGTGACAGAGACAGTCAGTTCATGGGGGCATTTTAGCAGGAGCTTTTCAGATTAGTGGGCACTGAACTCACCCCAAGCACGAGTTACCATCCGCAGACCGACGGTTAACAAATGGTTGGAGGGCTACCTTCGGAAATACGCGACCAGGCAACAAAGAGCATGGATTGGTGGTTGCATCTAGGCAAGTACTGCTACAACACCACCCATCACATGTCCATCGGTATGTCACCCTTATGTGCCTTATATGGTTATGATGCTTTGTCTTTTGCTGACATTGTTTTTGGAGACAGTTGGGCCCCAAAGGCCAAAGATTGGATCTAAGAGAGCTAAGACATCCTCAAGGCTCTCAAGGATAACATATTGACAGCTCAAAATCAACAGATAGGCACAGGATTGCGAGGCAGTTTGAGGAGGAGGACTTGGTTTTTCTGCGGCTACAACCATATCGCTAGTCCACATTGAAGCAGAAAGGGGCCAAGAAGCTACAACCACGTTTTTATGGGTCATATAGGGTGATTAGGAGAGTTGGGGAGGTGGCTTATGAGTGTTGTACAGGGTGATTAGGAGATTTGGGGAGGTGGTTTATGAGTTAGAGCTTCCCCCAGGGAGAAAAATCCACGTCTTTCATGCTGCATGCCTCAAGAAGGTGTTGGGGCAACAGGTGACAGCAGCTATGGAGTTGCCTCCACTTGATGATGAGGGGCATATGGTTCTGGAATCGTAAGTCATCCTGGAGACTAGGGAGAGGAAGCTGAGGAGCAGAACTATCAGGGAGTATTTGGTACATTGGAGGAGCTTACCGGATGAGGATGCCAGTTGGGAAGGTGAACACATACTTGAGCATCTAGCGCTGAAGTTGCATGGGGACAAGCAACATTTGGGAGGTGAGGACTATAATGTCCCTTCCTATATTAATTTGTCAAGAGTTTATTTTCTACAATTTTGAAATTTTGGAGACCATGGGCCCCACAAAATTTTGGGAAAAGACTGATGAGGAAAAAGGGAGGTCGTAATGTTTTGTTGGTGGAGCGTGGGGGCCACATGCACAAGGGAAAAAAGCACTTTCCTAAGGGAGGAATTCAGATAGCCAAAGAGGGAGGTCGAAGAGATAGATGGAGGGGCCCACATGGGAAAAGGAAGCCAACGAATTATAAATAGGAGAGGTTAAGCCTCATTTGGGGATCGTTTACCAATTGAACTCACTCTAGTTGCTCGAGTTGCTTAGCCAGGTCACTTGTTGTTTAGCATCGAGTTTTCCAAGCGAAGAACTCACCCTTTCTTCGAGGGACTTCGAGTGCCACCCTAGGGAGGTCTAATCGTACCAATTTGGAGGAGAGCTGGAGGGGATTCAGAGCTTATCACTCAGCCATTTACCCAGCTAGTGCGTATTCTAGGAGGACGTAGGAAGGGAATACGTGGAGTCATTTCAGGGATCTTTCGGACTGCAATTGCCAAGAGAATTTTGGTATAGAAGCTTCAGTGGGATATCAGTCTTTGGGAGCATTTTGAGAGCAAGAGGTGGCCGCTTGAAGACAGCACGAATTGCAGCATCCAAGGATGGCACAAGAGCCTCTCACTGGGCACACGTGGGAGCTTGTGGGTCGAGTTGTGGAGCAAGAGTTAGCTACGCGAAATAAGGGGAACCTTGGGGGAATGTAATTCAGCATTCTTGGAGTTAATTGGAGGGGTTTCACTGTAGTTGCAGGCAAGCCCTATTTTTCAGCAGCTACAGGAAGACGTGGTATTTGGGGGCCAAATTTTGGGGGTCAAAACCAGGCCAAACACTTTCTGGGATTTGGCGCGTTTTGTTTGAGGAGCTTGGGTTAATTTTGTGGAATTTTCTGAGCACCGAAGGTGGGGTTTCTAACAGCGTCTTTCCAGCAAACAATGCAATAATCTGGGGCAGTGTAGGGCATCATTGTAGCAGCTGATTCTACCATCTGGGCTTGTCATTTTATCACCTAGGTTTTGTCACACTTGCCATTGAGGCAAGCCCAGGTGCACTTCTTCCACACTATTGTACTATTACTCTAATTGCTTAATAAAATGGCTCAACTGGTTATCATTTATGGAATTTACATGGGTGTTTATTAAATGTTTAAATTTTCTGGTGTTGCATTTATTGTTTGCTTTGCATATCACTGTTTTTCCTAGTTTGGAACATTACACTCCACAAGACACAATTCTGATCTCACAAGAAAAGATATCTTTTTCTCATCTAAGCAAAGGAGACAAGACGCAAAAAGCCGAGTTTTTTAAGCAAATGCATAAAATCGAGTTTCTGAAGCAAACGCAGAAAGTTGAGTTTCTGAAGCAAACGCAGAAAGTCGAGTTACTGAAGTAGACATAGAAGGCCGAGTTTTCGGGTAGACCTTTTTGGGTTGACGGAATTTCTAGGCAGGCATTTTGACTAAGATTGACTTGGGTTTTGCTATTGGTCAAGTTGACTTTATTTCGACTATAAGGAACAGATGTATCTCTTGTTGAAATGAATAATTTCTCTAAGGAAAAGGTCGTTGGGTTTTTCCTTCAGTGGGTTTTCCCAAGGTGAATCTTGTGTTGTTCTTCTGCATCATTGTCTCATTGTGATCTTTAATGCCCTACTACTTTTTATGGTTGAATTTCTGAAGTATAAATGCTTGATGATTAACTGGAAGTGCTAAAGATAATCTCTACATCATTTGATGTAATTATCAGTTTTCAGAAATTAGTGTTTGTATCTATTGCACTTGAAAAATCAAGAAGCAGGACCCGGATTGCCATTTGAAGCCCTGTAACCCACCAAAAGCGGATACCCCTAAGAAAACTCTTCTCCTGATCATCTTCTTCAAATCGGCAGCCAGCAACCCCTGACAGCCACCTTGTATCTTATGTGATATGCCATTTCATCTCCACCACCTGCATCAGCCATATGTTTCCTTGCCCATTTGTCAAAAGCATATGTTAGAAGGTTTAAACAGAAAAGTAAGTTAAAGTATCCAAAGTGGAGTTTTTTATTATATGTTGCTTAGAGTTTGAGATAGATAAAAGCAGAGGTTGTAACTTGTTGGAATGTGGTTGTCATTGATGTCAACACAAGCAGCACCAGATGATACCCTGCCTTTGTTGATCAAAATGACATGGCAATTCCTGGTGTTTCAAGTCAAGATGATTTCGATGGTATGTGGCATGCCACGAGAGCCTTTTCCATTTGAGAGATATTCTTGTTTGAAGTTGAAGCCCACAGCTTGTGGGCAAAAACCCCAAAGGGTGATGATGTGGCACCTCTTCCTTGGCCAAGACAAATGATCATGCCATGATGAGGCCCCTCACCAAGACTTAAAACAATATTTCTTGTGGCAAAAGGATAATTGTGAATATTTGTTTTCTAAATCAAGGGCATGTGAGGGTTTTGTAGTTCAAAATTTTTAAAAACCCACAAAGGGGTTTTTCCCTCCAACTTATTTGAATTTCAAAAGGTCAATCTCCCTCCGAAAAGGAATTTAACTGCCTATAGGATCCCTTCCAAAAACAATAAAAGGGCATGAAATCTCTCTCCTAAGTTATGCAATTAAATGAATATCTTTTGAAGAACTAAATCACTAATTCGGCCCCTGTGGAGGATTGTTGGATCAGACGAGAGGGTTTTGGTTTTGTGGTTTTGGAATGGTCTTGGGCTTCATTGCTTTTCTTTTGCAGAAGAATCTCGGTCTTCAGCAAGGCTTCAAATTTGGATACAAGGGTTATGATTGAGGTGAAATTGCAGTGATCTGAATAGCATGGGATCTTTTCACATCAAACTTTGAAATTGCCAAACCCGTATCCTTTTGTGGAGGACTCTGAAGTGATTGCAGATTGTTTTAAGGGTCTGTTTTTCTTCTGCGGCTTTTCTAGGAAGGAAGGTAACAATTAGTCCCTGCAGTCATCATGCCATGAGATTTTGCTGGACAATTATTAATGGCTCTCTGTGGTTAAAGGTAAATCTCTATGCAAATCTGAAGCAATTCAAAGACCTTTAATCCTAAAACTTTCGGCCCATTCTGGAAATTACATTGGTGTTGGTTGAGGGTTCTTGGCCTTTGTTCAAGTCCTATTCTCTGCAGTTGGTTTTGGCATACAAAAGTTACTTAATAACATAAACAGTCTGGACTCTGAACCTCCTTTCTTGTGCGGCCATGACTACTCTTTGAAGGAATTCCTTTGGAAGATTATTTGTGATCATCTGAATCTGTCCTGAAGGTTTGTGATTCTGTCCTAAGAACAGCAAAAAAGTATACAGGACTGCCGTCTATAATACAAAGCACATCTTGAAGTTGGTTTCTGAAGTTCATCATGTTTGTAGCCTCTTAAGGCATATTTTCAGTGCAAGAAGGGCCAGATCATCATACCTTAGGCTGCGTTGGCAATTCTGTAACAATCATGGTTGTTCTCTGCTACAATCAGTCCACTGTTTATTGAGGATCCTAGCGTAAATATACATCAGAACCTACAGTTCCAGATCAAACCAACTTGTGCAGTCCTAGACACATAACTGTCTTGAAGCAGTTACAGCAGTAGACGATGGACATTTATGGTCATTTCTGAGGTACGTAAGAAACCCTAACCAGTAAGGTAGAGTTGATGTTAAGGTAGAGTTGTTGTGAAAAATTTACTCTTGTAGACATATCAAGTTGTCAATTTGAGCAAGGGTTTCAATATATACAGTTTGGATCTTAAAAGGAGGCTCCAGCAGTAAGATCTGTGATAGCAACAGTTTTATCAAGGTTTTACAGTGGCAGACAATAATAAATAACTTGTGACGTAAAGTCTGGATGGCAGTAGCAGGGTTTCATTTGCACAGCAGCTAAGGTTTTTACTTTGCAGACTTTTGGATGTGTATTAGCATTGGCTTCATGATCAGCAGTTTCATTGGCATCATCATTGACTGCAGTACGGACAGAGGTACAGTGACTTTAAAGGGCAATGATTGAATAATTGCAAGAATATTTGATACAGCAGTTCCTTCACTGTTCAGCAGTATTGTTGCAGCGGGCCTATCATAATGCAGTAAGTCTTCAGGGAGTCATTTGATAAAAGATCTAATTGTAAGGGTTTTATTGTTGGGATTTTACTGTATCATTATATTGTAAATGGGCCATTGTCCATGGTACAGGAGCCCAAAATAGTTTGAAGAAGTCAATTCATTTTAAGTGGGACATTGTCCTTGGTACGGGAGCCCACAGTTGTGTGTCAAACTCGTTATCATTTCAGGGTGGTCGGGTGGTGCTAGGCAGGTGGTTGAAGTCACCTTCAGGTTGGAGTCTGAAAACCCTTCAGGGTGGTAGGGTGGCGCTAGGGCAAGTTGGAGCTTGCTAGGGTGTTAGAGCATCCTTTCAGTTGCTGCTGATAAAACAGGGCGTTGGAGCGCCCTCCCAGTTGGAGTTGGAAAATTGAATGTTTTTCTAGATTACTAGGGAGTTGGGGCTTCCCTTTCAGTTGGAGCTGAAGCATTTAATGTACTCACAAAAATATTAGAAAAGCGTTCGGTGGTTTTTGTCTCAAAGGGGTTTCCACCTAAAAATTCTGGTGTCTACTGTCTATGGCTTGTTTATGCTTTGAATTGATGCTGAAGTTTAATTAATGCTCTGAAAAGATAAATTAATTACTAATTGCAAAGAAATATTGATTCACCCCCCTCGCAATGTTTCCAATTGAGGTCGCTTGAGCAGAACCATTGCAGTAGAATATTTGGCAGTGTTTATGCTACAGTCAGGAATTTAACGACTTGATGAGCAGAAGGCATTGATTGAAAAGGATTGACAGCATAGTGACGCAGAGAACCTTAGCAAAAGCTGATTTGATTATTGAAGCAGAGTTTGTATTGGAATGTCCAGCTTGGATACGATCTGATACAGACAAGTATTTGTTGGATGCAGCTAGGGTTTTGGAACATGCAGGGGTATGGCTGAACTATTGATATGTAGAGAGAGCACGATGTATTGAGTAGTTAAGAGCATTGGCTTTTTATCGTAGAGACACAGTTGAGCAGAGTTTTGATTTTTTATCAATGAGCAGAAGTTGTGTCGCAGTTTATTTTATATTGATTTTAAGCACAGGTAGATTTAGCATGAAAATTGTAAAACGTGGTCCGCTGGCTAATCAAGGTGGCAGGGTGGTGTGAGGCTTGAGAGAGGAGTCTCCTTCAGGTCGAAGCCTGAGAATACTTCAGGGAGGCAAGGTGCTGCTAGGACAAGTTGAAGCCTGGACAGGGTATTGGAGTGTCCTTTCGGTTGCAGTTGCAAAACAGGGCGTAGGAGCATCCTTCAGATTGGAGTAGGCTTGCGGGGAGCGGCTCCTCCCCTCTCTCAGTCGCCCCTGGAGCGCGCTCCCTTCAGAAGCGACATGGGGAGCAAAATTTTCACTCCCAAGCCTTTTTTGCAATTTTTTTTTGCAAAAACATTCCAAATGCATTTTTTTTCAAAGAAACAATAATTTTTTAGTGGGGCAACCTAATGATCAAACCTATGGCCCTAGTATTGATATGTGATTCATGGTAATGTTAAATTCTTAAAGTAAAGGTGACATTCTCCTTAATCTTCATTTTCATCTTTTTACTTAAACTTTTAACATTACCATGAAATGATCCAAGATGTTTGAGAGTGTTTTCAACCTCATTGGATTTCATAGGGAGAAAGTAGAATTTTAGATCTCATTCAAAATCCAGCAGACTTATCAGTTTTTCAGGATTTCAAGATTGGGGGGATCGCAATGTTTCCATTGGATTTTGTCATGTATTAGGGCATGGAACTCATATTTAATCAAGAGCACCAATCCCTCTATGTAACTTGATGTTAGTGACATTGGTTGTCGAACTCCTCTATCATGACCCTATTAAAAATGTACCTATCACTCAAACAAAATCTTGACTTAACATGCTATGTTTTTTCTATCTTATGTTAATGCTTAGAGGGTGATATTAATGACAAATATCCCTATACAGATCCATAGGTAATGACAAAGATACCTCTAGATATTAATGCTTAGAGGGTGATATTACTAACAAAGATCCTGATTTTCCAACAACACTCAAAAATTAGACATTTCTCATGGCGGCAAGAGGCCCAAGCATTAGCAATAGATAATAGATTTACTTGTCTTTTTTAGTTTCTAGTAGCTTTTATAATTGTTGACTCTTTCATATTTATTATGATATTTTTTGTAAACAATATATGACAATTTAAGTTTGAAGTTTGAAGTTGGAAATTATAACTCATTGGTAATGAATTATGAATATGATGCTTTGTGAAAGTTGAAAATTGTTTCATTTCATTTCATTTTATAACATTTCATTTCATGTTAGAATTTTTATATAATTTTGGTGATCAATGATGATAAATGTTATGCATTGAATTTTGAAAGCTTGAAACTTTAAGATTGATGAATCATGGGACTCGATATGTTGTATGTTACTAACTTGTGGACGTGGTTGATGAAGATTATAACTTCTAGACAATTGATGTTATATGGTTCAATCTATGCTTTTATGCTTTTTATATCTAATTCATAATTCTACATGCTTTTGTTGACATATATGCATCAAAATATTTTAAAATATATATTATATAAAAATTTGCTCTTGATTCGCTCCCGAACTGGGAGCTTTTGAAAATGTCTCTCCCTGCTCCCGCTCCCTACTCCCAAGTAACCTTGGATTGGAGCATGTAAACTAGGGCATTGGAGCGTCCTTCTTGTTTCAACTAGTAAATAGGGTGTTGGAGCGTCCTATAGGTTGGAGCCTGTAAACTAGGGGGTTGGAGCCTCCCTCAATTGGAGCTGAAAATATTACTGTACATTTTATTAAAGACAAATATTAAGAAGCGTTCAATTGGAGCTGAAAATATTACTGTACATTTTATTAAAGACAAATATTAAGAAGCGTTCAATGGTATTTGTCCAAAAGGGGTTTCCACCTAAAAATCTTTTCTCTACTGTCTTCACTATTACGCATTGTTGAATGGTGTTGTTTACTATTGATTTATGTTTCATCTGATGATAATGTTAATTAATGCTCTGTGAAAATAAAAATATACTAATTGAAGAGAAATATTGATTCACCCCCCTCTCAATATTTTAAACATATAATATCCCCAATGGAAATAAACAGCAATATAAGCACATAAACAAAGACATATAGCAACTAGAGACAAATCATAATAAAAACATATAATATGGAGAACGTTGAGCCATTTTATTAATACTGAGAAATGGAAGGAGTACAAAGGTGATCAGAATGATGGCACCTTGTAGAAATACTCTCAGGATGTGACCCGGAATGGCTGCTAATCTCAAGACTGTGTAATCTCCAGTGCTGTTGGTGCTGCTGCTGCTACTGCCGGAATGAAGTGATGATTTGGGGTTGTTCCCCTCCTCGGAAAATTATGAAACTCCGGAAATGGCCTCTCCACACTAAACCCAGAAAAGCCCAGAGAGCTTTCTGGAAATGGCTGACCCTCAAAAATACCTCCCTTGAGGCTCTACGCTATCGTCCAAAGTGAAACGCTGACCCTAAATGCTCTGATGCAAATGATGGCCTCTGACTCTGTCAAAATGATAGAGTATGGAAGGGTTGATCCCTCTCCAACTCCTCCGGGCTGAATTCCGTGATAAACCCTCAATCTAAAGCTCCCTCTATCCAAGACTGCGTCCTCCCTCTCACTGACTGCACTGTCTCTTCCAAGGAATGCTCCCAACTGTGGATGTTGCTATCCTCTCCGGAAAAACAAGGTGCAACTCCTCACCCGAGCAAGCACTCGAAGTCTCCTGGCGCTGAGGTTGGGATCTTCAAACGGAGACACCCGATGTACTAAACAGTACGTATAGACTTTGCTAAACATCAAGCGTGCTAAATGTCTAAAGACAAATCTCAAAGATGCATAATCAGAATGAATGAGAATGAGGAGACCCTCCCTCCTTTTATGCTTGGTGAACCTTTCCCTTACCTAGGCCCCACCAATCTCTGCGTTGTCCCCTTGAGCCACGCTGTCGATCTCTCTCTGCGCTGGCTTGGCCCCACGCTGTCTACGCTGCCCCTTTTCCCATGCTGCCACTTGACCACTAGGCCCCACTTTGCCAAATAGACATGTCTCTTAAGTGACTTTAGGAAATACTTTTTATCCTAAGTGTGAGCTAAGTGTCCTCTTCACCCACTTTATTTATAATTTAACTTTATAAAGGCAAAATAGTCAAAATTAATATTTCCAATTAGCTATTGTTAATTGGGAATATTACAAAACATTATTCACATGACACCTAGTGATTGAGGTATGTACCAAGGACTTGTCTTTCCCCCTAGGGGATGAGAACAGCTAATAGGACTGTCCATTAACCACTCCTACCTAGGGAGGCAACACTATTACGTGATCAAATCCCCAAATTTGGAAGGGAAACCCCATATGAAGTGTCAATTTTCCCCTGACTAGCAAGCTTGGTTTACTTAGATGCATTAATGATTATTGTACCTAATGGTGAAGATGCAGCATTAGACATTGTGTGTGATTGGCCGATGGTTTTCATCATGGGTTGGGCAACTTAACTAGGCCCCAAGTCCACCAGAGGAGCATTATTACATCCTATAGGTGAAGTGTTGAAAGCCATGGGACTCTTATCACTTGCAAAGCATCATTCCATTTCATGGGCACCTATAGCATGCCCGGCAGTCTGCACTTTGCCCCACATTATTCACGAGATGATGCACTTGGACCAGCGTGTCGCAGTCGGCTTAGTAGTGTACACGGGATTTGGCAGTTGATCTAAGGCCCAGATGAGGTTTATCTCATCCTTTGAGACATGGGAGGGCTTGCACCATCCTTAGAGCCCTCAATGTTGGAGCAAAATCGAGCTATTCTATGGCCAGGAGACCCACAAGACCCATTTTGTTCCCCAAACACAAAATTGGGGTCCACACGATGATTTGCATGGAGATCTAGGGGCCAACCTCTAAATCATGGTTTTTGGAGCCCTCTACACTCAGTTTGGCACTGGAGGAGCCCAATGCATGCCCTCAAGAGGCCTACACATGCATGGTGTCAGCATTTCAGCCCTCTTGTGGGTGATCTATTATGATTTTACATCGGCTTTAAGGTCAACTTGTGACCTTACCTAGATTTTCCCCATTATTTTATTGTTTAAAGGGCTAGTGGGCTAAAATTAGAGATCATTGGACACATATAAATTAGAGATGTCATTTCATCTCTCATCATCATCAAACTAGTGAATTTCGGACCTCTTAGAGAATTCGCACTTGCTTCTTGTGGGTGATTTTGGAGATACTTGGAAGCATTATGATATATGGAAATTGATTTTGACATTCTTTGGAGCTATTTCATGGTCTAATGGAAGGATATATTGCATGTTATCTTGTAAGTGAGATCTTTTGTTGAATTTCTTTTTCTTAAATGTACAATACATGGAACTAAGTATAGGCTGAAACTATGTAACCTAAGTTGTTGAAAATCAATTTATTGAAGAATATCTAGATGAATGTTGTATGCATTACTCATTATAACATGTAATGGATGTTTCTAGTGGGGTACTTCCTATTATTCTCCATCAAAATCCATTATTCCATTAAGTGGGTAATTGTTGAAATTTTGATAGTTAGGGCATCAAATTTCAACCTCCTTGGAAGGAATTTGGCTTATCTTAAACATCCTAGACTCCATATCCCCATAGGACAAGGCATTGGTCCTATCACTTGGTGATCAACCTTAAATATTCTCCATAAATTTCTCTTCTCAAATTCAATCCTTCTAAGGCTAAGAAGAAAAACTAAGGCTTGGAGCGAAATTTTAGGGAGGAGGCTTTTTGATGGCTTGAGAGCCTAAACATCAAGCGGCAAGAATTGACTACATGGCCTACCATTTTGGTGGGCATCCACTCAAATTTCATACTTAAAATCTCTTGCCCTAGGTGTTGCCCTAAGACGGAAACCCTAGCTTCTTCTCCCTCAACTTGAGGACTTTCTTGAGAGTTTCATGAGTCTTGGAATAGTTGATTATCATTGCAAGAAACTCTTTCTCTTTCGTCTTGACCTTATGAACACTTGTTTTCATTGAAAATCTCAAAACCCTAGGTCTTGAACCTTGTTTTCTAGAGCATTTCTTTAAGAGTGTTTTGCTTCTTGGAAACTTTCAATCATTATTGAGCCTCTCTTTCGAATGAGATCTAGCTTAATCACTTTGTGACTTAACCTTAGAATATATTTCATAGGTGATCCTTTCCGACTAAGACTCCTCCCATTGGTGAAAATTCGTAAAGAACAGTGGCCTTGGTTGTGTTGGCAGTGGGCCATTGCCACATTTTTAGCACTTAGTCTAGCTTTTTGTCTTGTAGGGTTTCCCTCTCCAAAGCCTACTAGATTTTTTGGTAACAAGCCCCATCAAAATTGAGTTTTAATAAACCTTTTGCAAGTGGAGACCAATGGCTTTGGCTAGAAAATCTTGGATGGGACTTGGGAATGTTGGCCATTGAATGGTTTTGTTGTATGTTCAAACTGTGAAGAATGCTCTTCTTCTGTGGATTATAACCCAATCTTGATTTGTGCGAGGGGTTATGAGTATTGTTTCCTTGACTTTGTTAATAATGGATAACCAAATGGTGTTTTGAGAGTTTGATTTACTTTTGAAAATTCTTTTTTTTCTTTCATTCCAAGTTTCCCACATTATGAAGCCCGAAAATAGTTGCCATGCTCTATTGACTATGGGGTTGGAGTAAGGGTTATGTCTCCATTCCTCTATGGTTGTAAGCAAGCCTCCACTATTTCAATGTAATTGCCTAAAGTTGATGGCCTTGAGATCCTACAAATCATATACAAATCCGCAAGTGTTTAACAAATGTTTGGCAATTTCAATGGTAGTTGAGCAAAGATGACATATAAAGGGCCCCTGAAATCCTCTTTTTTGAAGTTTGTCCCAAGTTAACAATTTCTTCAACATAAGTAACCATATGAAGAGGGTAACTTTAGGCCATAATTTAAAGTTCCAAAGCTTTACCCATTTACTTCGAGTGTCCCGCCTTCTTTTTCCTAAGAGGGTGTTGTAGGCTCCTTAAGATTGAAGGTCCCCGAGGGACTGTAACCCCATCTTAAAATATTTGGGCTTGATTGGATTTTGATCTTCTTGTTTCCAATTTCCTCAATTATTGCCTCCTGAGTATCTGGATCTGTACTCATAAACCATTGTGAGCAGTGTTCCCACTGCTTCCATTGTCCTTGATTCTGAGGTCGATTCCAATGTTGAGCAACTGAGATTTTTCCCTGTGAAGTTAGTTAATCCTTTATTCTCTATTTGTATTCTTCCCTAGCTAGTTTTGGCCATTATTACCATGAATCTTCCCAAAAGAGTGTTGTGTTTCCTTCTTTAATTTCACAAAAGTTATGATTTTGAAAAATATGCCTACTTCCCTATGCAACATTCCAGAGGTGTGAGCCTCTTATATTTCCTTTCATTCTTATTAGTTGAGATTCCTCTATATTTGGTGTGTATTTCATTTTCCAAAATCTATTCCATAGGGCTTTCTGATGTTTTATCCATCTCCACCATGTTTTCGCACAAAGAGGTTGGCTGAGAATTTTGGGATCTCTCAAGCCTAGTCCAATAAATTATTTGGGTTTTCATAAACATTCCCAATCCACCAGTGACTATTTCCTTTCTAGAATAGCCCCTCCACAAAGGAACGATCTTTGTAAATGTCTTTTTTCTAAAGAATGATTTTCGGTGCAACTAGAGATGAAAGAAGAAATAGTGGGAGAGCTTGTAAGACAGATTTTAGGAGAGTGAGTCTACCAAGAATATTAAGAGTTATGAACGTCCAGCAAGAGAGTTTTCTCTCGAATTTTTGTAACAAATCTTCCCAAACATTATGCCTGAGCGGATTTTCCACTAGGGGACTCCAAGATATTTGGACAGAAGGGAACTCCTTTGAATCCCTAGCAATCTAGAGATATGAATACGAACAGAAAGAGTATTGAAAAAAAGAAAATTTGTGGCTTGGCAAGATTGATAGAGGTGTCTAAGGCCTCAGAGACTAAGAACCAAGTTGAAGGCAATATCTTCCCTAATAGTAAGTCACCCCATTATAAGGGTATCATCTACAAATTGTTGATGTATAGATGGAGAATCCACGTTACCATTAGAGAGACCTATCAATTTGCCTTCGTGTATTGCAGCATTTACGGCTTGTCCCAAACCCTCCATCATTAGGACAAAAATGTGGGGGGAGAGTGGGTCCCCATACCTTATGCCTCTCGTTGGGAAAAAGGTAGGGAACAAGGACCCATTTACAAGTATTGAAAAGAAAGCTTTGGAAACCAGTACCATGACCCAATGTATCCAAGAATCAACAAACTTGAAACCCTTGAATATGTGAAAAATGAGTTTCCAGCTAGGTCTATAAAATGCTTTGGATATATCTAGTTTGTTGACGATACCTGGGGAATTGGAAGCTTTTAGCGAAAAGATGTGTTCATGTGTTAGGCGAATGTTGTCCAGTATTTGTCTTCCTTCAACATCTCTAATATGTTCAAGAGATATTAGGGAGGGAAGGAGTGGCTTGAACCTATTAGCAACCACTTTAGCAATGATTTTATATATGATAATGCAAAGTGTTATGGGTTGAAAATCAAAACGAGATTTTGGTTGGGATCTTTTACGAATTACAGTGATGAAAGTTGCATCTAGAATTAACAGTAATGAGGATGATGTTTTGGAGTCCTCTACTATTCTCCAAACATCTTCACCTAATATTTTACAACATCTTGGTAGAATTCAGTTGTAAAGCCATCTGTTCCTGTTGATTGTTCTTTGTCATTTTCAAGACCACCTCTCCAGCTTTTGTTATGGTGATTTCCCTTAATAACATTACATAGTGCTTAGGAGTTAGTAACCTTGGAATATGATTAGTTATTTTCTTGATGGCAAGTATTCTGCCTCGGATTGGTTTTGTTAACATACTCTAAAGTGATCCATTAATTCTTGTGTAATTTCTTCATGATCCTCAAGCTTTTGTTGTTGAGAGTTTTTTATGCTTACAATTTCGATGTGTTGCATGTGTTAAATCATTGACCTATGAAAGAATTTTATATTTTTCTCCCCTTCCTTGAGCCATTGAATTCTAGGCTTTTGTCCCCATAGGATCTCTTCTTGTTTGAGGTGTTTTTAATTGGACTTGTGTGATTTCTTCCTTTTGGTTCAGCTCCTATGCTCTACCTTCTTCTATAATGTTTACAGTTTTACTATAATGATTCCATTTCTTTTTCCAAACTTTTTTTCCCTCGTATGTTTCCAAACTCATTGATGTTCCAATTTTTCATCATCCTTTAGAGATACATTAATTGACACTGAAAGTGATACATGATGGATCCCTCAAATAAGTATTATGAGTCTTTCCACCAAGATTCCAAGTTACTCATGAAAGAGGAATACCTTAACCAAAAAGCTTCAAATTTGAAAGGTCTATATTTTGGAGTTCCTTTCCAATCAAGAAGAAAAGCTTTATTGGATAGTGGTCCGATCCATCGCATAGCAAGATAGAAGCTTCAAAGTTGGTGTCTGATAGAAGGAGAGATTCTGACATTAGAAATCTAACCAGTCTAGAGGAGATAAGTGAAGATACTCCCCTTTTATTATTCCAAGTGAAAATTTCGTTGATGGTCTCCATATCTATTAGATTCAACTGGTTTAAAAAATCAGCGAAGAGAGCAACATCTTCATTTAATTTTCTTATGTCCCCTTTCTTCTCTTCAAGAGCTTTTATCATATTGAAATTTACTCTTATCATCCATCACTTGCCCTTGTTTCTATTCGAGATGTTTTGAAGGTTTCTAAGAAACAATGTCTTATCCGAGGAAAGAATTGGTAGATAAGTATTAGTGATGAAGCCTGAGATCGTTGACCCTATGAGTGAAATTCAGTTGATAGCATATCATTGGAGGCAAAGGAATCTTGTAAGGATATAACTGAGGGGTTTCCGGGAATAGTTATTCCTTTTGAAGCTCCTTGTGCATCATTGGCTAATATTTGACAGTTTCCCCATTGATTCAATTGAACATTTTGTTTCTTGACTTATCATAATGTTTGGGTCTTTCACATGATTTTGTTTTTCTAGTTTCTTTGTTTGGTCTTGCCATTTAGACCCCTTATATTCTTGTTGGAAATACAAGAGGGGGTGAATCAATAGTTCCTTCCAATCAGTGAATTTTTAACCTTCAGAGCATTAAATTCACATTAACATCACATCGCATGAACAGTAAACCCTTTTGGGAGAAAAACCATTGAACGCTTCTTAATAATTGTCTTCAATGATTTACATCAATAGGAAGCTCCAACTTCCAAATTTATCAGCTTCAACTGAAAAGATGCTCCAACACACTGTTTACCAGCTCCGCCTGGAAGGACACTCCAATGCCCTGGTTTACAAGCTCCAACCTGAAGGATGCTCCAACACCCTGTTTAACAGCTCTGACTGGAAGGACACTCCAATGCCTTGATTTACATGCTCCAACCTGAAGGACACTCCAATGCCCTGATTTACCAGCTCCAACTGGAAGGATGCTCCAATGCCCTAGCTTTATCAACTTCAACTGAAGGGGCACTCCAACACCCTACGCAAGCTCCAACCTGCCCTAACACCATCCTACCACCCTGAAGTGTTCTTAGGTTCCGACTTGAAGGAGACTCCACTCTCCCGCCTTGCACCACCCTACCACCCTGAAGTGTTCTCAGGCTCCGACTTGAAGGAGACTCCACTCTCTTGCCTTGCACCACCCTACCACCTTACTCAACAAGTTTCCACTTCCCCTGAAGGCTCCAACCTTTAGCTCACCATGACGGACCAGGTTTCACAATTTTCAGACTGGATCCACCCCTACTCGGCAGCAATAAAACAAAATTCTCTTCAAATACAAACTCTGCTCTACAATCAAATCTACTCGATGTCTATGCATTAATATTCTGCCCATAATCGTTATCATCAACTCTTAGTTATTCGTAAACACCAACATATAGATATAGCATGACGACCCTACAAAACACATTATCAACGTCTGCCCTGCATACAAACATAGCCAAAAATATTTGCTCTATCAACTTTCCAAACCTTAGAAGAAACATCCTCACAATATTGCGTTGATCAATGGCATATTCTCAAGATACTAGCACAATGTTACTGCCTTGAAATGTTTCTATGCAATACAATTCTTCCACAACAACACACTGTTAAACCCATTTTGCTCAATCAATACTTTTCACTGAAAAAGCAGTAGCTGCATATAACTTCTTTATTCAGCATAATCTCTCACTACCAATGTATGCTCTAGATATATAGTGAGTGTCAAGTTTCTTCAAGGCTTCAATACTGCTACTAAATGATGTGACAATGAAACCCCTGACAGTGTACCTTCAAAAATTTGTCCTATGCCTGATGAGTAACTTGTGAATATTAGTTGTAGCCTAGAATAAGGTTTAGGATCTATGCAACTGCCTGTCTCAGTGATATAGTGTTCAATACACAATGCAGTAAAACTTTGTTATACATCTCATGCCAGCAAAGATGATCCAAGCGCAAATTTACTTCTCAAGGTAGACTATTTTGTCTTGTATAGTGAGCCAGGGATGCTACAAGACTTACCCTTGATGTTGAATCATCTCTATTTATATGTCATTCTTCTATGCTCAAGTTTGTACCTTTACACTTCATAAATTTTCACAAATCTTCAATAGTTAATGAGTAAAGTCATCATATATGTCAGTTGATGGAGTTGTATGTGTCTTTGTTTACATAGGGTTGGTCATAATAAAAAAACCGCAGATCTGATCATGAAATTTCTTCAACCCTACCTAAGAACTTTCCCCAAGGAGGCCTCACATTTGAGCCACGAAAAATGCATCAACCAGTGTCAACATATCTCAAAAATAGAGAGCTAATGGTGTTTCAACCTTACCTAAACACCAACAGAATGCCACATGTTGTCGCCTGAATTGTACACCCAATGCAACAATGCTCAGAGCAGGGGTTGTCACTATGATCCCTGCTCACTCTTTTTAAGCTATCTCCTAAGGCAGGCTAAGGGGGGTAGTCCCCGAAGGCAAATGATGGGGAACCTGATGAAAATCAAAAAGTTCAAGAGATACAAATGAATATCCTAGCAACTTGATTTTAGATTATATGGCAAGTGAGATTAATGAGCATGACCAATTAGATTATCAGTGATAGACCAGTGCCTTAGAATTTAGGAAATACTTGCACAACAATGATTAATGCACCAAGTTATCAGATAGAAAAACGCTGCCAGGATGATATGCAAAATCTATTCTAGATGAGATGCAATATCTAATCTAAATGCGGAATGCAAGATCTTGGTTACTTTTAAGTTAAATGCTTATTCTAGGTGAAGTTTTCCCCTCGATTGTTTTGAAGCAAGCCTCGCACAGCGTTGTAGAAAGAAGTACATGTTGATTTTTGTAGCATCGGATGTGCTCTATCCTTGAGATTTTGCATAGAGGCTAAGACATATGCATTCCAAAATACCTAGAAAGCGTTTTGGGAAATTCCACCCAGAGAGAATTTAATTAAAATAATTAATCATTTTTAATGTATTCCTAAGTCTAAACTTAGGAAATGTGATTAATTAAAGTGTATTAATAAGATCGGGTGTGAATTTTCTAAATAAAGACACGAATCAACTCCCAGTTAATCTTAGCCTTTGATTATGTTTTAATCTTGGTTGTTGATATGTCAACGACAAATTATAAGAAGGAGCTTGATGGGCATTTGGAAAACACATCGACTAAGAGATCAAGAGATCGATTGCAACAGTTGCCGGAGGAAGATCGAACTGATTTCTTGCAATGATGGGCAAAGATAGTTTGTCAAAGGAAGTATTCCTGATCCGGAGAATACATTGTAGAGAAGGCAGAGAGAGGTGCAGAAGAAGCAGAGCAAAGCCACGTTGGGCAGCATAGAGCCACGCAGAGGCAGCGCAGAGCTTCAGAGGGAGTTCGAAGATTTGTTGAGGAGCAGTTGAGATCCAGTATCGGAAGTCGGGGTGTGAGATCGGGAGGTCAGAGGATTGAGTTTCCAGCCAGCAAAAGATCATTCAAGAGGTGTGACGCAGTCCCAATAGCAGTGACGCAGTAACTGCGTAGGTGTGATGCAGAGCTGCATAGAAACTGCACAGAGAAAGCGCAGAGGGCTCATCTCTAGTCAGATCAGGACTGGATCTTCCTGTACCAGTGTGAGGTTCTCACTAACTTTTTCACTAGTCGATTCTCTGTATCGAATTTCCAGTTGGGCATCCATAGATTTGTATTCATAAACTACAACATAATAATACAAATCCTAAGTTGCTGCACCGGTTTTCCCACATTGGGTTTTTCCGGGGACATTGTCCAAAAACAACAGTGTATATGTGTGTGTTTATTTATTCCCTGCTCAGTACTTGTTTCCACAGTATTTTTTATGTTGTGAAGGTTGCAGTTGTATTTATTTTGATGTTTACTCTGTAACACCATAAATAACTTGTAAGGTAATTAACAAGTAGAAGAAATAACATCAGATTGTTGCAGTAGGTATTCCCATTGTGGAATTTTCACATGGTATCAAAGCGCAGGTGAGGCTGGAGAGCAAAGCAGGGAGACCCCAGCGCTGAGCAGAAGAGGGAGTTCGAAAGACTGTGTAAGCAGCAGATCGAACCCCAGAAGGGCTACACAGTCCATTGACCGGGAAGGCTGATTTTCGTGGAAAATTACTTCTCTGAGTGAGTCGACAGAGAGCCAATTTTCCGAATCGAGATCATGTCAGAGGCAGAGGGAGCAGCGCAGTAGATTTAATGCAGAGCAGATCTTCAGCTTAGACGCAGCTTTCTGCAGCAGTTTGTTGGGACAGAAAAGCGTCAGAAGAGGAAAGAAGAGCACATACTGAGGGAATTTCTTCCTCAAAGAATTTCGAGCCAAGGAATTCGATTTCTCACTGCAAAGCAACAGTAGCATGGAGCAGATCTACTTCCTCCAGCAAGGAGTGCGTAGAGCCAGTCAGCAGCTGCGTAGAGGAGAGAGGAGGCAGTTCGACATTTGATTGGCGAGATGGCGTCAGCTGGGTTGCGAGATCAAGATCGGTTGGAGGGTGCCTCCAACTATGTTATCTGGAAGGCAAGAGCTTTCTTCCTTCTAGATGAGCATGATCTCAAAACTTGTATCACTACTGTGGTAGTTGAGCCCACAGATGCAGATCAACTTAAGGCCTACAAGAAGGAGATGGCAAAGGCCAAGCGGTTGATCCTTGATGGAGTGAGAGATCACATTGTATCTCACATAGCAGGCAAAGAGATCTGGGATGCATTGGCCACATTATATCAAGGGTCTTCCAAGTAGAGGAAGATGCTCTTGGAGGAGAAGAAGAGATGCACGAGGATGAAAAAGGGGGAGCGCATAGACCCCTTCCTTACGAGGCTTCAGGATGTCCAGGATCAACTGGCAGTTGTAGGGTCAATGCCACAGCCTACGAAGCTTGTGAGATTAGCCCTGAAAAGCGTCTCAGAAGAATGGGCAAGTTTTCGTCCAGAGCATGCTAGGGAGACAAAAATTGTCAGAGTGGGAGAGGATGTGGGCTAATCTCCAACAAGAAGAGATGAGGCGAGACTTAGTGAAGAGAAACCTGGAAGGCAGCAGCAGTAGCGATCAGAAAGCGGATGTGAAGAGGAAAATGTAGCCCTTGCATAAAAGGGGCAGCAGGAGCAGCGTAGGCGAAAGAAGGATATTTCAAAGATCGAGTGTTTCCAATGTGGTGAGATGAGCCACTTGAGCTCTCAGTGTCCTCTTCGAAAGAAGGGCAAGGAGAAGGAGCAAGATCAGCAAGTTGCTACCGCAGAGATCGATAGGTTGTCCTCCAGATTGGGGAAGGAGTTTTCCATGATTGCCCATATAACTCCAACGGAGAGGTGCGGTGATATGGTTTAGTAGCCTAAGAGTGCTACAGGCTGGGCAGGATCCTTGAGGAGTCCACCTCTTGGATCATCACCTTGCTACAGGAGCCCATAATAGCAGTACAAGGATGGACCAGTGTCAGTTGGTGTAGTCAGGAGCCAGAGTGGCAGATGCAGTGGTTAGCAGCGTCAGGAATTGAGCAGCACACAACAGAGTTGGCAGCAGTGCAGTTAGCAAGAGTCAACAATAGCGCAAAGGCTTCAGTGACAGCGCAGAGGCTAGCAGTAATCAAAACTCGGTGGATAGAAGCATCAATCTGAACACAGTTGGTTCAGTTAATGGATATCTCTCAGTTGCAACAATAGTAGATGAGAGACCGTTGTGGACATTGCAGTGGCAGCAGCAATAGAGTTGCAGTGCAGATGCAGTAGTTGACAGCAGCATGGAGAGTCAGTAGTAGCACAGATGCAGCGCAGAGAGAGCTATGCAATAGTTGGTGGGTAGCAGAAGCCAGACATCAGCAACGCAATTGGGATGTTGCAGAAGTCTGAGTGATGCTTCACGAGGTTGCAGAACTTGAGAAAATTCCTCGCTAAGAGGGAGTGTTGATTTTTGTAGCATTGGATGTGCTCTAGCCTTGAGATTTTGCATAGAGGCTAAAACATGCATTCCATAATACCCAGAAAGAATTTTGGGAAATTCCACCAGAAGAGGATTTAATTAAAATAATTAATCATTTTTAATGTATCCCTAAGTCTAAACTTTGGAAATGTGATTAATTAAAGTGTATTAATTAGATCGGGTGTGAATCTTCTAGATAAAGACACGGATCAACTCCCAATTAATCTTAGCCTTTGATTATGCTTTAATCTTGATCGTTGATATGTCAACAAGAGCTTATAAGAAGGAGCTTGTTGGGCATTTGGAAAACACATAGAGTAAGAGATCAAGAGATCAATTTCTCAAGAGAGCAGCGCAACAGTTGCCAGAGGAAGATTGAAGTGATTTCTTGCTGTGAGGGGCAGAGATAGTTTGTCAAAGGAAGTATTCCAGATCTTGTGAATACATTGCAAAGAAGGCAGAGAGAGGTGCAGAAGAAGCAACGCAGAGCCACGTAAAGACAGCGCAAAGCTTCAGAGAGAGTCTGAAGATATGCTGAGGAGCAGTTGAGATCCAGTACCGGAAGCCAGGGTGTGAGACTGGGAGGTCAAAGTATAGAGTTTCCAGCTAACAAAAGATCAGCCAGGAGGTGTGACGCAGTGCCAGTAGCAGTGATGCAATAACTGCGTAGGTGTGACATAGAGTTGCGCAGAGACTGCACAGAGACAACACAAAGGACTCATCTCCAGTTAGATCAGTACCAGATCTACCCGTACCAGTGTGAGGTTATCTCACTAACTTTTTCGCTAGTTGATTCTCTATATCGGATTGTCAGTTGGGCATCCAAAGATTTGTATTAAAAAACTACTGCATAATAATACAAATCCTCAGTTGTTGCACCGGTTTTCCCGCATTAGGTTTTTCCGGGGACATTGACCAAAAACAACGATGTATATGTGTGTGTTTATTTCTTTCCTGCTCAATACTTGTTTCCACTGTATTTTTTATGTTGTGAAGACTGCAGTTGTATTTAATTCGATGTTTACTGTGTAACACCGTAAATAACTTGTATCGGAATTAACAAGTACAAGAAATAACATCAAATTGTTGCAATAGGGATTCCCATTGTGGAATTTTTGCAGTCCAGGGGAAGGAGGCTAAGACCTCATTAACGATACCTACCCTAGAGTTCTAACGACCCAAATGCCTTCATTCCTACAAGGGATTACCCACAAGAGAACTACAAGGTCACCTGTTTTAACCTCAGTGCAAGGGTCAAGCATCGCAAATTGGGAGTGAAGGTGGCCCTAAATCTCTATCAACCAAGCTTATGCTTGGAGGTAGATTTTAATAAATGCACTTATAGGCTATGATGAAGGTGCAAATGATGATAAGATTAAGATGCTTCAATTATGCAAAGTACTCCGATAAGATCAATATAGAACCACTTGTAACCAAGAGCAAGATACTCGGATATTTCTTATCAAACAATATTACAAGATCCAACTAGAGAAGCACTTAAATGAAGCTCAATGAGACAACCATAGCAATATCTCTTGATTACAAATGTGTGCTTATCATAAGCTCTCTTTCACATATTTGATTTGCAAATTAAAACAAGAGAGAATTTCAGGATTGCAAAAGCACAACTATAATCAATGAGATGAGATTCCTAACAGTGAAATAAGTAAATGAAATGCAACAAGAGGATTTAACCGTGTAATGTAATCCACAAGAGAGAAACACTTATGCAGTGCAACTACAGACTATGAATGCAATCATGAGATGCACAATAATATGCAATTAACAAGGAGTGTTAGTAACCCCAACAAAGCTATCCTTGACTAATGACAATATCTTAAGAGTGACAATATGCCAATCAACTACCAATCTTGTCCTTTAAAAGCCAATAAATGTATTACTTCAAGAATGGACCATACCTTACCAATGTCATATATCAGTCCACTTTAATGATGAGATCAACCAACAAAATTAACAAGAAGATGAAAGGAGTAACGCCAAGGTTTAGTGCTCAATCCTAGTGCTAGATGCAAGGAAAAATTGTCAATGTAATGCCACTGAAGAGTTATATCAGACCTCTGCAAATTTATATAATACTTCTGCAACAACCCAAGTGAGTCACAAAATGATAGTGAAACACCAATGATTAATCTTGCAATTGTTATATGTTACTTATTGATGTTTTTAGGCTTATTATTGTTGGTTTTTAGAATGATTAGGTCAGTGAAACTTTACTCCAGATCTGATTGTGTTATGACAGTCAACAAAGAGCCAAGGTGGGAGAGGAACAAGGTCCCAAAACCTTGTGGACTTCCTCCAACTAGTGATACACCAAATTAGGAACCCAAGAGCAATTGAAATATACAATGTAACTTCTCCAAACTCAAATGCCAAGCCTGCAACCACAAGTGTTAGCTTCAGAAATGACCAAAATTATACCTCCAAACCCTATCAGCTATGGCTAGAGAGGCCTTCTAGACCTGCGGCCGAGCCAAGATGACTGATATATCAAGACTAAGCCCTCAAAAGTAGCTTTTGGACCCCAAACAAGTGATGAAAACCCTTCCAATCACCTGCAATCACAAAGACGTTAGCCCTAGATTATTTGCAATCATGAATTAGGCCTCCAAATACTAGCGGTTAGGCTTAGCAAGATTTTTAGGCCTTGCAGCTAAGGAGAAAAGGGCCTTTAGTACTTATGGCAAAGGCTAGAAGGCTAGTATGATGGATACAATGAATTCCAAGCCCACAAAACTTCCTCTAAATGGATCCCAAGCCTGCAAAATAAATGATTAGCCCACATACAAGAATTTCAAGGTTTCTATGGATCAAAATGACAAACTACCAATGATAAGCCACATCAAAACCCTTGCAAATTTTATTTTAGGCCTACAAACACAAGAGATTAGTGCCAAAGTCAATTGTCATGAAATTATCAAGTCTTCAAGACCTGCGTTACGGTTTCAAAGAGCCAACAAGGGTTGCGGCTAGGTCTCTATGGCCTATTTGGGCCTGCAGATAGGGCTAGAAGCCCTCAAAACCCTTGCAGCTAGGCCTAAGAAGGCCCAACTGCGGCCAAGCCTAGAAGGCTTCCAAACCCTTGCAGCTACCTTCAACAAGTAATCAAGTTAGATTTAAGCCACGAAATTATGATTATACTTGCTTGCAAAACCTTCAAGTGATAAACCCTTGCAAAAATGTGATTTTGCAGTGAAATTATCCCTTCTAGGGCTTGCGGCCTCCACAAAAAGGTTGAGCGTTAAGGAATGGAGACTTGGGTATGAAAAATTTAGGCCTCTAGAGGCTAGATATGGCCTCAAAACTTGGACGGTTTCCATGAAGATGAGTAAGTGCCCAAACCCTAGCCATCTAGGCTAGGTGAGGGCTTGATCTCTTAACAAATTTGAATTTTGTGCTTGAGATCTTTCAGTGAAAAATCACCGAAAGATCTCAAGCACAATTTATGGATCACAGAAGCAAAATTCCTAACAAATTTGAATTTGCCTCTGATCCTTGAGCTATGGCACCTGCAAGTCAATAAGAACTAGCCATACACCAATATTTATAGATAAAATTCAATTTTGAAAAATTAAAACCCCTCTAATTATTTACACTCGAAAAATAAAATAAAATAGTTAGTGAATAATTTTACAAAATTATTTACAAATTAAATTTACAAGCTCTAAATAAGCAGATCTAACTTTATTGCACAAATAAATTTGAAAATAATTTGAGGAAGAGAAATTTTTAATTTCAAAGTTGTTGCACACAAATCGTTAGATAACCCTTCGGAAAATTTAACACAGTGGGCTATTAAACCTCTTGTCTTGGGAGTTGGCTGGTCCAATCGAAGACTTCCACTCATGTCCAAGATCTGAATATCAAATTATCTCTACACACTTGAAATGAAGTTATTAGATCATTAGGGGCTAGATACACGTTAAAACCCTCAAGATCTAGAGATACCTGCTAGATTGAGTGAGCTAGAAGATTTTTCTAAATCCAGTACCTAATGCAATATACCTGTGCAAATAGATGATCCAACTACTAGAAAATGAAATAATAACTTGAAAATATTATTTAATAGAGCATTAAACCATGATTCAGAACAACGTTACCACAAGAAGTAGAAAACGAACACCATCGCAAGATAAACCCCCAAAGTCTTTTATTTTATTAGTGCGAAATAAAATCACATCCAACAGCTTGACTCACAACCTGCTTCATATTTTTCGTTACAAGACCTAGACAATTCATCGTAAAAATGAGGAGCCTTACCCTTCCTTATATAGAAAAATGAGAGCTCTAAATCCTCTCCAAGTGGAAAAACGGCTAGTTTGACTTGATCCAAGGCTTTATCCTTGCCAAATTAATTTTATCCCTTGATAATTGTTGCACAAACCTCCAAAAATTTCGATCCCCTTGAGAAATGAGCTGGATGGGCCAAAATCGAATTTCTAGGTGCATTTGGCCCCTTGGAGAATCTTCAAAAAATAGAATCGTCGTAACTTGTGCGAAATAATTAAACACTTGGTCCAAGAAATTCGATTTGCTGGAAAAATAGTCTTCCTTGGTCCAATGAATTTCTGAACTGGGACACTGCCTTGGAAATGAGGCTCTTTATTTTTTACTTGAATTTTTCCTTTTGAAAAATAGCCTAAATAACTTTTTGATAATTTTTCCACTTAGAGAGAAAAAAAAAAATCTCTCATTTTATTTTTTTGACAATTTTTGGCTAATTTATTTTTTATTTTTGCCAGAAAATCAAATAAAAGACTCAAGAGGGGATTACAAAGTATTCCACCCTCTATGTTGGTCTACAAAATATTTTGGCAATGGTGTCTAACTATGAGTAATCATTCACCAAAGATATTCCAAGACAACACTTTTACATCAAGATATTACAATAATCACCCGTAGAGGGGGAATTTTACAATAGACTCAACCAAATTCTGCGACACAAGACACATGATCTAATATGATAAAAATATATAGACTCGATAACACTAGGACTCACCTAAGACCTTATCAGAGGATCCCACTGTTACACAGCATTTTGTCACTGTCCCTGCAATCCCTCGCCCCGCATATTGGAGGGTCTTTCCCGTGACCTGTGAGCAGTGTCATACTCTGCAAACACCTTCTTTGAATCCTTCTGCATAAGGACATCATTTCTCCTGTTGAACATTTCCTCAGAAAGCCCACAAAAACCTATGTTTTGGCCTTGGCGCGGGTAGCTAGTTCACCCTTCGCGCTAGTGTGGAGGATCTGCACTAGAGCCCGCGCCATATGGCGCTCTGTCTCTTTGTTGTGCCCACACCAGCCTTTTTGGGAATGTTTTTTAACAAATTAGAGGCGGAAGTTTCCTTTAACCACCTCAAGGATGAGTCATAGGAAGTGGTTAATCTGATGAGCCACGGATCTCCCTCTTTAGGTAGTGGTTTCCTCCTCCCATGGAACACTCCTTGAAGATAGGTCTCCCTTCCATGATTATAGGGATCCTAACCTCTCCCTCTCCCTCTATATAAACAAGCCTTCTCCCTTTATGAAAGCTAGTTGAACATATAGCCAAGAAGCTAAACTTGGAGAAGAGCTACTATAGCTGAGTAATTGCTATTGAGAAGGTCGAACCAAGGAGAATTTCGTAGAGAGAGCCTCGTCCAAATTCCCGATGAGCCTTTGTGAGACGCGCTCCGCTGGAACCCTGTTGGAGGAGACCGCAACGTCGAAGCTTGGTTGTACTCTTCCTTCCTTTCATTAATATACTCAACTATGGTATTGGTTCCATCATTGTGTTATGTTTACTAATGCAATTGATTTAGTCTTCTTCGACTGACTGATAGTTACGAATGTGAAATAGCATGTTGGATATCGTCATTGTTTATTGTGTATACGCAGGTATCCGAGCATGAGAACGAGCGGATCGTGATCTGTCAAACCAAGAGCGAGAGGCAGCCACTCTTTCTGACGACAACAGTAGCGTAGGACCTCCGATAAGTCATCTATCGAATCTCCGTCCATTGGTTAACTAGGAATCGATGTTATAGCGTGTCTTGTTTGTGGCTAGACCCACTCTAGGGCTAGTGGGATCGCCTCTGTCCGCAGAGGGGATTTACCTCACCAACAAATTGGCGACTCCACTGGGGATCAGTGCGAGTTTGTCTTTCGTCCATTAGGTCTTCTTCTTGGTCTTTGCTTGCTTAGTTTGCCTTTTCTGATTATTTTGTTGAGCCTAAGACCCCTGTTCAGCCCCAGAGGATCAAATCTGACCTCTGTTTTTCCAAAATTTTCCTTTTTCTAGGGTTGGCTTGATTGGCACGGTTTCCAGTTTGACAATCGCGCCCACTGGCGCTTGTTGCCAGTTCAACACCTGTGCCATCCCCTGTCTAGCACTGATTACAGCCAGACAGTCGCGCCATTTCCTGTAGGTGTTAGGGTTTACCCTGTTTTGGAGTTTGTGGTCAGTACTGGTGTCTATAGGTGTTTTCTTGACTTGTTTTGAGTGCTTTGGGATTGTTTGTGACTGTGAACAGCCTCCTTCCTTCGGTTGTTTGTCCATTTCTTGTCAGCATCATGGCCTTAGGGTTTTCTAGTGCTTTGGTATGCTAAGCCTCCTGTAGGAGTTTGGGTCTTTTGTTTCGCAGCCACCTTCGTTCCTTGTTTGATTGCATTCAGCTCTCTTGATCCGTTTGAGTGATTATGTTTGGTGGAATGAGTCTTGGGTGAGTCTTGCCTCTTCTATTCATTTTTGCCTCTTGTCACTCCAAGCATAGCTCACATTGCTTGTATGGGTCTGTTTCGACATCTTTCTTCGATTTGAGAGATTGCAACATTGGTTTGAGTTTTTGTTTTGTTTGCTTTTGAGTTGATTGAATTGTTCTATTTTGACTCTCGCATTGACATTCTCGAACTAGTGTGAAGGTTTGTTTTCCATGTCATTTAGTGCATTGTTTGCTCTATTACATTGAAAAATCAAAAAAAAAAAAAAAAAAATTGTGCTTGCATTCTTGTTTGCATCGTGGAATTGGAAAATCTTTTGCATGACTAGCATTGGACATTCTAGGAAAGATTTCTCGTTTTCATTAGCTTGCATCAGATTCTGTAGTGGATGCTTCCGTGTGTTCTCATTATCTGCTATCGCTTGAAAACTCTTAAACTTTCTCGTAGATAGCTTTTCATCGAACGAAATGGTATTATATGGCATGTAGCTTGCATCTAGGGATTTGTGAGATCCAACATTCGATAGGACCTTGGAATTGAAACATAAATACAAGATCAACTTAAAATTTATTCAAGTAACCTAAGGCAACATTGAAACTTAACAAAACATTTAGTGGTCTAAGTTAGAGACGTGTTCTGGCATCTTTAAACCTAACAGTTGTCGCTCGCCATCTGGCTTCAAACAGCGCTAGTACGGACTTGTGCTCCCCGTTCTGTCGAGTATATAAAGGGAGACCCCTCTAGGTTGCAACCCTTTTATCCATAGGAGGCCGAGTCTGCCGCCTTGTAACCGTGATACACCAAACACAGCATTCGAGGAGACTACCTGCACGTACGTCAAGTCTTTGGTTGATTCTTCTTTCATTTTATAGCCAAGGTGTATATGGCAGTTCACGGGAACCTGGTACACCCTTTTACCTAGACTACCTGAGCAGTCATTTTCGATCTTTACTGACTCCATAAATTTGAAAAGATCATCGAGCACTTGTCCTTTCGCGCTGCTTAAAACTGAAAGAGACTAGAGTCATCTTTGACTGTTTCTTGACTCTTAAAACATGAAACGACAAACTTTTGGTTTCAATGTGGTAGAATAAACTACCTACGATTACACGCCCATTAAAGTTTGATTACTTGGCTTGTCTTTGTTTGCCTTGGTTTTGATCCAAGAGTCTTCATTTTCAATCTGTTTCCCTTTTCTGGTGTGCTACAGTCACAATGGCGGAACCATCGGTTTCATCTACTGGCAGTCCTTTCTTGGATGATTCATCTGAAATTTCTTAGACCTCTATTTCTGTCGAGCTTCAACAGCCTGTCATCCCGTCAGAGTACCCCTTTGGAGAACTGGTTGAGTTCCATTGGCCTCTTTCAAATGCTTGGTTTGGGTTTGGGGTTGGGGAACATTTTCCCCCTCTTACATCGGGATCACCGTTTTTGGCTGCTATCATACCTCCTAGCCCCCGTAGTCTCTTGCAAGATCTCATGGTGGATTCAGACATGGATTCGTCTAGTCCTAATGGAAATGAGGGTATTCCAGTTTCTGATGAAGAATACCAACTTTTCACGGAAGACATCCATCAAGATCCTACTCAATCTTCACCATCAGTGTCGCTTCCAGCTGGATATAGGTCTTTGGGTCAGATTATAGTCGGTATTGCCTCCATGGCAACATCAACTCTGTCAAGGGGGTCGGTTCTCCCATCATTAGGGATGTCGCCGACGACACCTGTCTCGTCGACGCCTTTTGTTACGTCTACCCCCACTAGGCCTACTTCCTGTGTGGCTACTTCGGTGCCGGTTGTCACCGCTTAGTCGTTAAGAGTTTCGACTTTGGTAGAGACTTCGATTGCCATGGTGATCCCTGACGGCCTTTCTTTTGAGGAGTATCAGCTGGCTGTTCAGCAGCAGAGCTCCCAGACTCATCAATCCCCTCAGGATCCTTATCGGTCTTATTTTTCTCATTATGGTGCGGATGGTACCCCGATTTATTCACTTCCGTTTCAGTATGACGAGCAAGCCAACCCTATCTACTTGCCTGCTCCTGAGGCTTATCAGTTCCTTTCCGGTTTTAGACCTACCTTACCTATGCAACCCTCTAACCAACAAGGACAACCCTTTTTGGGACAACCTTCGGTTCAGCAAGGGTATGCTTATGACCCGCAAGGACAACCCTTTCAGGGACAACCTTCGGTGCAGCAAGGGAATGCATACAACCCACAAGGGAAACCCTTACAGGGACAACCTTCGGTCCAGCAAGGATTATTTTACGGCCCGCAAGGGCAGCCTTACAATCCTCAAGGTCAACCTTTACAAGCTCAGCCTGTGATCCAACAAGGGCAACCTCAAGGACCAGCTGGGCAACCGGTACATCAACCCGAACCTTCATACGGTCCTGGGGGGTAGATCCATCCCCATCTCAACCTTTGGTGCAACCTCAGCAGCCATATCTTCTAATTGGTCCAAATGTTGCACAACCAGGACCATCTTATGGTCCTGCTCCAAGTCAACCTGGTTATCAGGCACAACCTGGCCCACCGCAGCCATCAGGCCAACCTGCTCTGCAGGGGCAACCTGGTGGCCCTCATCAGTCAGGTCAACCTGCTCAGCCGAGCCAACCTGCACAGCCCATTCACCCTACTCAGCCACCGCCCTACTCTATGCCGCAGCCGAATCAACCTCTGCGCCCAACTTATCCAGCTCAGCAGGGCCCTACTTATCAGCAACCCATTCGACCCCAAGGCGGTTATTACCCTCAAGGTCAATATCGACCGGTATACAACCTGCCTCAAGGTCCTGCTTATTACCCTCAATCGGCAGGCTATACTTATACTCCGCAGCAAAATCCTTATGTTGCTCAATCAGGTTCCTCATATACTCAGAATCGGTATCCTGGTCTTCAACCCTCGTATCCTGGTCCTCAGCCGCCATATCAACATATACCAAGACGAATGAATACATTAACTGATGCAATAGCTAACATTGTGCTAGATAGATATTTGCGCAATTTATAAAACATCATTATATGTAAACAGACATATATATATATATATATATATATATATATATATATATATATATCGATTGTTTGCAACGTGTGCATCATAAAACCCAAAAAATATATGTCTATTTCAGTTACATCTTGAGACAACATGTCTCTCAAAAAATGTGCGGAAATAAAGCCTAAATGCCTAATCGGCGTGGTGCTCATGATAGCACGTCACCGCCCATACCAACTGCCTCAGCAAGCGGTGGATACGACTTGGCACCCCTACAATGTGCCTCTGATAGGCCCAAGGCACATCATCCAAGCGAGCATAGTCTGGAATCCCATGGGTGATCGCCTCCAGGTTCTGTACTATCTCCTCGTCACTGCCCTCACCATGAGGATCGAAATCGTGAGGAGTTCGCCTCGCTATCGGCGACATACCTGCAAGATGCTCTGGGCCAACATCTGCATACATATAAGAGTAACTGTCAGAACATGCATATATACCAAAAAATTATAAACTCATGAAAATAAAAAATGAGTCTCACCTAGCTCTTCGTCCCAATCCTCTCCCTCTGGAAGAGGGAGGTCTGGGTCTCCGATGAAGTCTGTGCCAGCGTAGGGTCAATCCTCCACGACAATCAATTGTCGTCGGAGCCAATCAAAAAACTCTGGCCTCCAGGACATCTGTTGGCAACCCCCTGCTCTAGGCATCAGTGCGGCCCATTGGGCCATCCGTGGCTCGCTGGGTGGTGGCATTGGGACAATAACCTCCTGACGTTGAAATATGGGTAGTCGTTTCAAGAAGAATGATTCCAAAATCGATCCATACCCAAACTGCTTTAGTTTGGTCTTCTTGCACTTAGTGAGTTGTTGTTTGATGTTGATAGTCACGGCCTCAGCCCAGTTGAAGAGAGTCGGGTTCATACACTCTGAGGCAAGAAGTAGTTGTGTCTTCGTGGCCTCATGCGGTGCTTGTGATCCTGCAGCCCGCGTGATAGTGTGCAGCACTACTCTTAGTGCCAGATCAGGGACGGTTTGGATGTCCACATTGCCACTCCCTGTTCCTTTTCGTGCCCCTCGGCACACCCTGTCAATTACCATTGCCATGTTTTCCCTAGAAGGACGGGTACCGGTCAAGATAGGGACTACACCCCTATGCGACAATCCAGTGATAAAATACACATCAGAGACTTCGAGTTCAAGCTCTTGATCCCGAAGCACAATTTTTTCTTGATCTTCGTCCCAAATTCTTATCAAATATTGAAGCAATTCAGGGTGAGCCCAGAGGCACGGTGTCAGGAAGAATTTCTTGAGCCCACAATTTCTGAGGGCGTTCATGCATTGTTCATTTTCCATGGCTTGTTCATCCTCCTCACTGTGTTCTCTCTCTTTCCACTCAATTACCATCTTTTCTGCTTGGTACCTGCATGCATTGTTCATATGAACATTGTAAGTCTCCTTAGGCATTAAAATTTGTAATCAAATGGATACATTTTCTTAAAATTAAGGCGGTTTTTGGGTTGCGCGACACGATCCCTGTGTAAAAAAGGGTCGATTAGCGCGGGGCCATGCCCGAAACCCACACCAACCACGATGCCCTATTTTTTACAAATCCTCCCCTAAAGGATTCAAAATGACAATTAAAGGTAATAAAATTTAGTTCAAAAGATGGCAAATAGTGTCGGCTCTTACTTGAAACTAACGGAGTCCGGATTGGTTCACTGGATTGCTCGCAATCGTTGCCACAAGATCGCAAGGAAAATGGGTCACTGTTGCTCTGCAAAGAGGTAAAAGTGAAAAGTAAATAGTTTTTACCACTTATGGTCTTTTATAACTTTTCGAAATCTTAAATTAGGTTTTAAAACATATTTGTCGATTATTTTATCATATTATTTTCGAGGAATACATTTTGCACGCGTCTTTTTGTGCAGCAACGGGTTTTCACATGGTTATGACGAAGAAACGAGTTGTATTTTATACTTTTTCGGACTCGGTAAAAACACGAAAAAGTCACTACTAGAGTCACCTTTCAGCTCTTTTCTGACTCTCTAAAACTAAAAAGATTGTCGAGTCGCTTGTCGTTTTGAACTCGTTAAATTGACTGCGAAACGATATCTACCCAGTATACGTTTACCCCTTTTTCGGACTAGGATAGATTATTTACGAAAAAGGAATACCTTAGCCAATTGCGACTAAGAGGTTCTCTCAGACACAGTTTTCTACCTTTTCGGATCTGTGAGACTACCTACAAAAAGGGACTGCTGGAGTTTTCTTTTCCGCTTTCTTTTCAAACTTTCTAAATATGAAAATATGTCAAGTTTTCCCCTTGTCAGACTCATTAAAACCTGATGACATCGGACCCCGTCGTCATGACGTTACCCGAGTTCCTCCTTCCTAGGGCTTGTAAAATGTACTAGGTTGGATTTTTCCGAAGGATAAACTTACATCACAAGCATATTCTATCCCCTTCAAGCTTGTTTTTCAAAAATAATTGGGGTACTCGCCAGAAATGGTTGGGGAAAATGGAACCAGATTGTAGTTGTGTTGGCAATATGTCGCTCTTGAACATGGCACTTGTCTGCATTCATGTCGGGTTGGGGACATCTCATCTCGTTATTTGTTTGCCTCCATGGGTTTGGGTAATCTCTTTTGACCGCTCATCTGCTCTTGCCATGTCACCATGACCTCAGATCCCTTGATGTCAAATACTGCCAAATCCAGTGTCGTGCCGCCGTTATGCTCAAGAGAAGTTTGCCTCTAAAGTTTTCCACCTTCCTCTGATTCTTTGTTGGTCTCGATTCACAAACATCATATTCCTCTGTCTCGTGTCGATGATGTGAGAAACATTATGGCCCACCTTCGATCAAGGTCACTTCCTGTCGACTCCAACTCATTATCTAGGAAGTTGATCTAGAGAATCCCTTCAGGTACTTTGGAGCCTGCATGCCTCAATGGCAGGTTCTTCGCATTCGACGCAAGGTCCACATTATTGGCCTTCGATCGACTAACTTTGCAGGTGTTCGACGTTAGATCACTGTTCACATTCCGTGGATTGTACTTTTCGTACCTTGAGAGCCATTGTCGTTATTGGTGGTTTCTCTCGCATCTATTAACAGCGTTCATCATTGGCTAGTAATCAGACAATTTTCTTACATGTTCGACTTCAGCTCACATATTCGCATGCTCGAATTTGTACTTTGCTCGGGTTGAGATGGAGCGCAAGACCCTGGGTTTTGTCTGATGAAATCCAGGCTGCGGGTTCTTTGTGGATTACTATGACTTGTTATATAACTCTTCTGATTGGATGGTTGTCACCATACCTGAGTTTGTTTATTGATCCCTGCTGCTGGATGGTTGTGTGACGTGTCCATACCTCGGATCTCACTGTTTAAGTACTCTATCATGGATGGCTGCGCCCATGCCACATGTCATGTATCAGATGTATCAGTTGTATTCATACTTGCAGGTTTTCCGACAGCAGTGTTTGGGTCGAACGCGTTCTCATAAAGCATTTCACCCCTCCCTCTCTCTCGGACCTCATGCTTTAGGGGGCATCTGTTACACAGCATTTTGTCACCGTCCCTGCAATCCCTCTCCCCGCATATTGGAGGGTCTTTCCCGTGACCTGTGAGCAGTGTCATACTCTGTAAACACCTTCTTTACATCCTTCTGCATAAGGACATCATTTCTTCTATTGAACATTTCCTCAAAAAGCCCACAAAAACCTATGTTTTGGCCTTGGCGCGGGTAGCCAGTTCACCCCTCGCGCCAGTGTGGAGGATGTGCACTAGAGCCCGCACCATATGGTACTCTGTCTCTTTGTTGCGCCCGTGCCAGCCTTTTTGGGAATGTTTTTTAACAAATTAGAGGCAGAAGTTTCCTTTAACCACCTCGGGGATGAGTCATAGGAAGTGGTTAATCTGATGAGCCACGAATCTCCCTCTTTAGGAAGTGGTTTCCTCCTCCCATGGAACATTCCTTGAAGATAGGTCTCCCTTCCATGATTACAGGGATCCTAACCTCTCCCTCTCCCTCTATATAAACAAGCCTTCTCCCTTTATGAAAGCTAGCTGAACATATAGCCAAGAAGCTGAACTTGGAGAAGAGATACTATAGCTGAGTAATTGCTATTGAGAAGGTAGAACCAAGGAGAATTCTGTAGAGAGAGCCCTGTCCGAATTCCCGACAAGCCTTTGTGAGACGCGCTCCGCTGGAACCCTGTTGGAGGAGACCACAACGTCGAAGCTTGGTTGTACTCTTCCTTCCTTTCATTAATATACTCGACTATGGTATTGGTTCCATCATTGTGTTATGTTTACTGATGCAATTGATTTAGTATTCTTCGATTGACTGATAGTTACGAATGTGAAATAGCATGTTGGATATCGTCATTGTTTCTTGTGTATGTGCAGGTATCCGAGCGTGAGAACGAGCGGATCGTGATCTGTCAAACCAGGAGCGAGAGGCAGCCACTCTTTCCGACAACAACAATAGCGTAGGACCTCCGGTAAGTCATCTATCGAATCTCTGTCCATTCGTTAACTAGGAATCGATGTTATAGCGTGTCTTGTTTGTGGATAGACCCACTCTAGGGCTAGTGGGATCGCCTTTGTCCGCAGAGGGGATTTACCTCACCAACACCCACCCTAGCTTTGGGGGATGCTTGGGAGAAAAACTCTGCTAATTATTCGTGTTTAGAAACACAAATAATTTAGGGAGGTTAAAAACCTCCCTAGAGTGAAATCATTGTTTAAGAATCAAAGGCTTACCTAGGTGTTTTTACATGGCTTCATAGTCATAAAAGAATCATTTTTACAATAAAACTGCAAAATTTGAGATTACAATGATGATAATGACTTGAAGAAGAAAAAAATTCCACTGCTGTGTACTCTGCTGCTTGTAACTATTGACATGTACATGGTCAAAACCACATAAGAGCCACAGACATGTCCTTCAGATATTCTTTAATATTTGCTTGAGAACTCTGCTTTAGAAGATTACCAAACCTTGCTCAAGAGGGATCACAAAAGTGTATACTTATCGGCCCTCGCACAACAGTTCTGCAAAGGGGTCATAAAATATGTGTGCACAGATTTGTATTTGAAATGGGATTAATGAACATTTAACCACAAAACAATTCTTCCACCCTCTGAAACCCTAACCTCGGTTACTCTGGGATTGATGCACAGTATCACTAGTTAGGTCTTGCAGAAAACTGCGACCAAACTTCAGAATTAATTTGCATTAGCTCATAGAAGAGGCTGAATGCACTTTCAAGATGGAGACAATGAGAGGCAGCCCAAAAAATTGTTTGACAAAGCTTCAGATTTCAATCACAGAGGGTCAAAAATGTTGAATGGTGTTGTCATTGATGCCAACTTCGGTTCTTGAACGCTCTTAATATATGTCGTAGGTTGCATCAATTAGAAGCTCCAAATGACAAGAAGCTTTATTAATATTTCCAAAAATTCAAGTTGATCCAAAAATTAGAGGGAAATCCAAAATTCAAATTTTAAAATTAAAGGAAGGAGTTTTTGGCTCCATATTTAACTTTTTAAATTTCTTCCCTCCAAGTTGCCTAAGTCGGCTTCATCTAAGGGGCAATTTCATCTATAAATACAAACAATTTCAACTCATTCGAAGACAAGAAAAATCTCACATACATCTTTAGAAGTCTGCAGCCCTGTGGAGATTGAAGAACTGAAGATAGGTTGAATTCTTTGAGACGATTTCTGGGTTTATGGTTCCAATTTCGGGCTAGGGTTTTTGGCAAACATTTCTGAGGGTATTCGTTGTTTTTGCAGAGGGATCTTGGCTTCTTTTTCTATGATTGAATGAGGACAAATTGTTAAGCAGTGCCATCCCTTCAGCCTCCTCAAAATGGCATTCTTTGAGTATTCGCAAATGTGAGGTCACTATAGGGCATTCTCAGATCTCCTTTTCTCACAACCCTGATCTCTGTATTGAAGTAAATTATCACGGCCCTATTCTGAAGTCTGTTGGATCATATGGTATTTTCATGGCTTCTGTGGTTTTTTGCCTCGGTTTGGAGCAGAATATTCACATGGCCTAATTTTGGATACTTCATGTGATTACCTTGTGATCTATTGAACTGAAGATTGCAGCTCTGTTTAAGGGTTCAGATCTGTTCATGGCATAATCACTGAGATTAAGAATTGGGATAACCCTCAAACAATCTGGAGTCTTTCTTTATCAACATTGAGGCTTTTCATTTCAGGACCTTGATATGATCTGGATACCAACAGTAATTGCAGCCTATTTCCTGTGGTACTGATATATTTGAAAGTACCTTGGCATAACCTCCTTTTCAATCCTGTAAGTCATCTGATCAGTGTTCTTGTAAAGAAGCAGCTCAGATCTCTGGGTGAGTCATTTCTGATGGCATTTTCATTGTTCCCTAACTCCTGGATCAGAAGTCTTATTTGATCAATAGCATTTATTCTTGGGACTAAAGCTAGGGTATTTTTTTAGTATATATTTGGCCCTTCCAAGGAGCATATTCAATGATGTGGAGTTGAACACATAATCAGTCACAATTTGTTGAATATTGACCAGAGGTTGTGAAGCTAATTCATAAGGTTAATCTCAGAAACTGCATCATTTGCTAAGGGCTAATGGTCTACAAACTTGCTGATCTAATGTTCTATTTCAATGCAAGGATCAGTAAGCTGTAATTGCTTCAGTGGTCAATGCATCAGTAAGTTAAGGATTTGATACTGTTGGTTCATGAAAGGGTACAAAAATCACAGATTCACTGTGGCAGCCATATCAGTGGTACAAGGGTTTCAGATCTCTAGATCTCTGCATATTGATGTTGCTAGGTTAAGGACAGACGTGAAGTCTCTCCAGAACCATCAAAGATTTGCAGAAGTTGTGATATTGAATTTGGAGGAACAGTACCTACAACAATTGAAGGCAGTAAACCTATGCTGAAGACAGCAGTAGACATTTCCAGAATATAGTGACAGAGGCAAGGTCATCATCAGAAGAAACTGAGGTATGATGCATAATAGTTTGATTAGTCAAAGTTCATGCATCTTCCAGTTTTGGACAGTTTGACATTGGACAGCATTGCAGTATTGAAGAACTCTGGTACAGCAGTTGTGCTTGGGTTGTTGTGACTGAGTTTCGAAGACATCTTTGCACACCTAAGGTATACATGCAGCAGTCAGATTAGCGAACAGAGTATGTGACTGTTTGTGAGCTTATACTTGTCATTGATGATTGTATATAGATGTTGAAAGGTTTGTATGTCGCAGAAATTATTTTGCAAGATCGATATGTTGGATAAGAGATTCTAGGGTTTCCTATTGATCTACAGATTTGACATTATTTGGGATTGATGATCAATGTTAGGGTTTCATAGCAAGAATTATTGTATTGCAGAAGCAGAGGAAGTTTTTATTGCTGCTGACAACCTTGTGCCAGTATTGCTGATCGATGAAGTCAGCAGATTACATTGATATTATATGTAATTGATATTTAGTACATGTGGATCCAATCCATAAATTGTGAAACGTGGTCCGCTTGTTAAAAGATTGGCGTTAGGGCAGGTTGGAGCCTGCACAGGGCGTTGGAGCATCCTTTCAGTCGGAATTTATAAAACTAGGGCGTTTGAGCATCCTTCCAGTTGGAACCTGCACAGGGTGTTGGAGCATCCTTTCAGTCGGAGTTGATAAAACTAGGGCGTTGGAGCGTCCTTCCAGTTGGAGCTGGTAAATCAGGGCGTTGGAGCACCCTTCAGGTTGGAGCCTGTAAACCAAGGGATTGAGGCCTTTTCACTTGGAGCTCAAAATCATGGAAGTTGGAGCTTTCTAATTGATGTAAATTATTGAAGACAAATATTAAGAAGCGTTTGGTGGTTTTTCTCCTAGAAGGGTCTCCATCTAAAAATCTCTGGCATACTGTCTTTACTGTTGTGCATTGTTGAATGGTGTTGATGACTATTTATGTTTATCTGATGCTAATGATAATTAATGATCTGTAAAGTTAAAATTAATTAATTGAAGAGAAACACTGATTCACCCCCCTCTCAGTGTTTCCAACAGAAAATGGCCTCAACAGAGCCGTAGTCTAGATCCAATTAAATAGCTTCCATACCATCCCTAAAAGAGAGCAGAAGTTGTCATATTCAAGCACACGAACCTTACCTTTAAGCAGTCTCAACAAACGTTTTGGTTCAGACCCTAAGGTATCCCATCGATCAAATCTTACAGGCCTTCAGTGTGATTTCAATGGGCTGAAATATTACAGCGATGCAACCCAGAATTTTTTGCTTCACTTGTGCCACAGGATCGTGTCCTCTGATCTGCACTAATTCCGTCTAGAAAAGGATTCCAAGAGAGGGTCATGAGGATGTTTCAGTGTAGAGATCTGATCCACAAAATTCTTAGAGTTTCTCCAGAACAGTGAAACACCATACCCAAGACATAAACCATAATCCCAAAACAGAAATCCTTCAACAAGACTTCATATATGCCAGTGGTTTGTGCCTTAAGAGGACTGAAAGATACAGAGATATCGCCAATGTCACATGGTTCGGGTTCGAATTCGAATTCGGCTACAATTAAGTTCGATTCGAATTCAAATTTTCCGATGAAGTTCATATGGGGTTTGGCATTAAGTTCGTTCATATACATATTCGAAATTTTAAAAATATATAAGAAAATATTTAAAATTATATATATATATATATATATATATATATATATATATATATATATTCATTTATAATTTATATCATATATTATACTGATAAATGTATAATTTTTTATAAATTATATTAATTTAAAATATTTATAATAATAAAATTTATAATAACAATACCCTAATTTGTTTAATTATATATAATTTAAAATATATTAAAAGTAATTATGTTAATTTATATTTATACACAAATTTTATAACTGAAATATGTTAATTTATATTTATACACAATATTTTATAAATAAAATATGTTAAGTTATAAACTTTTCAGAATATTATTAGGTATAAATTACACGCTGCAGTATCATTTTAGAGCTGTAACCACTATTTTAAAGGTCCAGGTTAACGTAGAAGCAATGAACGTAGAGCCAGGTTAATGTCGAATCGGTTTTTGTCATGGTTGGTGTTGAAAAGTGTAACTAGGTCGGTCTTCAAGTTGACTATGTAATTATGCATTTATATAAGGAAGATGTCAAAAATAATAAAATGTATTTTTGGTGTACTTGCTTCATGGGTTTCATGAGCAAGATTTTTATTATGTAGATAGACTTCTTCTTGATGTCTATTAGCTTGAATTAAGTGTCTCATACATGAAGGATCTAGTCTAGGTATTTGTGCTCCAAGGCCTTGTGGAAGACGCTCACAAACAGCCCTCAATGAATTGATAAAAGACAAGCTTTAAAGGCAGAAAAGAAGCACCTTATCAACGTTGGAATAAACCTTATCTAGTCGGCCTAATTCACCATGAAGTAGTCGGCCTAACTCTCAGCTGTATAGTCGGCTTGTTTAAAGGGATGTGCCCTATATATATATATATATATATATATATATATATATATATACACACATGTAATGCGGTCATTATTAAAGCAAGCAATGAGAACATTTCCAAAAAGACAGTGCGGATAAAGAACAACAGATAGTGCGGATAAGTGACACCATATCATGAGGATAAGGACAATATACAATGTGGATAAGGGACAACATAAAGTGCAGATATGCATCTGAAACAGATGTACAGGAAGGAGATTGTGGAAAAAGACAGCAAGGTACAGATTGCGAAGATACAAGTTACGGATAGGCACAACAAGGTACAGGAGTGCGGATAGGTGCAGCAAGATTGTGGAGTGGTACAAGAAGAATACAGTGCAGATATTTTCTGAGTTTAAAGAGCAGACTTCAGAAGATTGGTTCAGGGTTAAGAGTGCGGATTTGTCTATGTTATCTAAGCTCCTGTACAGCTGAAATAAGTCGCAGATATATCATTGTTAAGGGCAGCTGATTTGAAAAGAGAATGCGCTGAAGTTGAGACAATGATCATAAGGAGAAAGGCAGTGATAGTAAGGAAGGTGATTTACCTTCCTACAATTCAAGCAATTCAACTACAATCGTAGGTAAGGAGAAGATCAAGATCTCCAGTACCAATGCACAACTGAGCAAATTGGTGAAGAGAAGAATCAAGGTTGAAGAAGCTATAACAAGGTCTTGAAAGCATATCTAGGTCAAGGGTCTGAGTCTAGGTCATGGTACTTGTCATCTGAAGATCTATAAGAAGAATTCTTTTGGGTTTTCCCCTCCAAGAAGGAGAGGTTTTGCCCTGGCTCTAGGAGCCTAACTTTTGTGTCTTGAGCATTTTGATAATTGATTTGATGAAAGATTAACTAAACTAAAAGAAGAGAAGACATAAGTAACACAAGTAAGCTCACAAGTAATTATCAAGAAGAGAATTTGTATTAATCACCAGTCCTCCAAATTCTCAACATGTTATCGGAACTAAGGTGCTAGAAAGGGCATAGAGACACTCAAGGATCAGATTTCATGGAGGGTATCAAAGCAAGGATTTGATTAGAAGAAAGGTGAGTCTTCCACAGTGAAAGAAATAAGGCAGTATTATGAAACCATCTTAAATGTGCTAGTTCATCATTGCTATCTCCAAGTATTGCCATTAAAAGCTTCAAGGCAAGTTACCTATCATCCTTGATCTTTCAAGGAAGCAGCAAAATATCCTCATCAATCACCATTCAAAGGAAGCTTCAACCATCTTCAAGGTAATCAAGCTGATAGAAGAAGAAAAGCATCTACTCAAGTAAGTATATCTATGACTTTATATGAATCTATTAAAATGTCTCCTTTGAAAAGAAAGAAACAAACTGTTTGGGGTTTCAAACTTTCCATAGAAGACAAGGGCAATCAAGTCACGCCAAATTCATGAAGGGAGATATAAGAGCCCAAAGGATTCTTATAGGATCCACAAAAGACTCTATCATCAAAAGGAGTATATAAGAATTTAGTGGAGCTATTCTCTGTGAGTACTACAGGAGAAGCAATCTCTCTGATCAACTGCAGGAACTAGGAGAAGACTATAGTGATGCTAAAAACTCTATGAGAAGAATGGGGAAATCTCACTTCACAATTATACGGGAAGATAGAAGTCACGCCATTCCACGATTTAGGGTCTCTAAGTAAATAGAGGAAACAAGATTGAAAGCCAAAGTTGTTAGAGGATTAAGTAAAGGAATCAAACCTTTGGAGCCCTGTCCAGGAAGAAAAGAAGATTCGGTAAGTCTTGATCCTCAAAGTAAAAGAAGAAATGTGGATGAAGCACGATGTCTTGAATATGATGAACTTGGGCATTAAAATAGAAATTGTCCTTAATCTGAATAAGGAGAAGAGAAATAGGGAAGAAGCCCATGAGGAAAGAGCCTGATAAGAAAGAAGAAAGGATCTCCACTACGCTTGAGATCATCTTCTCTTTTAAGTGATTTCTGTTGGGTATATGATAGGAAGCAGTGTAGCATCTTGATGAAAGCATGGTAGGAGCTCCTGGTGAATCAGCTCCGAGAAAACCTCTCTAATAACATTACTAATAAAAAGCAGTTATCAAGAGCAAGGGTCATAATAGAAGCAAATTTCTGGGATGTGATGACATATTGATCGAGCAAGGCAAGAGAATGAAGCTCTTCATTCTTGAGAAATTGCTACAGGATGACTAAGGGAAAAAGGGTATGAGGTATGTATATATTTACATGCTAACATTGGATGTTGTGAAGTCATGTCATATGGTTGCAGGTAATGAACTTCCGTATTTAGAAGTATGATCTACGGAGGAGTATCTCTCACTGCACGAACAGATGAAATCAACATAATATGTCCTCATGAAATATGAGCTGGTTGTATATGAACGAGAAACTAGAAAGGTTGTAAGTTCCTGGGAATGGAGAACGTGCAGAAAGGGAGAGATCATGAAATGCAACCATGTCAAGAGGCAGTTACCATCCGAAAGCCAAGAAGATGTGACTAGGAGATCTCCTGGAAAGATATGTAGACTTTGACGGAAGTCTGGTAAAGAAGAAGACCTTTGGCAAAAGCATATCATTAGGAGATGTGTCAATCTGTATGAAGGATGTTGATGCCTACAGGAAGATGTCATGGTGAAAGATCGTCACTAAGGTAACTTTTGTTCTAAAAGGTTCATATGAATATGTTTGTCTGGATGAAATTTGTGCAGGGTTGCTAATCATGAGAAAGGATGTATGATCCTTGGAGATGATTCAAAGGAAAGCAGCATGGCATAACAATGGACCAGATAAAGGAAGTCTGATGAATCACTTTCTGATAGCTGACATGACTCAGGATGGAAGTGATGGATGATCTATGCCCTATGAAGCTAAAAGTTGAAGATTCCTGAATATTGAAATCCATGACATCAAGGACAGGAATTCTTCATGAGCAGCTGGGTGTCTCACCATTGCTGCTGGAGGTCCCTGGTTAAGAGGGAGCTTGATGATAAGTTTCTTACTTGGAAGAAACTTGGTAATTCCTAAGAATGAGCTTAGGTACATTCCTTGTATAGGAATGAGTACATTCCCTTGTGAAATAGGTCCCCCCTAGTTGAGAGGGAGAGATAGACACATCATTTTGGTCTTCACTTGGGAAGACAAAATGGAGGATTTGTGTAATCATCTGGCATTCGATGCTCTTTGAGAATGTATTAGGGCATTCAAGATAAGAGTAGTCGAGACTGATATTCTTTGAGGGCTAGCTACCCAAGAGAAGAATAGTCCAAGAAGGTCATACTTTGGGAACACCCGGGTGGAGTATGTACCTTGGAGAGACAATGACGATGGTGTTTATAAGTCATGTGTCTCGCCAGCATTGTAGCCCATTGTCTCGTTGAGAGATGGGCTTGTTAGTCAAGGCCTTGCACTAGGACAATGTTGGTTGATATGATGCTATACAGATGTGATTACCAATCCGATTCTTCTTATGAGATTCTTTAGTTTGAAAGTAACCATGTACCTGTATGAATACCTCCCTAATTAAGAGGGAGTGTTAAAAAGTGTAACTAGGTGGGTCTTCATGTTGACTATGTAATTATGTATTTATATAAGGAAGATGTCAAAAATAATAAAATGTATTTTTGGTGTACTTGCTTCATGGGTTTCATGAGAAAAATTTTTATTATGTAGATAGACTTCTTCTTGATGTCTATTAGGTTGAATTAAGTGTCTCATACATGAAGGATCTAGTCTAGGTATTTATGCTCCAAGGTCTTGTGGAAGACACTCACAAACAACCCTCAATGAATTGATAAAAGACAAGCTTTAAAGGCATAAGAGAAGCACCTTATCAACGTTGGAATAAACCTTATCTAGTCGGCCTAATTCACCATGAAGTAGTCGGCCTAACTCTCAGTTGTATAGTCGAATTGTTTAAAAGGATGTGCCCTATATATATACACACATGTAATGCGGTCATTATTAAAGCAAGCAATGAGGGCATTTCCAAAAAGGCAGTGCGGATAAAGGACAACAGATAGTGCGGATAAGGGACACCATATCATGCGGATAAGGGACAATATACAATGCGAATAAGGGACAACATAAAGTGCAGATATGCATCTGAAATAGATGTAAAGGAAGGAGATTGCGGAAAAAGACAGCAAGGTACAGATTGCGAAGGTACAAGTTACAGATAGGCACAACAAGGTACAAGAGTGCGGATAGGTGCAACAAGATTGTGGAGTGGTACAAGAAGAATACAGTGCGGATATTTTCTGAGTTTAAAGAGCAGACTTCAGAAGATTGGTTCAAGGTTAAGAGTGTGGATTTGTCTATGTTATCTAAGCTCCTGTACAGCTGAAATAAGTTGCAGATATATCATTGTTAAGGGCAGCTGATTTGAAAAGAGAATGGGCTGAAGTTGAGAAAATGATCATAAGGAGAAAGGCAGTACTAGTAAGGAAGGTAAATCTATGATTTACCATCCTACAATTTAAGCAATTCAACTACAATCGTATGTAAGGAGAAGATCAAGTTCTCCAGTACCAATGCAGAACTGAGCAAATTGGTGAAGAGAAAAATCAAGGTTGAAGAAGCTATAACAAGGTCTTGAAAGCATATATAGGTCAATGGTCCGAGTCTAGGTCATGGTACTTGTCATCTGAAGATCTATAAGAAGAATTCTTTTGGGTTTTCCTCTCCAAGAAGGAGAGGGTTTGCCCTGGCTCTAGGAGCCTAACTTTTGTGTCTTGAGCATTTTGATAATTGACTTGATGAAAGATTAACTAAGCTAAAAGAAGAGAAGACATAAGTAACACAAGTAAGCTCACAAGTGATTATCAAGAAGAGAATTTGTATTAATCACCAGTCCTCCAAATTCTCAACAATTGGATCACTAGTCGACCATCCTACAAATACTGAACTTGAAAGCAAAGAACCTAAAGCCGAACCTGCTCGAACCTAAACGAATTTTAATATTTTTGTTGAAGTTCGACTAATTTTGAACCTCAACATTTAGGTCCGGCAAAACCTGTGACATAGGCTATCACATATATGCCAAAAGACTTCTTCAAATATGTCTCAGGATTTCGACCTCCAAGTTAGATCTTCAAGACTCCTCACTAGGCAATAATAGATGATCAACCCTTCCTTGCAAGATAGAACAAATGAGGATCATACAAGCTATATATATACTAGGTGAAGATACTTCTAGAGGAGAGCCAGCTGACTCGATAAAGGAGGGAAACGAAAATTTCAAATTTGAATTTCAAATTTTATGAGCCAAAAACTCTTAGAACGAGAATTTTAAATTTCGAATTTTAGTTTGGAGCCAAAACAAAATATGGATGATGCATAATAAACCGCCTTTTCATTGACTTGGACTAGGCCTCTTTAATTAAATTTCTAAAATAAATAAAATTTCTTTTTAGAACCTCCTTTGGGGTTCTTTGACCACTATATGGGGTTACAACTTTGAACAACCATATCTTCACAACGGAGAGGACCCACATTACGTGCCACCTATCGTTGGAATTGCCATGACGAGGAGAATCAAATGAAGATGGTAATGAAAGCAAATTTCCTGATCTTCAACCTCAAAACCTCCAATAAGTGCAAGGAAATATGTGGGCTTCTAGGATATCTTGACCATTGGCGCTTCAATCAACGCAATCCAGACGAATATTAAGAGCGTTCAAGGACTGATGTTGGCATCAATGACAACACCATTCAACAATTCCATGATATCACTTTCATTGTAAACTGTGAGAAGAGGGTTGGTATGTCTCAATCATTAACATTACCGTACCTGTGTTTACTAAATATTATCTCATTTCCCACATGAGTTGTTCAATACTTTTTCTTCGTCATCCTTTATCCTCTTTTGAAGGGATTGACTGATCTTTAATAGGTTACTTTTAATTACCTTGTTCCTGTCGATGCAAAAGCTCTTGTGAGTTAATGTAGGCTCTGGTGATTAGTTGAACCTCTTCTTCTGGAATGGCTTCAGGCTCTTTGCTTTTCCATTCTAGTGTCAACGTTTGCAAATCCAGGTTTTGTAAGTCCACTTCTTCCATCTCCTCTGCCTCTTGATGGTCCTACTTGTCCTCTCCCATTTTTGTGTCCTCGGTGTAGTTTTCTTGCTTCATTTGGCCGTGATCCTCTTCCTCGCCTTTATTTTTTCCTTTTTCTAATCCCAAAGTTTCTTCTATTTTAGGCCTATTTTCACCCCCTTCTTTGTTTTATTCCATGTTTTGAACTATTTTATATATGTTGTCATTCTTGATTCATGTTGTCGTGGGGTAACTTGCTCCTTTTATGGTTGGTTTCCTTTTGTTGGTAACTCTAATGAAGCCTTGCTAATCCATCTCCTAAGTAACTTGTGTTGGCTATTGGTTTTGATTTAAAGGGCATTCCCTAAAGAGGTGTCCATATTCATTACATTTCCAACAAGGGAAGGGAACATGCTCATAATCTATGGGTTGTTTCAATATATTGTTGTGGTAATTGATTTGCATGCTTGTCGGAAGTGGTTTTGAAAGGTCCATGAAGGCACACATGTGTGCATATGAGGAGTATCGACCTTGCCTTGTAGTTTATAAGAACATTACAAATGACCTTATTACATTTCATATGCCCTCCAAGATATCTTGATCCTAGAATTCATGAAGCAATGAGTAAAACCTTATCCATACAAGAGCTAAATTAAAGTCCATTTTCTCAAGATTAAACCTCTCTATCAATGGTTTCATATATAACCTGGTTGAGTTAAGTAAGAACGTCCTTAAAAAAATTTATCTCTGTCCTGCACATATTGAAGACAGTAGCGAAGAATCCTTTATAGCCCTGTTTGAGTTACATGTCTCCTTTTAGTTGACAAATTCCTAGATCAGACTCATAAGAGTTCTTTCCACTGGCCAAATACCAACAAATTTTCATATCAAGGCATGATCTTTCATGAAATGTAATTGTTCCCCTATTTTTTCTAAGATAATTTCATCTAATGGGGTTTTTGTTGTCTATGGTAGACACAACCTCGAGTTCTTGCTTCATTTGGGGTTGCTTCATTTGATGCTACCATAGATTGTCTTGCATCTCGTGCTAAGGGCATACCTTGCAAAAGTGACGAAGCTTTCCTTCCAGATGCAAGATTATTGGGTATGTATGTGGTTTGTGTTGAGAAATCAAGACCCTGTGAATTAGGGTTAATTTCTCTGTCGAGATAATTACTTGTGAATTTGTTGGCTTTATTATAATTATTATTATGTTCTCATATTTCATCAAGCAATTACCAAAATATAAATCAAGAAGATCACAAGGAACAACAAACACAAGATATAGGCTCTCCAAGCCAGGGCCAAAACCCCACAAGGGAGAAAACCCAGAAAAATTCCCTCTTCTTATAGAATTAGATTAAAGTGAGAAATACAAGACCCAAATCCAACCTCCAAGAATCCAATTCAAGCCCTCCATGTAGCATCAATCTCACTCACAGTGACTTCTATCAAATTCAGCTTCCTATGCCACATGGAACCCATTCTTATCTTAGATTATTTGTCACAGGAAAAAGTTGCATTTCTGTCAGACTTTCTGCCATAGAAAACTCGCAATTCTTCAGACATTCTACCACAGAAAATTCACATTTCTTCAGACATTCTACCACAAAAAATCGCAATTCTTTAGACCAATAGCCCAAGAAACTCGCATGTCTTTATCATAAAAGTGGCCTCTGATCTTCGCATGCCTTTGCCTCAGAACTTGTCATGGAAAAAGCATTGAATTGCTTGTCGAATTGGAGGAGGATGTATGCCAATGTATAATTGTTCTCATATGCGAAAAGTCGCGTCTATTGAATGAGTCGACTAGTCATCTAGGAGGGTCGACTTGGATTCTTGAGGTGAATTTACCCAAATTACATTTTCAAAAATTATTTTTCCTTTTTCTTTATAAGAAGACCAAATAGGACTTAGACTCTTTGACTCAACAAATCCTAGAAGCATGAATAACATGCTTAACTAATGAAATAATAATAAGAAAATATTTTTTTCTTCTTTCTTGATTTTTACATAAAATTCATAATGATACAAGTACAATAATAATTATGAAGAGAAAACCTAGTTACACTTTTTTTCAACAGTCTGAGGATTACATCTGCCTGCCACCGCATTGCTGAAGGAGGGGCCTCCTCACACCCCCCCACCCCCATGTACACACCATGTCCCCATCAAAACCCTATTGAATTTCAATGTAATATCCCAAATGGGGATTAACAGTAATAAGAGTGCAAGACAAGTAACTACAGCAAAAAATCAAACATCATTAAAACACACAAATTGGAGCAAAAATCATTGTTGAGCCATTTTATTAATATATTGGGAAAGAGTACAATTGAGGTGTTGGAACGTTTGCACCTGGGCCTGCTCAAGGCAGGCTTGAAGAACAACTCAAACCCAAACAAAAACTCTGGTTGGAAGTGCCTCTGCGTGGCTCAGTCTCTACACTGCCTAGCCCAGAAGTGTTGTTGTTGGCTGACTTCGGCCTGCTAGTTGGGATGCTTCCTCTAATCAGAAAATTCTGGGCTTTTAACCGTGGACTCTACTCACCAAAACCCAGAAAAAACCCGCAAAGGAATTGGCCAGATGTTGACCCCGGAATTTTGGCCCAAGTTCCTCTAACTCCTCTAGCTGTTGGCTACGTTAGGATCTCTGTTTGAAGCCTCAAACCTGCCCAGAAAATTTTGCCGAATTAATCTTGGCTTCTCCTTAATAAACCTAGAAAAACCAGAAAGGGTTTGCCCAAAGCTTGACTTCGAAATTTGGCCCTCTTGGGCTTCGCTCACTGCGTTGTTGGGTAAATCGAACCTCTAGATGAATCTGTTGGGAAAATGACTCCGGAGAGGTACCAAAATCCCTAGTAGGAGGTGGCTAACCTCCCCTCCAAATCTCCTGTTGAAATTTTGCCGCTTTCCACACTCCCGGCACCCACACCGAACGGAACTGAACAATCATTGTGCAGTCTACTCTAACTTTGCGAAATCTACTCTACCTCTACGCAGTCCTGAAGGGGTTGCGCTCTTCCTGTTGTTGCTGTTGTGTAATTCCCTCACCAAGATTTAGAACTCCTCTCCTGAGCGAGCACTCGAAGTCCCCTGAGGTAGAGGTTGAGATCTCCGCTTGAAGATCTCGTGTGCTAAACAACACTACAGACTTGGCTCTCCGACTCAAGCGTGCTTCAGTCAAAATGACCAAGAGAAATAAGATGAATGAATGAATGCCCAAATGAGCCTTCCCTTCTTCCTTTTGTCCATTGAGGCCCAACATATGCCTTAGATCCCACCTTGGCCTGCGCTGCCTCTCCTTGGCCAATCACGTGCTGCCTTCCTCTAGCCAATCCCACGTTGTCCTTTCCGTGCCTCTTCTACGCTGCCACCTAAGGCCAATTCGACCCCACCACTAGAGCCGCAATTTTCTCTTAGGGACTTTAGGAAAAGACTTTATTTGGCTTAATTATTAGTTGTGGGTCCCCTACCCACATTATTTCCGCCCAACATTAGGAAATGCCAAAATAAATCAAAATTAATATTCCAATTAGCTAACTACTAATTTGGAATGTTACATTCAAACCCTAGATCAGAATCACTCACCTTCTTCCGTTGCACTAAAGCTTAGTAATTTAGGAATCCCAACTCAACATAAATTTATATTTACTTTAAAGCCTACTTGCAATTTTTTTTTTAAGTAAATTTGTGATACTATTATTACTGACATATGTTACAATAAACAATCTTTTCTACTTCTAATTCTAATTCAAAAGCATAACTTTAATTTACTTTAAAGCCAACTTGTATTTTTTCTCTTTAACATTTTTTTTTAATACATATAACATTGTCTAACACTACATGAAAATATCCCCCTATATTGGGTTGTAGAGCAACTCTCAACACAATCAAACCCCAGCCACCCAAGGGTTATGCAAGTATTCATGGAAAACAACTTTCCACAATCACTTTGTCATGCCCTTTCACTCTCTTCAACATATTTGATGGATCGGTTATGTTGGTACCATTGGTGGAGATTGTTTCAATTGTATATCATGTATCTTTTTAGCTTGATGGAGGAACTTTTTTCATGGTGGATCAACATTTGGAAAATCACCATGTTTTTCTTTGTAAGGTTAGGCAATCATTTTTATTTTTATGTAGAAGAAAAAATACAATAATAGATGTCCATAAGTTGTTGGTATACCACTGTAATATTCGTAATTAACAATTCCAATAATTAGAATATTAATTTTTGATATTCTATTAACTATTACATTTTGACTATGAGGATGTGGGTTTGGGGTCCCACAATTAGACTTAGGAAACTATAGAGATCACAACATTAGGCCAAGACAAATATTACAGTTGTAGTGGAGGATGTGGGCCCAATGAGGAGAGACTGTGTCCCACATGTGGCAGCGCAGCTCATTGGTACGAGCTAGAGGCAACGCAATTGGAGGTGGAGCCCAAGGGAATGTTGGGTAGGCAGAGTTAAAAGGAAACAAGCTGCTCATTTTTTATCATTCATTCAATCATCCATTTTGACTTTGTCTTTGACAGAAAGCACGCTTGTGGCAGGTGGGAAGTCTGCAGTGTTGTTTAGCACACGAGATTTTAAGGCGAAGATCTCAACCTCTACCTCGAGGGACTTTGAGTACCTGCTCAAGAGAGGAGTTTTACCATTTTGGAGGAGAGTTTCATAGTTGGGATTGCAAAAGGAGTGTAATCACTTTAGGAACTTCGAGGATGACACAGTGACTGCGCAGTAGGGACGCAGTCCAGTGGGGAGATTGTTCTGGGAGGTGAGAAGTGAGAAGATATTTTGGAGGACACTTGGTGGGGAGGCTTAGAGCTTCCTAACAAGGGTATTTCAAGCATTTTGGTGGCCTCCAGCAGTAGAATTTCCAAGAGGACTGAATTGCCCAGCAGTTGGGTGAGCCAAGCCCAAGAGGGCCAATTTTCGAGGTCAAAACTAGAACAAACCCTTTATGGGTTTTACTGGATTTATTGAGGAGAGGCCAAGATTAATTTGGCATAATTTTCTGGGTAGAATTAAGAGACCAAACAAGGATCCCAACTCAGCCAGCAGCTAGAGGAGCTAGGGGAAAATTGGGTAGAAATTCCGAGGTCAATATTTGGCCAATTCCTTCGCGGGTTATTGTGGGCTTCTTGAGTAGAGTTTGTGATTAAAATCTCGTAATTTTCTGAGCGGCGTAGCAGGCCCTAGCAGCATTTCATTCGGAGCAGCAACAGCATTTCTGGCCAATGATAGCGCACAGCAGAAGTAGAAGTGTAGATCAGGAGTAACAGTGCAAAGCAGGAGTAGCAGCGCAAAGCAAGAGTAACGGCGCAAAGTAGGAGTAGCAGCGCAGAGCAGGAGTAACAGCGCAAAGCCGGAGCAACAACAGAATTTATGGCAAGTGACTACGCAAAGCTACAACCACGCAGTGCACATTTTTGGGAGAGATTTCAAGCTTGTTCCGAGGCTATCTTCAGCTTGCCTTGAGCAACCCTAGTGCCTTCATTCCAGCACCTTTGATGTACACATTTTACCGAAATTAATAAAATGGCTCAGCGGTATTTTATGGCTCCATTGGTGTATTGATATCAGCTTTTGCTTTGTTGTCTCCTTAATATCTTTTAGCCTGTTATTACTGTTATTTTGCCATTTGGGATATTACAGCCACATGGAAAACTAGACTAGTAGTAGAGTCTCAAAATTTTAACATTGTATATTACCAACACTAAAGGTCTATCATCTAAAGTAAAATCATAAGAAATAGAAACATATGGGCAGATATTGTAAAATTTCCATATACCAGCCCAAATTTATTTTCTCGCGGCAATTAATTTTATTCCCAACGATTTATTTATTTAGCAAAATAAATTATAAATTACAGAAAAAATAAAAATAAATAAATAAATAAAATTAAAAAATAAAAAATAAAAAAGAAAAATCACTAGTATTTTTAACATCTAGAAATATATATGTAGTGGAATTTAAATCAAAGAGATCTATCACATTGCAAAAAAAAATCACCTGCAACAATTCTCTGTCATTTATTAATCTGGAAAATCTAGGTTTTTGACCCACAGAGATACAAGGAAAAAATACAATAACTAGAACTCGTAACTCAGCCCCCACAGGATGAATTCGGCCAAAGGGATTCGACCTCCTAGAAATCGACCTCAGAAGTAAATCGACCCCATTGATCACCAGAAAATCAGACTCTCCGCCCAGCAACTCGGCCCAAGCAATTCGACCTCCCCAACAATTGTGCCTCATTTCAGCAACTCGGCCCTGCAATCATCCACAACTCTGCCTCCTGGAATCACCCTCAAATTCTTCCATACTTCTCCTCCTCTATGCTTCAATCAACTGAGCCACTCGCACTAAAGAAAATCACACTCTTGATGTCACTCTCTCTCTTAAGTTCTTGTGTGTCTTCACCTCTTTGTTAGGCTTATTTTATAATCTTCATTAACCCAAATCCCTAACCCTAATCTCCCTTATAATAGATCTTAGAGACCAATTGTTGAGATTATTTCTAAGTCACTTAAATAATCAAAGTATTTATCCTTAGAAAATGACTTACTAGTCCACAATAATTAATTGAATTTAATTACTGTACTTTTCCTAAGTTAGACTTAAGAAAGAGGACATAAATCACTTACTTCACCAAGCAAGCACCTAGAGAGGTTGTTATGAATCTAAGTTCATAACTATTTAGAATATGTTCTTGTTTTATTAATTTAATTATGAATGTAATTAGTTAGTTAAATAATTGATTAAATCAAATGAAGAGACATCAGTTCCAAGGGGCGTGTCTCTCTAATTGGGCGTGGCCAGTCAACTCCTATTTAAAGGAGCGCCGCCTCAGCCTTGTAAATCATCATTCATATCATATCAATAAATATTTATCTCTTTTACATCTTGAGAAATCTTCAAGAATTATTAAGAAATATTCCTCAAGATGTAAAAGAGATAAATATTTCTTAATAATTCTTGAAGATTTCTCAAGATGTAAAAGAGATAAATATTTATTGATATGATATGAATGATGATTTACAAGGCTGAGGCGGTGCTCCTTTAAATAGGAGTTGACTAGCCACGCCCAATTAGAGAGACACGCCCCTTGGAACTGATGTCTCTTCATTTGATTTAATCAATTATTTAACTAACTAATTACATTCATCATTAAATTAATAAAACAAGAACATATTCTAAATAGTTATGAACTTAGATTCATAACATTGCCTTCCCCTTAAGATGCTTTGTCCTCAAAGCATAGGTAGACTTGGGTGTTGGCGAATGAAACGTTCTGATTCCCACGATGAATCTTCCTCGGGTAGCCTTTTCCATTTAATGAGGTATTCTTTTATTGTCTTTGACCGTAAAACCTTCTATAATAACTGGTAAGACCTAGAAATCCTCTTAGCTTCGATATGTTCTTGGGTCTGGGCCATTCTCTGATTGCCTTAATTTTGTTGGGGTCTACTTTGACTCCCTCCCTAGATATAACGTGTCCAAGGTATTCAACTTCCTTCTGCCCGAAGGTGCACTTTGACAATTTAGCATAAAATTGATTCTTTTCTAAAACAGATAGTACTGTCTCCAAATGTTTGAGATGTTCCTTCCATGTCTTGCTGTAAACGAGGATATCGTCAAAAAAAACTAACACAAACTTCCGCAAATATGGGTGGAAGAGATCATTCATGGTAGCTTGGAAGGTGGCTGGTGCATTTGTTAGTCCAAATGGCATGACTTTGAACTCATAATGTCCTTCATGGGTTCGGAAAGTTGTTTTCTCGATGTCTTCTAATCTTACCCGTATTTGGTAATAACCTGATCTTAAATTTAATTTTGAAAAATATTCTGCGCCATGTAACTCATCCAACATCTCATCAATGAATGGGATCGGGAACTTATGTTTAATCGTGATTTTATTCAATCCTCTATAATCTATACATAGTCGAAAGGATCCATCTTTCTTCCTAACTAGCACCACTGGAGCAGCATACGGGCTTCTACTTTTTGTTATGATCCCATGCTCCAACAAGTCTTGTATTAATCGTTCTATCTTTGTTTTGTGATGATGTGGGTAACGATATGGTTTGGCATTTACTGGTGTGGAGTCTGGTTTAATCTCAATAATGTGTTTGATCTTCCTTTTAGGGGGTAACTCCATTGGTAGGTCTCGGAAAACCGTCTTGTATTTTTGGACTAAAGATGAAATTTCCATGGAATGTGAGTTCCCTTCCATCGATAGTAACTCCAATTGTTGACATTGTGCCAAAAACGTTGGAGCTCCCTTGCGAATGAGTTTTTTCATTTGTTAAGCAGAGACAACTTGAGTGGGTGGGGCATGGAACCCCATTAACTTGTATCTTCTTCCATCCATTTTAAACTTAATAAATTGCTTTATGTGATTTGCTGAGTACGTACCTAGAGTCTGCAACCATTCTACCCCTAAAACGACATCTACTCCCCCTAGGGGAACCGTATAAAAACTAGTTTCTGTCTCATATTCACTTAATTGTAACTTGACCTTATGGCACTTGCCTACTCCATCTATTCGTTTACCATTTGTTATCATTACTTTTAAGTGTGCTACAGGGTAAGCAAAAATGTTTAGTCTTTTTGCAATATTAACATCCACAAAGTTGTGTGTACTCCCAGAGTCTATTAGGACTATAACATTCTGCTTCTTAATGTGACCTTTAAGTTTTAATGTTTGTGGCTGAGCTATCCCTGTGATGGTTGCGAGCGAAATTCGTGCAATATCTTCGTCTTGTTCTGGATTTGAGTTTTCACTTTCTTCATTGCTCTCCTTGTCAGTGCTATCTTCTTGTGAATCCCCATCTTGTTCTGCTTCACAATTATAAAGTTTTTGGTTTGCACATTTATGTCCTGTGAAATATTTGTCTCCACACTTCCAACATTTCCCTTCTTTTTTTCTTTCAACATTAGTTGGTAGTTTTCCTTCATTGCGCATTGGTGGGGGAATGTATTTGGTTGACTTTTCCATGGATGTTTTACTTGATTTCCCCTTAGCATAACTATCTGCCCTCTCATTATTAGCATATGGGTTTCTATGGACTTTATATTTTCGTTCAATAATTATGGCGGCATGTCTAGCCTCCTCAATAGTATTGGGTTTATACAATTTTAATTCTTCCCGAATGTAGTCTTTGAAGCCACAACGATACATTTTTAATAATTCTTCGTCTAAAAATCCTCTTTGCCTTACTGCTAATACTTCCCATTCGTGAGTGTATTCACTCACCGATCCCTTCTGCTTGAGGTGAACAATTCTCTCATATACATCATCCTCTTCCTCATCATGAAATCTTTTCAACAGAGAATTCTTTAAATTTTCCCAAGTGAATGTAAGACCATTACACTTAGGGGACCACCACATAAACCAGTCACACGCTTCTCCTTCCAGGTAGTTGGATGTTGTTATGACTTTTTCTTGCGAACCTAATGGTGGATTTGCTGCAAAAATGGCATCCATTTTGTTTACCCAAACGATGGCACCCCGATGGTCTTTACCATCATATTTACGTACTTTACTTTTAATTTTAAGGAAATTCCCTTCTGGTGACTTAGTATAGTATCGATTTCCTTCAAACTGCACTTGCGGTATTCGTCCTTGAAAATTCCTTTGGAAGTCGTGATCTGGAGAAATCCGCTCCTCTGGGGTCTTAAGGCCTTGTGTTATCTCCCTCAACATATCTTTTAAATCTGTGATATCCTTGGTCGTTTTGTCCTGATCCCTTTTTAACTTTTCAAAATTGCTGATGCATTCATTTATCTTCGAGATGCCTTCTTGAAATTTTTTTGTATCATCATTGTCCTTCGCCATTTTATTTTTTTTCTTCTTAGGAGCGATTTATTTTTTATTTTTTATTTTTTTTAAATTGTTATATAAATTCTAATTTATAAAAATATATATATAAGTTTTTATAGATTTTTTTTTTTTTTAATTTATATATATATATATGAAACTTAATTCTGTCGTTGTATATATATATATAAGAACTTAATTTTGTCGTCGTTTTATAAAACAGGTACGTTAGACTAAACGACTCACTGTACCACTGAACGACTACGTCCACGCTCAATTACTAACCCGCAATCGATTTTTACGCCCGATATGGATACTTTATAAATTAACGTCGACCTGTTTGCTGGTTAAATTTTTAATTGGACGTTTGTCAATGCAAATTAAAAACCGTAAGCCACAGCCACAGCCACGCCGCCTAGGTAGCCGGTGTTGATTTCCTTGTGACGTTTGACACAACGTATATTTTTTTTATAATTTTTCACCGTGTCGTTTTAATTCAACAGACCTTCTATAACATTTGCGGGAGTTGGCTCGATTTTTGTTCAACAGATTCCCGTTTCACAGATTTCAGCAGATTTCCGTTTCAACAAGACTAATGCCACTTCACTGTGCAATTGAGTCCCGCTGTAGGAAACTAACACAGCAGAAGCACGAATGTCACAGTCTGGACGTGGGTAATTCTGGACTATGTAGTTTTGGACCTTGATCGAAGGCTCCGATACCACTGGTGCGACTAACTGTATGTTAGACTTAATAATTCTTGAAGATTTCTCAAGATGTAAAAGAGATAAATATTTATTGATATGATATGAATGATGATTTACAAGGCTGAGGCGGTGCTCCTTTAAATAGGAGTTGACTGGCCACGCCCAATTAGAGAGACACGCCCCTTGGAACTGATGTCTCTTCATTTGATTTAATCAATTATTTAACTAACTAATTACATTCATAATTAAATTAATAAAACAAGAACATATTCTAAATAGTTATGAACTTAGATTCATAATAGAGGCAATAAACCATCTCCATGCAGAAGACCTTCCGAAGCTACCACAAGATTCAACACTCCCTCCTAGCAAGGAAGGGATTCTCCACCACCCCCAGCTTATCTCAGTACTTTACAAACTTCCCTTTCACTAGAGGCTTAGTGAGAATATCTGCCACCTATTCCTCTATATAAATGTATTGTATTCTCACAACACCTCTTTGAACCCATCTCAATGTGCTTGGACTGATTAGGAAACACGGGCATCTCAAGAAGCTTAATGCAACTCTGATTATCATAGTGAATCATCGTTGGCCCCATCTGCAGATCAAATAGTCATGCAAGCATCTTGCGAAGCCAAACTACTTCATAGCTCACCATACTCATTACCATGTACTTTAACTCTACTGAACTAAGTGCCATTGATTGCTACTTCCTGTTGTACCACGAGATCATAGCTAATCCCAAGTTGAAGCAACATCCAGACATGGATTTTATGTCCACAATACTCCCATCCCAATCAGAATTTGTGTACCCTTGCAGCTCCACTCCATCACCTCTAACATATCTCAATCCAAAGTCTACCATACCTAGCAGGTACCTTAGCACATGCTTTGCTACACCTAATGAACTTGTCTCGCCTCTACCATGAACTAGTTGATTGTGTTCACAGCAAAACATATATCTGGCCTAGTGTTGACTAGATATATCAAGGAACCTATCAACTACCTGTACAAAGTGGCATCCACCAACTTGCCTTCGGAAGTACTTGGCCTCTTCAAGTTAGTGATCATCGGTGTAGGCTTAGGCCTACAATCCTCCATTCTAAACCTCCTCAAGATATCTTCTGCATACTTGCCCTATCCAAGAAAAATCACTCCTGGATACTGCCACACCTCCAATCCCAAAAAGTAGTGCATCAAATCGATGTCCTTCATCTTGAATCCTAAAGCAAGATCCTCCTTACACATCTTTATGAGCTTCTAAGATCCTATCAAGAAGAGATCGTCCATATAAAGTACCAAGATAAGCGGCTCACCCTCAACAAGTACACAGTATAAGCTAGAGTCTGCCTCACTCTTGGTGAAGCCCAAACCAAGAAGATATCCATCAATCCTGGCGTACCATAACTATGGAGCCTGCTTCAGCCCATAAAGGACCTTCTTTAACCTACATACATGACACTCTCTCCCATGCACCTCAAAGCCATGAGGTTGCTCAATATACACTTCCTCCTCTATCATCCTGTTGAGGAAAGCAGTCTTCACATCCATCTGATGTTTCCTCCACTCCAACTTTGAAGAAATGTACATAACTTCTCTAGTGGATGCATATCTAGCGACAGGTTCGAATGTCTCCTCGTCATCCACTCCCTCCATCTAGTGTTGAGAAATCAATGCAGATAGAAATTAGGGTTTTTATTCCTCTTTTCTTGATAATTACTTGTGATTATGTGTTGGCCTTTAATTTTTTATTAGTATTTCTTCTTTCATCAAGAAATTACCAATTCAAAAAGTATGAAGATCACAAGAACAAGAGACACAAGATATAGGCTCTCAACCAAGGCAAAACCCCTCTCTTAGGGGAAAACCAAGTTGTGCTCTTCTCTATATAGAACCAAGTCAAAATGAGACAACCAAGACTCCAAAACAAGACCAAGGAATTCCACCAAGCACCAAGTCAACCCTCCAAAATATCTTCTCCAAAAGAGTCAAAGTCTATCCAAGTCAATGAGGGTCAATGTGCCTTCTTTCTAGAACTTTCAAGGTGTCGGCCTATGACTTCGACCCTGCAATTTCAGACTGTAGCACTAGCAGAAACCCTAGAAAACTTGCACATGTGAGCTGAATTAGGTAAAGATCAGTCTTCTTCTCCTTCCCTTAGATTCTCTTCCTTTCTCCTTGACTTTGCTTGTCTTTTTACTTCTGTTTTAGGTGCAGATCGAACTTGGTTGAGAGATACATGCCAAAGAGGTCGAATTCTCCTCCAATATATACTCATCTTGTGTGGTCGAATAGGCCTCCTCTAGGCCGACTTCACTGACGAGGACGACAATGTGCCCATAAGGGTCTTATACAAATGACAAGGACTATATTGACTCAACCCTAGAGCACAAAGAACATGTTTGACCTAATTCGCAAAATAAAATAGAGCATAAAACCCATTTTTTCAAAATTATATTTTTCTTTCTTTTTGCTTTTACAATAAATATATAATGATATGAGTACAATACTAATTATGAAGACCGAGCATAGTTACATTTCTCAACACTCCCTCTTAACTAGGGAGGTATTCATAATTAAACAAATAGTACAAGGATGACCTCAAGTTGAAATGTTCTAAGAAGAGTATCACAATCAGCATATACAATGCTAGAGATCTTGATAACATCTTGGCCAACTGCCAAGGTATCTAGGTACCATCTAGGCTACCTGCCAAGGTACCAATAGGGATCCAGGAGTCATCTAGGCTACCAGCAAAGACACCAACTCAACAGGGATCCAAGTGTCATCTAGGTTACCTGCCAAGACACCAACTCAACAAAGATCCAGGTGCCATCTAAACTACTTGCCAAGACGCCAAATCAACAAGGATCCAGGTGTCATCTACGCTACTTGCCAAGACACCAACTCAACACGGATCCAAGTGTCTTCTAGGCTACCTGCCAAGACACCAACTCAACAAGGATCCAGGTGTCATCTAGGTTACCTGCCAAGACACCAACAGGGATCTAGGTACCATCTAGGCTACCTACCAAGGTACCAACCCTAACAAGTGTCTAGGTATCATCTAGGCTACCTGCCAAGATACCAACCCTAAGTACCATCATACGGGCTTATTAAGCCTAAGGTACAGTAACTCATCAATTCTCCCTTTCAATCAAATGGGAGATATCAACTAATCCAAGCTTGCTTCTCAAATATTCAAGCTTCTTATTGGGAAGAGATTTAGTCAAGATATCAGCTACGTGTTCATATATCGAGATATATTGTAGCTTTACAACGCCATCTTATACCAAATTCCTAATGTAATGGTACTTATTATTAATGTGCTTTGTTCTAGCATGGAATGTAGGATCCTCAGTCAGTCTTATGCTACTTTAGTTGTCACAAAATATCACAACGAGGTCCATAGGTCCTCCAAATAGATCTGTAAGAAGTTTCCTAAGCCAAGCAGCTTATTTTCCAACTTCACAGGCATATTCATCTTTAGCACTACTCAAAGCAATGGAGTCTTATTTTCGACTCATCCATGAGATCATAGCAGATCCCAAACTAAAGCAACCACCAGTAGTGCTTCTTCCATCTATCTCACTGCCATCCCAATCAAAGTCTGTAAATCCTGACAATAAAATCTCATTACCATCATATTTTAGGCAGTGATGAATTGTTCCACGTAGGTACCTCAAGATATGTTTGGCAACTACCCAATGATCATGATGTGGTTCCAACTAAAACTGACTGAGGACATTTACTGCATAACATATGTCGGGTCTAGAATTCACCAAGTACATTAGGGAGTCGACCAACTGACGATAGCTTGTGGGATCCACAAGACTAGAATCTGAATTCTTCAACTTCTTCAAATTCGTGATCATGGAGGTTGTCATGGGCTTACTATCCATCATGCCAAACTTTGCAAGATCTTGATCACATATTTTCCTTGACAAAGATATATTTCGCCTAGTTTCTGCAAAACTTCCAAGCCCAAGGTCCTTCATTTCAAACTTGGCTGCCAACATCTTCTTACACTCTTGAATACGATGTTCTACACCTGTAATAAGTAAGTCGTCCATATATAATAGTATAATGACTGGTTCATTCTTGACAACCTTGATCTAAAGATTTGGATCAGCAGATCTCTTTACAAAATCAATTCTTAACAAATAGGCATCCATTCTTGCATACCAAGCTCTAGGAGCTTGTTTCAAGCCATATAATGTCTTCTTCAATCTACAAATGTGAGTATCTCTGTTATGGATTTCAAATCCTTGAGGCTGCTCAATATATACTTCTCCATCTATAGTCCCATTCAAGAATGTTGTTTTGACATCCATTTGATGGATATTCCATCCTATCGTGGCAACTAAATAAAACAAAGATCTAATAGTAGTGTACCTAGCGATGGGAGCAAAGGTTTCTTCATAGTCAATTCCTTCCTTTTTAGAGAAGCCTCTAGCTACAAATCTTGCCTTGAATTTATCAATGCTCCCATCTACTGCATGTTTCATTTATAAAGCCATTTGGAAGTGACAATTGATTTGTCACTAGGTCTAGGAACTATTTCCCAAACTCCATTCTTCATAATAGATTAGTATTATTCCTGCATAGCCTTCTTCCATTCTTCATATTCAACAGCTTGTTCATAGGTGGAGAGTTCTGCTTCAATAAGCTTTGTCATATATGTTGCATATCCAGAATATCTTTTAGGTCTTATACTTGTTCATAGGTGGAGGGTTCTACTTCAATAAGCTTTGTCATATATGTTGCATATCCAGAATATCTTTTAGGTCTTATACTTTCTCTAAAGGTCCCTCTTGTTTCTCCATGACATTCAGCTTCTTGTAGAGTTTCTCTTAACCATGCTGGCCTTTTTCGATTTTCTAAATGATAGTTTGTTGAATAGGTTCACTTGGTCCTTCAACCTCTTGATTGATTGTAGGTACTTCTTTGTTGTCAGTATATTCTTCTTCTTCAAAGAGGGATACTTCTTCTTCATCAGAGTCAACGGGAATGTCCTTGGACTTTTTGTATGCAATGTTTTCATCAAAAATGACATCGTTGTTGACTGCAATACAACAGTCTTCCCTAATATAGATTTTGTAGGCTTTAGATGACAAGCCATATCCAACAAAGATTCCTTTCATGCTGGTGGAGTCCAACTTCTTCCTCTTGTCTTTTGGAATGTGAATGTAAACGAGACATCCAAAGAATCGAAGATGATCTACATTAGGCTTCTTTCATGAAAAAGCTTCTTTCAGAGTTATATTTTCAAGAATTCTATGAGAGCATCTAATTTGGATGTAAATTGCTATTGCTGTCACTTCTCTCCATAAAAATTTAGGAAGATCTTGATCATGGGGCACGGATATAACACATTCTTCAATTGTCCTATTCCTTCTTCCAGCCATTCTATTTTGTTGAGGATTATAGGGAACTATGAGCTCCCTCTTATACCATCTTCCTTACAAAAGGCTATAAGTTCCTTGGAGGTGTATTCCCAACCATTGTCGAATCTCAGAATTTTTATCTTCCTTTCTGTAAAGATCTCCACTTCTGCCTTGAATTCTTGAAATTTTTCAAAAACTTCATCTTTAGTCAAGAGATAAATCCATGTTTTTCTTCAATGATCAACAATGAATGTCACATAATATTGATGACCTCCAAGGGACTTTTCTGCCATTGGTCCACATACAACTGAATGAATGAGGTCCAATATCTCTTTAGACCTGATATCACTAGTTGTAAATGGCTTTTTCACACTTTTTCCTAAAGCACGTCCCTTGCATACTTCTTCATGGTCTTCTTTCAAATTGGGGATGCCTTTTATCATCATACTTAAAGAGGGGAATATTTCATAGTGAAGGTGCCCATGCCTTCTATGCCAAAACTCTAAAGAGCTAATATCCAAGTGTACAAGAGCTTGAGGAAGAGGTGTTAGTAGCCTATACAACCTCCCCTCACGAATCCCAATGACCTTAGCTTTATCAATGCTAGAACCCTTTCCTCGAACAAGAACCTTGCCATCTATGAAAGCAATTCTGTCTCCTTCATCTTCTAGACAAGAAATAGAAAGTAGATTTTTCTTCAAACCTGGAACAAAGAGTATGTTGTTGAGATGAACATTTCCACCATTTTCTAGCTTCAAAGATGTAGACCCAATGCCCTTAACTGGATAGCTCTTATTATCTCCCAGCTCTACTGAATGAGAGGTGTTTTTCTTCGATATAGTTTGTAGTTGACCATATTCTCCTATCATGTATGTTGAGGCTCCACTGTCAATTATGTTGAACCCTTAGTTAAACTGAGAGAGGGGGTGAATCATTTTAACACATTCATGGACTTTTAAAACTTTCCTTTAAACTTATTTACACCTTCATTTCATGATCAACTTATTACATAATGTAACAGCAAACTTAATATGTGAGCAACAAGTATTAAGCAGATTAGATAAACCATATCAACACATAAACATCATGCACATAGACGACAGATATAAGTGGAAACCCAAAAAGGGAGAAAACCACATCTTATTATTGTTGTGATGCAAAGGCAAGCTCCAACTCCCTCTCACCACTGATTTTCTGTAGGCTCCAACCTACAGGAGGCTCCTACCTCAATTCTGCAAGCTACAACTTGCAAGGAAGCTCCAACTCACATCTATTTTCTGCAGGCTACAACCTACAGGAGGCTCCTACCTCAGCCAGCTACAATTGACATTTATCAAGCTACAACTTGATATGGAAGCACCAACTTCCTCACTCTTTCATAAAAAACACATGCTGATTTACTTGGATATCAACTCTGTCCTGTTCCTTCTTCACTGTTGTCCACCAACCTTCATATCTGCCTTATATCATCTCTGAATCTTCACAGCTTCTCTATCTGCTCCTCCTTCTTCTTACCCTCTCTGCCTCATTTCTCCATTCTCTAACCTCTCTATGCATATCTATGTGATATCATTTATAGAGTTCACCTCATGACTGTTTGCATTCCTCAGGGAATTCGAAATGAACAGCCATGACTCTTTGCCTTCCACCTTCTCGTTTTCTTGCCTAGCATATTCAGAAAAATATAGCAATATGTATACATTTCAATATTACAGTGGGGCATTTCTTTGCCTCCGGAGACTTGCCTTTGCATCACAAACAATATAAAATTAATTAAAACATTTACATTTACATTTGCAACAGATATATCTCATTCAACCCTTTCAGTTCTTGGCTCACTGTGTGCTTGTCTTTTCTGTTGTTGTAGTGTAACAGTTCTGCATACTCTCCTGCTTTCTATGCATGTACAATGTATTTCCCAAATTATGTTCTAAATCTGGCAGCTTTATCGATGCTGAAGCTTTTCCATCAAAGGTTAAAAATCTCTGTTATAACTCATACCCACATTCCCAAATCTCAAAGCTGCATATAAAATGCATGCAAATTCCTGCCCAAATAAATTCACAATCTGGCAATCTTTACATACGGAAGCTTTTCTTATTTCATGGTTCAAACCATAGTCAATTTCATTTCTTCAACTCTTAATCGAAGGCTAACTTCATTTTCTGAATCTTTGAATCCATTATTCGAATCCTGCATGAACTTGGGCTCTCACATATGATTATCTGAATGCATATATATATTCGGTCACAGCACTATCAACTCACATTAAACCCACTATATAATGTGCCATAGCATAACAATTATCATATCAATGGTTTTTAATTTGAGGCTCACGGAACCTTTCATTTCATTTAGACCCCATTACATAATGGTCTACAGCAAATCAATTACCCAATATATACTCGTGGTTCACATCAAACATAATATTTTACCTTCCGCCCATTTCAAATAATATTCAAGCCCAATTATCAATGTAATTCCACAGCTTATCTAACTTACTAAGCTTAGCCTTTGGCTTAGCCAACGTATCCACGCATGAGCTTCTGACCATAGCGCTTCATACAACTCGGGCTATGGTTAAAATATCAACCGCCATTATATATTAAAGTTTGGGCCCACAGCTCACGTTGCTATATACATCGACCTCATTAGCATTCATATTTCACATAAAATGTCGGTTCTGATTAATTCAAAGGCAAACACATATTAATATCCAATTATCAACACGATAATTCAACTGGGCCCCAGCGCCCTAATCTTGCTTATTGGATATGCAGCTTCAGCTACGATCCCACGGCCATTCTGCGCTCACGCTCCAACAATATTTTGGGCGCACATCTGACGAGTATCGCGCAATTCAGATGCACGAGGTTTAACTCTCTGAATTTACGCGATATAAATGGTTTTTAAAAACCACTCTTTGCCACGCGTCACACGAAGACCGATATCGCGTTCTTTTGAGGAATTCCACTTACCATTCAAAGGGTCGCGCGATACTGCCGGTTTTATTTTGAAAACCGCCTTTCCTGTTCATGCTTTACAGTTCCATTTGCCCGCTAGTTCAAGGTTCCGTTTCATTCTTCGCTTCTTCTCCCAGTTCTTCACGTTCAACACTAACGCAATTTGGTTACATTCGCATATGTAAGTGGCTTGCACATATATGATATCGACATTTCAATTATAACCTACGGCATATAAGTATCAGCGGTTGCAATGCGACCTGATTGTTATATCCAATCTTTGCGGTTCAGTCCACAATAAAATCCCAAAGAATTTCAACCCGCTACTGCATTGGTCGATTCATTGATTGTTAATACAGTAATCCGGAAAGGTGAGATGTATCCGAAAATCACTGCCTCAATAGCAACCATCCTGTGTATCAATGTATAAACAACCCTCAACCTCCATGAATTGATACTCTGTTCCTTAACGCAGAGAATTATATACGTTCAAACAAAGACCACGAATTCAAATGGTTCAAATCAACACAAGCGTATATAAACAACCCTTCTCTGTTATTATAACCAGCAATTATTGTTTGATTCATTAGATTCGAATCAACTCCAGTTTCATTCGAACAGTCCTAACCTCCTTTGTCTTCATCTACGCATGGATTAGTTTCATATCCAATGCATGTGGTTAAATCCTCAATAAAACCCAAACCACGATTTTTCAGAGCTTACTCTTCAACGCACTGTCTATTTCAAACAATGCGCCCCCTCTCTATTTGAATGTCCTTCTTAAGGTCTCATATATTCAAATATTGAACGTTGTATTTACATTCACGATTTCAGATGGTCTCTGGATATGAACCATCACTCATAAAATACCCTGCAGGCATATGTTACAACAGGAATATTCTCCTTGTTTCGATTCTATTAGATTGAATGTAGAATTCAAAGCCACATATCTCAAAAGGCGTTGACACAGGATTCAATTCATAATACCCTACCATGGTATTGTCATTAATCTATCAACGGCGTGCAGAAACACCATTAACCCCAATTTCAGTGTTTTACCACACTGTTCCTTACACAGTTGCTTATGAAATTCACAGCCCATTCACACAGAAATTAAATCAAACAATTCCATATAATTCTAAAATGGATTTTTCATATATGCAAATCAAACAAACCCCTGTTTTCTCTAAAATTGAACTCACACACTCTCCACTCTCCTGAGCTTCTTGTCTAATGCTCTCTTTGCTACCTCTGCTTTTTCCTGGTGTCTGAGCTGCCTCTTTTTGTTGGTTCTTCTTTGTGATAGTTCAGGTGCTACTCCTTTCTTCTCCTTTGCCATCAATAACAATATTTCCAACAGTCTCCCCCTTTGGCATTGATGGCAATACTCCACCAATACTCCAATACTTCCTTCGGGACTTCCTCCCCCTTTCATTCTGAAAGGTGTGTTTTGTCTTCCTCTTCCTATCTTCTTTTGCTTGCTTTTCCTCCCCCTTTGACATCAATGGCAAAGGGTTGCACATCTCTCAGTGTAGATTCTATCTTTGCATTTCCTCTCTCTGAGTTGTGTTTAGGCCTTCTTCTTCTGACTTTGTACCATGCTGCTCCAAACTGGTGTACAAGAGTTGTTGGGAGAACACTTCGAGAATCATTGAACTTGTATATACACAATAAGTTGATACCATCCCAAAGCACAGACTCCTTGCACTTGTATAGAGTGTAGGTGATGATAGAACAACCATATATAATCATACTCATATAATCAGAGATGCATCATTGGACCAAAACTAACATACTGAGAATGCTTCAAATATTCTTCAGTCTCTAGTATGATCTTCATCAGAAAAACATATCTGTTGAGGAAGATTGTAGATGGAATATGTCTTCTTGTGCAATACACATCTGCAGTACAAAATCTGTTCAATTATGATGATGCCAATATATCTTTTATAGATGTGGTTCACCTTTACTTCCTATTGGTGGTGATATGAGCTTTTCTGCTGACAAGGATATCACACTTAATAGCTGAAAGGTCCTTGTTACTGATGTGAACAATGAATCAAACCAGAGCTTACAACTTATTGTGAGATTAGACAATATCTTTTAGTCTAAGAGACCAAACGACTTTACTGCTTATACAATGTACTTTCAAAAACAAACCCTTGAGGCTAGATACATTCAATGTATTAGTCAGTCTCACTTATCAACTATGCAATTTCATTTATGACATAAGGGGGGTATGTATGTCAACGATCAACCTCTCTTTAATGGTGAAATACCAGCAAAACCTTTCTGCTGAAGTATGCTTTTGATGAATCAATAACAGACTTTTGAGCTTCAACTGTAAGATTAACACAACTAGTCCTTCATACTTCCGATACTTTAACTGTTCTATCATGATGATCTTTAGCAAAACATCTTCAAGTTGTTTAATTGAAATCTCAGCAAATGGACTTCACACAGTTTTATGAATGATCTTAAGTGGAGTGTAAAAACTCTGGTAAACTTGATTTAATTGAAATCTTAGCAAACAAACTTCATACAGTTTTATGAATGATCTTAAGAAAGAGGCCTTGAAGATATATCTGTACTAACTTGAGGAAGGCATGCAGTTATATCTAGAAATATATATTGCTTCAATGCTCAATATACTACTTCAAGTGTAAACAAGATAATGATCCTTTTGCCTTTTTGTTGACCCTTTTATGCTTTAATAATGTAGATAATGCTGGGATACTACCTTGATGTACTCTTGCCATAATCTTTTGATCCCGAGGACCTGTACTATATCGCTGATCCACTGATAAAACTTGGTATTCTGTTGATAGGCATGCTGCTTGTACCAAATACCAATTGATACTACTTTAATAAACCATGTAGAGATTTCACTTCAACTCGCACATGAACCCATAGTTAAGACAACCTTCATAGTTTCTACTATTGAGCTTTCCACTGTTCACACCAACAATCATCAATATACTGAATTTGATCTTGGCATCATTAACCATGTTTCTTATTCTGTCATTCTGTTCAAAGAATGTAATTGCATGTTCCTTTCTAGGACTACTCCAGAATCATTGCTGCTTTATTTTCAATTCACCTGTTCTAACATAATGATCTTCAGGAAGACATCATCAATTTCTATACTAGGAATCTTCATGGGCAGATCACTCAGAGATTTATCACTCACTTAACTGCATTTCTCCAAGGGGACTTTTCATAAATGAATGATGTAATGATATAATGATGATATACACTTCTCTTACTCATCCTTCTTAATGTGATTCATTGTTAATTCTAGCAGTATGATGCACAATGTGATCATCCTTTATGGGTCTTTCCAGTTCTGTAGCTCGAAGCATAATTTTTGTGATTTTAACCATTCATCACTTAATGTGCTGATGTCTTCTTAGCTTACATGTTCATGGTTGATGTTCCCCCTACCATCATGGCTGCTTGCTGCCTTCTCTCCTTCCATCAACCTGTTGGCTATTGTGTGCTTCAGGTATTCTTCTTCCTCTATAGTTCTCTGTTAGAGAAATTGTCCTTTCCCTTCCTGATCTTATAGCTGTTCTCATTCCAAGGAGCTCTTCTTAGACTAATTTTGTGGGGACTATTTATGAACTGCTCTCCCCCTGGGATGTTGCTTCATATCTATCACTGGTTGGATATTTGCGTTGCTTCCTAGAGCAGCTCCCCCTGAGACTATGATGGATTCATTATGTTATTGAGGTAACAGGCTCCCCCTTTCTCTTTTCCTTCCATACTTTATTGGGGTTCTTCACAATGTTTGCACTTTTTTTTTATTCATAGTTTTGTTTGATTTGATTTGATTCCATCATCTGTCTAGAATTCTTTAATGTATATGGCAGTTTACAGTCTTTTGCTTTGAGACCAAGCTTGAGGCATACATAACATCTTATTTTACCAAGGTACGTTTGAGCTGATGTGTAATATTTTATGCTCCCTTTTGAACATAATTTACATTCAACAAGTTTATGTCCAAAATTATTGCATGCATAACAGTAGCCATGGAAATGATTCATGTACATGGTGAGTGGTTGTCCTTTCCATTTGTTTGCTTGAGGCAGTCTTCTCATTTGCTGCATCTTTTGCTGGTTAAAGTTGATATGCCTTGTCTTATAATGTGTTGCAATATGTCTTGGTTTATGACAAGAGAAACATGTGATATTTTTCATAGGAGGAAAGAACCTCCTTTGACATCTTCCGAATTTGTTCAATTCATCCTTAGGAGCATATGAGCCTTTAGCAGTTGATGGTTTCATCCTCTCATTCTCTGTCCTTTCATGTTGCTGCTTGTTTCTGTTTGTTTCTTTACAAATCATGTTCTTGCTAGCTTCTGCTTCTGTAGGAATCTTCTGAGTTGCTTCATTATCCTTTACAGCTTTTACAAAAATGATATTCATGTTATCTTCTACCTTGGACTTACTTGTTTCTCCTTCATAGCCTATCCCAGTCTTTATGAGAGGAGACCTTTGAGCATTTAGAATTTGGTCCAACTGTCCAGAGCTTTTCATTTGTGGAATATTCATAATTAGTTCAATTTGGGCCTTTTCTAATTTCATCCTTAGGCTTACCACCTCTTCTTCCATTCTTCCACATTCCAGACTTTTCTCTCTTATTTGTTGCAGCACAGTGTCTTCTATTTTCCTTGCTTCTTCAAGTTGTGCCTTCAGACCAACAATTTCTTCATTATCTTCATATTCTCTCTCATCACATATTTGCACCAATGTCTTAAGGTCTTTGTTATCATTCTTCAATCTTTCTATTTTAGTCAAGGCTGTGTCAAGTTTGGCTTTTTCCTCAACTGTAATTTCTTCATGGTACTCACATCCATTCACCCTGGCAAGTATCTCATTTGATTGAACATTTTCCTTTTGACATGAATTTTTCTTCTTCTTAATTCTCTTCTCCTTCTTGACAATGCAGCCCCTAGTGTCTACTTCATGCATGAAATGCAATCTATCCCAGATTTCTTTTGCAGAGGTTAGATCCATTATTAAATCAAGATCCTTGTTATGAAGACTGTTATATATCACATATTTTGCCTTGGCATTCCACTGTTGTTCTTGCACCGAGGGAGAGTCTGTGCAGTAACCATCACATACAAGCTTCCATACCTCAGGTTCATAAGCCATTAAATATGTTTTAACCTTATCTCTCCATTCAGGAAAGTATGTTGTATTTAGTACGGGTGCATTTTGATAGTCCATGACTCAACCAGATCTCCTTCAAGCTATTAGGCTTACACCAAAGGAACCTGCTCTAATACCAATTGTTGAACCCTTAGTTAAACTGAGAGGGGGGGTGAATCAGTTTAACACATTCATGGACTTTTAAAACTTTCCTTTAAACTTATTTACACCTTCATTTCATGATCAACTTAATACATAATGTAACAGCAAACTTAATATGTGAGCAGCAAGTATTAAGCAAATTAGATAAACCATATCAACACATAAACATCATGCTCATAGACAACAGATATAAGTCGAAACCCAAAAAGGGAGAAAACCACATCTTATTATTGTTGTGATGCAAAGGCAAGCTCCAACTCCCTCTCACCACTAATTTTCTGTAGGCTCCAACCTACAGGAGGCTCCTACCTCAATTCTGCAAGCTACAACTTGCAAGGAAACTCCAACTCGCATCTATTTTCTGCAGGCTACAACCTATAGGAGACTCCTACCTCAGCCAGCTACAACTGACATCTATCAAGCTACAACTTGATACGGAAGCACCAAGTTTCTCACTCTCATAAAAAACACACGCTGATTTACCTGGATATCAGCTCTGTCCTGTTCCTTCTTCACTGCTATCCACCAGCCTTCATATCTACCTTATATCATCTCTGAATCTTCACAGCTTCTCTATATGCTCCTCCTTCTTCTTACCCTCTCTGCCTCATTTCTCCATTCTCTAACCTCTCTATGCATATCTATGTGATATCATTTATCAGGGTCCCCCCCCCTAACTCAAGGCATCTGTACCCCCATGATGCATTCCTCGGGGGTCGAAATGAACGTGTGACTCTTTGTATCTTCCTTTTCTCGTTTCTTGCCTAGCATATTCGAAAAATGTAACAATATGTATACATTTCAATATTACGGTGGGGTATTTCTTTGCCTCTGAGAACTTTACCTTGCATCACAAATATTTATAAAAATTAATTAAAACATTTACATTTACATTTATAATGATATGTCTCATTCAACTCTTTCGATTTCTTGACTCATTGTGGTTTTATCCATATTTTCTTCTTTGTCAGTGTAACACGGTCTCTGCATACTCTCCACTTTCTGTACATGTACAATATGTTCCCAAATTATGTTCTAAATACGCGGCGATTATCGATGCGACTTTTCCATCAAAGGTTAAAAATCTACGGTATAACTCATACCCACATTCCCAAATCTCAAAGCTGCATATAAAATGCATGCAAATTCCTGCCCAAATAAATTCACAATCTGGCAATCTTTACATATGGAAGCTTTTCTTATTTCATAGTTCAAACCATAGTCAATTTCATTTCTTCAACTCTTAATCAAAGGCTAACTTCATTTTCGGAATCTTCGAATCCATTATTCGAATCCTGCATGAACTTGGGCTCTCACATATGATTATTTGAATGCATATATATATTCGGTCACAGCACTATCAACTCACATTAAACCCATTATATAATGTGCCATAGCATAACAATTATCATATCAATGGTTTTTAATTTGAGGCTCACGGAACCTTTCATTTCATTTATACCCCATTACATAATGGTCTACAACAAATCAATTACCCAATATATACTCGCGGTTCACATCAAACATAATATTTTACCTTCCGCCCATTTCAAATAATATTCAAGCCTAATTATCAATGTAATTCCACAGCTTATCTAACTTACTAAGCTTAGCCTTTGGCTTAGCCAACGTATCCACGCATGAGCTTCTGACCATAGCGCTTCATACAACTCGGGCTATGGTTAAAATATCAACCACCGTTATATATTAAAGTTTGGGCCCACAGCTCACGTTGCTATATACATCGACCTCATTAGCATTCATATTTCACATAAAATGTCGGTTCTGATTAATTCAAAGGCCAACATATATTAATATCCAATTATCAACACGATAATTCAACTGGGCCCCAGTGCCCTTACCTTGCTTATCGGATATGCAGCTTCAGCTACGATCCCACGGCCATTCTGCTCTCGTGCTCCAACAATATTTTGGGTGCACATCCGACGGGTATCGCGCAATTTAGATGCATGAGGTTTAACTCTCAGAATTTACACGATATAAATGGTTTTTAAAAACCACGCGTCACACGAAGACAGATATCGCGTTCTTTTGAGGAATTCCACTTACCATTCAAAGGGTCGCGCGATACTGCTGGTTTGATTTTGAAAACCACCTTTCTTGTTCATGCTTTATGGTTCCATCTGCCAGATAGTTCAAGGTTATGTTTCATTCTTCGCTTCTCCTCCCAGTTCTTCACATTCAACACTAACGCAATTTGGTTACATTCACATATGTAAGTGGCCTGCACATATATGATATCGACATTTCAATTATAACCTACGACATATAAGTATCAACTGTTGCAATGCGACCTGATTGTTATATCCAATCTCTATGGTTCAGTCCACAATAAAATCCCAAAGAATTTCAACCAGCTACTGCATTGGTTGATTCATTGATTGTTAATACAGTAATCCGGAAAGGTGAGATGTATTCGGAAATCGCTGCCTCAATAGCAACCATCCTGTGTATCAATGTATAAACAACCCTCAACCTCCATGAATTGATACTCTGTTCCTTAACGCAGAGAATTATATACGTTCAAACAAAGACCACGAATTCAAATGGTTCAAATCAACACAAGCGTATATAAACAACCCTTCTCTGTTATTATAACCAGCAATTATGGTTCGATTCATTAGATTCAAATTAACTCCAGTTTCATTCGAACAGTCCTAACCTCCTTTGTCTTCATCTATGCATGGATTAGTTTCATATCCAATGCCCATGGTTAAATCCTCAATAAAATCCAAACCACGATTTTTTAGAGCTTACTCTTCAACGCACTGTCTATTTCAAACAATGCGCCCCCTCTCTATTTGAATGTCCTTCTTAAGGTCTCATATATTCAAATATTGAACGCTATGTTTACATTCACGATTTCAGATGGTCTCTGGATATGAACCATCACTCATAAAATACCCTACAGGCATATGTTACAACAGGAATATTCTCCTTGCTTCAATTCTATTAGATTGAATGTAGAATTCAAAGCCACATATCTCAAAAGGCGTTGACACAGGATTCAATTCATAATACCCTACCATGGTATTGTCATTAATCTATCGACAGCGTGCAGAAACACCATTAACCCCAATTTCAGTATTTTACCACACTGTTCCTTACACAGTTGCTTATGAATTTCAAAGCCCATTCACACAAAAATTAAATCAAACAGTGCCATATAATTCTGAAACGGATTTTTCATATATGCAAATCAAACAAACCCCTGTTTTCTCTAAAACTGAACTCACACACTCTCCACTCTCCTGAGCTTCTTGTCTAATGCTCTCTCTGCTGCCTCTGCTTCTTCCTGGTGTCTGAGCTGCCTCTTTTCGCTGGTTCTCCTTTGTGATAGTTCAGGTGCTGCTCCTTTCTTCTCCTTTGCCATCAATGACAATATTTCCAACAAATTATCCATACGTCTTCATCATCAAAAGTACCTGTGAGAGCGGAGAAGAATCCTTTATCCATGATACCCTTAGATAGTCTTGAGATGAACTTGACCACAAAATATTTGGTAGATATTAATAAATCTCCAAAAGCCTTGATGCCTTGTTTCATATAGCAAGCCATTGAAGATAGTTATTTCAAGAAACGTTTCAAGGGAGTCTTCAAATAGATGGCCAACGAGGTGATTGTCAAAGCATCCTTCATTAATCTTAGCTTTGATCACATGTTGAAAAATAAATGTAGATAGAAATTAGGGTTTTGATTCCTCTTTTCTTGATAATTACTTGTGATTATGTGTTGACATTTAATTCTTTATTATTATTTCTTCTTTCATCAAGCAATTGCCTATTCAAATTGAACTTGCTTGAGAGATAGATGCCAAAGAGGTCGAATCCTCCTCCAATATATACTCATCTTGTGTGGTCGAATAAGCCTCTTCTAGGTCGACTTCACTGGCGGGGCCAACTTGGTCTTGGAAGTACAAATATGACACTTAAAATATAATTTTAATGTTTCTTTCTTGACATAATGTGCCCATAAGGGTTTAATACAAATGACAAGGACTATATTGACTCAATAAACCCTAGAGCATGAAGAACATGCTTGACCTACTTGACAAAATAAAATAGAGCATGAAACCCATGCTTTCAAAATTATATTTTTCTCTTTCTTTTTACTTTTACAATAAATATATAATGATATAAGTACAATACTAATTATGAAGAGAGAGTCTAGTGACATTTCTCAACATTTAGGAGAACCCTCTTGCCATGAACCTCGCTTTGTACTCCTTGACACTGCCACCAGCTGCATGTTTATTCTTATAGATCCATCAAGAAGTGACCACAAACTTCCCCTTCGGTCTTGGCACTATTTCCCATACATCATCGCTCATGATGGAGCTATAATCCGCCATGGCATCCCTCCAAAAATACTCATTTATAGCCTCATCAAAAGTGGAAGGCTCGAACTTACTGACACTTCATAAAAATGCCAAATAACTAGAAAATCTTGATGGTGGTTTGCCCTACTTGAAGGTGTTGCTAGGAGCCTCCAAATGCTCATCAGCATCCCTCAAAGTTTGCTCAGCCCATCTCAACCTCCTCCTGGTAGAGCTCGAAGGAATATCTAGCTCATCACCCAAATCCACAGATTGTGTCCCTATTGCTAGTGTTGTTTGTCCATGTTCATCCTTAGGAGCTTCTCACTCCCAATCCTATACCACTGCTGGCTCTTTCTCATGAGATCTCCTGAGGGTCCTACCCTCATCAAATCTGACATCTCAATTGATGGCAGTGTGGGTGCAAGCGTTAAGGAGAGTTGTTCAAAATTTTGTACAATGTTCTCTAATTCAGGAGGAATCTGATCCTGGTCTTTGTTTTCACTCTCGGTCATCAAAATTTAATAAATTTAATTGATAAAACTTAATAAAATACCTTCGGAAGCAAAAAGTCCCTTCTATCCTTTAAAAAACATTATAACTCACTTTTGTAACAATCGGAAGAAAATCCCCTTTTTCCCTTATAACAATGTTAACCCTTTGGAAACATTTAAAAAGCACTTAAACCAATGTTTTAAATCCTTCTGGAATATAATACTTGACTTTCAGAAATGTAATAATAAACATTGGTTATTATTACACAAGGTTTAAAACCTTCGAAATCACTGCTTGAAAACCTTCGGAAATATGACTTTCGGAAACAATGTTAAACACTTTGACAAAAGTATAAACCCTTTCGCATCATATATCCGAACTTCACCTTTTAATAAAACTCTATTGAATTAATATTCAAACCTTCGGAAGTTAGACCTTTTAGAAATGGTTCCGGATTTCAAATGTTTAAATAAATTTTATTGCATTAACCGTCGGGTCCATACCTCTTGGTTAAACCTCTGCGCATTGTCAATGCGACCACCGTTGGATCTTCCACAGATTCGATCAGACGGATATCGCGTCCATTCCACCCCCAATCTTTATCACGAGAAATCGCCAGTATTGCTAGTGTGACGTGTCAAGTCTTTATTTGATCGCATTCAAAATGAAATAAACTGCTCACATGCCAAGAGCGGTGCGAAACCAGTGGTTTGGTTTTACATAGCCTTTGTACTGCAATTTCTCAATTCCGAGCATGCTTAACACGATTTTTTGCTGGTTTTGGGTTTAAACTTCATTTCTCTCAGAACCCTTCCTTCTCCGCTGCATAATTCAATAAACAGAAATCGATTTCGATTTCCAATCTCAAGTCAAAGAACCAATTATCCCTCCGATCTCGAACAAAGAAACAGAATTCCTCGGTTTCCTTTGAACCCTTGACACAGAGGTCAATAACTCAACTTATACACAGAGACTAATACAAATTCAAATTGTGCTCAATGTCTACACAGAAGATATATAAACCAAATGAATTTTCGAAGGGATGAACCTCCGGGAAATTGCCAAGTAATAACAGATAATTGAAATTCTATAGTTTTATTAAAACAGAGACAAAACCTCTCAATCAACTCTTCTACGGCCAAATTCTGAATTCTTCCTTTGCAGAGGTTACAATTTATAATTCTTTTACATAACAATCAACCTCTTCTTGAGGATTGAATTCTTCTATTTTAGACAAAATCCTAATTACATCATATGTTCCTAAATTCTATCAACTAAAGCTAAATATGCTGAAACAAATCTAAATTTGTTCAATCCTCCTAAATACTAGTTCAACCCTATCTAGTATAGCTGGAAATTGACAGCTAAAGGTACCAACACCTTTGCTTGGAACATTTTTTTTTAATTTTTGGAATAATTAATGAAGCCTTTTGTCTCTAGGCCTCATGCCCCTGCATCATCAATTCAAAATCACTTTCCTATGTCCTAGAATGTAGACTCGATAAGCCTTTGAGACCTCACTATAGACCAAAAATATACCCCTTTCTGACAAGGGCTCCAGCTTGGTCATTTTCTCCATGGGAACATGGAAAAACATTAGACAACTAAAGATGCGCAAATAGCTCACATCTAGTTTCACTCCTATAAACAACTCCTCAGGAATCACATCCTCCAATATCCTGTGAGAACTCATGTTCTGCACATATACAGTTGTATTGCAGACCTCCACCCAAAAAAACATAAGCAATTCCTAATCATAGATCATTGCCCTAGCTGCCTCCATTATGGTCTTGTTCTTCCTCTCGGCAACCCCATTCTGTTGAGGGTTGTCAGGTGTCATGAGCTCCTTCTCAATCCCTGCTTCCCTTCAAAAATACTGGAACTTGTTGGAGATATACTCACCCCCATTATCTAATATCAGCACCTTAATCTTCTTTCCAGTCTAGCTCTCCACAAGAGCTTTGAACTCTTGAAACCAATCAAAGACCTCACCCTTCGTCTTCAAGAAGTAGATCCAAGTTTTCCTGGAAAAATCATCTATGAATGTTGCAAAGTATAAGGACCCTGTGATCGATGTCACAGACATGGGATCACAACTATTTGAGTACACCAAGTCAAACACTCCCTTAAACCTAGTCTCACTATGAGCATATGCATCCTTGGCCTACTTGTCAAGTGCACACCCTTTACACACTCCATCCTGCTCCACCCTAATCTCTGGGAAAACTGTAACCATTCTCTACAACATAGGAAGAGCTCTACAATGTAGGTGTCCCATCCTCCTATGCCATATCTCACTCTAGTTGTCACTCTCATGTATGAGAGCCTTCACTAGTTTTCCTCTCAATCGATAGATATCCCTCTCCCTTCTCCCAATTACACACTTCTTGTTGGGATCAACTCCTTTTGGCCCAACATCCACTTCACCTAGTCCTCTGTCTTTTATGGCCAAAACTGAAAGGAGATTCTACTCCAAACCTGGCACATACAACTCTCCATTCAACTCCATGATACCACCTGAGTCCATCTTAAACTCAATACTGTCAGTGCCTTCTATAGCATACTTGGCCTTATCACCAAGCTCCACATGTACATCTCTAGGCTCCCTGGTCATGTTAGTGAAGACGTCTCAAGATCTCGTCATGTGATGAGATGCTCCACTGTCCACAAACCAGACACCTCTTGTGACAGTTCCAAAAAGGGAATACACCAAGGCAAAGTTTTTCTCAGACTTTTCAATCGTCTCTTCCATTTGTGCAATGGTTATCGTAGTTGTCTTTCCCTCGCCCTTCTTCTTGTTGGACATTGACTGAAAAAATGGTTGAACTTGTGACAAGCAAAGTATTTGACTTTGCTCATGTCTTTCTCCTTTTTATTCTGTGAAGGTCCTCCTCCACTCTAATTCCACTTGGCTTTCCCTTTTCCTTTTTTCGCTTGTGTAGCAAGAGCAAGCTCATCTTTCTCCTTACAACTGTTTCATTATCCTTCGATTAATGAGTTGTCTCTGATCTCCTTCTAGATGAAGTCATCCCATAACAAGCTCCAATCAAGAAGTCACTGCCTAGCAATTATCCCATCTACAAAGGTGGTCTAGTGCTTCAAGCAACTCTTCAGAGCAACTTTCACTAGCTCTGAATCAATCACAATCTCCCCAACATCTGCAGGCTCATCACAAGCCTGCTAGATCCTTGTGAGGTAAGATGTCACGGTCTCAGATCTGCTCATTCTTATGTTGTTTAATTTCTCCCGTGGTACCATTTTCCTGTTTTCATTAATGCTTCGATAAAGATCAGTCAGAGCTACCCACATTTGACGTCTGATGTCCTTCCCTGATATGTGAGGAATTATTTGATCCCTCACACCATCCAAAATTATACAGCTTGCTTTCATATCTTTAAGATTATGCTCCGCTACAAGGTTTGGATTTGAAGGAGCCTGAGTGTCTGTGTTCACAAAATCCCACAAACTATTCATTTTCATAGTCACAGTAATTCACTCCTTCCGGGGACTAAAATGAGTGGCCCCATCCAACCTATCTTCATATCACAAACTACTCGGTGACGCGTCTTACCAAATTGACCATGGCCACAAAACCCAGCTGCAAAATTTAAAAATAATTCTAGTGTCGTAAAAAGAGAAACTCACTGCTACAAAGCCTTGTAATCTCAGATCTCTCTCTTAGAGTTATCTAGAAAGCTCGGATACCATGTTAAATTCCAAATACTAGCCCAGATTTATTTTCTCACAACAATTAATTTTATCCCTAGCAATTTATTTATTTGGCAAAATAAATTCTGAATTGCCGAAAAAATAAAATTACTAATATTTTTAACATTTAGAAATATATATGCAATGGAATTTAAATCATAGAGATCAATCACACATTGCAAAAATAATTCACCCACAACAATTCTTCATCATTTATTAAATTTTAATCTGGAAAAAATTGGGTTTTTGGCCGATAGAGACAAAAGGAAAAAATACAATAACTGGAACGTGTAACTTGGCCCCCATAGGATGAGTTCGGCCTAAGGAATTTGGCCTCTTAGAAATCAGCCTCAAAAAATAATTCGGCCTGAAGGAAATCGGCCCCACTGATCACCTGAAAATCAGCCTTTGCACCCAACAACTCAGCCCTGGAAATTCCACCTCCCCAGAAAATGTGTCTCACTTCAACAACTCGGCCCTGCAATCTCCACAACTCGGCCTCCTGGATTCGCCCTCAAATTCTCTCGTACTTCTCCTCCTCTGTGCTTTAGTCTGCTAATCCACTCGCACTAGAGAAAATCACTCTCTCTTGATGTGACTAGCTCTCTTGAGTTCTTGTGTGTCTTCACCTCTTCACTAGGCTTCTTTTATAATCTTCATTAAGCCCAAATCCCTAACGCTAATCTCCCTTCTAGAGGATTTTGGAGATCAATGGTTGAGTGTAGTTCTAAGTCACTTAAATAATTATATTATTTATCCTTAGAAAATGACTTAATAGTCCACAAAGATTAATTGACTTTAATTATTGTACTTTTCCTAAGTTAGACTTAGGAAAGAAGACATAAATTACTTACTCCACTAAGCAAGCACCTAGAGAGGCAATAAATCATCTCCCACATGCTAAGACACCAAGCCTATGCAGAAGAGCTTCCTAAGCTACTACAAGCTTCAACAGATATTAACAGCCAAAACTACACCATTAACCATTATAAAAAACTCTAACAGAAATGCAAGATCGCCTAATCATGTTATCTAGAAGAATAGTCCACCTAGATTGGCAGTTGTGAGTCCTTGTCTTCCTCAAATGGAGTGAAGGTGATGCCTACCATACTTTTCACCTAGACTAAAACTTTTTCATCCAACTCCTCCAATTTATCTAGAATCTGGCACAAATCTCACTCTTGGGCACCCGCCAGGGGGATAAGCTCCCAATTTGCAATCTCTTAACATATACTTTTTAGAGAGTCTAGAATATCTTTAGTCCAGCTATGATCCAAGGTATCAGTTTTAACAGCTATGATCCAAGGTATCAGTTTTAAAGTTGAGCACTTTGTTAGCTAATTTGTTTGCAAGATTGTTTCCATTTATCCTAACATGGGATAGAATGTCAGTTGTGATTCCTTCCAAATGATTTGATACCCTTGCTAAGTCTCCAACTGCTTGAGATTTTAGAAGGGTGTGAGACATATCGCAGTGTTCTAAGCATCTAAATTATTGATTTTGAGTCCCCTTCTATTACCATTTTTTGAAAATTGCTTCTTTTGGCAATGAGTAATCCATGTTCCAAAGCATATAATTCAACAACATTGTTACAGTCTATCACAAGATCTCCTAAACAAATATGAATTATGTGACAAAGACTTGTTTTGAAAATAGATCCAAAATTGGTTGGTCCTTGATTAGCTTTTGAGGCCCTGTCAAAGTTCAGTTTTAGAAAACTAATCAGGGGAGGCGACCAATAGTTAGGACTTTAAGAGCTTGGCGTAGACATAGGAGCTTATGGACAAGTGATGGATTGAGGGAGATTTAATAGAGAAATAATGTGCTTTTGTTGATGATTGCATCCCAATCTTGGGAGGTCCAGGGGATTAGCAAAACAGTTTCTCTGATCTTACTTAGGATAGAATACCAGAGAAAATCCATGAACTATAATATTTTTAAATATGTTTTTATTCCTTTCCAGGTTTTCCATATTATAAATCCTGGAAAGAGTTGCCAATCTTTACTTAGTGTTGGATTCGAGAAAGGAGTAGATCTACATTCCTCTATGGTTGACAACAAGCTACTTCTATATCAATCTGATTGTCGAAAGACAATAGCCATGTGATCCCATAGCTTAGAAGGAAACTCACAATTGTTCAGCAAGTGCTGAACAGTCTCAGGGTAGGTGCAACAAAGGTGGCTTATAGAGGGCCCCTAAAAGCCTTTTTTCTGGAACTTATCCAAGGTTAATGTTTTTTTTAAGCATAAGCAACCGAAGGAATAAAATTACCTTAGTTTGTAGCTTAATATCCTAAAGCTTCTTCCATTTGTTTAGGGCATTGTGTCTTGTCATGCCCGAAAGGATTTCATAGGCTTCCTCGAGATTAAAAGTTCATAAAGTACCATGACCCCATCTTAAAATATTTGGCCCTTGTTGGGTCTTTATTTTCCTCTTTTCCAATTCTCTAGTTGTTTTAGTCTGGGTGTCTTAATTTGTGTATATTGTGTTGAAAGTTTGTAGTTGCGGTCAGTATTTATGTCAACAAGTCAAAGGGAAAACAAATTTTTATTTGATTAAGCTCCAAGATGGACAGGTCAGCCCCACCTCTTAAAGGGGTTTGACTCTTGTTCAAATTACCCTTGATTTGACCCATATATATTGACCACTCATCCTCCACATTTTGGATCACAACATCAACTGGAATCACCACAAGAAGAAGATTTATGTTCACACGTGCGAAGGAGGAAGAAGACATTTTGACCAATGAAGTTTGCCCTGTTCTATCTCTGTTTGACCAACGTTGACTTGACATTTTCTAGGATGCTTTGACTTGAATCTTTGATTTGACATTGACCAAATTTATGGGCAGAATTATGAGTTTACCGAACCTGTTGAACCAGCGTTGACCGCAGGTCAACTGTGACAGTTTGACCAAAAATTCTGAGGAAGTTACAAGGCCAAAAATTCGGCATCTTTGACCATAGTTGACCAAGAGCAGCAGAGGCCAAAATTCGGCTTGTTGACCAGATTTGACCAACTGAACAAAATATTGTTATTTCCCCCTCATTTGACTAGGTTTGACTTGGAAAGTGATGTGGTTAGTTTGACTTTGATTTTGACTAGAATATCAGATTATATCTCTTGTTAAATTGGAAAATTTCTCATATGAAAAGGTTGTTGGGATTTTTCCTTGGTTAAGGGTCTTCCCAGGATATATTTTGTCTCTTGCGCATCTTTATTTATTGTGATCTCTACTGCCCTACTGCATTTATGGTTTAAATTTTCTGAAGTATAAGTGCTTAATGATCTGGAATGTGCTAAAGATAAAATTGTATCATTGGAAGTAATTATCTGGAACAGAATATTGTGTTTGTCTAAATCAACATGGTATCAGAGCTTTGGTGAAGGGAAAAAGGGCAATGAGATCACTGTTGAAGATATCTACTTCTGCAATCTGATTATTTGACCAGATCTATGACCATGGGTTCCTATACTAAGACAGAAAACCAGTTGGAAGGTGCTACAAACTTCAGTGTGTGAAAATTTCAACTATTGTAGCAACTGGAAATTATTCTTCTAACTGTAAATTTAATTATGTAGTTTATTAGCTACGGCAAACAATGAATAAAATCACAACTGCAATTTTCACCTAAAAATGTTGCAGAAAAATAAAATGTTGAAAATTGAGAAATATGCTAGCACACGCACAAGAAAATGACACAATTATGTTTGGACAATTGTCCCCGGAAAAAGTTAAAACCCATTGTGGGAAAACTGGTGCAGCAATGAGGGTTTTATTATTATGCAACAGCAGAAATTATGAGTACAATAAAATGGGCGCAAAATTGGTGTTTCTATCTAAGAGAAATTCTAGCAAAAATATCTGAGGGGTTTTACCCTCCACAAGCAATCGCGGCTCAATCTGACAACTCCAAGTCAGTCGTCCAAGCCGCCTCCACAGGCTTTTGCGTCACCCTTGCGTAGCATGTAACTCGCTCAGCCTGGAACTACTGCTACTCGAGTCCTTCTGCCTGTTGTTGCTCTGGAAACAATCCTCCCGACCTTTTGAAAATTTTCCCGGCCTTTGGCAACTGAATCCACCTACAGCTTAGCTAAATCAAACTGCCTCTTTCAGGCTCTGTGCAGCCTCCTAGAGAAATCATATGGCCTCCTCTCCTGACTCTTCCGGAACTGGAACCTCCTCCGGAAATCTGCTATTCTGCCCATCTACCACCTGCTACTCGATCTCTCATGCTGAATCACCTGCACTGGAAAATCGAGTTGTTTAGATCACTGAGTATCTGCCACTGGCGTGTCCTCCATCTACCCATCGACCTCTTCTTATAATCTCTAGTTGAGCCTTCAATGACCAAGATTAAAACTTAATCGATCGTTGAGATCATCTCCAAGTCGATCCGTGTGAGTTTATAGAGAATTCTCACCTTTCTCAATTAACTAGTTTTCCTAAGTTAGACTTAGGAAAAATTGAAATGATGGTCAATTAATCTAATTGAATTATCTCTAGGTGGAATTTCTAGAAACAATTCCTAGGTTTTGGAGAACTTATGTGTTTTAGCCTCTCCACAAAGTTTAAGCCTAGAACACCATCCGATGCTACAAAAACTAACACTCCCTCTTAGAAAGGAAGGTGTTCTCTAGTGTTACACTGCTACAACACTCGATATATGCATCATCCTCCATACATGTTGTTGATGTCTGACAACTATAGTTGTTTGCTACTATCCACCAACCATTGCACTAACTCTGATTCATCTGCCACTGACTATAGCTTAACCATGTTGTATTTATGTTGCTATTGACACTGTACCATACATCCTATGTTGTTGCCAACTCTACATCGGCACTGCAACCCAACTAACATTCCCTCTCACTGTTGTTGTTGCTAGTAGCTACTGCAACTAACAAGCATCACTGAATCAACTGTGTCTTTGTGCTGCAACTATCTCCTGAATCTCTGACTATTACTAGCCTCTGCACTGCCTACTGGGATATTTGTGTTGTTGAATTTGTATTGTGCCTCCTGCATCGCTGTCAACATTATTCTCCGATCCTCAGCATTTGGCTGCAACTAGTCTACAACTGTCATTATGGAATCTAACTGCACCAACTAACACCAGTCCTCCAACTATTGAATATTGTGGGCGCCTGTAGCAAGGGTAATGATCCATCTGAGAAGTAAGTTGCAACTGTTGCTCCTCTATGAGCCCTGCCCAGCTCTGCACAACTTTGGCAATAGAACTCAATGTCTCCCCACCTCTCTCCTAGGGGTATAATTGCATACAAGGCAAATTGTTCCTCCAATTTGGAGGACACCTAGTCTATCTTTGCGGATGTTGCACCCTAATCCTACTTCTCCTTATTTTCCTTCCTCTGAGGACATTGAGTACTATAGTGGCCAAACTCGCCACACCTGAAGCACTTGATATTAGATAGATCCTTCTTCCTCTTCTTCTCTCCCTGCGAGCCTTGTCCCTGACTGGGACCTTTTTTTTCCTTTCGATGCAAGGGCCACATTTTCCTCCTCCTTCACACCCTTCGACCCTTTGCTACAACTGTCGCTAATGGAGCTCTTTACTAGAGTTTGCCTCATCTCCTCTTGCGCTAGATCTGCCCACATCTAGTCCCAACCAGGTAACTGATCTCGTCCCAGAATGCCCTGGACAAAGGTGTCCCATTCTTCGATGACACTGTTGAGGGCTAAACGCACAAGCTTTGTAGCCTAAGGGGCTTCTCCTACGGCTGCAAGCTCATCCCGAATATGTTGAATTATGGTGAGAAAGGGTTCAATACCTTCACCCTTCTGCATTCAAACATTTCTCAGCTTTTCCTCCAAGAACATCTTTTGTTGTTCGAAAGGATTCTGATATAGTGATGCAATATTCTTGGTCATAACATTTCGTTGGTCATATTCTTGGTCATAACATGTGAGACTATGATCTTGAACTTCATAGAGAATCAACTGCTTCGCCTTGGCCATCTCCTTATTGTAATTAGCTAGTTGGTCCGCATTTGTAGGCACGGATACAACACGTTCTATGTACATCTTCAAACCATATTCATCTAGCAGGAATGCCATCTTGGCCTTCCAGATACAATAGTTTGATGCACCCACTAATTTTTCTTGATCTTCGAGTCCTGTTGAAGCCATCACTACAAAAAACTCAACTTGGGGCAGAAGTCTCCCTCTTTCACCTGCTCAACTGCTAGTTTTTGTTATTCGCACTCCTTTCACGAGTGAGAAAATTCGCCTATTGCAACTAGAAAATGTGGATTTCTGAAATTAGAAACCCTCTGAGAGACTCCCTCTGGTTGTGTTCTCCCTCTTCCACCCGGTGTTGATTCTGCTTTAGCAATTGCTACAAAACCCCTCTGCGCCCAAACAAGAATTTTGCTCTGCGAAAATACTATGCAGCTCACCTCTTCCTGCTAGAATGGCTTCCCTGGACAAATCAAACTTTCCTGCCACCTAAATTTGGAAAATCGAACCCTATCCAGCAATTCGCACTGCCTAGCTAGGCACTACGCAGCTTCTAGAAAATTCGTATTGTTGTTCCCTCTGAGCCATGAAATTCTCCCTCTTCGTCTCTGAGCCTCCATTCCGTCAAACTTGCTCTGATACCATGTGAAAAATTCAACTATTGCAACAACTGGAAATTATTCTTCTAATTATAAATTTAATTATGCAATTTATTTGCTACGAAAAACAACGAATAAAATCACAATTGCAATTTTCACCATAAAAACATTGCAAAAAAATAAAATGCTGGAAACTGAGAAATATGCTAGCACACACACATGAAAATGGCAATTATTTTTGGACAATTGTCCCCGGAAAAGCCCAATGTGGGAAAACCGGTGCAGCAATGGGGGTTTTATTATTATGCAGCAGCAAAAATCATGAGTAGAATAAAATGGACGTCAAATTAGTGTTTCTATCTCAGAGAAATACTAGCAAAAATATTTGAGGGATTTTACCCTCCTCCACAAGAAATCCCGGCTCAATCTGACATCTCCAAGTCAATCGTCCAAGCCCCGTACACAGGCTTCTACGTCGCCCCTACGTAGCCTGTAACTCGCACAACCTGGAACTATTGCTACTCAAGTCGTTTTGCCTGTTACTACTCTGGAAACGATCCTCTCGGCCTTCTAGAAATGTTCCCGACCTCTGGCAACTGAATCCACCTCCATCTCAGCTAAATCAAATTGCCTCTTTGAGGCTTTGCGCAGCCTCTTGGAGAAATAATACATCGTCCTCTCAAGACTCTTCCGGAACTGGAACCTCATCTAGAAATCCGCTATTCTGCCCCTCTACCACCTGCTACTCGATCTCTGACTCGATCTTTCTTGTTGAATCACCTACACTGGAAAATCATATTGTCTAGATCACTGAGTATCTACCACTTGTGTGCCCTCCATCTACCCATCGACTTCTTCTTATAATCTCCAGTTGAGACTTCAACAGCGAAGATTAAAACTTAATCAACGGTTGAGATCATCTCCAAGTCGATCTGTGTGAGTTTCTAGAGAATTCCCACCATTCTCAATTAATTACTATTAATTAACCAATTTTGAAAATTGTAAATGATGGTCAATTAATCTAATTAAGCTATCTCTCGATTGAATTTCTAGAAATAATTTTTGGTATTGGAGAACTTATGTGTTTTAGCCTCTCCACAAAGTTTGAGACTAGAACACCATTCGATGCTACAAAAACTAACACGGGGCATGGAAGACAAGAATTGACCTTATTCTTCCAAAGAATGATGTTTTGGAGCATATGAAAGGCAAAGTTATTGAACCAGAAGATAATGAAGGAAAAGCAAAGTACAAGAAAAATGAAATCACAGCCATGAGAATTACTGTTGAATCGATCATATATCATCTGATTCCATATGTTTCAGGTTTGGACTCTTCAAAGATGTATGATGCCTTAGCTAGATTGTATACCATCAATAACATTGGTTAGAAAATGAGTTTGAAGAATGAACTTCGTGATGTTAAAATGACAAAGGACGATATTGTGGCTTCATATTTCACGATAATCTCTCAATTGAGAGATCAACTTCGAACTATTGATGAAGTTATTTCTGATATAGAACTTGTGACTACAACATTTGATGGTTTTCCTAACTCATGGGATTCATTTGCTTCTAGTATTTGTGGCAGAAAGGATATTCCAAGTTTTGAGGAATTATGGACCCCATATACTCGAAAGGAATCTAGACATATCTCAAAGGGGAAGATTCCAAGACCTCAAGATGGTGACTCTCAACCTATTGCAACCCACTCTAAAAATGGTAGAGGAAGGAAAAATTTTGGATGGTTTAAAAGGAACGCAGGTAGAAGACCAGCTCCTCAAGAGGAGAAGGATATTCTTGAGGAGAAGGATATTTAATTTTTGGTTGCCTCAAGTTTGGTCATTATAAAAACAAGTGTATGAAGGGAAGGAGGATAGGAAGAGGAAGGGCAAACAACATGCTTTAGTTGCAGAAATTAATGATGATGAGCATCCACATCATAAGAGATCTAGGAACAACAATTCATGTGACTTTGTTATTTAAATAAGTATGTGTAGAAGATACCTTGTATTGCATTAGCTAATATATGTTGCTAGGATTTTGGTAAAACAAATCGAAAGCTACTCCAAAAGGAAGAACTGGTAATCTTAGGATCTATAAAACCTAGAAGTATATGATTTAGAAATCCCTATGATTTTGAGATAAAACCCTAGAGCTTGACCTAGAATATTGAAATTCGATGAATTCGTTCAATAGAGAAACCCTAGCTTTTACAATTCATAAAAGGAAGTAACATGCATTAGTAACTGATGATGAGGACAAGGGTGAGCATTTCTATGTCGATGAAATTGCAAGAAGCAAGAGTTGTCAAATCCCTCCAATCCTTGGAACAAAAGATAAGTGTGAAAATTCCATTACCCGAAATCTTACCGCAGTAACTGATATTGTTTCTTCTATTTGTTAAATACATTAAACAAATTATTTATTGTGTGCTACAGCAAATAACGAAACAAATACACTGCAGCCTTCACAAAAAAATATTGTGGAAGAAAAATAAACGTTGGAAAAATAGATGCACACACAAAATACACAGTTGTTTTTGGACTAAGTCCCCGAAAAACCCAACTAGGGAAAACCGGTGCAACAGTTGCGGGTTTGATTATTATGCAGTAGTAAATCTAAGTACAAAACTATGGTTGCTTAATCTAGCAAACCAAACAGAGAAATGACTGGCAGTAAAACTAGTGAGAAAATTTATCACTTCCACAGGGGATCTGACATTGACCTTAGCTGGATTTGAGTTGCTCCTTGCTACCTCTATGCAGTCACTACGTTAGCCTACACAGTACTGCATCCCACAAGCTCGGAACTGCTTCTCCTCTTGTTGTCTCTGCAGCTGTTGTTTGGAAGGTTGATCTCCTTCACCTTTGGACCCTCTCCCCAGCTTCTAGCTAACAAAATCTCCTGCTCCCCAGCAAAAACGAAATCACCCACTGAAGCACTATGTTGCCTCTGCGTGGCACTCACTGCCTCTCTGCAATGCACTCACCGGAACTGGAAAAGCTTCCTCCGACCTTACTATATATGCCCCTCTCTCATTGCTTCGAGCTCACCAACTGAAGGTTGCTACTCAGGAAATCGATCTGCTAGGGAAATTGAACTCTGCAAGTGTGTTCTCCAAGCCCCATCGAGTTTCTTATAATCTTTCGTTGAGACTTCAACGGCCACGATTAAAACTTAATCAATGGCTAAGATTAACTAGAAATCGATCCAAGTCTTTTTCTATGAGATTCTCACCATGACTTAATTAACGCCTTTTAATTAATCATATTTCCTAAGTTTAGACTTAGGAAATATTAAAAACTAACTAATTAATTTAATTAAGTCGTCTCTAGGTGGAATTTCCAGAAACGATTTATGGGTATTGGAGAATACATGTATTCTAACCTCTCTTCCAAATCTCGAGGCTAGAACACGTCCGATGCTACAAAAACTAACACTCCCTCTTAGCGAGGAAAGTGTTCTAATACTACAACTGCAATACACTGCCTTTGCACCATCTCCTATCACGTTGTTGATATTTGGCCACTGTTACCCACCAACTATTGCGCAACTCTGATATGAGCTGCATCTGTGTTGTTGTTGACTCTCTGTCAACCACTGCATCTAAACTGCAACTCTGTTGTTGCTGCTAATGCAACATCTGCAACTCCCTCTCAGTTGTTACTGCAGCATCTGCAACTAAGCACTATCCAACACACTGAACCAACTGTTGTCAGTGTGATGCATCTGTCACCTAAGTCGTGATTGCTACTAGTCTTTGCGTTGTCACTAAAGCCTCTGCGCCGCTACTGACTCTGCACTATGCCAATTGCACGGTTGCCAACTCTGCACTGCGCTGCTCAGTCTCTGACCGCTAATAGCCACTACATTTGTCACTCTAGCATCTGACTACATCTACTTCCATTGGTCCATCCTGCTACTACAACTGTGGGCTCCCGTAGCAAGGTATTGATTCAAGAGGTGGACCTCCCCAAGAAGCCTGCCCATCCTGTAGCACTCTGGGGCTACAAAACCAAGTCACCCCACCTCACTCCTAGAGGGATGTCTACTATCATGGCAAAATCTTCCTCCAATCTGTAGGACAACCTATCAATCTTTGCGGATGCAGCATGCTAGTCCTGCTTGTCCTCTTTGTCCTTCTTTCTGAGAGGACATTAAGTGTTGTAGTGGCCTAACTCGCCACACCTGAAGCACTTGACCTTAGAAAGACCCTTCTTCCTCCTGTGTTGCTCCTGCTACCCCTTTGATGCAAGGGCCACATTCTCCTCTTCCTTCACCTGCTTCATCCCACTACTGTTGTTGCTGCCACTGATGGTGCTCTTCACCAAATCTCGCCTTATCTCCTCCTGCTGCAGATTAGCCCACATCCTGTCCCATCTGGCAACTTGTCTCTGCCTAAAATACTCTGGACAAAGACTTGCCAGTCTTTGGAAACACTGTTGAGATCCAACCGCACCAATTCTGTAGGGTTGGGGCACTGACCCTACAGCTGACAGCTGATCTCGGACCTCCTGAAGTCTGGTGAGGAAAGGGTCAATGTGCTCCCCCTTTTGCATACGAATACATCTCAGCTTCTCCTCCAAATACATCTTCTGTTGCTCGGAAGATCCCTGGTATAACGTAGCGAGAGCATCCCACATCTGCTTGGCAATGTCCTTGCCAGCTATGTGTGATACCACATGATCTCGAACCCCATCAAGAATCAATCTCTTCGCCTTCGCCATCTCCTTTTGTGGGCCTTCAGTTGATCTGGATCCGTGGGTACAGCTACCACATTATCAATGTAGGCCTTGAGATCGTACTTGTTTAGAAGGAAGGAAGCCCTTGCCTTCCAGATCATGTAGTTGGATGCTCCGTCCAACCGATCCTGATCTCTCAACCCTGCTGATACCATCTCGACAAATAAGTCGAAATCCTCCTCTTCTCTTCTATGCAGTTGCTGCTAGGCTCTCCGCACTCCCTGCTAGAGTGGGCAAATCTGCTCACAACGACTGCTGCTCTACAGCGAGAAATCAAACTTCTGAACTAGAAGTCCCCTGAGGAAATATTTCCCTCAGTGTGTGCTCTCTCTTCCTCCTAACGCTATTTTGCACTAGCAACTGCTACAAAATACTGTGTCTAGATGAAGATTTGCTCTGCAAGGAAAAATATTGTTGCTCCCTCTGCCTCTGGCAATCTTTGATTGGAAAATCTGATTTCTCTATCGCTCTTTCAGAGAAAATCGATTTTTACTCAAAAATTGACCCTCTTAGCCAAAGGGATTGCGTTGCCTTTGGGTTTCGGGCAGCTGCTTACGCAGTGCTACGAAGCTCCTCTTCCTTTCTGCACTGAGCTCTCCGGCTTTTTATCTGCACTCTAATACCATGTGAAAATTCCATTTACCGGAATCCGACTGCAGCAACTGATATTGTTTCTTCTATTTATGAAATAAATTAAACAAATTATTTACTGTGTTACGGCAAAGAACGAAACAAAGACACTGCAGCCTTCACAAAACAAATACTGCGGAATAAAAATTAACTTTGGAAGAATAGATGCACACAAAATACAGAGTTGTTTTTGGACTAAGTCCCCAGAAAAACCCAACTCGGGAAAACCATTGCAGCAGCTAAGGGTTTGATTATTATGCAGTAGTAAATCTGAGTACAACACCATGGTTGCTTAATCTACCAATCCAAATAGAGAAATGACTGGCAGTAAAATTAGTGAGAAATTTTCTCACTTCCACAGGGGATCTGACACTAACCTCGGCTCGATTTGAGCTACTACTTGTTGCCTCTGCGCAGTCACTGTGTCATCCTACGCAGTACTGCGTCCCACAAGCTCGGAACTACTTCTCCTCCTGTTGTCCCTGCAGTTGTTGTCTGAAAGATTGATCTCCTTTACCTCTGGACCCTCTGCCCAGCTTCTAGCTCATAAAATATTCTGCTCCCCAGCAAAAACGGAAACACCCACCGAAGCACTGTGTTGCCTTTACATGGCTCTGCACTGCCTCTCTGCAATGCACTCACCGGAACTGGAAAAGCTTCCTCCCTCTCTCACTGCTTCGAACTCACCAGCTCTCTCCGACAACTGAACATTGCTACTCAAGAAATCAATCTGCCAGTGAAATCAAACTCTGCAAGTGTGTTCTCCAAGCCCCATCAAGTTTCTTCTTATAATCTTCCGTTGAGACGTCAACGACCACGATTAAAATTTAATTGATGGCTAAGATTAACTAGAAATTGAACCAAGTCTTTTTCTAAAAGATTCTCACCATAACTTAATTAATTAATTTAATTAAGTCGTCTCTAGGTGGAATTTCTAGAAACGATATTTGGGTACTGGAGAATACATGTATTCTAACCTCTCTGCCAAATCTCGAGGTGAGAACACATCCGATGCTACATAAACTAACAATAAGTACATTATATCTCTCTTTCTTAATTATTATTGCTTTATTATTAGATAGCCTCTTGTCTTTGTTTCCTTTGTTGGGTTATAATCGTCCTTCCATGGCCTCCTAGTGAGGATTGGTGGTACATCATAAAGGTTTCCAAGGCTCTTGCAACAAATAGAAGCATTTGAAAGGACGAAGCAAAATATGTGGCAAGCAGACTCTCTCGGGAGTGATTCGTGTTCAAAAGGGAGAAAATGTACTGACATCTATAATTGTACCTGATGACTAGAAGAGCTCCTAGTTCAGAGGAAGCAGGCAGGCCAGCAAGTTCGAAGGATGTCGTTGCGATGAGATCTATGGAGAGTCAATAGTGATGGCAAAATAGAGAAGTGCAAAGCAAGGATTCTCCTAGGAAGAGGGAGAGGACTATGAGGAATCGTTTTTTGTTAGATCGAAGAAAGCTTTGTACGAACCTCAAGTTTGGTATTCTCAGATTGATGGATATTTGATGAGTCTTAATTGATCTTATATGATTTGTTTTTTACTAAGTTGCATGAAACGGGGTACGATACAGTTATCGCTCGCCGCCTACACCTACCTACAGTTAGCGAGAAAAGCCTTTAACCCCACAAGGTGTGGTTGGTGGCAAAGAACTCAGAGAAGGGGTTGTCACCTATTCCTGACTCTCTCCGTTTAAGCTATCTCCTAGGTTAGCTATGGGGGGTGGTCCCTAAAGAAAAACTAAGTTAAAGATGTGAATTTTCTAGGAGAATTGATTAGAAGAAATTACTTATCAAAGATGACTCAATTCCAAGATGTAAACAAGCATATAAGTATATGAGCAATATTCAATGATGTGTTCAAATTTCAAAATATGGACTAGTGTTTTAAAGTAAATGACAAGTGCTTGCTCAAAAATGAAATCCAAGATACAATGACAATAATCCCACAAAGGAAGTGTTAGACCAAGATTAACATATAAGCATCACTTGCAATAAATGAAAAAGTACTTGTAAGAAAGTGCTCAAGTAACAAAGGATAATGACATTAAATATTCATGAGCTAAATAACCACCAAAGTAACAAGTACATGAAATAGAAAAATTGCGAGTAAATTTGTGATGTGAAGGTGCTCTCGCTTTATTTTATTAGTAGAATTCTAAAACAATTTTCAATTTAACTCATGTCCCTAGACATCACCCTCACCTGAAATCTGGATCTCACAATGAGGAGTCCATAGGGGTGGAGGGTCCCTAATGTTTATACAACCAACTTAAGTTGGAGGTTAATTTTTAGAGATGCAAGTCTAGCATGCAAAGTGAAATGCCTAAATGATATGAAAGTGAGTTTGCAAGTGCTATGTAAAAGACGGAGATGATTCAATTAAATATGCTTCATAGTTAGAACAATAACTCAAGTTGCCATAAATTGAAAGTGCTATGCTTCTTTACTTGTAGTATATTGTGAAACTTATCCAAATGAGAAATAGATCACAAAACATAAGTGATGGCAAATGAGATTGCAAATTAGGAAATTAAATTACATGGCTTTATTCATCATGCTAGTGACATTTATACAATATCCCCGAAGGGCTGCGGAATCTGAAAACTGAAGAAGAAAATGATAATAAGAAGAAGTAGAGTTTAAAAACTCTGTGAACTGATGATATCTGATGATATCCGATGGCACAAGTGTCTTCTGGTTCATCCTTGGGCATGGAGTCTTCACATTATCATCAGGTGCCACTCTGATGGTCAACAAGTACGAAACGCGACCTCGCCAAATTTTGGAAACGAGGAAACACGATATATATATATATATATATTAGAATTTAGGACATTTAAGAAATGTTATGTGAAATCATAAAACATACATGATAAATTATAATTTATTACATTCAAAGCATAAACTATTACATCACAAAAGACACTTTTAAACAATTAAAAAAATAATAAAACGCAACAAACCAAAATAAAAATAAAAATAAACAAGTTAAATCAATGGAAACGCGGTCGTACGGCCGAGAAACGTGTTTTCGACCGTACTGGGCACGTTTCCCCAACGAGAAACGGCCCAGTACGGCCTGAAACGCATTTCCAAGTCGTACGGTATGGCAAAACGCATTTCCGTTTCGCTTCTGGGCTGAAATGAGGGTTGGACCCACGTTTCCTGCAACATAGGTTTTTTATGAAAGCAGAAGGACTCATGTGGCAGAGGGAGCGGCCAAAATTGCCACAACAAGATTTGTTTCAATGATAGAGGGAGCAACTAGTCAGAAATGTCTCAAATGATGAAGTACAACTGCAAGGATATATAGATTCGGCTTGGTCAGAGAGTGCAGAAGAGCACATCAGGATGAAGCTTGTCTACTTCAGGGACAAGCTTGGAGTAGTTGAGAATGCTTCCCTAAGTTAGAGGGAGTGTTGATGTTGTAGCATCAAGGGGCAAAGATTCTCCCTCGATCAAGGGTATGACCAGGTCATGGGTAGTGACTGGGAGCCATGTAATGTGGCTAGGGAGATTGGCCCAATGAGCATCAAGGCCCTGAGTGTTCCCCCGTCAGGGATTACCTAACCATGTTTCCAAGGGTTACTTGGCTAGTGGGTTGAGTTAGTGGCTCATAGCATCTTGCAAAGTATTTTTTGTTAGATTGTGTAGCTCAGACAGGTGTTCTAGTCTCAGATGGTGTCTGTGAGGCTAGAAACACGGATGGATTAATTATCTCCAATACCCAAAAAACGCTTCTAAGGAAAATTGTCTTAATTAGATTTAATTAGCCAGTTTAATTATTTTCCTAAGTTAACCCTTGGCTAGTGGGTTGAGTTAGTGGCTCATAGCATCTTGCAAAGTATTTTTTGTTAGATTGTGTAGCTCAGACAAGTGTTCTAGTCTCAAATGGTGTCTGTGAGGCTAGAAACACGGATGGATTAATTATCTCCAATACCCAAAAAACGCTTCTATGGAAAATTGTCTTAATTAGATTTAAATAGCCAATTTAATTATCTTCCTAAGTCTTAACTTAGGAAAAGTGGTTAATTAATCAGGATTAATTGAGACAAATCGATTTTTCTGTAGTGACCTCTAGAAAAGTGATTTGATGGAGTGAAGATGATCTTAGCCATCGATTGTGAATAGATCATGGTCGTTGATTGCTCAACGACAGATTATAAGAGGAGATCAATGGGCATTTGGAGAACACATTCGTGAGTCAGAATTGCAGTGATAGCAATGGCACAATGATAGCATGGAGGACACCAACAGTTGAGTTCAACAGTGATTGAAGATCGAGTTTTCGGAGAGAAATTTCTTCACAGTGATTTCCAGATTCTCAGTGACAGACAAAGATCAATTTTATCTTAAGAGGTCGAGTTTCCTAGAAGTGGTGCAAATTAACCGTGGAGGCCAAGTTTCCAGAGTAGGAACGAATTTCCTAGAGAAAGTCGATTTGCAAGAGAGAATTTGAGTTTCTTAGTAAAGATCAAATTTCAAGTCGAGGTCGTGATATTCTGCCAGAAAGTGCGAGTTCACAGAGGAGGCTAAGTTATCTACCAAGGCCGCACGTGTGGATCGATTCAGGTTTCCACAGCAGGATCAAATTGATTTCGAAAGGCTGAGTTGCTTCCAGGAGGTCGGATCATCTAGCAGAAGTGAAGAAAATAATTTGCTAGAGGTTTGCTAATTTACGGCAGTGTATGTAATTTCAATTACAGAATTGCTAAAGATTAATAAAACTCTCATCTGCAAAACTAGTTTTCCCTTCAGGGTCTTTCCAGCGACAATTTGTCCAAAAATATCGATGTCTATTATTTTGTGTGTGATATTTTCTCAGTTCTTGTGATTTAATTTTGGTGAAGTTGTAGTAGTGTTTTATTCAATATTCGTCGTATATAATTTATAGAAGACAAATAATCTTTTGAAGATGGGTGAATAATAACCAGATTAACTGCAACAGTTCTAAAAATTTCACATTTTTTACCATTCAATGACATGTGACGACATGTCGAAATAGTAAATGGGCCAAGGTTTCATCATGGGTCAGGGGGTACCTGACATGACTCCAAGTGACGACTTGGTAGATTGGTGATCCAAGGACCAGTCTTGTATCAGGGGTACCTAACTAGCCAAAGTGTATTTGGCTTATGGATGATTAGATCCCTTGCAAGGGATATGTGACTAGTGGATAACTACATCCTTTGCATGATGCTTATGTGGGATGCTTTCCACATATAGTTGATGGATTCATCAACATAGTTGAGCTCATTTAACCTTTTCTTATGAGAATATATATTTTTTGACAAAGAGATACATTTGAAAAAGTCAAATGAATACCTCCCTAGCTAAGAGGGATGGTTGAAATTTTATAGCTGCGATCGGTATTATGTCAACAAGTCACAGGGAAAACAAAATTTTATTTTATTAGGCCCCAAGATGGATAGGTCAGCCCCACCTCCTAAAGGGGTTTGACCCTTAGTCAAATTACCCTTGAATTGACTCATATATTGACCATTCGTCCTCCACATTTGGGATCACAACATCAACTCAGATCATCACAAGAAGAAGAATTTTGTTCACAAGTGTGAAGGAGGAAGAAGACATTTTGACCAGGAAAGTTTGACCTGTTCTATCTTTGTTTGACCAGCATTGGCTTGGCCTTTTCTGGGATGCTTTGACTTGAATCTTTGACTGGACGTTGACCAAATTTCTAGGTATAATTATGAGTTGACTGAACTTGTTTGACCAACATTGACTGCAGGTCAACTGTGACAATTTGGCCAATATTTCTGAGAATGTTGCAGGGCTGAGGATGTTGCAGGGCCAAAATTCAGCCTCTTTGACCACAGTTGACCAAGAGCAATAGAGGCCAAAAGTCAACCTGTTGACTAGATTTGACAAGTTGAATAGAAGATTGTTATTTCTCTCTCCTTTGACCAAGTTTGACTTGGAAAGTGGTGTGGTCAGTTTGACTTTTCCTGGAATATAAAATTGTATATCTTGTTAAATTGGAATATTTCTCATAAGAAAAGGTTGTTGCTAAGTTGCAGGAAACGTCAACCCTAGGTCTGTTTCTCCCAGAAAACGAAACGGAAACAGATAAACCCATACCGTACGCCCGGGAAACGCGTTTCCGGCCGTACTGGTATGTTTCCTGTACGGGAAACGGTACCAGTATGGCGGAAACGCGTTTCCTGTCCGTACAACAGCGTTTCCCCTCCATACAACATTATTTTTCGACTTAGTTTTTAATTCGTTTTGGAATTGTGCAATTTAATATTAGTTTATTTGTTTTAATTAGGTCTTGGACGCTTCTAGATGGGTTTCTAAAGTTATAAAAGGGGGATTAGCCTCATTCTCTCATCACACGAATTGAGCAAGTCGATTCACTTGGAGAAGAGCAAATTTGGAGAGGAGGAAGGAGGAAGAGAGCAGTGCTTCAGCTTGGGTGTTTTCACCATTAAGCAAAAGGAGATTTCAGCAGCAAGAGAAAGAGATTTGAGGAGCAGATTTGGATTGTGAAGTTTCCAGCAACGGTATTCTTGGTTTTTGGCTTAGCTACAGCCATATTTCTCTTGTTTTCTGGCATTTTGGGGTAGCTTCAGCTACAGAAAATTATTTTGGGTAAGAAGCATTCAATTTCTTTGTTTTTTCTCATTGTTTTGTTTATTTTTCAAGGGTTTATGCTACCAAAATTATAAAAAAACGTTTTTTTATTTATAGATTTGTTTTTTTATTTTTTTGCAGCGATGGCTTCTTCCATCCAAGGTTCAAGTGCAAACCCCAAGGCCAACCCAAGGGCTAAATATTATCCTCTTTGGAGGCATGTTGAGAAGCTGCAAAGATGTGGAGGTGGTGGCTCATGGGAATGGCGGTGTACTCTTTGCAACAAATGTTACAAGGGCTCTTACCCAAGAGTGAAGGCACATCTTTTGCATTGAGGAGGACAGGGGATTGCAGGTTGCATGAAAACATCACACCCTATGGAAAGGAGGGAATATCAAAGGGAGCAAGATCAAGCTAATGGAATCAAAAGAAAGCATGATGATTTTAGTCAAGCAGCTAAAAATCCAACAAACAGTGAGCCAAGGATTGTAATTGAAGCAAGGAAGAGGAGAGGCACTCAACAACTAGAACAACCACCATCCAGAGGGGCATCTGGTACAGTTCAAGATAGCAGGATTGCTAGACTGGTGAATGTGCAAGGAAGAGAAGAAGTTGATTCCAAAGTGGTTTGGTGCATCTATGCATGTGGTCTCCCATTCAATGTTGTTCGCTCCCCTTACTGGCAAGATATGATAAGGGCAGTTAACAAAGCTCCTCAAGGGTACAAGGGGCCCAACCATGAGAAAGTTAGAACTCAACTTCTCAAAAATGAGAAGGATCTTGTGGAGGATGTGCTATCACCAATTCGTTCTTCTTGGAGTAGCTCTGGGGTTACCATAGTCTCAGATGGATGGACAGATACAAGGCGTAAACCATTGATAAACATCATTGCCACTTCACCAAAAGGAGCAATGTTTCTAAAGGAAGAAGACTGCTCGAGAGAGGTAAAAGATGCACTATTCATTGTTGATGTCATTATCAAATCTATTGAACAAGTTGGTCCTAACAGGGTGGTGCAAGTTATCATGGATAATGCACCGGTATGCAAAGCTCCAGGTTTGATTATTGAGGGGAGGTATGACCACATCTTTTGGACACTCTGCATTGTCCACAATCTGAATCTGATCTTAGAGGAGATTGACAATAAAGTTCCATGGATAAAGGAACTCACAGGGGAAGCAAGGGAAATTGTGAAATTCATCACCAACCACCACCAGTCTCGAGCAATATTTCGAGAGTACTCCAAATTAGAGTTGTTAAAAGCTGCTGAGACAAGATATGCCTCAAACTTCATAATGTTGTGTCACCTTGTTGAGGTTAAACAAGCATTAGTGTCTATGGTGGTGAGTCAGCTTTGGGCCGAGTGGAGACAGGGAGATTCAGGGCGAGGAACTACAGTGCGTAGATTGTGCCTTGATGAGGATTGGTGGAGCAAGATAGATTTCTTGCCACTGTTCACAACCCCTGCATTTGAGCTTCTTCGGCATGTTGACACCGACCAACCTTTCTTAGGAGAGGTATATGATGGCATGGATTCCATGGTTAAGAAAACTATGGAAATAATTTCACAGGAGTCACCACAACTTTTGTTTGTAGATGGTCATTTTGCCGAATTAATCAAGAGAATCATTGTTGACAGGTGGAACAATTTCAACACTCCATTGCATACTTTAGCACATGCCTTGAACCCAAAATTTTATGATGAGGAACTTATTGCTCAAAGCAATGGGAAGAGGAAGGCACCCCATAAGGATAGAGAGGTGGCTAATGGGGTGAAAAAAACCCTTATGAGAATTTTTCCAGCTCATCTACACAAGGAGGTGAAGGAAGAATTTGCCAGTTGTGTTGCACGTATAGATGATTATTCAGATATGTCATCTTTGGAGGAGAGAAGAACCATGAATCCAGTGAGGTGGTGGATTTGTCATGGAGCAAATGGTGTACATTTGCAAAGCCTTGCCATTCGCGTCCTTTCACAACTGGCAAGCTCTTCATCAGCAGAAAGGAATTGGAGCACCTATGGTTTTATTCATTCTGTGAAGCGCAACAAGTTGGGCTCACAAAAGGCAGAGGATCTTGTTTATGTGCATTCCAACCTTCGACCTGCATCTCGTAGAGGTCCAGAATATGGCAATGGTCCTTCTAAGGAGTGGGGCGTGGAACCAGAAAACCCTGATTTGAATCTCTCTCTTGCTGCCTTGAATATTGAGGACCAGGATCATAGAAGTGGAATTGGCCAAACATATTCTTCAACTACACCATCCACTGTTGAGCATGCTTCTCTGCTATATTTGATGAGGATTCTGATAATGAGTATTAGTCTTTTGACTTTATTCATATTGTACTTGCAGCCTCATATATATAATAAAGGTTGATTTTGAGATTTTGATATATAATAAAGGCTGGTTTTGGAGGTTCCGATATTGCTATTTTCATTATGTGTTTGTTATCAATGATCATTCATGAGTAAATGTGTTGTAACTTGTAAATTTGTAATAGTTTATGCTTTGAATTTATGATTTATCATGTATGCTTTAAAGTTGTATGATTTCACATAACATTTCTTAAATGTCTTACATTATAATACAAATTTAAATTATATAATATCTATATACCGCGTTTCCCCGTTTCCAAAATTTGGGGAGGGCGCGTTTCGCTTCACTTCCCGTCTTGGAAACTCGTTTCCGTTTCCCCGTTTTGTGCAACTTAGGGTTGCTAAGTTTATTCCCTGGTTAAGGGCTTTCCCAGGATAAATTTTGTGTCTCTTGCGCATCTTTATTTACTATGATCTCTTCTGCCCAACTGCATTTATGGTTTAGATTTTCTGAAATATAATTGCTTAATGATCTGGATTCTGGCATGTGCTAAAGATAAAATTTAATCAATGGAAGTAATTATCTGGAACAGAAAATTGTGCTTATCTAAATTGCACTTAAAAATCAACATATTGGCCAAAGAGAGGAATGTTCCCAATGCTGCAATTGTTTTTGTTCTTGGAGTGAGTCTAGTACTGAGCAATAGTGACTTTGCCTTCTGAGATTAATTGGATTTTATATTTTGTATTTCCCCTACCAGCCATAGCTTGGGCCATTAGTGCCACGAGTCTTCCCAAAAAAGAGCTATGTTTCCATCTCTAACTTCCCAAAAGCTATGATTTTGGAAAAGATACGTGTTTCACCAAGCTGTATTCCAAAGCTGTGAACCTTTGATATTTCCTTCCATGTATATATGTTGTGTGGAAGAGGACTTTCCACCAAAGGGGCACCAAGATATTTGGATGGAAGGGAACTCCTTTGAATGCCTAGGAGTCTAGCAATATGAAATCGAATGGCAAAGGGAGTATTAAAAGAGAAAACTTGTGATATGGCTAAATAGATAGAGGTACCAAAGCTTCGAAGAAGTTATGCTTGAGAGTATAGCAATATGAAATTGAATGGCAGAGGGAGTATTGAAAAAGAAAATTTGTGATTTGGCTAAATTGATAGAGGTACCAAAAGCTTCAAAGAAGATATTGAGGATAGACTTAATGGCAATAGCTTCTCTCACCGGAGGACAACCCATGAGGAGCGTGTCATCAACAAATTGTTGGTGAATAGAAGGAGATTTTGGAACTCCAGTAGAAAGTCCTTTCAGAGCACCTTCCAGAGAAACAGCTATTAAGGCACATCCTGATCCCTCTGCCATTAGGAGAAATAGGGTCTCCTTGACTTATACCTCTAGAGGGGAAAAGGGAGCCAAGGGGGAACCATTTACAAGAATAGAGAAGAAATATTTTGTGGCAAGAGCAATGACCCAGTGAATCCAAGATTCCTCTAAACGAAAAGTTTTAAGCATATGAAAAATGAATTGCCAGCTAAGCCGGTCAAAAGCTTTTGACATATCTAGTTTAATCAACATTCCAGGGGTTTTCAAAGATTTCAGTGAATAAATCCATTCATGAGCTAAAAGAATGTTGTCCAGGATTGCCTACCTTCAAGAGAGATGAGAGTAGGAAGGAGAGGTCTAAGTCTGTTAGCAATCACTTTAGAAATGATTTTATAGACCACATTACATAGTGCAATGGGGTGAAAATCAAAGGGAGAATCAGAGTGAGTAGCCTTGGGGATGAGAGATAAAGGTAGCATCCAAGGCTGAGAGGATGGAGGAGGAAGCCCTAGAATCTTCCACCAGTCCCCACACGTCTTCTCCTATGACTTTCCAACAATCTTGGAAGAAATCATTAGTGAAACCATGCAGCCCTGGCAATTTATGTCAGGGCATTCTCGTGACTGCTTCCTCAACTTCTGTCATGGAGACCTCCCTTGATAACCTTATCAGACTTGTTTGCATGCTTCTTGCCTTCATGCCTAGTGGATGGGCCTTCCTGTAGATTGCCCTAGACTGCAGACCTATATTTCACTGCTCTGGATTTTGAGACTCTGTTCGTGCCCTTGCTCAGAGTATGAGTGTGTAATGGGACTCGTACTTTTTTACACCAGTTGGCTATATTGGCTTGGTTTCCATTTGTATTAGAGTTATATATCTGCAATTAAACGGAATTTCCTCTTTTAAGGCCAGTGTAGAAGCCTATATGAATTACTAGCCATGGTTTATGGCCATTTTCATCATAGTTTTTATCGGTTCAGGCTGGCTGTTATGTGTGCATTTCATGATATATCTACTAAATGGCACAACCTGTCTATATAACCACTAGCAGTGACCAACCTTCCTTTTCCAGATTTTAATCTTCATTTCGTTGTAAACACATTGAAGTGTTCCAACGGTCAGAAGAGTTGGCAATGATATGTGCATCAATGATCAAATGATGATTAGACAAAGTCTGAATGCAGCTTCTGACTCTGTCAAGGGCTCTACTGGATTGGAAAAGCAGGAATTTAAAAAATGAACCTAGTGGCAGTTTTAAGCTTTGCAGGTTTGGTTTTGTGCTTCTGTTCAAGATCGACATCCTTGACCTTGCAACTGCTGATATAGCTTTAAAACTTCAAACGGTCAGGTCTCAGAGTGTACTTAGCATTTCAACAAGATGCCAAGTCGGCGGCTGATTCAATGGGCACTCAACCATATGTGCTAAAAATACAATGCTCATTTGAAATGTGCTGAATATATTCTTTATGTGAAGAAGCTTTGTCTCCTGCTCACCATTCGGAAGCAATTTATTGTCACAGTCAGCTTCAGGAATGAACAGGAAGAATTTAGAGCCCAGCCGTCTTTACAGAGGCAAAATCTGTATTCTAAGAAATATATGGTAACTAGTGAACTTGTCATCAAACATTTGAGATTCGGAAAAGCTCAGCCTTTGGGTTGCTCTGACACCCATGTCTTGTATCTAGACTGCCCAGAGCTTGTGGAGCTAAAAATAAAGGCTTTCAACAACCTTAATCCTGAGAGAATGTTGCTGCAATGCCCTGCCCTGCAAGTGGTACATGCTGCATATTAAGATGAAATGTTAGTAATACAATTCAAAGCAATGTAGATTGTCCCTTCCAACGTGAAACTTTGCATTTTTCTACAAAGCGAATGTCAGATTGTACTGAGAAGAATTCAAAGGAAGCTTCTGAACAAAAATGCAAAGAATGGGGCCTCCAGGTCAAAGGAAATTAACCTCAAAATTAGATGAGGTGTCAATTTCCTGGAAAGATGGTGAGAAAGGGACAGATAGCAGATAGGTGGCAGAGCTTGCCTTGTTTAAAGGACATTTGACAGTTCTTCAGGGAACGACATCAATAGCTCCAGATTTAAAGGAGAAGGATCAGCGGGTAGAGTATTCAACTGTGGAATATTCCAGATTTGAAGGAAGTCGATTCCTTTCAATTCCAGATTTCCTGTAACAAATCAAATATTGTTTTTATTTTTAGTTTATTGATAGGCTTTGTTTCCTAAAAGCTAGTTATAGCTAGAGGTTTGTAATATATATAAATACTAGCATTTGTAATGTAATAGTGGTTGGATTTTAGGTAAAGATAAAGGCTTGCAATTTTTGTAAAGATTTACACTTTCAAATAAAATTTAATCAAAGGATTCTGGTTTCAGCATATGGCAGATTTGTTTACTGTGAGTATTTTCCTATATTTTCATAATCTGATCTTCTAAGCATTTTGAAATTGTGTGGAACATAAGAAAGGCTAAGCTGAGGATCAGCTTCCCTTATTTCCCACGGAAATGTTATAGTCAGCACCAGGTGGATAATAAAGATAGGTTGTTTATATTGTTTCTCTGCATCTGGAAATTGTTGCCCTGATTCCATATAATTGAGGTGTGTTCTCTTTTTGAGCTATTGAAGGTTTTTCTCTATGCTTCTAGTCTTATCAGGTGATTTATATATTCAGGTTGGGTATGATTGTCATCTAAGATTTCCTTCAGTCTTCTTTCATCAAGCTACTGTTCTGTCATAGTTGAATGCTAGCACTTTAATTGGACCTCTGGAGGGTAGGGCTTTATTTATTTAAGCAAGGAGTTTAGTACCTTTAGCAACCACCTCTCAACAAACCCCTCAGCTTGTTGCCTTGGCACAGTTTCCCAACCAGAAACTATCTACAAGGAAAGTAACAACACCCGCAAGGCCTGATATCTTTTAGGGGAAGAAATCAGAGTACCTTTTAGTCAGGAAGAAAATGAAGGAAGGCCAGCAATAAACAAGGTACCTTAACTTAGAAGTCGCATGTCTTTGAATTTAAACAACGAAGTGTGGGTGGCATGCCACATATAAGTTTGTTATTAGTCCTCATTCCTATAGAACATTATCCTAGATGTATAATGTAGTAGAAATCCACTTCCAACAAGGCTTACATAAAATAGTTCATTGTGCCATATAAACATTGTCACATTGGCTGTTTTAGATTTCTTTATAAGTGGAAGGATTGATTATACACAAAATCTAAGTAGAAAATCAATGCTTAAGTAGAGATACTGGATGCAGAAGATAAATCACTGCTGAAAGGGGTCCCTTGTCCCACAAACAAGGGGGTCCCATACATCAGTTTGACATCTGGCTATGTGGTAACCTTAAATATTATTATTAAAAGCAGAATAGGCAAGGGCATTGCCAGAAAAGTTTTCAACTGCTGTGAATCTGAAATGCCAATAATAACAGGCAGAAGGTAAATTTTATGTGGGATTGTTACATAATTCAAGTCCACTGGAGGACAGAAGACTATATACTGAACCCTGACTGTTTTCGTATTGATGCTTACCATGTCCCTCATACGCAAGGGAAAGAGCAGAAAAAATCTCTATATTGATGTCAGGTGATGCAACTAACTTTTTCGTATGCGAACGAGTTACTCTAACAAACGGATATCTACAAATGAACCTCACAGTGCCTCAAAAACTAGTATATTTAAACATGTCAAAATAAATGCACTGTACCCAAGATACACACCATTCCAATATCAAAAAGATTTTAGGAAAAATGGCCCAATTAGTAGTAGATATAGGCCCAAGTTCTAACAATAAATATGATATCAATGACAAAAAAACATAATGAAACGTACATTTGCATTACCATCTTCCAAAATATAAGAGAGAGACAAAAGAAGGTTCTGATAATGTCTGTGAAAAGTATTAACACGTAATGCAAGAATAGGCTACCCACTGCTTTCACACGATTGCATTCTACACCTCGGCCTTGTTGAAGACAAAGTGCAAGGCTATACTGTGCTCGCACATGCCCTGTGAAAGCTGCTCGATAAAACCACTTCACAGCCTCTTTATTGTTTGGGGGTTCCACTGCAACCAGGTAACAAGTGCCATAAGACGATTACATCCTGTTATGACAAACTGCTAAAAGATGCAACCTCACTAGGGCCTTATCAAAGAAGAAAAGATTCTGGTATCAACAGATAATTTGATAAACTATATTTTATTCAAAATGTCAGAATACTTAATAAGCTAATATTACAGACTTGTATCTTAAAAACCAAGATATGCAATAAAGATGATGCTTCTCTTTTTTTTTGCTTTTTTCCATGTGAAAAATTTTACTTCCAAAAATTAAATTCATATGATATGGTATTTGGCATATTTCAGAGTGAACACCATTCTTAACAAACCACATTATGTGATGACCAGGTATATAATAGTAACCCATCTTGGAAATTGACCATTTTTATGAAAAATATAACTAATCTCATACGATGAACCATTCCCACACTTGAGTATGCAGGCCATATATATCTTCCTTCTTTGGCCTTGGTATTTATTCAAGGCCAGATATATCTAATTTAGTCGACTTAAGCTACATCTTCTATGTCGACTTAAGCTTCAGAATCAGTGCTTGCTGATTCTAGTGGGATACCGTATGGGATCTTGCTGACCTGCGATAGAATATCTTTGACACTGCAACCTCACTCTTCAGATCAGGAAAATGAATTTTCAGATCTGCAATTAATGTTTGCAGTTTTGGAATGACACTCAAAATTGTTGAAAAGATGGTTCGAATTCAGCTGTAAAATTAAAAATTTATGTGATCGGCGCCAAGAAGAATAAAGAAAGAAATAAAAACTGAAAAAATATCAGCAAAGCCATTATAACACCGAATATTCTTGGTAAAAGACTTTCAATCTGAATCTATAAACATGTAAGAGTGATAAACAAAATAATTCTCACACCATCCAAGTATCCATCATTGACCAAAGAGAAAGAAAGACGACTTTTCTTCAATAATCAGATTTCTTAAGTACAATATCTGAGCTATTCAGACCATAACCATGCAAATGGCCAAAAGACCCAAAGGAATTCAATCATGACTTAGAATCCTTACCTCCGCACAATTCTTGGAGATATGATCTACAAAAGAATTATACAAGAGATTTGAATTATGAAAACACTTGAATGCTGCCTAGAAACTCAGACATGAAAAGAAAAAGAGAATCAAGTAACGGAAGGAAGAAACACTGAAGATGCACTGATGGATTGAACTCGCCTTTTATGGTTGGAGATCTCTTTTAAATCAAAGATTGTGATCCAAGTTTGGCATCCTTTTCTGATTGCATATAGTTAAATTAAAGTAGAGCGCAATCAAAAGTATTGGTGATGTCTTAGAAAGAAAACATAGCAGGTTGAGATTCTTTATCAATTTCTTTAGTGATTTCTATATTACCCAGGAGGTTTGATATATTTAGCATTGCTAGGATGCTTGTGAATGAGAAGAGTTTAGACAATTAATGAGGGCAATACAGCTGCATTGGCCATAAAGGTGGAACGGCAAAATCTTATCAATTGATCAAAGGAAAAAGACAATAAGTGAGGAGATGGCCTCAACAAGCACAAGTACTGCATACTAGAGGAGAATGAAGGAATCCTTGTCAACTACTTCATGTGAACATCCTAGACCAGTGGATGTGCATAAGGAATGTGCATAATCGTAGAAAATACATTCCTACAATGGACGTTTACACTCAAAAGTGGAAGATTCTGAGATGTTTGCTTCAACTTACTTTCAATTGACTATGGATAAAGGCAATGATAAGGCCTTTTGTAAATGAACAACACAGGAGACTTGCCTAAGAAGGGATAGACTAGAGAAGTGTCTGGCACCAACCAAAAAAGTGGCCATGGCAAAGAGGCATTTTGTCTAGCAGAAGACATAGCAAATTCGGATGTAGGGCATGATCATATATGAGACAAAGTATCAAGTATGGCATGATCAACTATGATGTCATGGATGTGAAGGATAGACTATCCAATTAGAACATTTTGTCTAGCGGAAGACCTAGCAAATTTGGATGTATGGCATGATCATATATGAGATAAAGTATCAAGTATGGCATGATCAACTATGATGTCATGGAAGTGAAGGATAGACTATCCAATTAGAACAAACATGTGATGCAAGATGGCTGGTATAGTCAGAAAAAACTAATGATGCAAAATGACATTCCTAATAAGGTAAACCCAATGATAGAGGACAGCCTATTTACTGAGGACAACCTCAAAACATGGGAGAGTATGTACGAAAAGGGAAACTTGGTGAGGATGGGTGAAAAGGGGAGAGGGGGAGAGAGAGGATGGGCTAATTAATGTGCATGGCCTAGTTAAAGTGTAGAATCTAATTAATGTGGATGATTAGGACATTTAGGACATCCTTTCCCAAGGAGGATGTCCTACACTAAGAGATGATGTCATGCTTGATGAAGATGTCCTACCCAAAGGACTCCCTGAGTGATGAGGATTTCACATGCAATAGGAAAATCACAAAGAATAATAATGTCAAAGACATCATCCTAGATGAAAATGATGTACAAGCGAGAGATATCATGAACTCTAATGAAAGGCAGTCCTGGAGAATGTCTAAGTACAAAGTTAGATGTATCATCGAAGAGGCCATTATAAAGAAAGGCCATACTTCATGAGGAGATGAGTTGGAAAAAATTTAGCACAAATGACCTAAGAATTTTCCCAACATAAGAATGCATACAATGATGTACAAGCGAGAGATTTCATGAAATCTAATGAAAGGCAATCCTAGAGAATGTCTAAGTACAAAGTTAGATGCATCATCACAGAGACCATTATAAAGAAAGGGCATACTTCATGAGGAAATGAGTTGAAAAAATTGAGCACAAATGAACTAAGAATTTTCCCAACATAAGAATGCATGCGTAAAGACACCATTTTCAAATGGGTGATGGCCTCATCCTACACATGTGGTGATAGAAAGATATCTAGTCTAACTCCCAAAACATGAAGGATGTCTCCAAACAATAGTGTCAATGGTGCCATCATCACATCCTAAAATTGGTAAGCCACAATATGTGGATTTCACGTCCAAATGTGCATTATAAGATGAGCCCGTCAAGTTCAAAAAGAGCATGAAGAGAAACCTATGTAAGGTCCTATAATGTTCTCCTTGATAGACCGAAGAAAAGAGTGCTTTTCCACCTAAAAACCTGTGAGTGTTGACCTTCCCCCTGCGTTGTCTCTTCATGTTGTCTTTTCATTTCTTATTGTACATGCAAATAAAAAAGGACATCACCCCCTTGTAGCAAGCTTTTGGCACATAAGCATAGCATGCATCTTCTTGCAAAATTTACTACTGCCACTGTTGTTAGAATAGAAAGGTCATCTACACTATAGACTTAGCAATAAAGTCAAGTCACTTTTTGACTTTAGGTTACTTTTATGTTTAATTGTCGGATTAATGAATTAAAGTGCACAAGTGAATTTACAATCTATGCATTTGAGATTTTTGCAATTAGGGTTTATTTCATCTCAGTGTTATAAAGAGAGAGTTGTGCTCTTTATTTCAATCCAAGAATCATTTTCTCTCTTTCAGTTCTCGTGTTCAATGCCTTCCTCTTCCCATTGTTCCGCCTATCAACAATGATTTTCTTGACTAATTCAGCGAAATTATCATCTACAAACAAAAGCTGTGGAGACTCTTGTCAAATGATTTCCATAGTTTTCTCAACCATGGAATCCATGCCATCATATACCTCTCCTAAGAAAGGTTGGTCAGTGTCAACATTCCGAAGAAGCTCAAATGCAGGGGTTGTGAACATTAGCAAGAAATCTATCTTGCTCCACCAATCCTCATCAAGGCACAATCTACGCACCGTATATCCCCGCTCTAAATCTGCTTATCTCCACTCAACCCAAACTTGACTCACCACCATAGAAACTGATGCTTGCTTAACCTCAACAAAGAGGCGCAACATTATGAAGTTTGAGGCATATCTTGTCTCAGCAACTTTTAACAACTCCAATTTGGAGTACTCTCAAAATATTGCTTGAGATTTTTGGTGGTTGGTGATGAATTTAACAATCTCCCTTGCTTCCACTGTGAGTTCCTTGATCCATGGGACTTTATTGTCGATTTCCTCTTAAGATTAGATTCAGATTATGGACAATGCAGGGTGTCCAAAAGATGTGGCCATACCTCCCCTCAATAATTAAACCTGCAGCTTTGCATACTGGTGCATTATCTGTGATAACTTGCACCACCTTGTTAGGACCTATTTGTTCAATAAATTTATAATAACATCAGCAATGAATTGTGCATCTTTTACCTCTCCTCAGCAGTCTTCCGCCTTTAAAAACATTGCTCATTTTGGTGAAGTGGCAATGATACTTATCAATGGTCTACCCCTTGTATCTGTCCATCTATTTGAGACTATGGTAACCCCAGAGCTACTCCAGTAAGAACAAATTGGTGATAAGATATCCTCCACAAGATCCTTCTCATTTTTGAGAAGTTAAGTTCTAACTTTCTCATAGTTGAGCCCCTTGTACCCTTGAGGAGCTTTGTTAACTACCCTTATCATATCTTGCCAATGAGGAGAGCGAACAACATTGAATGGGATACCACATGCATAGATGCCCCTAGCCACTCTGGAATCAGCTTCTTCTCTTGCTTGCACATTCACCAATTTAGCAATTCTACTATCTTGAACTGTACCAGATGACCCTTTGGATGGTGGTTGTTGTGGTTGTTGAGTGGCTCTCCTCTTCCTTGCTCCAGCGACAATCCTTAGCTCAATGTTTGTTGGAGCTTTAGTAGTAGCTTGACTAAGCTCCTCATGCCTTATTTTAATTCCATCCGCCTGATCTTGCTCTCCTTGATATTTCCTCCTCACCAAAGGGTATGTTGTTTTTGTACAACCTGCAATCCCCTGTCCTCCTCCATGCAAAAGATGTGCCTTCACTCTTGGGTAAGAGCCCTTGTAAGAATTACTGCAAAGATTACATAGCCATTCCCATGAGCCACCACCTCCACATCTTTGAAGCTTCTAAACATGCTTCCAAAGAGGATAATATTCAACCCTTGGGTTGGACTTGGGGCTTGAACTTGAACCTTGGATGGAAGCCATTGCTACAAAAAAATATTAAAAAAACAAATCTGTAAAGGAAAAACGATATTTATAATTTTGGTAGCATAAACCCTCGAAAAATAAAAGAAACAATGGGAAAAAACCTAGAAAATGAATGCTTCTTACCCAAATTAATTTTGTGTAGCTGAAGCTACCCCAAAATGCCACAAAGACAAGAGAAATATGGCTGCAGCTGAGCCAAAAACCAAGAATGTCATAGCTAGAAACTTCGCACTCCAAATCTTCTTTTGAAATCTCTTTTTCTTGCAGTTGAAATCTCCTTTTCTCACTGGTGAAAATGCCCTAGTTGAAGCACTACTCTCTTCCTCTTTTCTCCTTGCTAAAATCGCCCTTCTCCAAGTGAAACGACTTGCTCAATTTGTGTGATGAGAGAATGAGGTGAGAGCCTTTTTATAAGTTGAAAGAGCCATCTAGAAGCATCCAAAAGACACTTTCCACGATTAAAATAATAATAAAACACACAAACCAAAATAAATATATAAAAATAATAATAATAGTAAAGCTAAAAAAACAAGTTTAAACGCCAGAAATGCGCTCGTACGGCCTAGAAACACATTTTCGTCCGTACTGGGCATGTTTCCCCAACGTGAAACAGCCCAGTACAGACAGAAACGCGTTTCCAAGCCATACGATAAGGTGAAATGTGTTTCCGTTTCATTTCTGGGCTGAAACAGACCTATGTGCCAAGTTTCCTGCAACATATGTCTAGACACATAGATCTATGTGGAAGTACTTGTCTAATGCTACTGTGGAAGTACTTGTCTAATGCTACTGTCAACAACACTCCCTCTTAGCTAGGAAGATACTTCTTGAAGAGCCACCTACAACTAGCTTTTCCCTTTGAACTTGGCACAATGTCCCATGCAATGTTTTAAAACTAGGTCAGTCTGACACGAACTCGGCCTAGTTGACCAAGCCATAGCCCTGCCCGAACCGACTAGGTCAATTATCCGGTTCGGTGGCGGGTCTGTTACCGAACCGACTAAGTTGGTCACCGACTCGGCCATTTCAGTAACAGATCGACCAAGCTCGACTTAAACCAGTCGACCTTAGCAGCAGGAAAAAAAGGTGGGTTGGTCGAACTAGAAATCAATTTTTTTTTTGTTTAAACTATTTCCTTGCCCCTCTACCCCTCTCCCACGCCTATAAAGGTGACCCAAACCCCTCATATTTCCTCACAGTTGTCTCATTGCATTTGTGTGAGCATTTTGTGAGGAGTTTGTGAGCAGTTGGAGTTGGTTTTTGGAGCAGCATTGAGAAGGTTTGACTCCGATTCAGAGTCTGAGCCAAATAATGTTGCCTTGTCTAGTAGTAGTGACTAGTGATCACTAGATAGTATTATATATTAATGACTTTTAGTCCTACAGTTGTATTGTTTTGTTGTAGAGGCCATTTAGAGCCTCCTTGCTTTGAGTTTGGAAACATGAATGAAAATCTTTAAAATATGTTTTTTCATAAAAAATTAAATATTTAATGTACTTTTTGTGAAAATTCCGGAAACCGAAATCCTATTGCAACAACTGATATTATTTCTCCTAATTGTTGATTAAGTTTAACAATTTATGTAAATTTTCGTAGATGTTCTATGCTTGATGCAACTTTTACTTTATACCCGATATCAAATAGCAATCACATAAACATGAAAATAAAATGTTGATAGAACATACCAATAGATCAACGAAAGAGAAGCCAAAAATACACTTAACTTGATCAGCAAAATATGTGTGTGTGGTGCGTTACGGCAGTCAACAGGATGTTTCAACCAGCAAAGTCTCCTCGCGGTTAGCTAACCAAAATGTGTCACACAACCCTCTCGGACAGCTTCTACAATAATCAACCCAAAGTCAACAAAAGTCAACGTTGTCCAGTCAACGCAAAACAACAACAGCAGAAAGTCAACGCAGCCAAGTCAAAGTCAACGTCTAGCCTCGATTTTTGTGCCAAAAAATGCAGATTGAGGAGATCGAAGTTTTGGGAGAGTTTTGGGTCAATTTGACCAAGCATTGACCAAGGTCAACGCTAGTCAATTTTGCGCTAGAAACCTAGAACAGGCTGAAATCCTAACTGCTGTTTTTTCCCACATGTGAGTGAAGAAAAGCATCCAAGATGATGATCGAACCAATTCGATGCAGAAAGAGAATGTGTGATGAGTGATGGATGAAAATGACCTCCAACATTGACCTATATATATCCATCAATGAGAGTGTGTGACACATCTGTTGGGGCTCCAAGCCTACATTACAATTCTAGCCGACCTTGCACATAAGTCGAATTAATTCAAAATAGATGTTCTGCTCATCGGATCAAGATGATCTTTAGATCGATCTTGCACCTCTTTGAAAGAGGAATCCAATAAAAAAATTGGCATCGTCATCTGAGCATCACAACATGAAGTTTGGACCTAGTTGCCCAACATTAACACTCCCTCTCAACAAGGGAGAACTCCATCCACCTGTGCCATCCAAACATCGTACGTCGTCCCGCCGTAACTTGCTTTGCTGGCTTCTTTATTTCAGAACAAAAAAAGGTGAGTCACAAAGACATCACTCACGGCTGACAAAATCAACTTAGAGGTTCGAAACCTCTATAGGACTCAAAGGAGTCACATACCAACCCGAAGTTGGTTTAACTTACCCGAAGTTAGTTAGAGGTTCAAAACCTCACTAGACCTGATCCCAGATCAAGTGGTTGGACACATGCCATCCTAGACATAGAGAGTACGGCAATCTCTGATGCGTCCATCGGTCTTGCTACTGGTCTCTAGCTTTTCCCACCTCATTGGCCAAGATGAGAGGTACTTCCCATGAGTCTGGGACTCCATGGGTAGGATGCATACGGCGCACAGATCAAAGAAAGGTGAACCAACTCCAATCATAACGGTGGGGCAAAAGCACACCAACAAGGTTCAGCAAGCCTAGCCCTGTGATTTCTTATATCTCCAAGAAGCTATCCCGAAAGCCCCCTAGAGCTCCCAGAGCTCATCGTCCAACAGGACCCTCAACATAGGGTCGTTCCACGATTTCAAGATTCTCACAGAAGGTTAGGAACTTAACCTTCCCCAAGAGCTTTGTGAGAATATCCGCAACCTGCTCATCAGTTCCTATATGATTGAGCCTTACGGCGCCTCGTTGTACCATATCCTAGATAAAGTGGTACCTGATATCAATATGCTTGGATCGATCATGGAACACGGGATTCTCTGACAAACGAATCCCACTCTGGTTATCACAAAGGATAACTGTGGTATCTAGCACATGCCCGAACAGCTCACTGAAGATCTTTCATAACCAAACTGCTTCACAACAGGTGATACTCACTGCAATGTATTTGGCCTCAGCGGTGCTCAAAGCCACCGACATCTGCTTCCTGCTCATCCAAGATATCGAAGCAAACCCAAGTGTGAAGCAGCATCCAGATGTGCTCTTACGATCCACCACACTGCTAGCCCAATCGGCATCAGTATATCCATGGAGTCTCAAACTCCCGGCAATGTATTCCAACCCATGGGTTATTGTGCCCCGAAGATATCTCAACAGATTCTTGGCACCTACCCAGTGAATGTGATGAGGATCAACCATGTGTTGACTCAAAGTGTTCACTACAAAGCATACGTCCGGACGAGTGTTCACTAAGAACATCAAGGCCCCTACGAGTTGACGATACTCAGTAGGATTTGCTAGCACGAGCCTAGTAGTGCTTCCACTCAACTTCTTAAAGTTGAGCTCCATTGGTGTTGTTGTGGATCATCTGCATATCCTTTTCTATTTTATTTTGAAAATCAAAAAAACAAAAAAAACTGAAATTTAGAAAAAGTATATGCTATAGTATAATGTTTTTTATATTGTAACATAAAAAAGAAATGTTTCCAAAAGCTCGATGCAAATTAAGTTTATTGTTAAACTTTATTTGGATGTATATTATAGTTTCATGTTTAAACGTCGAGCAAGTCTCCGAGTGGAAGTAGCAAGTATTGAAGATTATAACCGAATGATAAAATGCGGAGGCGCAAAGAGCTCGTGAGTTATTGAATCAAGTGCCCCCGCAGTTGACCTGTTTGACCATGGGGTAAACAACGATCAACGGTGTAGATTCATTGCGGGGGGACTAGCCAAAGTTTGTCGTCGTACTCCAGGAGCCTCCGCAATGACGTCATGAGGCAAAGTGGAAGACAACTGTAATCCACTATAAACCTTGTCAACAGCTTTTTACACGTCATTTCAGGCATTTATTACGGGTTTGCGCGCCTTTTAAATTGATCTTTATCACATTTTCAAATCATTTGTAATTGCTTTCCCCTTTGAGCCATGTCGTCGCCACCTTTTCATTCTCCACTACTTTACGGATTGCTTCTGTTGTCTGTACAGCCATGGCCAAGCGATTTTCACTACCTGGTTCGACTAGCCACATTTCCCTCATAGACAATGAGAGAGACATCCAAGATACCGTGTCTTCCGTAAACCATCCCCTCTTTTATCATCAAGTAACCCTAAATGCCGAGAATTCCCCAGTTTTTTCTGCCATGAAGAAATCCGGTGTCCTGTCTACATGTATCCCAAAAGCTCATTTCTTTCCCGAATTTATCTGTTGGCTGGTTTCTTCAATGTATCCCGGTAAGTGCTTTATAATGAATTCGCAGGGGGAGAATGTTCTACAGGTGTCGACGCAGTTGATTCGCCAAGCGTTTTGTTTCTTTGAAGACGAGTCATCACTTCAATTCTCAGAAGACTCATTGGCAAGTTATTTTGAAAACCTTTCAGGAGAAGAATTTAATCAGTGTATGTTTCATTTGAGACCAAATTCAAAAGAATTTCAACTAGAAGGTGAAGAATTCAATTTGGAGGATTTTGATGCTGAGAATAGACCAGTTCTGAGTTGTATTGCAAAAATTCTGGGCAAAGATAATGACCTTACAGTTGACAAATCAGTGTTAGGAATGTACGCAATGATGATGAAACCAGGGACAGTTCTGGATATTTCATCTTTCTGGCAAGAGACTGTCAACTCTCAATTGATGAGCTTTTCTCTCATAGGTTCCTTTAAATTCCCCTCATTGATTGTTTATTTATTCTTATATCAAAATGTTGAAGAATTTATGAGTTTGGGGTTAAATATAATGGATGTCTACAAACAGAAGCAGTCAGTTATATTTTGGACTGACATAATTAGAAGAGAGAGAAATAAAACAGGGTTGTTTGAGATTGCCAGTCAGTATATGTCAATTGCTTATAGAATATTGAATGGGGTTTCTCCCCCTTGTTTTCTACCAAAAGCCAAGGAGTTTTTACAGTTGGGACCTAGTTGCAGGTTTGGGGATTGGTTTGTGTTTGAGGAATATTCTGAGATAAGATTGTATGGAACTAATATTGAGCCTTACAGGCTCCCAACTTTTGTGCCTATGAGGCTTTTTGCCCTTGAATTCATCAGACAGAGTCTCAATGTAGATCAGGTGCATTTTGTTCCCATGAAGAAAGGTCTCATGTATAAGTTACCCATGAGTGTGGGACCCTTTGTGGTAAATACGAGACAAGCATTTAGTGAAGTGTCTAAGTTGTTGGAAGAGACACATCTGTTACTGGGTGAAAAATGGTCATATGATCCTCATGGAATGATTTCCCAAAGGAGAGCTGAAAATGGATATTCTGCTTTTACTCACGAAAGCAGACCTGAGCAGAAAAAGTTGGCAAACCCAGGAGAAGTAAATTCAGCAAAAACAAGCATTCAGACACCTATTATAACTGAAAAGATAAATAAAAGAAGTAAGGATTCTGTTGTTGAGTTAGATGATGAAGAGCCAAGACAGGAGAAAAGAACTAAGTTGGCTGAAGATCATTCTTCAAATTCACCAGGTTTTACCTTCCATTTAAATGAAGAGCAAAATGTTCCCTCTTCTCCTGGAGGTCATGAGCTTTACCAAGAAAAGGTGCCTTCAGTCAAATAGGTGTTTACACAGATTGAAGAAAAGAATCAAAGAATAAAAGCTAATATGGAGGCTCAGGCAAAGCATCACATAGCTACTAATCAGACTAGGTTGCTAACTGTGATGGATCTCGAGAAGGATCAGTTCAGAATGGCTTTAACACATCCAACAGGGATGTCTCTTGGATCCTCAAGCGGTTTCAATGCTGTAGATATAACTATGGATGTTAAAAAGATCCCACTGTTGGATAAGATGAATCTACATAAGCAGACTGGACAATTAATTGTCAATGATCTAACTAAGACCAATGCCACGGCTGTTAAAGCTGAAAATATGCTAGCAAAAGTTATCAAGCAGTTCAAGTTGGAGAAGGCCAATTCAAGGGCCTTATCAATTCAAAATGAGGAGTTGAAAAAGATTATCATAAAGGTTGGTGTAGATCCTAGTGACAAAGCTGCAGTACAGAAGTTCATGGAGAATGCTGAAATAGAGATATCCACCCTGAGGAAAAAGCTGAAGTTACCTGCTGCAGAGCATTCAATGGCTGCAGAAGTGGCAGAGGTGGAGAAAGAGAAAGAGGAACTCTGTCAGCAATTGTTGCATAAAGATGAAGAATTGTCTAAAATAACGCAGACTGCCATCTCTTTACAAAATCACATAGAAAGTCATACTTGTACCTTTGTTTTTCCTACAGGTGATACAGATCCCCAAGCACAGATTGCTCAACTCAACACAGAAATGAAGATGGCAGAAAGAGATCGCAAGCAAGCTCAAGCATAATTAGAAACGGCCACAAAGATCATACGGTCACTAGGAAATGAAGCTGATCAGAATAAACTGAATTTACAAAAGGTTGAAGCTGAGATTAAAGATCTCAAAGAGAAATTAAAAGGAAATATCTCACTTATAAAGGCAAAAGATATCATTTGGGGTGAAATTATCTCAGAAATGAAGTCCAATTGGAACTTCTTGAATATAGTTGCAAAGGAGAAAAGCCTTATCTCAGAATATGAAGAAGAGATCCTATCTGATAAGCAAACAGCAATTAAGAGAGCCAATTGGGCTAGGAAGTTCATAAACTTTATTAATTCCAAGTCAGATGAGGAATTAAAAGACATTGGAATAAAGGATAGATATTTTTATGCTGTGGAGGTTAATAAGATGATAATTAGGAATGATCTCCGGAAAGTTACAGAAAAGAGACTACTGGGAATCAAAGAGACAGTGAACAATTTTGATATATCATTTGATAAATTGACAAGAATAGGTTTACCTTCATGTTGGACAGAGAAAGGAAACATTCTGTCATGGAAATTTTATGAAGATTCATTAATACTGGCAAAAAGCAAGATGGATAACAGGCATGAAAAGACGCAGATTTTAAAAAGAGAAACAGTGTTTAATTTCTTGTAAAGGCATTTCAATTTGTTGTGGATGGTGAAGACTCTCTTCACAGAAATACCTACACACAGTCAGATTGTTGCATTCAGGTTGGAATATCATAGTTTCAAGAATTCATCAACAACCCAGAGTGAGATATGGAAAAAGTGCAAAACATTCTCAATGGACTCAGCAAAAGAAATTCCAGCATCTCAACAAAAAGTAGTCGTTGACTCAGCAACCGTATCAGAAGCCGCTGTTCCTATAGATTAGGAATTTTCAATTTCACGTTATGTTATTTTGTCAAAATCATGTAAATTGTAATAGGACCTTTTTGAGGCATGTACCTCCGTAACTGTAAGTAGTTAAAGCAGTTAGAATTAGTTTCATCGCTGGAAACTGTTTTGTTATTTTGTATTTAAAGAAGATTCCAAGAAAGGAAAAGGTCCGAATTTTGAACCTTGAAGCCAAATTTTTGTACTCAAGAATGGAAAATTAATGAATGAATATGCAAATTTGAAAAGTTTATGCTGAAAAGTTTTCCAGTTTACACAATGTTTATGCTGAAAAGTTTTCCAGTTTACACAATGTTTTCTTATCTGTGAATAAAAGAGAGTAATGAGCAGCAGGTCTCTTTATACATATGTATTTAAGAGTTAAACAAATCTTAATGTGCGCTCCTCTGTTTTAACTTTATCTTTACTTAATTCTTCAGGGTTTTAAAATGATAGATTCTGTTTGAAACAGCATATCAGATTGAAATCCTCTTCTCTTTTTCTTCCGTTCATTCAATTCAGCATAAGTGAAATATAGCATTGCAGAACATGCATGGATTTGATATTTAAGGGTTACATAATCAATGTTTAAGGGTTTATAAGACGGAGACAGATATATATTCATTTGTGACATAATCAGATAATGTCTTAAGCACTGATTCCTAATCACGACTAAGGAATTGTCTCTTAAGGTACAACAGGTGTCGACACGGACTTACAATCCACCATTCCAAATCTTTCCAGCAGCTTCACAATATATTTTCCTTGAGATGAAAATCTCGCCAAGTCTCTGCCAGACCTCCAGGCCTAGGAAGTAATGCATCAGTCCTAGGTCCTTCATCTCGAACTCAGAAGCGAGCTCCCTCTTACTCTGATGAATGAGAGGGTCAGCACCTGTCGGGAAGAGATCGTCCACATAGAGAACCAAAATGAGAGGCTTTTCTCTATCAACCTTGAAGTAAAGGTTTGGATCAGCATTATTACGAGTGAAGCCCAACTTCATCAAGTGGATATCTATCCTCTCGTACCAAGCCCTGGGGGCTTGCTTCAACCCATAGAGGGCTTTCTTCAACCTGCATACATGGGTGTCTCTATCCTAGACTTCGAACCCCAGAGGTTGCTCCACATACACCTCTTCCTTTATCGAACCATGTAGAAAGGTGGTCTTCACATCCATCTAAAGAAGATTCCATCCTTGGGTAGCAGCAAGGGTTATGATAGATCGGATGGTGGTATATCAGGCCACAGGTGCAAATATATCATCATAGTCTACACCTTCCTTTTGAGAGAAGCCACGGACAACGAATCTTTCCTTAAACTTTTCAGGACTACCAACAGATCCATGCTTGATCTTACAGAGCCATTTCGAGGTGACAACAGCTTTGTCCTCCTGTCTTGGAACCACATCCCAAATATCATTCTTCATAATGGACTCGTACTCTTCGTGCATAGCATCCTTCCAGACTTGATGCTTTACGATTTCTTCAAAAGATCCAAGCTCAGATTATACGATTGTACTCATGGCTGCTAGATACCCTTGGTATCTATTCGGCTTCTTACTTTCATGGAATGTCCTCCTTGGGGCCATATGTCTCTTGGCATCTTCGAGAGTATCTTGGAGCCATGAGAGTCTTCTCTTCATTGAAGGAGGTGGATCAATGGGGTCTGTTGACCAAACTTTGTCAACTACCCCATAGCAGTACACCCCCATTTTTTCAAATGGGATTCGTCATGTTCGACGTGGTCGCGCCATTCAGTTTCCATCATCAATCGACAGTTTTATGAATAATGTAAACACATTCTGCATATTATGATGTAAATGATCTAAGTAAGACCATCAATGTATGTAACAACCTAGGTAAGCCTAGTATGTTGTTGATGATTTCTATCCTAGGAGGTTTTTTGTCTCACTGATTCATGTAAGGGATCGACAAAGGTTTTCCCTCCAACCTCACCCCAAAGCTAGGGTGGATTTTGTCATCAACATGCTAAGTGAGTCCTAGTGTTTTCTATCGAGTCCTTATAAAAGTAGTTTGAGCTACTTGGTCTACTAGATCATGTTTTGAGTCGTAGAATTTGGTATCTATTTGAGGGTCTATATAAATGGGTATTCCCCCTTCATGTGTCTAAATGTATTATCTTGTGTAAAGAGGGTTGGAAAAATAATTAAAATCCCCTCTCAGTCAATTAATTAAATTTTCTGGTCAATTAATTTAAAAATCTTAAACCAGAAATTTAATTAATTTTAAGTCCTAAGTTAGGATAAAATTCTTCAAGGGCAAAATTCGTTGGTCCTTAAAAAATGGATTTTTAAAGGCCCCAGGTCAAGGGAATATTGAGAATTTTAAAAAAATTTGGACTCTTGGGCCTAGGTGGTTAAGTCAAAGTCAAAAATTTGAGGTAATTAACTCAAAAATAGTATTTTTGTGTTAATTAAAATGAATTTAAATGATAAATTCGTTTTTTCCCCAAATTTATAATTTCGACCGTCCAGATTAAAAGATGATCAAGTCTTATCAACGGTCGAGATTATTTTGACGTGAATCAACCGAACTAGCCGTTGGAGATTTTGTCCTATAAATTTAGAGGTCTTTGTCAGTCTTGAGTCATCCGATCTCAGGATCGTGCACTTGTCTTGGAAGCTCTTGTAAAAAAAATTTGAGGAATAAAGCATAAAGACTTTGGGGTTACAAATTTTGATGTTCCTTCTCGGATATATGTGGTGATTTGTCTCTAAACTCTGCTACTTAATTTGGCATTTTATGGTTAATGGTCTTCGTGGATTAATCTGCATACAGGTATCTTGTGCAGTTTTCTGGATTCGTAAAATGACATTTGATTTTTCTGAGGGATCTCATGTTATTTTCTTAAATCTCTATCAATCTAAAGTTCAGATCTAAGTGTGCAGGGAAATTTCTTTTTTTAGGATTTGAGCGTTTGGGGAAGTCTTCGGTTGGACCAGCCGACTCTCAAATGACATAAATCTGAAAAGCTCATTATTTGTTAAATTCCAAGTCTATCTTACAAAATTAGTGGTTTTGCAGGATCTCCTAGGGCTTGTGCCTCTCTTTCAAAAAATTTCATTTTCCAAATTGGGCTGAAATGGATTCAAATCTGGCCATGAGGGCCTCAGATCTGTAAATTAGTTTGTAAATTTGTTTTTTTATTAGGGCTGTGAGGGTTTAATAAAATTTTTGGTATATATATTTTGGGATCTGCCTGGTTTTGCAGGTTCCAGGTTTACTCAGAAATTTTTTAGGATCTGAGCCAGATCCAGCCCCCAAGGGCCAGATCCAGCCTCAGATCATCTTTGCGAAGCAAATCTGGGCGATATTTGATTAAGGAGCATCTAAGAATCTGAGTTTTGAAAAGAAATTTTAAATTCTGTTGGAAATTCGAATGTACTAGGTTTATCCACTGCGAAAGACACTGCCCTCATATCTCTCGATTTCCCTTCAACCCCATCGATTTCTCTCTGCCCTCATTTCCATCGCTCAGCCTTTTAAACCTTCACCCGTGCTATTCCCACATCTTTGCGTTAATCCTTGACTGCCGCCTTTGCATATTCGTCCAAGCCAACCCTTCTTTACGTCGTCCAGCCTCTGCCTTCCTCACGCTGCATAATTCCTTTCTTTCCATTTGCCATCGATTTCCTTATTCCCTTGCCATCCTCTGCCTTTTCCTTTTGACGCCCGCATCCTTCCATTTCCGTCGATCTTCCACGTCGTCTTACCTTTCATCCCGTCCTCGACCACTTGCAAAACAATAAGCGCAGCATAAAATTCAAGCCGTCCAGATCAGCTCCGTCCGTCGACCTGCAAGATCACCTACAAACACAAAAAGCAAATCAACGCATACACTAAAAATTTCTCACGTTACTTTTTCTCATCAGATTCGTTTTGTGTAGGGGTTTAGCGTTAGTTTTAATGTATTTTTGTGTATAGTTTTAGATTGTAGTTTTTTTTTTTTTATCGTTAAGTTTTAGTGTGGTCGGTTATTTATTTTAATTTCGATTTAGTTTAGAACGTAGTTTTAGTTTTTAACTTTAGAATTTTAATTTTCTAACTTTTTTTAGATTTTAAATTAATTTAGTTTTGTTTCAAATTTAATTTTAAATTTTTGGATTATTTAAATTTTAGTTTTAGTTTAGTTTAGATTTTATTTAGATCTAACTTTTAAATTCTTAGTTTTAATTTGTGTTTTGGTGTTAGTTTTAACTTTTTTAGATTTCTTTTTTTTTAGTTTTAGATTTCATCTAGATTTAAGTTTTAATTTAGATTTAGATTTTTAATTTGTTTTAGATTTAAAAAATAATAAAAAAAAAAATATAAAAAATTCTAAATTCTAAAAATCTAGAAAATACAAAAACATAACAAATTTTCAAAAAAATTCTCTATAGTCAAATGAGCCTCAAATTTTTATCTGTAGTTTGACTGTGGAGTATTTCAATTTTCAAACTGGGTTATATTGGAATATCATAATTTCGAAAATATTTCAAGCATCTTGCATTTACACTTAATGATCGTTTCATGATAGCTTTGCTTCAGTATCTTAATGAATGATTGTGGCACTTTCTATTGAATATCATTGTGGTCATTTAGCAACAGTTATACATCCAATACTTATCTTTAATTGCATAACGGGATCTTGTTTGACTCCATAAGGCACTGATTTTAACATAATCAATTCGTGAAATCTCGTTAATTTTATCAAATGTTTGGTGTTTTAGGTGTGTCTCCTAGATTTTTCCTCTTCATTTATAATAGGGTCTACCTCCCTTAGCTTGCAAGGAGACAGCTTAGATAGAGTGATTGGGGATCAGGGTGACAGCCCCCGATCTGAGCCATTGTCATGGTGCCTAGACAATCTGTGCGACAACATTTTTTGGCACCGTTGCCGGGGATAAAGTTTTTTCTGTCCTTGGTCTTAGCGACATTTTCTAATCTTCTAATCTTTCCTCGCCATCACATTTTCTGGCGTCTTTTCATCTCTTTATATTTTCATCGCCTTATCTTTCGTCATATCACTAATCATTTCATCATCATATCTTTAGCACCTGGACATTTCGGTTGGCTTCTTGTTTGGGTGGCGACTCCACTTATTCGTCTTTTTACTCCCAGACAATAATCCCCCCTGATATCCATCTGCTATCTCTCGATTATTTCTTCTGTTTTAGAATTAGTTTCATGTTCAAGTGGCGACTCCAATTCTTTCATTTCTTACAAGAGTTCTGGCTAAGAAGTTCGCTTCTTGAAGACCTTTTGACTATTCTTGAACACGGATCTATTTCTAAAATCCTAAAAACGATATCATGGATGTTTTTACCCCGTGTAATTTTGCTAATATTTAGGGTTATCCCCATGATGTCCCTCAAATGGATAAATTACCTATCTTTCAAGGAAATGATGCAGTTAGTGTTAAATCTCATTTGTTTGCTTTCACTAACTGGTGGAATAGATTTGCAGTTGCAAATAATAATTTCGATGATGTAAAGATGAAAAAAAAAATTCTTACTTTTGGTGAGGATGTTGCTGAATGGTTTACGAAAAAACCTGATAATTCATTCGATACTTTTGAATCAATTGTAACTGCCTTTAAGGAAAAGTACAGTGATAAAAGGGAAGATAGGCATTTGGTAAGAGAGATCAGTACCATAAAAAATAAAGAAAATGAAACAACTGAAGATTTTAACAGGAGATTTAATGGTATCCTTAGAGAAATATCTCAAACTCATACACCTCCTGATGGATCTCTTCTAAATTTTTACATTGATGCTTTTAATTCTGATACTTCATATGAGTTAAGGCGAGATAAAGTTAATGATTATAAGGCTGCCCAGGTTTTAGCTGAGGAGATTGAAAAGGATAAGAAAGCATCTGGAATGTCCAAAACTCCAGATTTTGATAGGTCTTTGACAGATTCTAAGGGAAAAGAAATTGAAAAATTTGATGATGACACTATGAAAAAATTAATGCAAAAGCTTGAAAACATGGAGCTTAATCAAGCAAAATTGATCTCTGACCATGCTAAGCAAATAAGTGTCTTACAGGCTAGGTTGGTCCACATGGAAGGATCTCAAGCACAAAATTTCCAACCTAGAAATAATAATGCTTTGCAGAAAAGAGGCCTATCTAATGAGCAGAGACCGACAAATCAACTTGAGTTTGCAAATCGTGTGGATGAAGCTCTGCCTTATTTTAGAGCCTGTAATGCTCTTCATGAAGAGCTTACTTGCCATGTTGTTAAAAGGATCACGGATAGTAGAATGGCAGGGTCGAGCCATCAAATTAATGTTGTTGGTAAAAACTATCACATGCATATAGAAGATCATGAAAGTCTGATTAAGGATGTGCAACCCAATCATATGCAAATGATTCAACACATGGAAGCTAACCAAATGAATCTTCAAATAGGATAAATGTCATGGAAAACAGGTTAAAGATAATGGAAGTTAATCATTCTAATCAGCTGTCCATTATACAAAATCATATGATTGCAATGGAAGCAAGACACACCCAGGAAATGACTACCATGAAGGAAAATCACTTGTTGGAAATAAAAAGTATGGAGGCAAATCAAACCAATCTACAAGACAGATTCATGAAAACAGAAATCAATCAAGCGAAATTAATAGTAAGGCATGCCAGGGGGATGAGTTCCATACAGAAAAGGTTGGAAAAAATGGAAAAATTACATATACAAAAGTTTCAGCGGAAATTTGATTATGAAGACTCATCAATAGATCATAAGACTTCTTGTCTGCTAAAGCAATTCCCATCTCATCACAGGGAGGTCACTTCTCCCATTAGGGAAAATTTAACTATGGTTTCAAAGGATGTTGAGAAAGACCAAGCTTATGTGTTACCATTGACAGAGTATATCCAGAATAATATTGGTCACGCTCCAGGTTCTTCAGATATTTTGTACAAACATCTTCAAGATGAGGACAAGAAATCTACAGTGGTCTCATTGCTAACATCACAACCCACTCGGAAGAAGAGAAAGAAGCAGAAAAAAAGAAGTAAGTGGTTTGATTCGTCTGATGGCCAAAAGCAGCTTGACATTTGGATAAGACAAGAGTCCTACAATTAGCAAGATTGGACATGGCACATCTGAAAAGCAGCCCACAGACTTGCCTGAAAGCAGGCAAATGCTCAGAATGCACTATATTAAGCACATCTAATGCCACAGGGCATCCTTTGCATTGTATCTCTAACCTTACACCTTGTTATTTCAGCATTTCATTTTGCAATTAGAATAGATTTACTTTTTATGTTAAGTAGAATAATAAACAAAAAGAGCTTCTATTTTTCATGTGCTTAATATTATATGATGATATTTGGATGGACACTACTTATGAAATTTTGTGTGTTGCTTGGATGCAGATTCTGGATTCTCACATTCCTTCAATGAAGCAACGTGTCCCCAAGTAGAGCCAGATGTTGACCACACTTTGTCAACTACCCCATAGCAGTACACCCTCATTTTTTCAAATGGGATTCATCATGTTCAACGTGGTCACGCCATTCAGTTTCCATCATCAGTCGACAGTTTTATGAATAATGTAAACCCATTCTGCATATTATGATGTAAATGATCTAAGTAAGACCATCAATGTATGTAACAACCTAGGTAAGCGTAATATGTTGTTGATGATTTCTATCCTAGGAGGTTTTTTGTCTCACTGATTCACGTAAGTGATCGGCAGAGTTTTTCGCTCCAACCTCACCCCAAAGCTAGGGTGAATTTTGTCATCAGCATGCTAAGAGAGTCCTAGTGTTTTCTATCGAGTCCTTGTAAAAGTAGTTTGAGCTACTTGGTCTACTAGATCATGTTTTGAGTCGCAGAATTGAGAATCTATTTGAGGGTCTATACGAATGGGTATTCCCCCTTCATGTGTCTAAATGTATTATCTTGTGTAAAGAGAGTTGCAAAAATAATTAAAATCCCCTCTCAGTCAATTAATTAAATTTTCTGGTCAATTAATTTAAAAATCTTAAACCAGAAATTTAATTAATTTTAAGTCCTAAGTTAGGATAAAATTCTTCAAGGGCAAAATTCGTTGGTCCTTAAAAAATGGATTTTTAAAGGCCCCAAGTCAAGGGAATATTGAGAATTTTAAGAAATTTTGGACCCTTGGGCCTAGGTGGTTAAGTCAAAGTCAAAGTCAAAAGTTTGAGGTAATTAAGTCAAAAATAGTATTTTTGAGTTAATTAAAATAAATTTAAATGATAAATTCGTTTTTTCCCCAAATTTATAATTTCGACTGTCAAGATTAAAAGATGATCAAGTCTTATCAATGGTCGAGATTATTTTGATGTGGATCAACCGAACTAGCCATTGGAGATTTTGTCCTATAAATTTAGAGGTCTTTGTCAATCTTGAATCATCCGATCTTAGGATCGTGCACTTGTCTTGGAAGCTCTTGTAAATTTTTTTTTAGGAATAAAGCATAAAGACTTTGGGGTTACAAATTTTGATGTTCCTTCTCGGATCTATGTGGTAATTTGTTTCTAAACTCTGCTACTTAATTTGGCATTTTATGGTTAATGGCTTTCATGGATTAATCTGCATACAGGTATCTTGTGCGGTTTTCTGGATTCATAAAATGACATTTTGATTTTTCTGAGGGATCTCATGTTATTTTCTTAAATCTCTATCAATCTAAAATTCAGATCTAAGTGTGCAGGGAAATTTTTTTTTTTAGGATTTGAGCATCTGGGGAAGTCTTCGGTTAAATCTGAAAAGCTCATTATTTGTTAAATTCCAAGTCTATCTTACGAAATCAGTGGTTTTGCAGGATCTCCTAGGGCTTGTGCCTCTCTTTCAAAAAATTTCATTTTCCAAATTGGGCTGAAATGGATTCAAATCTGGCCATGAGGGCCTCAGATTTGTAAATTTGTATTTTTATTAGGGCTGTGAGGGTTTAATAAATTTTTTGGTATATATATTTCGGGATCTGACTGGTTTTGCAGGTTCCAGGTTTACTCAGAAAATTTTTAGGATCTGAGCCAGAACCAGCCCCCAAGGGCCAGATTTGGCCTCAGATCATCTTTGCGAAGAAAATTTGGGCGATATTTGATTAAGGAGCATCTAAGAATCTGAGTTTTGAAAAGAAATTTTAAATTCTGCTGGAAATTCGAATGTACTGGGTTTATCCACTGCGAAAGGCGCTACCCTCATATCTCTCGATTTCCCTTCAACCCCATCGATTTCTCTCTGCCCTCATTTCCATCGCTCAGCCTTTTAAACCTTCACCCGCGCTATTCCCACATCTCTGCGTTAATCCTTGACTGTCGCCTCTACATATTCGTCCAAGCCAGCCCTTCTTTACGTCGTCTAGCCTCTGCCTTCCTCACACTGCATAATTCCTTTCTTTCCATTTGCCATCGATTTCCTTATTCCCTTGTCGTCCTCTGCCTTTTCCTTTGACGCCTGCATCCTTTCATTTCCGTCGAGCTTCCACGCCGTCTTACCTTTCATCCCGTCCTCGACCACCTGCAAAACAATAAGTGCAGCATAAAATTCAAGTCGTCCAGATCAGCTCCGTCCGTCGACCTGCAAACACAAAAAGCAAATCAACGCATACACTAAAAATTTCTCATGTTATTTTTTCTCATCGGATTCGTTTTGTGTAGGGGTTTAGCATTAGTTTAAATGTAGTTTTGTGTATAGTTTTAGATTGTAGTTTTTTTTTTATCATTAAGTTTTAGTGTGGTCAGTTATTTATTTTAATTTCGATTTAGTTTAGAACGTAGTTTTAGTTTTTAACTTTAGAATTTTAATTTTCTAACTTCTTTTAGATTTTAAATTAATTTAGTTTTGTTTCAAATTTAATTTTAAAGTTTTAGATTGTTTAAATTTTAGTTTTAGTTTAGTTTAGATTTTATTTAGATCTAACTTTTAAATTCTTAGTTTTAATTTGTGTTTTGATGTTAGTTTTAATTTTTTTAGATTTCTTTTTTTTAGTTTTAGATTTCATCTAGATTTAAGTTTTAATTTAGATTTAGATTTTTTATTTGTTTTAGATTTTAAAAATAATAATAAAAAATTCAAAATTTCAAAATTCTAAAAATCTAGAAAATACAAAAACATAAAAAAATTTCAAAAAAATTCTCTATAGTCAAATGAGCCTCAAATTTTTATCTGAAGTTTGACTATAGAGTATTTCAATTTTCAAACTGTATTATATTGGAATATCATAATTTCGAAAATATTTCAAGCATCTTGCATTTACACTTAATGATCGTTTCATGATAGCTTTGCTTCAGTATCTTAATGAATGATTGTGGCACTTTCTATCGAATATCATTGTGGTCATTTAGCAACAGTTATACATCCAATACTTATCTTTAATTGCATAACGGGATCTTGTTTGACTCCATAAGGCACTGGTTTTAACATAATCAATCCGTGAAATCTCGTTAATTTTATCAAGTGTTTGGTGTTTTAGCTGTGTCTCCTAGATTTTTCCTCTTCATTTATAATAGAGTCTACTTCCCTTAGCTTGCAAGGAGACAACTTAGATAGAGAGATTGGGGATCAGGGTGACAACCCTCGATCTGAGCCGTTGTCACGGTGCCTAGAAAATCTGTGCAACAACAGGGTCCATCAATCCTTCAACATCGGGCATCATCTCATCCTTCAGTTCTTCCTGATTCCCAGACCTTACTTCATGATCTTCCTCAGAGCTCGAAAGATTTATCACTTTCCTGAGGGAATCATCTTCATCAAAGGTAACATCGTGGCAAATCTCCACTTCTCTTTGACCAGGCACATAAACTCTATAAGCCTTCGAAGTTTCACTATAGCCCACAAACATTCCCTTTTTCCCAAAAGCATTCAGCTTGCTCCTCTTCTCTTTCAGCACATGTAAATAAACGGGACAACCAAAAACTCTAAAATCAGAGACGTCAGGTTTCTTACCAGAGAAAACCTCTTCGGGAATTTTGGAGTCCAGAGCGGAATGTGGGCATCGATTTTGTATGTACACAGCAGTGTTCGCAGCTTCTCCCCGCAGAAACTTCGAAAGACCTTGGTCACATAGCATGGCACGAGCAGCTTCCACAATGGTCCTGTTCTTTCTTTCAGCAACGCCATTTTGCTCAAGAGTATATACAGTTGTGGTCTCCCTCTTGATGCCATCTTCTCTCCAAAAGTTATTGAACTCGTTCGTCTCATATTCAGTGCCATTATCGGTTCTCAAAATCTTGATCTTCTTCCCTGTTTGATTTTCTACCAAGGCTTTGAAAGTACGAAACCGCATGAAAGCCTCATCCTTCTTCTTCAAGAAGTATATCCAGGTCTTGCGAGATAAGTCATATATAAACATCATATAATAAGAACATCCTCCCAAGGATGTCACGGGCAGCGTACCAAACAAATCAGAATGTATCAATTGCAAGACATCAGATGTATTTGTGACACTTGAGGGGAAAGGTCCCCTTGTATGCTTTCCTTCGGCACAACCCTGACATACACCTTCATGATCATTTTTGAATTCGGGCATCCCTATCACCACCTTCCTTGCTTCAGGAAGGGCTTTGTAATGAAGGTGTCCAAACCTCCGGTGCCATAGTTTGGTTTGACGAATAGTATCACATGTCATAGCCTCCAGTGGACTTCCTCCAACCTGGTAGAGTGTATCAACTCTAAACCCAATCATGAGAGATTCCTTGAAACTCTTCCTCCAGATGCGTACCTTCCCATCGACAAATGCCACCTTGAAACCTTTGTTTTCCATGGCTGAAATAGACATAAGGTTCTTCTTCAAATTAGGTACATATAGTACAACTTGCAAACGGAGGACTTGACCTTGAGATAAGTGGAGGGTCACAGTCCTTGTCCCTTTCATGGGATAGGTGGCATTATCTCCGAAGATAATTTTCATATTAGTATCCTTCTTAATCAAATCAGAAAGTGCTTCCTTAAATCCAGTGAGATGCCTTGAAGCACCACTATCAATCAACTAGACATCCATAGTGTCGGGTGGAGATGCAGTAGAGAGGGCTGATACAAGAATGAATTCATTTGTCTTATCATCAACAACATTAGATTCCTCATTGGTATTTCTTGACCATTTAAAAGGTTGCCCATTTCCATTGCGACCAAAGGGAGACTTCCTCTTTCCTTTGAACCTGTTGTTCCTTTGATTTCCATTCTTCTTGTTGTTGTTGTTATCATCATCTCTGGGAGAATCCCTTCTATTAGGGCGTTCTCTAGCATAGTGGTCGGTCTTGTTACATGTGTAACATCTTCCTTTCTTTTCTCGGACCCCTGCTCTTCCATAGTTCCTTGGACCACCATTGTTCTTCTTCTTAGCACAAGCGGTGAAGGCAGCATTACCTTCATTTTCATATTCCATCATTCTTGTTTCCTCTTGAGTGCATCTCGACAATACTTCGTCAAAATCAGGAATCACATTGTTAATGAAAATGGTAGTAATGAATACATGCCATTTAGAGGAGAGACCTCCAAGGGCAGTGAGAACCATTTCTCGATCAGCTATTGTCTTCCCAATGGCAAGAAGATTATTCTTGATTTCAGTCAACTTCAGAAAATAGGATTGAATGGATTCATCCTTGCCTTTCTTAAGATTCTTCAATTGGTTCTTAAAGAAAAGGACTTGATTTGCATTGTTACTGAACATATTGACCAACTTATCATACATCTCCTTAGATGTGCCCACCTCAGAGATGTAGGCAAACAGACTCTTATGGATGGAATCCCAGATGATCAGCTTTGCTTTGATTTCTCCTTTCTTATACTTCGACTTGGTGGCAGCAGGTGCAGATGATGGAGGCTCTTGGATTTTACCCTACACATAGTCCATGACATATTGGTCTTCCAACATCAAATCCAAAGACATCTTCCAAGCATGGAAGTCAGCCTTGCCAGTCAACTTGTCATCAGCTTTGAAGCCATTATAATTTGATGTACCCATGGGTCCTTGACAAATGCTACTTCTCCGGTGATTGCTCTCAATACAAACTTGGGCTTTGTCTTCACCTTTAGCTCTGATACCATGTAAATTTTTGTAGATGTTCTATGCTTAATGCAACTTTTACTTTATACCCGATATCAAATAGCAATCACATAAACATTAAAGTAAAATGTTGATAAAACATACCAATAGATCAACGGAAGAAAAGCAAAATATATGTGTGTGGTGCGTTACAGCAGTCAACAGGATGCTTCAACCAGCAAAGTCTCCTCACAATCAACCAACCAAAATGTGTCACACAACCCTCTCGGACAGCTTCTACAACAGTCAACCCAAAGTCAACATTGTCCAGTCAATGGTCAACGCAAAACAACAACAGCAGAAAGTCAACGCAGCCAAGTCAAAGTCAACGTCCAGCCTCAGTTTTTGTGCCAAAAAATGCGGATTGAGGAAATCAAAGTTTTGGGAGAGTTTCGAGTCAATTTGACCAGGCATTGACCAAGGTCAACACTGGTCAATTCTGCGTTGGAAACCCTAGAACAATCTAAAACCCTACCTGCTACTTTTTCGTGAAGAGAAGCTTCCAAGATGATGATCGAACCAATCATATGCAGAGAGAGAATGTGTGATGAGTGATGGATGAAAATGACCTCCAACGTTGACCTATATATATCCAACAGTGAGGGTGTGTGACACATCTATTGGGGCTCCAAGCCTACATTACAATTCCGGCCGACCTTGCACATAAGTGGAATTAATTCAAAATAAATGTTCTGCTCATCGGATCAAGATGATCTTTAGATCGATCTTACATCTCTCCGAAAGAGGAATCCAATAAAAAAATTGGCATCGTCATCTGAGCATCACAACATGGAGTTTGGAACTAGTTACCCAAAATTAATAATTTATCTACAGTTTTTCTACGACAAATACTGAAATAAATACACTGCAACCTTCACAAATAAAAACTTTGGAAGAATAAAGGCTGGAAGAAACGCTAGCACACACACATAAAATGGCACATTTATTTTTGGACGAAAGTCCCCGGAAAAAACCCAACTCGGGAAAACTAGTGCAGCAGATGAGGGCTTTAATATTAAGCAGCAACGAAAATAATCTGAGTGCAACTGGATGTCGAAAGCAATCCTATAGAGAAATACTTGCAGGAAAAATCTAGTGAGGAAATTTCCTCACTCCGCAAGCAAATTCGAGCTCCGACCTCAACTCCAGGTGAGTCATCCAACCTGGCTCTGCGCAGTCACTTCTACACTCAAATCAAACTAGCTTCTCCTCAAGCCGTCTAGTCTGCTGCTGTTTGGGAAAATGTCTCTCCTGGCCTCCGAAACCTCTGTCCAGCGTCTGGCACTGAAACTCGTCTTTCCCCAGCAAAATCGAAATTTCCTCTAGAGGCTATTGTGTTGCCTCTGCGTCAGCCTCTCTGTAGCTCTTCTGCCTCTCTGCAAATGCACTCACCGAATCTGGAATTCTTGCTCTAGCTTCACTGTCTCTGCCCCTCTTCCTCACTACTTCGATCTCAGAGGCTCTCTCTCTCCGGTAACTAACTACTGCTACTATGGAAATTGATCTGCTCATGAAATCTCCAAGTGCCCATCGACTTCTTCTTATAATCCTTTGTTGGGACTCCATCGACCAAGATTAAATCTTAATCGATGGCTAGGATTAACTTGAAGTCAATCCGTGTGATTTTCTAGATCATTCACACCTTGACTTAATTAATTCTGAGTAATTAATCATATTCCCTAAGTTTAGACTTAGGAAATATTTAAAAGTTGGCTAATAATCTAATTAAGTCATTTCTACGTGGAATTTCCAGAAACGATTTATGGGTTTTGGAGATCTCTTGTATTCTAGCCTCTCCACAAAATGTCAAGGCTAGAACACATCTGATGCTACAAAAACTAACACTCCCTCTTAGCGAGGAATGTGTTCTAGTGTTGCACCTGCTGCCACAACACCCTGTCTCTGCATCATCTCCTATCACGCTGTTGATGTTTGACTACTTCTGCCCACCAACCACTGCGCAAGTCTGATATGAGTTGCATTTGTGTTGTTGTTGGCCCTACTGAACTGCTGCCAACACTGCATCTGCACTGCAACTCCCTCTCATTTGTTGTTGTTGCAACTGCAACATCTGCAAGTGAGAAGCATCCGAAATGCTAAACCAACTATGTTCAGTGTGATGCCTCTGTCACCCAAGTCCTAACTGCTACTAGCATCTGATCTGTCACATAGAACTCTACACTGTTGGTGACTCTACACTGTGCCAACTGCACTACTGCTGACTCTGCACTGTGCCAATTGCACTGTTGCCAACTCTACATTGCGCTCCCCAGCATCTGACTGCTACTAGTCTCTACAACTGTCACTCTGCCACCTGACTGCACCAACTGCCACTGATCCATCCTGCTACTGAATATTGTGGGCCCCCGTAACCAGGTACTGATCCAAGAGGTGGACTACTCAAGGATCCTGCCCATCTGTAGTGCTCTGGGGCTACAAAACCAAGTCATCCTACCTCACTCCTGGAGGTATATCGGCTCACATCGCTAAGTCTTCCTCCAACTTGGAGGAAAGCTTATCGATCTCTACGGAAGCTGCTTGCTGGTCCTGCTTCTCCTCCTTGTCCTTCTTCCTGAGGACACTGGGTACTGTAGTGGCCTAGCTCACCACACCTAACGCACTTGACCTTTAACATGTCCTTCTTCTTCCTCTGTTCCCCCTGCCCCTCACTGGGACCCTTCAATGCGAGGGCCACATTCTCTTCTTCCTTCACTTGCTTCGATTCGTTGTTGTTGCCACTGATGGAGCTCTTCAAAAGAGCTCGCCTCATCTCCTCCTGCTGCAAGTAATCCCACATCTTGTCCCATCCTGGTAGCGTGTGTCTGCCCAATATACTTTGGACAAAGACTTGCCACTCCTTTGAGATGCTATTAAGCGCCAACTGCACTAGCTTTGAATCTTGAGGCATTGCCCCAATAGCCGACAACTGATCTTGTACCTCTTGAATCCTGGTGAGGAAAGGGTTTATGCATTCCCCTTTCTGCATCCGGATGCATCTCAACTTTTCCTCAAGGTACATCTTCCACTGCTCGAAAGTACCTTGATATAACGAGGCAAGAGCATCCCACATCTGCTTGGCAGTATCTTTGTCAGCGATATGCGAGACCACATGATCCCTGACTCCATCCAGGATCAATCTCTTCGCCTGCGCCATCTCCTTTCTGTACTCCTTCAGTTGATCTGCATCCGTGGGAATCGCCACCACATTATCGATATATGCCTTGAGATCAAACTCATCTAGAAGGAAGGAGATCCTTGCCTTCCAGATGACATAGTTGGAAGCACCATCCAACCTGTCCTGATCTCGAAGCCCAGCAGTGGCCATCTCAACAAATGTTGAAAATCTCCTATTACCTTCTGCTCAATTGCTGCCCAGTTATTCACAGTCCCTTCTGGAGTGAGAGACTCTACTCACAACGACTATTGATCTACAAGGGAAATCAAACTTCTTGAGACTAGAAGTTCCCTGAGGAAAAATTTCCCTCAATGTGTGCTCTTCTTCCACCCGACGCTAGCTCTGCTCTAGCAAACTGCTGCAAAACTACTGCGTCCAACTAGAGATATGCTCTGCGAAAATACTAGGTTGCTCCCTCTACCTCTGGAGCTACTTGAACTGGAGAGATCGAATTTTTCTGTCGCTCTTTTAGACAAATCGAATCTCCTCCAGTGACTCAGCCTCTTGGCAAACTGACTGTGTTTCCCCCTGGGGTTCGATCTGTTGCCCACATTGAACAGCGAAACTCCTTATATCTTTGCTACTGAGCTCTTTGGATGATCATCTGCGCTCTAATAACATGTGAAATTTCGAAACCGAAATCCTATTGCAGCGACTGATATTATTTCTCCTAATTGTTAATTAAATTTAACAATTTCTCTGCAATTTTCTATGGCAAATACTAAAATAAATACACTGCAACCATCACAAATAAAAATTGCGGAAGAATAAACACTTGAAGAAATGTCAGCACACACACATAAAATGGCACAGTCAACCGATTCTGATTCCGAGTCCGAGTCCAAGTTTTAAAACTATGGTCCCATGCATCATCCTTTATCATGGCTTTCATCCAAACCTCCTAATCTGCTACCTTCTCAATAATGTTAGTCATTGGTGCCACGTAGTTTGGAAACTTCATCGAAAGCCCACTTTCTTTGAGTGTGCTCCTTGGAGCCTCCGCATGCTTCTAAGCATTCCTCAATATCTGCTTAAACCACCTAGGCCTTCTAACAGAATTGGAAGGAGCTAATGACTCCTCCCCACGTGAAGGTTGAATCCCTAAACTGGAAGTCTCTACATGTTGCTCTCCCTTTGGAGCCTCTTGCTCCTAGTCCTTTGTCCCTGCTAGTGGCAACTCATGAGACTTCCTAGATGCCAAATTCTTCTTCCACAATTGTCTTCCTCTACACTAGTATGAAGATCTTGTAAACTTTTTTAGGTCGTGTTGTAGCTAACAAATATCCCCCTCTCTCTTGAAGGCTCCAAATGCGTCCTCTTCTCCATAGCCACATGGATATAAACTAGAAAACCAAAGATCCTCAAGTGTCCTATCTCTGGCTTCACTCCTATGAAAGCCTCCTCAAGAATCTTGTCCTCCAATATCCTGTGAGGGCTCATGTTTTGCACATACACTACAATGTTACACACCTCTACCCAAAGAAACATACACAAAACTTGGTCATATAGCATAGCCTTGGTAGAACTAATGATAAACTAATTCTTTCTCTCTAAAACTTCATTTTGTTGAGGGTTGTACAAGACTATCATCCCCCTCTTGATCCCTACCTCCCTATAGGAAAACCTTGAATTCATTGGAGGTGTACTCACCCCAATTGTCTAACCTCAAGACCTTGAACTTCTTTCCTGTTGGGTTCTTCACTAAGACGTTGAACCCTTGGAGGTTGAAATCGACTGAAGACTTCATCCAAGGTCTTCATGAACAAGATCAAAGTTTTCCCGCAATAGTCATCAATGAATATGACATTATATAGCATTCCCTACATTGATGCCACTAACATCGATCCACACACATCTAAATGAATGAGATCTAAAATCCCCTTGGACCTCTTCTCATTGCTCAAAAAAACCACCTTGCATTCTAGCCAAGTGCACACACTCTACACATGCCCTACTACTCAATACTGAAATTTAGGAGACCAATGACAATCTCCTTTAGGATCAGCAATGCCCTATAGTGCAAGTATCCCAATCTCCTGTGCTACAACTCACACAAGTTGTCAATGTCATGTACCAAATCCTGAACAGGTTTTCCCTTCAACCTGTTTAAGTTGCCCTCTCTAACCCTGATGGCCATTGTTGTGTCTAAGCTAGTATCCTTTGGATGAATGAGCGCCTACCCATTCCTAAACATGACCTCCTCATATCCTCTCTCCTCCATCACTGAGAGTAAGAGCAAGTTCTTCTTTAGTCCTGGTACAAATAGCACGTCCCTGACTTCCAACGTTCCTCCTGGCTTGAGCTAAAACTTAATGGTTCCCTCTCCCTCCATTGTATACTTGGCATTATCACCAAGCTCCACATAGTCTTTCTTCGTCAGACTGCTAAAGAGATCTTGTGCTTCTGTCATATGGTGTGATGCACCATTGTCCAAGTACCAAGCACACTCCTGGCAATGGTGCTAGTAGTTAGGCAAGAGACCAATGAGAATTATTTCTCAAACTTCATATGTACCTCCGCTGATGTTACTGTTTGCTGTGATTTCTCATTTCCCTTCTTCTTCTCCAAACACTGTGATGCATAGTGCCCATTCTTGTGGCAAATGAGGCACTTGAGATTGCTCAAGTCCTTCGCTCACAAAGCAGCCCTAATTATTCCAGCGATAAGTCATTGAACATAATCAATCCTTTGGTTAACTTAGTGGTTTTTCCTTCTCTTCCTCTCTTTTCGCTCTCCTAGTTTTCCCACGTTTGTCCCAAAAATCAGGTGGCAACTACAAGCCCACTCAGTTAAATGTGACATGCTCCATTCATGCTGCTTCTCACTTCACAACTGGTTCTCATACTGCATTAATATCTAAATGGCTGATATGAGAGGAAGCAAATAAAATAAACAATAGAATGCACATGCATACATACCCTGGAGGAGCTAGCGTAGCTGCATAAAATCTGGTCACAAAATGTAGCAGCGGAACTTGTAGATTTGGTTTTTGTAGCAGCAAGACTTGTAGATTTGTTGGCTTAATAGCAAAAATGACTTTAATTATAAAAATACACAAGAGGTATTTAAATAATAAATATTTATTGATATGATATAATAAGATGATTGAATGATTACAATAAGGCCTACTTTTATACCCATGCAAGTGCCTTTTCACGAATGGGCATGTCTTTTAGACATGCCCTTTCATTAACCTAATAACTAATTTAATTAATCCTTAATTAACTAATTAATAACTATATTTATTACTATAGTTATGAATTAGATTCATAACACAAAATCGTAGCACACAGTTCCGTAATTAGTATCTCGGTGTGCATAATCTGATCTAATCTACAAAATCCTAACTGGTTGATTTAGATGCAAAGCATATACTAGTACTGACATGAAATATAATCTACCATATGCACAATAAACAGGTTCGATCCCTGTCATAGATCAAGATTGCTACTTTTCAATGCATTCAAACCAAATTGGCTAAATTTGGAGTATCCGGCCATTGCACTTAGCTATAATATATCCATAATTTTATCAGATTAGTGACTGATTTTGTATTACAGTATCTAGTGGGGATAAGAGTGAGGCACCCCAAGGTATATGGTATACTTTATAGTTCAATTCCATGGTTTTTTGACTACTTCGACGAAACAAAGCAAATGTACCGCAGTATTTAACTGGCTATAGCTGAGTTGGGATCACTTATTGAATTTCTCCACTTGAGAAGAATTGTAGTGCAGGCCAGAAAATACAATACCTTGGAGGAAGGAAAGACCAAGATTGCACTGTCCTGCTGGATCGCCTAGTTCTGCCGCTGCTCTGTAAAGCTCAACTGCCTCGGCCTTCTTCCCCTGGGAGGCAAAGAATCTTGAGGGTGAGGATAGATTAGAGTGGCAAATCTGCACAAGACAAAAGAGGTAGTAGCAATACCATCTCCCAGAGAAGGAGGCCAGCATCGACCATGGCAGCGGCAGAGCCACGGGCAGTGCCCTTGAGAAAGCAGTGGAGAGCCTTCTCCCTGTTCTTGGAAACCCCACGGAGCCCGTGCTTGAACCTCTTCCCCCACTGTACAAACACCATCGCTTCCCTCAGCGAACTAAGCGCTTCCTTCCACGCTCTGCAAACGCCACTCGCGGCCCACAAAGTCGGCACGTTGAACGACCCCGCAATTCTCCTGAGCAAGTCCGTGGGAATTGAACTGAACACGTCCCCCCTACCATCCCCACACCGGTTGCTCCATTTCACGTCGATCATCTCCTTTTCACTCCGTTTACACTTTCTGCCATTGCCACCTGCAATCAAAGCCGATGAGAAGGCGCGAGGCACCTGCCGACCGTCTGATCCGTATGGCCATGTTCGCTTCTCCATTTTCCTCTTCACCTCACTTCACCCATCACTTCCATTCGGTTCAATTCTCTTCCCCTTCCCTCTCTGAGAGTCGACCCCAACGACACACCCACCAGTGCAACCACTCCAATTTCTTCACTTGTTTTATTCAATTGAAAGGTGGGTCTATGAGCAGTGAGCGCTTTCATATCACTATTTTCATTCTCCCTTGACGTCCATTGCTATTGCTATTGTGGGAGGACACGCGTTGTCATTACTCTAGAGAATACTCCTATGTCGAGGCATTTCCACATTTTTCAACTATGTAGTATTAACATCCATTCTCAAATACTACATCATTTCTCATTGATATAATGTTCACTTCTCTTGTATTAGACTTTTACTATGTCTTTCTTTGTTTATTAATTTAAGTTTTTTTTACTATATTTAGTAGTTAACCAATTTCTTAGTTCAATTTTATATTAATTTATGATTTTTTTAGCATAATTAGTATTTAATCAATTTCTTAGTTTAATTGTAGATTTATTGCAAAACACGTTGTCATGACTCTACAGAATACACTTATGTCGAGGCACTTAAACATTTTTCAACTATGTAGTATTAACATCTTTTCTATTTAATATAATGTTCGCTAATAGTGTATTAGACTTGTACTATGCATTTATGTGTTTATTAATTTAAGTCTTTTAGTTCAATTGTAGAATTAATACAAAACACAAGAAACATAAATATGTGTTGGTGGCCTAACAGTCTAACACTTCAAATTTCTTTATAAATATGGCAATACGCCTTCTACAAAATAGGGTCATTTGGCCTTACAACCACAACCTCAAACCAACGCATTCAATGGCAATGGCACTTGGCCTACATTAAATCGCCCACACCATTGAATGTCCTCCCAATCTATAGAATACATAATACTTGTGGTTCATACACCCTCCCCTTGTTGAGTAGAGTGTGGCCTAAAACCATGCGACAGACTTCTTTGGTTTCATGTCACCCATCCTCCTTCCTTGGTTTTGTGTCACTCGTCCTCCTTCATGTTGCACCTTGTTATCTTGGTGATGTTGTGTTGCGTTGATCAGTATGTGTGTGTGTGTGTGTGTGTGCGTGCGCTCTATTACACATCTCTGATCGTCGTGACCCACAATGTGTCATGGGCTAGTGCTTCATATGACCCATCCCTTCTTGTCTGCAGTTTGGATCTATCACATGATGTGGTATCGTGATAACCCATACCACTCATTTTGTTTGATCATGTGCACTTATACTCTCGCTTGACCAACCAATACAAGTGCAATGACATGTGACTCTACTCACCCGTTGACACATGGGCACGCCCATGTTGTGCAATCGCATGCTTCCCTATCACATCTTAACTCATAATGTTGCCCAAAATTAACTAATGTTAGACCGAGCACCTTGCATGCACATCTTGATTGGTGAAATGTTGTGGGATTGTGTGGGATGTTGTGGATTTTATGAGCACACATTGGGCATAGACCCTAGGGGTCTTACATCCTCCCCCAACACAAGCCACTACCGCCCTTGCTAATCCTAATGTAGGTGCTCTATGATACTTATCCTTGAACCCATGGATCTTATGCCCCCATTTTTACAGTAATTCCTCTATCTCCTAACCATTCTCTTCCTTCGATGCATCCTTTCATCAAACAAAATAGTCATGTTGTCAATTATTGCCAATACTTGTGATCTTGTGTGCCAAGATCTCCTCAACCTCCAACTCAAGTCAATTAGCAAACAAAGCAGGTGCACACAATGGTTGAACTCTACTTGATTCATCTGTGTTACTCGACATGGTTCTAGGCTAACTGGTATGAAAGACGAGATGGTCAGCTTTCAAGTGAAATGGAAACTCTAAATTGTATGCAACATCTTTGATCCTTTCAAGTACTTTAAATGAGCCTTCAAACCTCTATACTAGTGATTTTTCCATCCCAATCAATGGTGTGAACTACTCCCTACTCAAATTGACAAACACAAAATCCCACGCATTGAACTTTGCATTACGTCTCTCGCGATTTGCCTACTTCTTCATCCTATCAACTGCACAAGTCAAGTGCACATGAGCCAAATCCACCCTCTCTTGCCAATCTTTCATGAATTCTAAGGTAGATGGACTCCTCCCATAGTAACCTACATCACCAAATATGCTCTTGTAGGTTGTTTGTTATTCAACTCGATTGGACTATAACCCATCGATGAACTCTTCTATGAGTTATAGCTAAATGATGTTGCATTCAATGAATCTACCTAATCCATCTTATCAACTTTCACATAGTGTCTCAGACAATTCTCCAATAGTACATTGATGCACTTTATATGCCCGTCCATCTAAGGATGAAAGTTGTAACTATGCAACAACTTCATATTGATAAGCTTAAACAATGATGTCTAAATCTTCCTAGCGAACCCATATCCCTATCTGACACAATGCTCAATGGAAGACCCAAATAATTCACTAGATGTCTAAAAAGAATCTTCACCACCTCCTACACTCCATAAGGTATATTCGTAGGTATGAAGATTGCATACTTGGAAAAAAGATGAGCCATGACTATAATCTCGTTGTGCCTCTGCGATAACAAAAGATGTGTAACAAGGCCCATCAAAACACTCGCCCAAGGACTTTGTGGAATCGACAAAGGATGAAATAGACCTGCTTCTAATATGGTGTTAGGCTTGTTTTATTGACACGTGATACAAGTCTAGATGCACTCCTCAACATCTCACCTCATATGTTCTCAAAAGTATCCTTTCTCCAATAACGCTAATGTTCTTCATTGTCATGAGTGGCAAACCATAGGTGAATCATGGCATTCCTTAAAGAACTCTTTATGGAGACCACTTGACTTTGGCATTGTTACTAGGCAAAAAAATTCCTCTTGCAATAAGGGAGATACCACCCTATCAAGGTCCCAATTGGACCCCTTTTTGTATAGTGTGGTGATAACGATATAGGCCCGTTTGCATGTACTAATATATCATAAAACTAATTTAAACTAGGGAAAATATATGACATAAAAAACGTCAAATGGGTTATCTTGGGTGGTTGGAAAAAATAGTTGTTGTGTTCCCCACCCAGGTTCAAATCCTCGCTAGTGACATGATAAGCTATAATGCTTTGATAAATATTGTTGTAATGTCTTCTTTCCTAAGATTATTGTTGTGTTGGATCCAAGCCTTGTGACATAATAATGGTCTATGAACGTTATTTACATTGGCAAAAATCATTTGGTTAAACACTACCTTACAAAGATCCTGTTCCATCCATCATTTTAATTTGGTTAGCAAAAGTTATGCTCTAAGAAGATACAATTTATGAATTATAATTTGGTCGATTAAACAATCACCATGTGTAAAGGAAAACATAAAGAAATTTATGATACTATGTTCCTTTCCATAATGCATAACAGAGAGAATATTGAATGTAAGAACAAAACTAGTTGACTAGTAAATTGAGTCATCTTGGTCGACAATTGCTTGACTATTCTTTAACTAATGTGGTTGATTAATACATTTTTTTTAGTTTCCATAAGCCTTTGAGTCAATGCATCCTAATATACAAGTAAAGTGCTCATCTACATAGAAAATAAATTTGTCCCACAAAGACAACACATGTTGCATGGATAGATAAAGCCACATATAACGTTGAAGCTCAGCTGAAAAATCATTTCTAGGCGGATCTCATAGATATCACACATGAATAGTCATAGTGGGTAGTTTATAGGCATGTACATTGCCATTAATTTTTTCTTTGATCATACCTTAAAAGATTGGAGTAGTGATACATGGGCGGCCAATCAACTTGGGGCTACCCAATTGATAAATTATTTATTCAAAGTGCTTCCATGGACTTCTTTGATGGATATACTGATGTTAGAGACACATATTGTCTTTATTTGTCTAAAAATAATAAGAGAAATCAAATCATTCCATCCCTTAGGATGTGATTTGTTGATAACAGTTTCATTAAAATCCAAATTTATATTAATCTACACAATTCCTCCCCCATCATTGCCTTGTCATGCCTTAAGTGTAACAACCCTAGTTAAAATTTCATGTAATAAAGTTAATAAAGGAAAAATAAGACCAAGATCACGAGACATGTATTCCAAGTTGAATGATGGGCAAAACATCCTAGTGGGTGTTCATATCAGTTTATTATGACTAACGAAATTGGAAAAGGCATTGGCAAAGGCTTTAGAAAGGAAAATTGGAAACTATTGGCATTTATTTATGAAAATAAAGGAAATTAGGAGAAAAAGGAAGGTGAAAGGTCACAAGTTTCACGCGAGGAGGAAATTGAAGGAAAATAGAGGAAAAATGAAGGAAATAGAGGCCTCAATAATAAAAAGGCTTTTGAGGACCAGTTCAAAACATTTTGTCAATTTGGCTTTGGAATTGCTCTTAGAGAGAGAAGAGCATCAAGAGGATAAAGAAAGTATGCAAGTAAAGGAAGGAAAACAAAGGAAAAGGAAAGAAAATGACAAGTAAGGAAAAGTTGGATCAAGCAACTTCAACATGAATCGTTGCATGTAATAGGTTTCATGTGTGATTTCCTAGTTGGTTCGTGTATGCATGGTACATGCATGTGCGTATTTGGTTCTCTTGTTGTCATGAGCATGGGTTTTTCCAGGTGTAACAATGGTTTCAGCCTTGCCTTGCCATTTCCAGATAATCATGGTGTGATGGGATTCATTCTTGGTTGTGCTTTGGATTGTCGGAAGGTTTTTAATCTGAGTGCGGTGGTCTTAGGAAAATCCAAAGGGTTAGGGGTGGAGATTGTTTTATTTGAGAATCTTTGAACATGTGGGTGGAGACAGGAAAATTCCTCAAGAGATGGTGAAGAAATTCTAAGGCCTCCAAGATTGGTTTGGTTTTGTGATCTCGAGACCTATTTAGGTGATATCACGGTAGTGTGAGGGTGGAGGTGGTTTAACCTCTGGATTCCCTTGGTTGTTTATGCACCAGTTATCCCATGAGACCCCACATTCATGTTTGGAATATGACACATGGGGTGATTTGCTAAAACAAAAATTTAGTTCAACTCAATTTATGGTCGAGTGGTACGTGGAAGTCCCTAACTTGGTTGGATTTTGCATATGAATGATAAGTTCTCTTTCCTCTTGTAATTCATGAGTAATTATACTTGTTATTATGTGGCTTTAATGGTTGTTCTATCATTGATGTTTATCTATTTATACGTTGGTTATAAGCGTGGTTTTCTGACAAATTCAAGTTATGGCTCTTATCATGTTTTTACTTGTAAATGAATGGTTTATGAATACATGACCTAATGGATGTTATGTAAGCTATTGTGAGAGGGCATTAGTCCTTCTCGATGTTCCCATATAAGTTTCAAATCTCTACGTTCAAATATGCATTCATGACCTATATATTTCATGTTTACCATGTGTTTGATGGAATGGCTGTCATGGATAAACCTGGTTAGGTCAAGTCCCTGATTATGTTTTGTGTTAGAGGCTTTGTCCTTGTGTAATTTATCATTCTGGAAGGTTTTTTCAAGTTTTGGGTAGAGGGTCCGAGACTTAGCTCCCTAAAAGGGTTCAAATCTCACTGGCCGTAGGCAAAAAACTAGGTGAAAAATACAACAATCGCTCCCTTGTATGCATCATGTATGCAACTAGAGGGTTACAACAAATTAGGCAGTGTTGTGCTAGTATCTGGGAGTCCATATCATGAAAAAGGCAAGTTAACTCAGGGTTTGGGCACCTGGAAGGGTGGTTTAACCCTTGGGGTTCCTGTAGCACATGAGGGTGTTGGAAATGTTGTCATTGATGGCAAAGGAGATGACAAAGGAGGAGCACCTGAAACATCAATCAAGGAGCAAAGGAGGCAAAAAGAGAGGTAGCAGAGATAGCAAAAATATAAGTAAGGATCAACATCAGTCAAGGAGCAGAGGATAGCAAAGAAGCAGAGAACTATTCAAGGTGCAGAGTGGGTATCTTTAAGTGTTCAACATTGCATGGGTATGATGAGACTCTGTAATTGGGAGTATAAATGGCTCCTATGTGCAATTATGTTTAACTCTGTACATGGATTTACTGTGGAGTATAGTGTGTGAGGTTATATATATACTAAGGAAATTACAGTCATAATACAGTGAACCCGTAAAGGAAATTGTGAAATCAGATGATGGCACAGTAATAATTGTATGGGAAATGCTCTGAATGAATTTCTGTGTAGAGGTTTTGTATATGATAAGGTTGAATCTCATTCGGGCTCAACCGTAGTTTTGAACCACCTAACTTGCATATAAAATTGGAATCCATCATACGATGGTCAAGCCATTGAACGTTGTGGTTGATATTGGTGAAGTCAAGTTTAAAACTTCTGGGTTGAAGTATTAAATTGATTTGATATGTTACGAATTTGGGCTAGATTCATATAATCTATTTTATGAAGAAATTATGTATTTTATGGTGAATGTACATTACTGTGGAAGTGAGTAGATGGAAAAATCCAATTGGTGTGTAGCCTTTTTGGAGTATCACATTGCAGAGATTGTGAAATTAGATTGATGGAACAGCACTGGGGAATGGTGCCTCAAAGGCACAGGAGCGGAAACATTTATGGTGCGACGGTTGGATCAATCGCAAGGCTCTATCTCATGCACTAGAACTTGGAATAGAACGTTACCATGAAGTTCTAGGGTTGAACTTATATACGACTTTTATTGTAATGGGATTTACATTGAGGTCACAAGAATATGAAGATCGAAGGTGTGTTTGGTGCAACTAGAGCAAAAAACCAAATCGAAAGGTTTGGTTTGTAAGAGGATTGTATAGATTCTTTGATCAAATGACTAAGCAATTTTAGAAAGCAGAGGAGTTCAACTCTATTTGAACCAGTGGAAGACCAAACAGATTGACCCTTGGATCGACTGATGGAATGGTTGATGGCAGAGTTCGGCGAAACGGTGCATTAAGGAGTTAGACGGAACCAGGAGTGAGTAACCAGAACCATGAGGTATGAACAATGACAGCGGGTTTGGAACACCACACAGTTTTCATCGCACCACCTTCGACGGGCAAGCGGTTTTCAAGAAATCGGAGCGATTCCATTGAGCGGCTGACACGTGGCATACGGAGGGACCCCAAAACCGCTTTCACTGTGCGCCATCGCGCATTATCGTTCGTGCAATTAACTCAAGCGATATCCGTCGGATCATGTGGAGCGAGGCGACGTGCTCTCTGTCGTCAGATGAAAAAGGGCGACATAACGCCAAGGTACGTTATCTGAAGGTGGGCCCGAACATTCATTTAAATGTCGTTGAATTCGAAGTTCAAGAAAGGGTCATATATGTTGCATGGTTCACTTTATAATACGGAGCATTGTATATATATATTATATGATAAGGCGCATATGAATGGTTGATGTAATGTGTGGGCTCAGATATGAAATACGCTGATATGGTGAGGTTATTAAATTATTTGCATATGTGTGAGGCCTAATCAATAGCGAGTATATGCAAAGACTTCTATGTAATGGCTTGGCCAGAATATTTGAATATTAATCTGAAATATTATACGTTGGGTTTTTTTTATTATGGTTTAACCACAATTTTGAAGATGCCGAGAGTTGATTAAACCAAAGGTTCTGTAGTAAAAACTATTCAAAAGGCGTTTTCACTTTGAAGACTTTGGAATATGTGGGTCCCGATATATATGGCCCCGTATGAAATATTGTAAAGATTGAAATATGAATGAATTTATACGTATGGTTTTATAACCATGGAAAAATGAAGTTTTTGCATTAATTCAAGTTTGCGCAGATTTAAAATCAGCTGTTATATTAAAAGACAGTTATATGTGCAGCAGTTACACAACTACAACGAAAGAGAGAGAGACAGTTGCAGAAAAATGTACAGTGATCCAAAAAGTCTGAAGGGGGTTGATTTGAAAGTATATTATATGGACAGAGAGGGTGTAAGTAGAGAGCCTGACCACAAAGATTAATAATGAACAGACATTGCCTAGATTTATATTTATTTGAGGATAAGCTTGAAAAAGCAGTTATATATGCAACAGGTGCACAAAAGTACAGTGAACAGGTGAATAAACACAGGAATGAAAATGTGGGCCTAACAGAGGTAAACAAAGAATGTAGGAACTGGAAAAGTCACAGGGAATTTTGCAGGCATGATGAACAAAAGTATGCAGATTAGTTACTTAACAGCAGCTGAAAAGACAAATCCATTAAAGCCAAAATACAGAAAAGGAGCTAAGTGAAATTGAAATGTGTAACTGAAAATGTGAATGTAAATGTTGTAATTAATTTTTTATTGTTTGTGATGCATTGGCAAGTCTCCGGTAGGAAAACAAAACTCCCACTGTACTATTGAAATTAATGCATATTGTTATATTTTTCTAAATGAGTGGGTAAAAGAAATGAGAAGGCAGAAGGAAAAAAGTCAGGAATTTTCACTTCAAATTCCCTGAGGAATGTAAAAAGTCATGTGATGAACTCTATATATAATATCAACTTGATATGCATAAAGGAGGTTAGAGAGTGAGTGAAGATAATGCAGAAATGAAGCAGTGAGGCAGAGAAGAAAGAGGAGCTGAGCAGAGAATAAGGAGAAGCTGATAGAGAATGTGAGAATATGCAGAGATGATACAGGGCAGATATGAGAATAGATGAACAACAGAGCAGATGGAACAGAACAGAGCTGATATCCAAGGTAAATCAACAAGTGTTTCTCTTTTGAAAGAGTAAGGAAGTTGGAGCTTTCCTATCAAGTTGTAGCTTGATAGATGTCAGTTGTAGCTGACTGAGGTAGGAGCCTCCTGTAGGTTGGTGCCTGCAGAAAATAGATGGGAGTTGGTGCTTCCACATCAAGTTGTGGCTTGATAAAATGTCAGTTGTAGCTGACTGAGGTTGGAGCCTCCTGTAGGTTGGTGCCTGCAGAAAATTGATGGGAGTTGGAGCTTCCTTGCAAGTTGTAGCTTGCAGAATTGAGGTTGGAGCCTCCTGTGGGTTGGTGCCTGCAGAAAAACAGTGGTGAGAGGGAGTTGGAGCTTGCCTTTGCATCACAACAATAATAAGATGTGGTTTTCTCCCTTTATGGGTTTCCACTTATATCTGGTGTCTCTGTGCATGATATTTATGTGTTGATCTGGTTTATATCATCTGCTTAATACTTGCTGCTCTCATATTAAGTCTACTGTTACATTATATTAATGCTTGTTGCTCACATTCTAAGATTACTCACAAGTTAAGTTAAACATGAAATGAAGGTGTAAACAAGTGTTAATGAAAAAGTTTTAAAAGTCCATGAATGTGTTAAACTGATTCACCCCCCCCCCCTCCCCACTCTCAGTTTAACTAAGGGTTCAACAGAGGGAAATCAATAAGGCATTGGTTTGTTGTCTCCATTTACTTAAGGTTATCTAGGAGGTTGATTCATGTCATATTAGCCCTTAGCTCATCTTTACCCAGGCAGGCTGATTAAAGTGGGTAGATATGGGAGTTGGCGTTAGAGTTTGGTATCAAAGCATGGTTCAACCCTTGGAATGGATGGGTGGAATGTGATTGTTATGCATGCATGTCGATCGTGTGCATGCGTGATAGTGGCTATGATTTTCATATATATTGTCGGTGTCATAGTTTATGTTATCATGTATGATGTTGATGTGGTGGTTGAGATAGAGCAGAAGATGCAAATCATCAAAGCGAGGCTGCAAAAATAGATCTCGGGGTAATAACAACTTGTCATACATGTTTGTATGTTGGGAATGCATGTATGTTGGTTGTTATATACATTATGGTTATGTATATTCCTATCATTCTATTATTGTTGTGGTTATATGCATGCTAGATGCTAGTTTTTCAGTGCAGTCATATGTACAAGCATCAGTTAGTCAGGCATGGTAGTAACTTGTTTTTATATGTATTGTGGTAATATCCATGATGATTATGGTAATTATAGTTAAGATATTGATGTTATATGTATCGTGGTAATATGGAATGAACTATGTGCACATATGTGTTGAGACAAATGATATGTACTTGAGTGTAAGTGGGTGCTAGTTGTAGTATTATGACTTATGAATGTGGGTTTCTTATGACATGGTTGCTAATCTTGGTAAAGGTTGATTTAAATTAATAGACACAATATCTTGATTTTTGTAACATTTGACTAACATGTGTGATTAGTTGCAGGGCAACATTTTTGGTATTAGTATGATAAGGTAACAATTGTTTTGTTTATATACCTAACAATTGGGTGATGTGATAGTACATAATAAGACAATTGGAGTAAGGAAAAACGTAAAATAAAGGAATTGGTGAGAATTCCTCTGGCTATGTCTGGAAACCACAATTCCAAATGAATGAGTGCTTTGCATGAATATAGGAAGTCTTCTTAACCTTGATTTTGTCTGACATTATGTGGATACATGTTATATTAATGAACATGAATTTGACACGTATAACAACTGGCTTATAGTTATAGTTTGATTCGTCGAGGGAAGTGGAGTCCCTTGAGAGATGATATGTGTACGTATTCAATTACTGGTCAATGTGTTGGGCAAAAAAAGGTAACTTAACCAGTATATTGTATATTTCTTTATGCATTGAAAATTGTGTGTATATGGTAGTATGATGCAAGGGACTACATGGAAAAAGAAGCTGCCGTGAAATCTTGAAGAAGGATATGGTCTAGATTTCCCTTGGAAGCATTTGGAACCCATGGGGATTGAGTCATTTTTTTTGCTACTAATTTTGTACTTTCAATGTTTTGTGATTTGTTTTCTCTTCATTTGCAATTTTGTATATGTTTAGTGCATGGCCATGCCACTTTGTTTGTGGTATTGTACTGTTATTGGTTTTGCTTATGTTTGTTTCTTATTATTTCCTTTTATGTCTTGAGGGATTTGGGAATTGGTTGGGGAAAGAGGAAGGTTAACGGAGCTCGGGGAGAGTTGAATGAAAGCCAGTAGGTAATGTAAGACCTGGATGAAGTTCAGTGAATGGATAAAGGGCAGTTGAAGGAAAGAATGTGACAACTAGTTGGATTGGTTGGGTCCATTGGGGTAAATGAATGATAGGAGGACAATCATGAGAAAGGTAAAAGGAAATGTATATTAAATGGATTTGAGGCATTATATGCCTTGGCTAAGTTGGGAAATGTTGTTCTCATTGTTTTGCATGTTGTGTACGGATAAAGGGAGTTCTCTAAACCTTAACCTTATGTTGTGATCATGAGTATGGCGATGTGTATACATGTATGTATGTATGTCATTGTCTAACAGGGTTGTTAGAGATCATGATTTTTTTATGTTTATGTTTATATGTACGTATGTATGTTGTTGTCTGACAAGGTTGTCAAGGATCATTCTTGTGGAGGAATGATTTCTTATGCAGGTGGATGCCATGAAGAGGTTCGTGCTCTTATAAGGAATCAAATGGGAAGAGTAGCCTTGGAAGATCTGTGAGGTCAGTACCATGTGGATATGAATTGATATTATGTGTTTATACTATGCCTATTTTTATGTTATAGACAAGCTATGCTGAGGGATACATTAGCTGAATGAAAGCAGTGCGATCTGCGACATGTTGGGACAAGCATGGATAGTGGGAAGACACTAGAAGCAAGGTTGCATGGTAGAGACAATGTGTTCTCTAGATGTGCAATACTATTGTTGTGTATTTGTTGCACATGCTGTATGTATATTGTTGTGTGCATGTTGTATAGTTGTACTATGTACATATAGTGACATGTGCATGTTGCATAGCGGTGCTATGTACATATGTTGTTGTGCACGTATTGTATATTCGGTGCTATGTACATATGGTGTTGTGTACATGTTTTATAAGCAGTGCTATGTACATGTGGTGTTGTGTACACGTTTTGCATGTGGTGTTATGTAAATCTGATGTTGTGTACACGTTGTGCAGGTGGTGTTGTGTAAAAGTGGTATTGTGTAAATGTGGTATGTGTTGTGTTGTACACCAAATGTAGGTGTATGTGTATGTGTTGTGTTGTACATTGTGTATGTGTATGTGTTGTACGATGTGATGGGATAGGAATGTATGGAATTTTCTGGGTCCTTATTGTTGATATTGAGCGTCGAGGTGATTTAGTCTCGGGATACCTTTGTTGCTATTAAGGTTTGAGGCAGTTTAGTATGGATGCCCTTGTTGTTGATATTGAGGGTTGAGGTAGTTTAGTATCGTGGTACCCTTGTTGATATTGAGGGTTGAGGTGGTTTAGTCTCTGAATTCCCTTGTTGTTGATATTGAGGGTTGAAGTGGTTTAGTCTCTGGATGCCCTTATTGTTGATATTGAGGGTTGAGGAAGTTTAGTCTCAGGATACCCTTGTTGCTGATATTGAGGGAGGAGGCGATTTTGTCTTCGGATTCCCTTGTTTCTTAAATAGAAGAGAAGGCGCTAGGTGCTTACCGGGTTTGGAAACCGATTCAATGTGTGCATGGAAAGGATAAAGAATAAAGGCATAAGAAAAGAATTATGGAAAGATAAGTATCTGTATTTTATTTCAGTTTTTCATTACGCATGTGATCTATGGCTTTGATTTATGATGGTTACATGTGATCTATGATTCTGGTTTATGATGGTGACATGTGATCTATACTTTTGGTTTATGATGGTTGAATTTTGAGCTAGGGCCAGATGTGATATGTCTATACATGATGATGTGACCAAAGAGTTAGTTTCACTTGTTGTGATAGGAAGTAAACAAAATTGAAAGTGTAGCTTATTGATAAGTCACCAATAAGGTATGATTTGAATTTATTTCAATTTATTTTGAATCTAATGGAAACTATGTGCCTGGTACAGGAAAGCAGGGAAATTCCCAGTTTGGGGTGGTTGAAGCTTACTGCAAGAATTAGCAACAGAGAAAGGAATTGGAACATGCAATAGTATGTTGGTAAAGCACTTTAGGAGTAGGGACATTGTGGTGTAACATACACCTCCCCTCACATCTACCCAAGTAACCAACCAACCGGGGTAAACATGAGGTAAGGGTAGTTAAGATAAAACTCAACCTCCTTGGTGACTTTAAGGAAATAGAATCGATGCGGGAAACCATAACACAGACTCCCTACACCTGCTATAGGACCTCCAAAGGTTATCCCAACCATCAAGCTGACTTTTCCCTGGGTCCCATTGACTTTTGCTGAAGAAAACCCTAGACGCTCCCTTGATATGGGCAAGGGTGCCTCAGGGAGGCTCTTGATGCACCCACAACATGGGCATGAATGCATCCAAGGACTCAATTTTCCAGACCTGTGCCTGCGTTCGTGGGATTTAAGGCACTTTTTAAGCCAAAATCCCAAACACTACCCAAAAATTCATGTAGCTTTCAGAAATCATCAAACACATGGCGACAATGCCAAATAACCAAAAATAGACTCCAGGACTAGGTCCGACCATCCCCAACCAGGACTGACATTATGTCAAACACTTGGCATGAATGAAATCTATAGGTCTAGGATACAATTAGAAGGAGCGCGAATTCCTGAATTTTTTTTTTTAAATTACAAGAAGGATCACCACCCTCTTCCTTGAACAAATATGCCATCAATTAGGGCTTGCATCCATTATTTTAACCATTACAAGTAAATACATGAAATATCCATGACATGAACGAGTCATTTAAACATGCTTATAACCAGCATGAAACCATGGAAATAACAATGAGATAGTAACCATTAAATACACACATTAATAAACACAAAAGCAAGAGAACTTAGCTTCCATTAAACAAAGGCAATAACCAATCAGGTTCGGGACTTCCATGTACCACCCGACCATAGACATGACTAGGAAAAATCTCTCTTTAGCCAGTCACCCCCGTGCCATATTCCAGGCATGAATGTGAAATATCATGGATAAACCAATCCAAAACACAACCAAGGGAAACCAAAGGTTAAACCATCTCCACCCTCACCATATTGTGATCGCACCAAGACCGGTGCTCTAATCACAAAACCAAATCGAGCTTGGAATGCCTTCGAAAAACCATCACTATCCTTGAGGAATTTTCCATCTCCCTGTCTCTCAGGCTTTACCGCAATCCAATTCTGGAACACTACGCCCTAAACTAAGACACCACCCTCATGCTTTACCATGTATCCCTCCAAAATCGGTCAAGGGATTCTTATGCCTTTGGGAATTTTCCTTGAGACCAACTCTGCCCTGAATTATGAAATCCATCCGATAATTCCAAAGATCAAAACCGAGATAAAAATCCCAACACACCTTGGCATTTGAAAAAAAGACAAGGCAAGGTTGAAAACCACTGTCAAAACACGGAAAAACAATGCCATCGACAACAAGATAACCAAATACCAACATGTATAAGCCATGCATGCCCAAACCAAATACGAAATCACACATGCAATATGTTACCTACAAGTCTTCTTGTTGAAGCTACTAGATCCTACTCTTCCTTGCTTGATCTTTTCTTTTCTTTCCTTTCTTTTTCCTTCCTTTGCTTGCTTTCCTCCTCCTTGGCTCAATGTTGAATTGCTCCAAGAAAACTCTAAGTATCCAAGAGTGTGTCTAAGAGAGAGAATAATGAGAGAGCTCCAAAAATGATCTGACAAAAGGTACCAACTGATCCTTAGAGGCCTTTTTATCAATTAGGCCTTTATTTTATTCTTTTTCCATTATTTCCCTTAATTCTCCTCCTCACATGCAACCTGTGACTTTTTACCTTCCTTTTCTCCTAATTTCCTTTATTTTCATAAATAAATGTGCCAAAAATATTTTTTGCCTCTTTAATGCCTTAATCATTTCCTTTGCCAACTTTCCTTAGCCATAAACACATATCCAGTGATTCCCACTAGGATATATTTTCCCAAAATTTAGCTTGTAATAAGTGTCCCTTAACTGTGGTTATTTTTGCCTTTATTATTTTTTATTATATGAATATTTTGCCTGGGTTTGTTACATGTGGGGAACTGGTACCCAATAGTGTCTATTGATTTCCATCAGCATGCTATGACCGATACAATGGCTTTGAGGCAGGGATATGCCTTGGTTTTTGGAGCTTCTGATGCAAGGAAGCCTTGCCAAGGGATGGATCACCTAAGAAAGTGGATGCCAGGGAACTTAGAAGGTGAGTGACTGAACGGAAGGGGGTGACCAAATTACCCAAGGGACTATGCAGTAGAGAAGGTAAGGCAGGGGGATGGATTTGTTTTGGTTATTAACATTATTAGATGGAATAAAATGCACATTAGGAGTGTGCCCTAGAATAATGAGCCAGTAACTGTTCACGTAGGGAATAGGTAGCACAAGGATTGTAGCACTGAACATTGGATGCAGGTTTGATTTTGGCAGTGGATTTTGGACTTTCTGGGAAGAAGGTGAATCCTGGTATTACTTTGATGGTGGAGGTGTGAGCCTCTAGATTCCCTTGTTAATATGGGCATCATATCCTTTTATTTTCTGGTTAGAGAAAATGTGCATATGTATATGTGTATTTTATTGGAAACAATGTATTGAGCTAGATTTATAAAGCTCCACAGACAATATGATTATTTTTTGGTTGAAGAAAATGTGCATAAGTATATGTGGCTGTTATTGTAAATAGCATAATGAGTTGTGTTATAAAGCTCCAGTAAGCGGTATGTGATGAGGCTCATCAATAGGTATATTATAAGGGTCATGATTCCATCCTCCATCTTTAGAACTATCTCTTTCTCACATTTATTTACATTTTTAGTTATATTATGATTAGTGAGAAGGATAAAAAGTGCTTTTCATAGCATGTATCCTAATGTGGATTAATTGCAGGGAATGGATCATTTTTTAGATATTTTCCATGTAGGGGCTCGAATTAGATAACAAGGAGAGAATATAGGAGTTTTTCCACCTCCTCAACTCCCTCAATCATCCCAAGATCACAACACTCCCTCTCTCATCAAATTGAATTCATTAGCAACCAAGCCACTATTAGTGCAAGTGGGAGTAATGAGGAACACGATCCACCATTCTTGAGTTGAAGGAGACAATCAATCCTATTTTCTCTTGTATAAGTAACCAAGAATACAAGCTCATTAGGATTCAAGTTTTGTTGTAAGCTAGGTAGCTATTGAGCTCAAGAACTTGGCACTGTTAATTTGACTTTCACCTAATGTATTAAACATTTTATTTGATGATAATGAGAAGATTATTATTGATTTATCACTGATTTAGTTATAGAAGGTCGAGGCTCTTGGGTTTGGGCCCAACCCAGCAGCTTCGGTCCCTCTTGTGTATTTGTATTTCTCTTAGCTTCAAGTATTTCGTATCTTCTTGAATTTCAGTAGAGAATAATCCATTAAAACTCGTGGTTGTTGCCTCTACTTCACCTCTCTCGTGGGAGCATGAGTGGAAGGATTCACAACCATAGTTCAAAAGTATTATGTTTATGATTTCTTGGAAAGAGATTTCTATTAGTTGTCTTGCCTTACATTTGATTTATGTAGATTATAATTTACTTTAATGAGTAGATCATAATTTTGGCATAAACTAGATATCATTTAAATTCAACTCATCTTTTCCACCATAATTTATCTCATTTTGTCAATGATAAATGGATGCATGCATGTGATGATTGCAGGGCTGAGTGGATTTGCAGAAAAGGGAACCTTTACCACCTCCATCTTGAACACCCTCACCTCCTCTTGCCACCTCCAAATTTTGTCCTAAACTTTTGTTTCATAAGTCATTTTTCCTAGGTACACCGAAAGCACTCACCCTGGTACAAAACAAGCCTTTGAGAGGCTACGAGCTTGGCTAGAGACTTAAGTCAACCCTCACTCATTTACCTCAACCTCCATCCACCTCTCCATACCCTAAAGACACCATTTTCACCTTCAAAACCCTCTCGAAAGTCCTCTTGTAGCATTGCAAACCCTCTTGTAGCAGCCACCTGTAACAAACCTGTAGGGCCAATTTTCTTCATCATTTTTAACCCCACTGTAACTTTGACTTAGTCTATATGAATGTTGACCCCAAACTATGATTTTATGATCAGGTGAAGCTCCTAGTCCACTCCAAACCTTCCTTTCCTTCACTACAAAAACATAGTAGAGTTAGTTTCTTTATCAGAGATTTGATGCAAATAGATGATCTGAAATGGGTGTCTTACTTGTTATGCTATGCAAGAACCTCCCAATCAGTTAAAAAAATTAAGATCTTGCTTATACTTGATAGTGCGGAATTGAATACTTGAATCAGGTGTATGTGTTTTAAACTATTTTAATGCTTTAAGTGTAAGTAATTAAACATTTGTTTTTGCTGATAATAAGCATGTACAACGACCATAAAGTGCAGTAAATAATCATCGAAACATAACAACAAATTTAATAAAGGAGTTCACCCGAATGTCTTGGGCTACGTCTCCTTGAGCCTTTGTCAATTGAATTGGCTCCTTGGGATTAAGATGAAAAATTTATTTTACAAGTAACTACTTAAATCCAATGGTTTTTTATGTTGTAAAAATGGGTTAAGAATACCATCATACCCTTGGATTGTCTGCTATCTCTCTAGAGATGGACCTAGGCTCCCTTGGAATTGACCTCTTCTGTCGGTGCCCTTAAGCTTCCTCGAGCTTCTCTGTGGCACTAACTCCATTAGAAGTATTTTTTCTATCCCTTAAAACTTTTCTACTATCTCCAACGTATATCAATAATCCAAAATAGGCTATTCATTTTCTTAAATTGATCTCTGGCTCCCCAATCTAGGCCTTCAACCCCTAGTGGCCCTGGTCACCCCAAAACTTCCCTGTAGCTTATTTGGCTCTATAAGTCTCCAAGTGGATTTTCAAATTCTTCCATTGGATTTAGAATGTCTAAAATAGTCAGAATGTACTATTCACTTGCTGAAATTGGCCTCTGGCTGCTCTGGTTACGCCTCCAATACCTAGTGGCACCCTGTGGCGCTCAGCTCTTTGAAAACTTCCCTGTAGCATCTCGGCCTTCATAAGTCTCCAAAAACTTCTGTAAATCCTTCCATTGGATTCAAAAGTTTCAAGATATTTGAAATTGACTATTGGTTTGCTGAGAATGGTCTCTGGCTGCCCTAACTAGGCCTCATTCTCCTGCTGGTCCCTGGTGGCCCTTGGAACTTCTCTGAAGAAAAATCATGCTCATAAGTCCTCTGATGGATCTGCAAACCTCAACAATGGATCTAGAAAGATCAAGATAGTCAAAATTGAATATTGGCTTGTTGAGAATGCCCTCTGGCTGCCTTGGCTAGGCCTCATTCTCCTGCTGGTTCATGGTGGCCCTTGGAACTTCTCTAATGAAAAATCATGCTCAAAAGTCCTAAGATGGCTCTAAAAACCTCACCTATGGCTCCAGAATACTCTAGTTATCTAAGAATGACTCTTTGTTCACTCAGAATGGTTGAAAAACGAGTCTCCAACTCATTTTCCCAGTAACACCTAGAAAAGCTCCACTAATTGTGGAGGACTCCACTTTAACTGGAGTCAAAATAGCTCCTCCACCCAAAAATAGTGCACCTCCAAGATTCTTGCCAGGACTATTCATGGGATTTAAAGTTGCGGTTGGGTGGTTGGACACATGTCAACCCCCAAAACCCTTGGTTAGTTCAAGATGGAGCGGAACTCAGCTTTTAACCGTGGGTTGAACGGAACTTCGAGTTTGAAGTTATGATTACGCAGAACTATCAGAGAAGATCGTGGAGTAAATAGTTTCATGTGATGAGCTTAACGTAAAATGTAGGCAGAGTATTAAATGTCGGAGGTGGTAACCGCAAAGTAAATAGAACTGCGCCATGTGATAAGGTTAACATAAAAGCTGCGGAGACTCCGGGTGGTTAAGTCGAAGGTTGACGTTTTGTTGTTACATTATATGCGGTAATGTGACTCAATCTATGGGACCGTTGGTTAGTTGGGACTGATGGTACCAAACCCACAAATTATATTGCAACCAAAAATAAATGAAACCCGTCGACTATGAAGGTTAAGAAACACATGCAGAGCGGGTGATTAAGACTTGGACGTGCTCTGCCAGAGGTCGCGGGGTCGACTCTTGCGGACCCAAACCAAAATTTTTTTCAACCTTCCTGGGCCACGTAGCAGCCTCCGGAAGCCATTCAACAGTGAGAAGCTAAAACTTGTCCCCCACAACTGGCCCGAAAGGAATATTCTGGGGAATATTTTGAGGAATATTTTAGGAATATTCCCTGGAATATTATTTTTTGATGATTGTACCTTTTCCTAGTCAACCCTTGTCAAATGTCAAAATTTGTAGTTTACTGGACTTTTTAAAACGCGATAACTTCTTCATATGGTGTCGGTTTTTCGAACCGTTCACGGCGCCGAAATCAAGAAGACGATATCTATCTGGTAGCTTAGGTTTGGCACACTTTTGAACACTTTGAAATTTGAGCTATCACTTAGGTCCTGTTCCAAGTCTGATTACTCCTCCCCATTGGGAATATTTTGGACCCCAAAATAATTGATTACCTATTTAGTAGATGAGAGTATAGCTCCCTCACCTTTCCAACCTCCATCCACTTTGCCTTGCATGGATTAGTGCCTTTGAGCCCAAACTCAAAGGTAGTCAATGCTTCCCCTCTTGGATACTCTTGTCCTCTTGTCAAGAATTGTATCTTATTTGAGCTCATCCATAAATGCTGGCAAGGAATCTTCAATAGAAGGTGGCTGAACATCATTTTCTTGATCATCGATCAAAGGTGGCTCATACAAATGTAAGTTTTCAACAAAAATATATGCATACATGACTGAGATTTGCATATGTACAAATGAATGTATGTCTTACTGGGTCAAGAAGTAAAACCACTTCTTACCAAGCCACTTCCATGGCGAGTTTTTCTGCTGAAAATCTTCTTCTTGTGAAATATATGGTCTCACATTGATGATGGAATCTTTGGTTCCATTCACGCCAGTCTTTTTATCCTCTTGCTTCAAATGCTTGGGACGATTGGTTGGATGCAATGTCCAACATTGGGCAATAAAATGTCCCTTTTTTTGACAATATGTGCAAGTCTTTTGCATCTTCTATGCAAGTTTCCTTCGCTTTGAATATTTCTTGTATGCCTTCATTCTCTTCCAGCATCTTGCAACTTCATGGTTACAAAAAACACAATAGGAACAACAACTCTTTCTTCCATTCATGCATGCAGAATTGTCATGCTTAATATAATCATTAACGACTTGACTATGGGAAGAATTATACCTCGAATGTTGCTTTGCATGTCCATATTTTTTACCTTCTTGAGGAGATGAACTTGAAGAAGTTCCAGCTCTCTTTTGAAGACCAACATCAGTGTTCATGACTTGATAGCTATTAGAACTCTCTTGCTCGACATAAGTTGCATGTATATAAACATCCTGCTGCAACATAGGCTTCAAAAAATGGCATTCATCTTGCATATAAAATTGACATGTTTGTGAGTTTGAAATTGCAACAAAATTTCTTCTTGGAGTTGTCTCAAGTGCCTTCATGGCTTTGGAGTTTTCGCCATAAGATTGAACATATCCTAGACCAAACTTCTTAGGCCTTTCCTCAATCATAATAGGGTCAATCATGCCTTGTGCATGTTTGCCTAGACCCTTGCCTTCATAGCCCATTTTTAACATCAATTTGGACCCTATACCTCTAGTGTGTTTTTCAAATGAACCTACACATCTATTTGAAGAGGAAATTGAATACAAATTGAGTGATTTACCTCTGCTTCAAGCATGTGTTTGGTTAAGGCCTCTTGGGAATGATGGAGTTGCTTCTCCATCTCATGCATTCTTTGAAGAAGTCATTCTTTCTCTTGCTTCATAGAAACCAATTTCTCATGAATTCTAGTGCTTTCCTTTCCATCTCCATACAAACTTTGCACCATATCCTTCAGGATGTAGAAGTCTTGCTTCATCTCTTCATCAAAGAGTCTTGCAAAGGAGGAGGATTTTGAAACCTCACTGGATGAAGTTTTCATCATTATGTAAATGAATTAAATAAATTCAACAACAATTCATAAAGCTTCAAAAACAATTGACAAAGATTCTTAATAATTTGGCTGTAGATTCAAGCTCTTTTCTGCAGCTTGTATCTCTTCTTCAAGCAACCTCTTTTGCAAACAATCCATCTTGTGCTTCAAGGGTTGCCTTGAGGTCCTTTGGGTAAGAAGGATGCTTTCAACCTTCTTCCTTCTTGTCCTCTTTTGGACTTAGCTAACAGTAGCTACCCTTCACCTCTAGCAAACTCAAACTTGTAAGCATCAGCCAATTTGCAAACAGTTAAATTCTTTGCACTGTTAAACACCTTTCAAGTCAAACAAGCAACCTAGTGATTCGTCAAGCAAGCAACCTAGTGCTTTGTCAAGCAAGAAAACTAGTGCTCTAATATGATCTGATCTGAAATGGGTGGCTGACTTGTTATGCTATGCAAGCACCTCCCACTCAGTTGAACAAATTAAGATCTTGCTTGTACTTGATAGTGAGGAATTGAATACTTGAATAAGGTGTATGTGTTTTAAACTACTTTAATTCTTTAAGTGTGAGGAATTAAACAATTGTTTTTCTTGATAATAAGCATTTACAACAACCATAAATTGCAAAAAATAATCATCAATACATAACAACACATTTAATAAAGGACTTCACCCGAATGTCTTGGGCTACGTCTCCTTGAGCCTTTGTCAATTGACTTGGATCCTTGGGATTAAGATGGAAAAATTCTTTTACAAGTAACTACTAAAATCCAGTGGTTGTTTATGTTGTACAAATGGGTTTAGAATACCATCATACCCCTGGATTGGCTGCTATCTCTCTAGAGATGGACCTAGGATCCCTTGGAATTGACCTCTTCTGTCGGTGCCCTTAAGCTTCCCTGAGATTATCCGTGGCACTAACTCCCTTAGAAGTCCTTTTCTGTCCCTGAAAAATTTTCTACTATCTCCAAAATATATGAGTAATCCAAAATAGGTTGTTCATTTTCTCAAATTGAGCTCTGGCTCCCCAATCTAGGCCCCCAACCCCTGGTGGCCCTGAAACTTCCCTGTGGCTTCTTTGGCTCTATAAGTCTCCAAATGGCTCTGAAAATCCTTCCATTGGATTTAGAATGTCCAAAAAAGTCAGAATGGACTATTCACTTGCTGAAATTGGCCTCTGGCTGCTCTGGTTATGCCGCCAACACCTTGTTGCACCTTGTGGCTCTCGACTCACTGAAAAATTATCTGTAGAATCACAGCCTTAATCAGTGTCCAAAAACTTATGCAAATCCTTCCATTGGATTTAGAAGCTTCAAGATAGTCAAAATTGACTATTTTTTTGCTGAGAATGGTCTCTGGCTGCCCTGACTAGGCCTCATTCTTCTACTAGACCCTGGTGGCCCTTAGAAATTCTATGAACCAAAATCACACTCAGAAGTCCTCTGATGGCTCTAAAAACCTCACCAATGGATCCATAATTCTCAAGATAGTCAATATTTACTATTGTCTTGCTGAGAATGCCCTATGGCTGCCCGAGCTAGGCCTCATTCTCCTAGTGGCTCCTAGTGGCCCTTAGAACTTCTATGATGAAAAATCACACTCAAAAGTCCTCAGATGGCTCTGAAAACCTCACTAATGGCTCCAGAATAATCCAATCAGCTAAGAATGAATCTTTGTTCACTCAGAATGGTCTAAAAATGAGTCTCCAACTCATTTTCCCAGTAACACCTAGAAAATATCCACTAATTATGGAGGACTCCACTTAACTGGAGTCAAAATAGCTCCTTCGCCCAAAAATAGCGTGCCTCTAAGATTACCGCTAGGACTATCTGTGGCATTTGAAGTTGTGGTTTGCCGGTTGGACACATGTCAACCCCCAAAACCTGTGGTTAGTTCATGGTGGAGCAGAACTTAGCTTTTAACCGTGGGTCGAATGCAACTTCGGGTTTGAAGTTATGGTTACGTGGAATTATCAGAGAAGATCACAGAGTAAACGGTTTCATGTGATGAGCTTAATGTAAACTACAGGTGGATTATTAAATGTCATAAGTGGTAACAAAAAATTTAACGGAATTGCGCCATGTGATAAGGTTAGCATAAATGCTACAGAGACTCTGGGCGATTAAGCCAACGATTGACGTTTTGTTGTTACGTTATATGCGGAAATGTGACCACAATCAATGGGACCTTGGCGGGTTGGGACCGCCAGAAGTCCCAAACCCACAAATTATATTGTAACCAAAAATAAATGAAACCCGTTGGCTATGAAGGTTAAGAAACACATGTAGAGCGGGTGGTTAAGACTTGGGCATGCTCTTCCAGAGGTTGCGGGGTCGACTCCTGCGGACCCAAACCAAGATTTTGTTCAACCTTCCTGGGCCACGTGGTGGCCTCCGGGCCTGCCACGTGGCGGCTTGTGATTGGCCAAAACAAACCATTCAACAATAAAAAGCTGACACTTATCCTCCACAACTGGCCCGAAAGGAATATTCTTGGGAATATTTTAGGAATATTCTTTTTTGCTGACTGTACCTTTGCCCAGTCAACCCTGGTCAAATGTCAAAATTTGCAGTTTACTGAACTTTTCAAACGCGATAAATTATTCATACGGTGTCAGTTTTTCGAACCGTTCATGACGCCAGAATCAGGAAGGCGAGATCTGTCCAGTCGCTCAGGTTCAACACACTTTTGAACACTTTGAAATTTGAGATGTCACTTAGGTCCTAATCCAAATTTGATCAATAGATTACTGATTTACAAGAAAGTGTGAGCTAGGTAGATGGTAAATGAAGTTTTGATTGGTAGTTTGATGAATTATCCAAGAGAAATTAACTTCCTTTCTGCAAGTAAATCTGGTAGTTTGGTGAATGTTACAAGATAAAATAGCTCTCTTTTTGCAAGTAATCTAGCCTTTTTCTTTTCCTGAATTGATTAGTTAGCATTTGAAAGTTAAAGTCAATGTAAATTTTCCCTTCATTGTTAGAATTATCTTTTAATTGCACTTCAATAAAAAATATTTCATTCTAGTTCAGTAGGAGGAATGGCCTTGGAGAACTTTTGATCTAATGTCATAGTTAAGTGTTGCATGAGTAGAATCCCATATACTGTGCATATAACACTATCACCTCTAAGTTTGTTTGAACCCCAGGTTGATAAATAAAGTTGAGGAGCCATTGGGAGTTGCAACAGTCTTGGTGAAATACCGGGGCTCACCACTTTTTGGCATGCTTTACCACTTAGTCTAAAAGTTATAGAATACCACTCTCCTAAAATTTTGAAGAATGCCTTGGAGAAAACACCATATTACAAGAGAGAAGTGCATAGAATGAGGATTCAGTGGATAGGAATGAAACTCAGTCCACCTTTGCTGCTAGGCCTTCAGGAAGGAAAATACCAGTCATAAGAGCAGAAGGAGTGGATTGAGGTAGAGACAAGATTTTACTCACCAAAAGGCACTCCATCTGAGGTGCCTTGGGATGTCAGGGAGGCCACCAGGGCCATGAGAGATGCACATTGATGACTAAGTTTCTTAGAGGATGAGAAAAAATTTCAGTAGGGGGTGATGATGAGGCTCATCAATAAGTATATTATAAGGGTCATGATGCCATCCACTAGCTTTAGAAATATCTCTCTCACATTTATTTACATTTTTAGTTATATTATGCTTAGTGAAAAGGATAAAAAGTATTTGTCATAACATGTAGCCTAATGTGGTTTAATTGCAGGGAATGGAGCATTTTTGAGATATTTTCCATGCAGGGGCTCAAAGTAGAAAACAAGGAGATAATCTAGGAGGTTGTCAACCTTCTTAACTCCCTCAATCATCCCGAGATCACAACACTCCCTCTCTCATCATCTCAAGGTAATTAGCAGGAAAGCCACTATTAGTGCAAGTGGGAGTAATGAGGAACAAGATCCACCATTCTCGAGTTGAAGGAGATAATCCTTCCTATTTTCCAAGGAGCTACTAGCAACTACCCTCTTGTATAAATAAACAAGAAGAAGAGATCATTAAGATTCAAGTTTTGTTTTCAACTAGATAGCTATTGAGATCAAGAACTTGGCACTGTTATTTTTACTTTCACCTGATGTATTAGACATTTTATTTGACGATAATAAGAAGTTTCTTATTGAGTTATCACTTAGTTAGTTCCAGAGGGTTGAGGCTCTTCGGTTTGGGCCCAACCTAGTGGCTTAGGTCCCTCTTGTGTATTTGTAGTTCTCTTAGCTTCAAGTATTTCTTAGCTTCTTGCATTTAAGTAGAGAATAATCCATCAAAACCTGTGGTTGCAGCCTCTACTTCACCTCTCTTATGGGATAATGAGTGGAAGGATTCATAACCATAGTTCAAAAGTATTACAATTATGGTTTCTTGGAAAGATATTTGTGCTATTTGTCTTGTCTTACATTTTATTTTTATAGCTTAGAAGTTAGTTTAATGAGTAGATCATAGTTCTGGCATAAACTAGATATCATTTAAATTCAACTCATCTTTTCCACAATAAGTTATCACATTTTTTCAATGATAAACAGATGCATGCATGTGATGATTGCAGGGCTGTGTGGATTTGTAGAAAAGGGCACCTTTACCACTTCCATATTTAACTACCTCACATCCTCTTGTCACCTCCAAATTTGTCCTAAAATCCTGTTTCATAAGTCAATTTTCCTAAGTATATCGAGAGCACTCACCCCAGTACAAAACATGCCTTTGAGAGGCTTTGATCTTCACTAAGGACTTAAGACAAACCTCACTCATTTAAATCAACATCCATCCACCTCTCCATACCCTCAACACACCATTTTTACCTTCAAAACCCTCTCGACAACCCTCCTGTAGCATTACAGGCCCTCTTGTAGCACTATAGGGCTCTTGTAGCAATCACCTGTAGAAAACCTATAAGGCCACTTTTATTCATCATTTTTTTATCCCCACTACAACTTTGACTTAGTCTAGATGAATGTTGACCCCCAACTATGATTTTATGATCAGGGGAAGATCCCAGGCCACTCCAAACCTTCGTTTCCTTCATTGCAAAAGCAAAGTAGATAGATTATTGATTTACAAGAAAGTGTGAGCTAGGTAGATGGCACATGCAATTCTAATTGGTAGCTTGATGAATTATGCAAGAGAAATTAAATTCCTTTATGAAACTAGATCTGGTAGTTTGTTGAATGTTACAAGATAAAATAGCTCTCTTTCTGCAACTAATTTATACTTTGTCTTTTCCTGAATTGATTTTTGCAAGTTAAAGCCAATGGAATTTTTCCCTTCATAGTTAGAATTATATTTTAATTGCACTTTCAACAACAAAATTTCATTCTAGTTCTGTAGGAGGAGCGGTCTTGGAGCACTTTTGATCTAGTGTCATATTTAATGGTGACATAAGTAGAATCCCATCTACTGTGCATACAAAATTTTCACCTCTAAGTTTGTATGAACTCTAGGTTGATAAATAGAGTTTAGGAGCCCTTGGGGGTTGCAACACTCTTGGTGCAATTCCAGGGCTCACCAGTATGTTGTCATGTTTTCAACAATGGTCATTGTAAATACTACAACGAATTGTGTTATAAAGCTCCATAGGTAGTATGTTTTGTTTTAAGTGGTTTGTTTTTTATAGGTGTCATAGAACACCGAGGATGATGTTCCCCCAAGGGGGAGGGTTCTGTAACAAACCTAGTTAAAAGTTCATGTAATAAAGTTAATAAAGGCAAAATAATACCAAGGTCATGTGACAGGTATTCCAAGCTATATGTTGGGAAAAACATCCTAGTGCGTGTTCATTTCAATTTATTATGGCTAAGGAAATTATAAAAGGCATAGGAAAAGGCTTTGGAAAGGAAAAGTAGCAACTATTGGCATTTATTTATGAAAATAAAGGAAATTAGGAGCAAAGGAAGGCGAAAGGTCACAAGTTTCATGTGAGGAGGAAATTGAAGGAAAATAGAGGAAAAATGAAGAAAATAGAGGCCTCAATAATAAAAATTCTTCTGAGTATCAGTTCACAACATTTTGTCAGTTTAGATTTTGAATTAATCTCAGAGAGAACAAAACATCAAGAGGGTAAAGCAAGAAAGCAAGTAAAGGAAGGAAAAGAAAGGACAAGCAAGGAAAAGTTGGATTAGGTAGATTCAACAGGAATCCTTGCAGTAACAGGTTACATGTGTTATTTCCTAGCTGGTTTGTGCATGCATGGTACATGCATGTTTGTATTTGGTTCTCTTTCTATCATGGGCATGGGTTTTTCCAGGTGTGACAATGGTTTTAGCCTTTCCTTTCCACTTCTGGAAAATCATGGTGTGATGGGATTTATTCTTGGTTGAGATTTTCATTGTCGTAAGGTTTTTGGATCCGAGTGAGGTGGTCTTAGGAAAATCCCAAGGTTTGGGGGTGGATATAGTTTTCTTTGGGAAGCCCTTGACAAGTGGGTGGATACAAGAAAATTCCTCAAGGGATGGTGAAGGAATCTTGAGGCATCCAAGCTTAGTTTGGTTTTGTGATCTCGAGACTAGTTTAGGTGATATCACGGTAGTGTGAGGGTGGAGGTGGTTTAACCTCTGGATTTCCTTGGTATTTTATGCATCAATTTATCCCATGAGATACCACATTCATGCTTGGAATATGGCATGGGGGTGATTGGCTGAAACAAAATTTAATTCAGCTCAATCTATGGTCGGGTGGTATGTGGAAGTCCCTGACTTGGTTGGCTTTTGCATATGAATGATAAGATCTCTTTCCCCTTGTAGTTCATGAGTAATTATACTTGTTATTATGTGGCTTTAATGATTGTTCTATGTTTGATGTTTATCTGGTTATATAATGGTTATAAGCACGCTTTTATGGTAGATTCAAGTTATGGCTCTTATCATGTTTTTACTTGTAAATGACTAGTTGATGAATGCATGATGTAGTGCATGTTATGGAAACTATTGTGAGAAGGCATTAGTCCTTCTTGATGTTCCCAGATAAGTTTTAGATCTCTATGTTTAGATATACATTCATGACATGTAGATTTCATGTTTAACACGTGTTTGATGGAATTATTGTGATGGTTATACTTGGTTAGGTCAATTACCTGATTAAGTTTTGTGTTAGAGGCTTTTTCATTGTGTCATTTATCATTTTGGAAAGTTTTTTCAAGTTATGGGTAGAGGTTTGGAGACTAGCCTTGAAAAAGTGGCTCAAATCCCACGATTGTAGGCACAAAAATAGGTCCAAAATACTACAGTCGCTCCCTTGTAGGCATCATGCATGCGACTAGAGGGTTATAGTTGAAATCAGGTAGTGTTGTGCCAGTTTCTAGGAGTCCAAATCAGGAAAAAGGAAACTTAACTCAAGGTTTGGGCACCTAGAAGGGTGGTTTAGTCCTTGGGGGTCCTGTAGCACCTAAGGGAAGTCAATAAGGCCGTGGTTTGTTGAATCCATTTCCTTAAAGTTATCAAGGAGGTCGATTCATGTCATAGTAGCCATCAAATAATGTTTACCCGGGGAGGCCGATTAAAGTGGGTAGATGTGGGAGGTGGAATTACATTAAGTGACCCTATTTTTTGTTTTTATGTACCTAATCCATAAACAAAGGAGGGACGACACCATATAAGAAATCTTGATATTTCATCAGTGCATGTTATGTGATATATGTTGTGTTTTTGAAATTTCTAATATGGATGTGAATAGTGGCTAATATTGACATGCTTATTATAGTTTTCAACTCCTATATATGAATGCCATTCAAGCCAAATGCATTAATACAAATGGCATAAAAATAAATTTCCTAGAAGAATTTACAAAGGCTTAAAGGGAAAAGATATATGTTTTTCCATACACTCCACTTGCAAATATTGGAATTGGTTATATGATATATATATGTTGTGTGAAGTTTTTACATTATATAGGGTCAAATGTCAAATAAAATACACATTATATGATTTAAAGTTTTACATTGTGCATATGACATGATAGTTCGTTAAATTGGTGCAAAAGCTATGGTTCTCCCCACTGCTTGGACTTTGGAATATATGAATGGTAACATTTTGGCACCGTTGTATGTTGATTCTAGTGAAATTTATTGTTGTAGGCACAATGTGATATTTTCAATGCAATTTAATACACATCACTTGTGTATTTGATCTACATAGTGAATGCATGCATCTTGAGTACTTTTGATGGTTGAAGTGTTATTGTTTTTATATAAGATGAGGATGAATTAAATGTTGAGTCACTCCCAAACAAGGCTATGGTATAGTGTTGAACCTGATTAACTTGGTGTTTGCATGTCACTCCTAAATTCACCATGTATGATGTGGCTTGGCGCCACTCTCAGTCTTAATTGCAGAGCAGTGAACTGGGAAATTTCAATGTACATAATGAATGTGCTTGTCTGTAATGATGATCAAGGATTAGAAATACTTTAATATGAAAAATAAATGACAATCCATGATAAGGTTTTTTTGCATGGAACCTACGCATTTTAAAATTGGGAATTTGGGTTCATTTTAGAAACTTTTATTCACTGTAAGTCACACTATTATTCAACCTTTTACCATAACAAGTTGTAATTGTGAATGATGTATTTTTGTGTTGGGACTATGGAGTGACTAATTTACCTCGTTGCAGGTCATGTTTCGAGTTAGAAGGGCATAATTCGGTAAGCTAGTATTTATATGGTTATGTTGTAGCGGCTACAACAAATGGAGATTCACTGGTAGGACCCAGGATCTTTGCCAGTGCTTCATCTTGTGGGGGGCGGGGGGGGGGGGGGTCTTAGCATGTTGATCCTTTTACTCCGTGGGTCCCACTACTTTCATCCTTGGGCCTTGCGTGTTTGTTCCACCAATCTGCATGTCCCAGGGTGCTGGTTCACCATATTTTCATTCTTGGAGACCGGACAGAAAAGGTTGGACTAACCTTAGGGATTTCCAGGATCCAGTATAGTTATTTTGTCCTCATCATGTTGCTTCGCTGCTGGCGAACCTGGTGGTCCTGGCGGAGTCACTGCCTAGGAATCATAGACATTGCTTCACTGCCAACGAGCCTGGTCAGTACCCCGGCGGAGTCGTCGCATCGCCTCTCTGCGCAGGAAGCCTTTCTCAATCCTTTAACCTTTATTCATGTGCCAATTTGCACTTATTTTAATGTGCTCGGGGAACTTATTTGACTGTGCTCAAGGCACTTATTTAACTGTGGCATTTATTGCTTGGGCGGATGAGGGATCCTGACTTATTTTTCTTGCAAGAGAGGTTGCTTGTGGTCTATGTGAGGACTTTTGAGTTTTCCCGGATATCCTTTTGTCTCTTGAGGTTAGCTCTGTCCCCTTTCTGTCTAGATACCGATTATACCGAGACTTTCTTTTGTACAACAATCCCTTGGGCTAGCATACTAGGTAAGCAACCTGCATTTGGTTTTTGGGACTTGGCTACGTTTCCCCATTGGGAAAGCTCGTGCCATTTTTTTGTTTCAGGGGTGATTCTTCACAAACATAGATTCCGCCACAACATGCCAATTGAGTAACTTCTACATCTCTCCTTCAACTTGGGATGCCAAAGGGAGAGCCTGCTTGAAACAAGCAATTTATTGAAAAAAAAAAAAATGAGAACAAAAAAAAAAAACAAAATTATGGTACAGGGTATGGTGATGGCCCCCCTGGGGCTGTGAGGTAAAATAGTGTTTAAGGTTGTGCCAGTTTACCGGGAGGACCTCAATTCTCCCTTCAAGGGTCTATAGCCTGTAAGTGTGGGAGCCGACTTTTTCTTTAATTTGGAAGGGACCTGTCCACAAGACTTGGAATTTGGAGTGTTTCCCTTTATCCTTGTGAGCTTTGTCCAATTTGAGGACAAGGTCACCTACTTCAAAATATTTGTTTCCGGCAGACTTCTTGTCAAACCATCATTTTATTCGACTTTGGTGGATGGCGAATTTTTCCCAGGTTTTCAGCCTTTCCCCCTCCAGCTTCAACAATGTGTCTATTTGGGCTTGTAAGGCAGGGCAAGGGGTGTCATGAGTTTCTTGAGATAATTGAAGGGTTGGGAGAGACAAGTTGGGAGGAAGAATAACCTCTTTGTCGTACACAAGAAAAAATGGGGAGGTGCCCAAAGATGATTTGGGTATGACCCGATGAGCCCATAGGGCATTATGGAGTGTGTTATGCCAATTTCATTGTTGGGACAACAAATTTTTTTTGATGATGAAGATGAGGTTCTTATTAGTTGACTCGGCTAACCCATTTCCTTGGGGGTAATAGTTGGCAGAGTGTTTCAACACTATACCGTTTTCTAGAGAAAACTCATATAATTTAAAATATGAAAAATATGTTGTGTTATAAAAAATAAGGGAGGTTCGAATGCCAAACCTGAGCATGATGTGTTGGGTGATGAAAGCTATTACCTCTTGGTTATTGACTTGACGCAACGATATTGCTTCAACCCACCTTGTGAAGTAGTCTGTGGCTATGAGGATGTATCTATGTTTCTTGGAAGAGTGTGGCAAGATTTCCCTGATCATGTCAAGCCCCCACTACTGAAAAGGTTCATCCACTGTGACGGACTCCAACGGGGCAAATGGTCGTATTTCCCTATTGGCGAACTTTTGGCATTATGGGCATTTTCGGACATAAGCGTGTGCATCTTTGAACAGAGTAGGCCAATATAAACCGACACGCATGATCTTGTGAGAAGTGGTATCCCCCGCATAGTTCCCACCCGCTGGACCATCATGGAGCTCCATCAAAACTTTCTGTGCCTCATCAAACTCCAAAAATCTTAGTAGGACTCCGCTGTGGTGTTTGTAGAACAACTTACCTTGCACTAGTTGGTATGATGCAAATTTCAGTCTTAACGCACGTTTCTGCTAAGCGGTTAAAGTGGGGCCCATTGTACAGTGACTCATATATTGCTAGAGATCAATGTACCATGAGGAGGTATTTTGTCGGGATATACTATTAGTTTGATACATGTCGATTTTGTGTTTCCAACTCTCTTCTTCACCGCTTCGCGAATCTACGGCTTCCGCGGCCATCCGGCATAGTCCTTGGCCTTTTATAGTGTGTGCTGGCTTGAATTCCAGGTCATACTCTTGAAGGCACGTCATCCAATTGCATCATCTTTCACCTAGCTCTTGCTATATGAAAAGTGAGCGAACAGCTGGGTGAGGTACGAATACCATGACGTGACTCTTCAAAATATATAGCCTGAAGTGTTTGACCGCCTTGTACACTGCGTAAGCTTGCTTATCAATATATGGATAATTCAGCTCGACACCTTGAAACCCAGTGCTCATGAATGATATGGGCCGCTCATCGTTGTTGTCATCTTTCTGAGTGAGGATGACCGCCAAAGATGAATCTGAGGCAAAGGTGTACAAGATAAATCCTTTGCTGAAATCTGGACTATGAAGAGCAGGTGCTTCCGTGATGGCCCGCTTGATTTTAATGAACGCTTCTTTCTCGGGAGGATTCCATTTGAAGTTACCATTCTTCTTGATCATACCTTGCAATGGTTTCACAATTTGGGCGAAATCTGATATAAATTTTCACTCGAAGTTTATTTTCCTGAGGAAAGACTGCATGTCCTTCTTACCACTTGGGGGAGGAACTTGGGCGATGACTTTCGCACACTCTGGATCCACTACTATGCCGTCCTAAGTTATGATGTGCCCCAATAGGTTTCCTTTGGAGACGGTGAAAATGGCTTTCTTTGGGTTTAGTGAGATCCCGTATTTTCGAGAGCTTTCAAAAATCTTCTTGAGGTGATGTAGGTGGTCAGACCTATGTTTTGAAAAACGGTGACATCTTCAAGGTATACTACCATGCTTTTCCCTATGAGGCCTCTGAATGCGATGTCCATGGCTCTCTGGAAGGTCACGCCAACATTGATCAAGCCAAAGGGCATGCGTCTGAATGCGAAAGTTCCCCATTTAGTTCTTAATGTGGTTTTCATTCGGCAGGTTCAGCCACTAGTACTTGGTTATAGCCGAAAAACCCATCCAATAAAGAGAACATCTACAATCCCGATACGGCTTGAAGGATTTGCTCCATAGGGGGCACCGGGTAGTTGTCCTTGTCTGAAGCTCTGTTCAAATTTTAGAAGTCTACGCATAAATAGATTTCGCCATATTTCTTACGAACTGGGACCAAGTTTGACACCCAGGTTAAACACCGGGCTTTGAAAATTATACGCACATCCAAGAGTTTCTTCAGTTCCTTTTGGATCATCGGCTCTAAGGTTGGGTGTACTTTCCTCAGTTTCATCAGGAATGGTTTCACTCCTTCCTTCATGGGTATCACGTGCTGGATGATCTGCGTGTCATAGGTTCGTAGCTCATAAACGCCCAGGCAAACACATCTCTGTATTTCTTAAATAAATCAGTGAAAGGTTGCCTCTCCTGAGGGGTGCATTCATTACCGAGATTGACGAACTTGGGCTCCTTGTCCATCCCAAGGTTTATTTGTTGGTGCGCTAACGTGGAAATTTGCACCTTCGTGTTGGGAGGGCCTCGAAAACGGTTCTGTAAGTCAAACAACTTTTCGAGCGACATGATCCCTTTGGGTATGGGATTTTCCTTACGATCCCCTTGTTCCTTTTGCAAGGCCTAATCATGATCCTCTTCTTCTATAACTGCGTCTTTGAACACATCCGTATTGAGCATGAAATCCAGTTTCCGTTGATCATCATTAAAAATGCACAAATTAGTGATATTGTCTGGTATGGATGGCTTGTAAATAATTTCAATAGAAAATCCATCTCTAAGTGGGGTGAACCTAGAAGCAGCATTGGCAAGTGTATCAGCTGCTGCATTGTGCATTCTAAGTACGGATTTAATACCAAAAGCATCAAAAGTAGAAATTAAACGCCATACCTCTTGCAGGTAGCCTTTCAAATGTGGAGACAAGCAATGGATGGTGTTACGTACCTGACGGGTGATAATCTCGGAGTCTCCAATTACCTTTAAACAACGAACTCTGAGATCTATGGTTTTTTTGAGCCCAAGCAGCAATGCTTCATACTCGGCTGTATTATTTGTGCACTGGAACTCTAGTCGGCATGAAATTAGAAACTTGTTCTTTTGAGGGTCCAGCAGGATACATCCCACACCAGCCCCATCACGGGTTTTGGAACCGTCGTAGTACAAGGTCCACATTTAATCTTTTGGTTTGACAAAGCTATCTGAGCACATAGGAGACGCACTCGGGGCAACAGTTTCTAATGGGTCTTTCGTTGGGGCGGAGTGGTTGTTAGTGACCAACAATAGCTCAAAATGGATGTCTTGAGTGATCAGATATTGGGGGGTTTGGTAGCATCCAAAAATGGATTCTAAGAAACACATACTGAGCTCCTCTTGTGTAAACTGACTGGTTCGTTAGTTGCGTCTAGGTCGGTTACCATGTGTTTCATGTAATGCTCACTTTTGACTCGGATTTGATTGTTCCTGCCCTTGTAAGGGAGCCACATGTGGGACCAGTTAGTGGAAAAGTATCCTTGCAGCTTGCTAGACCAATATATTCTCAAAAGACGGCCATAGGCCTCTGGGATATCCACAATTACTATGTCAATGCACTGATGCACCCTATAATTGGAGGATAAGCGGATAATGACATTATTTAATTCACCTACTGCAGGAACCTGAGATCTATTGAGTTGAATGATCTTGGCATTAGTTTTCTTAGGGCGAATGTTTAAATTGCATACAAAAAAGGTCATAACATTCGTGGATGCACCAGAATTGATGAGGAAATTATGGACATTGAAGTTGAAAATCTCGAAGGATAGAAGGAAAGGTGGTGTGGATCGCCTGGAGTTTGCATTCACGACATTCACGATAGACTGGGGACTAGCAATAGCTTGGACAGATGTGGTACTCACGGGTTTGGTCGCTAGTAGGTTGGCAAATGATTTGAGGATAAGATCTTGCTGGTTAGCAATGCAAGTGAGTTCGTAGAGAGAAATATTGGCCCGAGTCTTCTTCATATCCTCGATAATGTTATACCCAGAGTTTGTGTGTGGGATGAGTTTGGCGATGGATTTCAGAGAGACTGATGAAGATTTAGCCTTTGGGATAAATTTCTCAAGAGTCTTGGTTTGGTTTTATGTGTTTCGTGGCAGGATTTTCCTTAAGAAAGATTTTATTTTTTCCTCGAAGGACTGCTCAGGGACTGGGCCTTTGCTCCTCAAGCCATGGTTTCGAGGGGGTTTCGTTTTAGGGTTGTCAGCCAGGTTTATTTTAGTTGTGGAAGGGGGATTTCCCAATGGATGACCTTAAAAGAAAGGACAATAGAACCCATATCTTCATCCGGGGGAGAGGCTTCCTCATTGTATGAAACAACCTCCTCCTCTAAATCCCCAGGAGTCTGATCTTCTAGAAGTTGATTTACCACGGTGGTCATGCTATTGATGCACTAGGGGCAAGTTTTCTCTGAGTGGGAGGCTTGATGGAAAGAACAAAAATTATCCTTGTCGATTTCTTCAACGTTGAGGCTAGCACTCGAGTTTGATGGAGGTCGGTTAAAAACGGGGTTATTCCTTCTGAAGAAAAGTTTTTTCATTTTAGCACCTGAGACAGAGTCATTGTTCTTCCTCTTCATATTAGAGACTTCATTGGTTAATAGCTTGAGGGAATTCGTGATACTTTCGAAGTCAAAAGATTCCTTGTCTTTTTCTTCGGATTTATGGTTCGAGGATTGGACTCTCTTCGTAGTCGGATTTTGATCATCACGACCATCATGGTCGATGGCTCCTATGGATAGCATGTCCCTTTCGACAGAGAGGGCGGTGGTGTAATTTTCCGCTAGGGTAGCCCTAGCTTCGCGTTTCATGAACATGGCAATATCCCGAGGGAGAGCCTGCGTGTAGTAGTCAATGGTGATGGAATCATCTAAGGCCATGTTTGGGGGGAATTTGTTCAATATAGTAGCAAACCGTTGATTGAAGTCTTTGAATTTCTCCTTCTTCTGGAATTTCGAAGTAATAAGCTCTATAAGAAGCATGGAAGGAGTTTTGTCTTCCGAAAACTTTTGAAATGACGAAATTGCTCCCAAGAAGAAATGGAAGCAATAGGGAGAGACCAGTACCATGTAGTAGCTTTATTCCCTAAAGTATGAGGAAAAATTCGGCATGCTACATTGTCAAACTGCACCCTCATCATTTGTAAGTCCAGGTAAAAGTTGCTTATGTGATCTTCAGCCAGCGTACCCTTTTCAGGGTCGAACTTAGGGAGGTGCTTCTCAGGGTGTCGGGGCATGTCATGGAGGGTACCATGGAGAGCTAAGGGAGATTGTGCCATCCAAGCCAGCGGCTAGACACGCCTAGCCTGCTGGTGGCGCGGTATGTAAACATGCCCTACTTCACTTTCAATTTTTCTCCCTATGCCTAATCCGGATGCTTCGCCCTCATGATGGGAGTGCATATCCTGATTTCTCCCTTGGTTCCCTGCATCCCTGATGTTTTTCCAGTTATAAAGGAAAGGGAATCTGTTTTGGTTTTGGTTATGGTGAGGGTGTCCCATATTTCGTCATTACCCATGGCCTCTATCGCCACGCCCCCTGTTTCCTCGGCCCCTCCCGGTTGCATCCTCAGGCTGGTTATTCGCTTGAGTGTCATCATTCATAGGTTGGTCGAGCTGGGTTTCGGTGATTTCCGGGCCACCTCCTTCATTCCCTCGGGGATTGTCGGGGGGCTCTATTGAATGATGCTCTACGAAATTAGCGTAATCTACTATCATGAGACCTACCAGCTGAGGCAGAGAATTGACCAGGGCTCCCTGGCGAGCGTGGTTGGCTGCGGGAGTTCGAGGGTTCACCAGGGAGCCGGTGGCCAGGACGTTTTGTAAGCCTTTGATGAGTTCATAGGCGATTAGGCGCAATATCTGGTCAGGGGTGATCTCGTAGAAAGGGGGTTCTTCTTCAAGAGAATGTTCAGGGGGTGGTGGACCAATATTTACGTACATGATTTCCCCCTGCAGGGTTTGCAACGAAATGTTGCTTGTGTGATGGGAGCTTATCATTCAGGCCCTCCTTCTAGCACCAAATCTGTTGACGGGAAAATATGCATAATTCTATTTTTCACTTCTTGCCCGAGAATAGACCTTCACCGAGGAGTGGGCCACCACTCATGCAATTACCATTCCTGAGACCTTAAGAGGATGGTGGGAAGACCCTTCAAAGTTCAGGCTCAAGAAGGACTAGGAATATTAGACAACAGGTCTCAAGAAGGTCTACAATCTTGTAGCTGCAATGTTATGTAGGATGTATGGCCATCCAGATGCAACCACTTTCAACGGTGCTTGGGTTTCTCTGATGTACGATGTCATTGTGTACGACACCCGCTTCAACTGGGCCAACTTGATAGTGGTGGCCCTCAGATCGAACATATCTACGGCACTGGCACCTGATGAAGGGTATGCATTAGAATTTTATATGGCGTCTTATCTTTTGGATGCAGTATGTGCAAGGTTCCATTTTGAGGGGTGGGCACACAACTGGGATCCGGAGCATGGGGGTCCAATTCACAAAGATTTAATGGTGTTCTAGGATGCCAGATATAAGCAAGACATGGAGTCAATTGCGTAGAGCTTCATCCCCGCTCTCTATGGGAAACTATTTGGAAAAGACACCCCGTGCATGTCTGGGCGAGCCATGGAGACGATAACCCGAGTGGCCCACTGGTTTCTTGATGCAGATAGTACTTTCATCCGAGTCTTCAGGTCACTCAAGGCTCCTCACGCACTGCCCTAGTTCGTAACCGAAAAAATCCTCCTCCAAGAAACATGTTACCAGATGTCGAGGGGTTTTTCAAAATTTCTCACTAAGGGCAAGAAGAAGCCATGGCCCACTCTGTCGCTCACTATTGGTGCCTACACAGTGAAATATTTCAGGGAAGTAGAGGCAGAGGCTGAGCAAGTCCGAGGATTTTGTCTACCTCCCGTGTCACACCGGACATATGATCCTGAGAGAATCATCCTTGTCCACTGCAAGTGGACCAAATTTAAATGGAGTTACCAGCATACTGATTTCCCAGCTGAAGATATAGTCAAGAAATGGTACAACAAGGATAGGGAGGCTGCTCTAGAGGAATCAACTAATCAGGAAGATCAGGACAACCAGACTTTAGAAGAAAGAATCCATACGCTGGGAGGAGCCTCATCTTCCAAAGCCAAGAAGAAAAGGACCGGTACGGGTCATAACTCTTCTACCCAGCAAAAAGAAAAGGGGGCTAAAGCTCAACAAGAAGTTGAGGAAAAGGCAAAGGAGGAGGAGGAAAAATGAAAGAAGCAATTGAAAGAACAACAAAGAAATAAGCGGGTAGAGGAAACCCGCAAGAAAAGAGAAGAGGAACAACGAAGGAAAGAAGAGGAAGAAAAGGCAGAAGCTGAGCCCCATCTAAAGATAAAACTGGATAAGGCAGAAGATGAGTGCCAGCTAAAGGAAGATCAAGCTAGAGAAGAAGCTGAGCGCTAGCTAAAGGAAGATCAAGATAAAGCAGAAGCAAAGCGCCAGCTGAGAGAAGAACAAGATAGAGAAGAAGCAGAGCAAAAGAGGAGGGAGGAAGAAAATCGGAAGTAAAGGGAAGATTCCTCCAAGGGAACCGAAGGCAACAAGGCACCTCCTCCAGAGACAGAGAATCAAACGGAGCTACCACACATCGAGGTACCCCAAACAACTCCTACAACCAATGTGCGTTTTGCTCTCTCGGAATTGGGTACCTCCAAGGATCTAGATGAGGGAGTGCTTGATCTGACAAGACTTACCTATGATCAGTTTACACACAAGATCAGGTAGGAGAAGAGAAGATGTTTGGCACGGGACCTTGCTGCACCCCTTACAGTCACCACAGAGAAGGATATAGTCTTGGGTACCAGGACCAATCCGGTTATGATCGCATCAGCTGGTACCGCTTTTGCAGTAGGCACCGAGGAGAATGTAAGCAGAATGAGTAGAGAAATTCTGTTCCTGCAGAATAGACTACAGGCCTCCGAACAAAAGACAACTAAGTCGGAACAGGAAAAGAAGGCGCTACAAGAAGAAATCCAACATCTTCAGGTTAAGAATGTCCCTATTAATGAAATACCACTCACTATTCAAGGAGAGTTGGTCACTTTGGAGGCCACCATGAAGCAAGTATATGAAGAACTGTTCACAATAAAACAAACCGTCGCGCCACTATTGAAAGCACAGGCAGAAACCAAGAAGAGGAACACACAGCTAAAGGAAGCCTCTATTGCTTTGGACAAAATTCTAGAATGGTCGAGCATGTATCCATAAGCTCCGGACACCTTGCCTAGAAAAGATTGGATTGGCACCCAAAATGACAAGGTTCAAATACGGATAAAGGTTCAATCCAAGGAGAAGCTCATCAAGGATTTGGAGAAAGTAATGTCCGCATATGAACATTTGATTAGCGGCATTGACTCAATGGCCAAAGTACACGACATTCCTTATCTGGGTGCACTGGGCGAAGAGAAAATGTGGGAGGAAGTCACCAAAGATATTCAAGCATTTTTACAACCCATAAGGCAAGCAACCGCCTCTCAAGACTTGCCGGCATCACAAGAAAATCTGGTTCAATTCATCGTGACACCGGTCCGGATCTATACCAAACTGGCCTCCCTGTCGAACCAGATCATAATCAAGAGAGACACTTTGATCCCAAATGCTCTCGAGTGCCTTCACAGGTTGAGAGAAGATATGCCTCAAGTCTCTCCAATGGCTGCGGATTATCGAGCATGGCGAAGTTACATTAAGGAACAACAACAGGTAGATGTCCCTGATCTGGCAATCACCCAACTACTTCCATGACCAAGTCAAGTATTGCAACAAATAAAAGAGGTCGCAGGTCGCAACAAACAAGGGGGGTCGCAGGTCGCAGAAAGGGTTAAGGTCGCAAGTCGCAACTTCCCTCGGGTCGTAGAGTATGTCAACGGTCAGGAAGGCGAAAAGTCAGGGATACCCAAGGGTCAATTTTGTCCATAAATACTCCCTTCGGGGAATTGTAAAGGATCTTTTTTTTGGGACTCCAAAGGAGCAAAGAGAATTGAATAGCATTGGATGCACTTTTCTAAGAATGAATACAAGCACTTGTTTTGATTCCACTCTTGGATCCGATGAGGATTAATGTGTTAACACTATGAATATTTTGTCTTATGTATTTGATATCTTTATGATTAAGTAATCTGCGTTTTCTGCTTATGTCATTTATACATTTCAGCTCACTAAATGTGTTAATGATGTTAGGTTGTTTATTTAGAAGATGTTAGCAAATTCGTTACTAACATTTATCTTATCTCTTGAGACTGCTTAAGGAAGTGAAGGGTGCTCTAACCATAAAGAATTGTTTCTTCTGTGGTTTGAACAACTTTTACAAGCATGACCCTAATGATGTGCTGCTAACAACATTTCCTTTGGTTGCATGCTTTAACTCATCTTGATATTTGTAGTGTTTTGTGTTCATTAAGATTCATCAACCATTTGTCTTGTATCATCTGAATAATTGTGTGTTCATAGGTTTGCAGGGCTCATTTATGTCCGAGAAAAAGGAGTATTCAGCGATAGCCGGAACCACAACCCGGACGGGATCCCTATCACAAATGGTTTAGAGACTAATCAGGAATTTTTACCGGGGATATCCCTTACTGTTGGCCGGACATCTATTCCCGTCAACAGTTTATTTACACAATTGTCTTGTATTTTTTATAATTGTTGATGGCTTTCTGTTCCCTTTTCTTTGCATTTGATTTCTCCCTGTCTATGTCCATACTATTAGTGTCATTGCATATTCACTCATTCATTATCATGCCAATAATGTTGACCTACATAATCTCTTTGATTACAAGAAATATTAATAACAACCTATATAATTACTTGTTGAGCTTTCCACATCTCAAAGCCCTATTTCGATTCTAGTGCTTTATGAAAAGTTTTGGTTATGAGAATTATATAGGGAAAATTTACAAAAAAACTCCTAGTTCATAGCAATTATGAAATCCCTCATAAAAAATAATGCCTCAATTCGTCCTCAAATCTTCATTTCGACTGCAAATCTATCTGTTCATGTGATTCTCCCTTGTCTACACTCATTATTTTGGTCCATGATCTTAAACCCATTTATTCCATAAAAACACTAAACCTAGTAATTCATGCATCACACAATTCACCCCGAATTTGAATTGTTTTGATTATGTTGTGAAAATTTATATGCGATCCTTATCAATTCTACTATATGAGACATGATTCAAAGAAAAGTTCGAACATGTGATGTACATATAAAAAAAAATACAAAAAAAAAGGAAGAAGAAAATCAAACAACTAGAATGACATTTGTTCAGAACTAAAAATGGCATGTTCCCAAAATATTTACAAGGGTTTCTTTTCCCTATTTCAATTCTCTGTTACCTCATTATTCACTGTACTTATTTCTCTCACTTCTCAAACCCTCATTTTCGCATTGTAAAGAGAGCTTGTTGGTGTGTGCCTTGGTTGCAAGCTCGTTGTATTAATTTTAAAGGTAAATGTGTTGGTGTTTTTAAGTATCAAATTGCTTTTGATTATATGTTGTTGTTAATTTTGGGGCTTGCTTTTAGATATGATTTTTAATCCATGAAGACCTCATAGGATGGGTCGAGGTAGAGGAAACACGCCTCCTAGTATTTGGGATAGTGGGAGAAACAAGAAAATATGTTTCTTTTTTTCACTTTAACATTGACTTAGAATAATTTCACCAATTTGCCACCACTGGGAACTTGTTTTTAGGCTCTCCCAATGTCAGCTGTCAACCTTTAGTCTTTTAGCGAAGTGCTTCTTCCAGTTTGAGGTCTCATCCGAGTATCCACTAAATTCCTGTGCAGAACCCTGTCGATAAGGCTTGGGGAAATGTTCATAATGATGGTTGGAACCCATCACTAGACCCTTCTCAAGCAAAAGGAAAAGGTTGGGGACAACTCCTCACTAGTCCTACTCTCCATGTATCTACTCATTATCATTCATTAGCCACTCATTCACTATCTTCTCCATCTGAAGTGTCTATTTCCAATTCCAGTCATAAACACATTGTGCCTATTGTTACTGCAATTACTCATACTGGTCCTACTAATGCTCTTTCTACTAAAGTTGTTGTTGTTTTTTTATCTCACTTCTAAATTTTTGATCTTGATCTACTGCGAGAAAAATTTTCCATTCCTAATCGTGAGAAGTCTACTCCTGATCCTAAATTATCTAATTATAGTCTTGTTTCTACAAATGCATCCATGAAAGAAGGAGATAAAGGAAAGCAGGTTGGGCCTAATGAAAATTTTGTAGAGTCATCCACACAATAACCAATAATTTCAATTGAGAAGCTCTTTTGTGAAACAACACATAACTAAACTATTTTCTCTTACAGATTTTGACTTATTAAGCTAGTGGTATAGTTTTGGACTCTTATGTAGTTTGGTGGCAGTTTTGTGATGATTTTGATGATAAACTCTCATAAACATTTTCTATGCACTTCTTTTATGGATATATTATATATATTGTGTGATTATCAAATGAGAGTCAATTTTTATAATTGACTATTATGCAATGCATGCATATGTTGAGAGAATAAGGGATTATCATTAATGATTTCAAAGATTTTATAAAATATGATGGTATAATATGGTTATGAAAGTGGGTCCTCCCTCCCTCTTGAGTTACCAAATATTCCCTATTTATTAGGAGTCTATCATTAAAATTGTTTTCTTCCTTACCTATCCAACTTATTTTGGTATTAACCCAAGTAAAAGTAAATTAAAACTGTTGCATAACCATATCAAAGGAAGATTGAATACAAATACTTGCTCGAGGAAGGAAAACGAGACCTCAACTTTACACAAATGATTACTTTAGTTTTGGGATAATTTGATGTGTTTTTGAGATATTTGGATCTCATGAAACTGTTATTACAATCATGTTTTTTAGATTTTGGATCTCATATAACTCTTATTACAACACTTCTTTTAAATAGTAGCAATGAATGGAGGCATGATAGTCTTACTTGCTGAGTAAGGTATTATTTACTTTGGTCATTAATGATATTATAACTATTGTATACTTTCATACTAATAATTGGCATCTTATGTATTAGTGTACCAGCATCCAAAAGGTATCACTGAGCCAACCACAACAAGGCCAAGGTTTATTTATTGTTATTTGTTACTTTCATTTAACTTTTATGGTTCATAAACATAGTATTTTGTAAGGGAGATTCTTGTCGCAAATTATTTTAATCTATTGAGTTGAGTTTATTTCTATTGTTTCTTTTCTTTACTTTATTAATTGTAATATATCTTTTGTATTGTATATAAAATCTCTTATGCGAATATATTTCTACTTCAAACACAAACATTTAATTTTTTATTGAAGTTTATTCTACAAAAATGTGATTAAATGTTTTGATTATTTTTCGTGTATGTCCCATGTTTGATCTTTGTAAATTTACCATCTTTCAATCACTTTAATTCCATTACTTTTTAAAAGATTTATGATAGTTATTTGTGGCTAATATAGATATACATATAGGATAACCATATTGATGTAGGATAACCATATTAGGTAGTTACTTCGAAGTTGTAACATATCAAAATATATCAAAACAAGGGAGGCTGCGAAGCAGCAAGTCCCTGCCGCTGAGTAAAGAAAAGACAAGTACGAGAGCCAGTGACTCTGAAGCCAGAATATCCCACTATTTCCTTACACGCTGCGCAAAGCTCATTTGTGTAAGTTAAACACCAGGAATCCTATTTTTCCTGAATTAAGTGGAACACCATACACAATCTATAATTGCAAATAGTGTTAATCCAGAATGAGATTGAAACCATATTGGCTCTACTGTGCAGGTAACAATGTTTGCAGTTCATTGTGCTGGATGCTTTTACTATCTGCTTGCTGCTAGATATCGTAATCCGACCAGGACATGGATTGGTGCTGTAATTCCAGATTTTGCTAAAGAAAGCCTATGGATTCGCTGTGTTACTGCAATATATTTTTCCATTACCACTCTGACCACTGTTGGGTATGGAGACCGGCATGCTCAAAATACTAGCGAAATGATGCTTGATATCTTCTACATGTTGTTTAATCTGGGCCTGACTGCATATTTGATAGGAAACATGACAAATTTAGTTGTACATGGCACAAGCAGGACCGAGAGATTTGTAAGTAAAATGTTTCAAATCGATTTGTGTTTAGGAAAGTTAAATGTACATATTTTCCCTTTTCAATACAAAATTCAAGCTAATAGTAAAATATGACTTTGATTTCAATTGCAGAGGGACACAATTCAGGCAACATCAAGCTTTTCTTTTAGGAATCGGCTGCCACCGCAAGTACAGGATCAAATGTTAGCACATTTGTGCCTGAAATTTAGAACAGAGGGCTTGCAGGAAGAAGAAACTTTGAATGATCTTCCAAAGGTAATCCGTACAAATATTGCAAACTACTTCTTTTTCCCGATTGTTGATAAAGTGTATCTTTTCCTTTTTCAGCTGGGAAATGCCCTGTACTTATGATAAGAAAACCCTTTGTTGGTTTTGTCTTTGATAGTGGACTTCAATACAATAACATGGAGAAAGAAATGACCAGATAGTTTCTTATGGTTGGAAAGGTTTCAGAGATGAAGGCAGGGTACTTTCCCCCAAGAGAGGATGTCATTTTGAGAAATGAAGCACCCACAGATTTTTATGTGTTAGTGTCAGGTGCTGTGGTAGGTATCTTTTTGAACACTTTCAGAATTTTATCAGTGGTTTGCTTTATTCCCTTTCTTAAATTATCTTCAAATAATTTTTTGAATGCAGAAGTTTCTGTAAGCAATATGTTATGTGGAACACCTTGTTTTTGTCCTGTTACAAAATATAAACTAGATTTAGTATTTTTCTTGTTGAAAAACTTACTTTGTTTTTCCTCGGACATTGGCGGTCTCTACAATGTTTTAAAATTACAAAATTAAATAATTCAATTAGTTTAAGTTGTAAATTTATTCCTTCTGTATTCCAGATTCTTGGGCATTCCCAGCCCGGAGATGTTTTTGGGGAAATTGGAGTGCTCTGTTACAAACCACAACCATACACAGTTCGTACAAAGTGGCTTTCTCAATTTTTGAGACTAAACCGCAATTCATTCATGAATATTGTGCAGTCCAATATTACAGACGAAACAATTATCATGAACAACTTTCCTAAAGTATGTAAGCAAGAATTAAAATAAATAAGCTGAAGGAACTTACTGTAATAGAATATTTTGTAGGAATAGGCTCCAATCAAATGTATTATTTTAATGATTTCGTCAGTACTGCAGGCATACTAAACCTCGTGTTGATATTCTACCAATTGAAGGAGTTAAAGGATCCAACTCTTGAAGAACTGTCAAAAGACATTGAAGGCGGGCCGGGCCCTAACCATACATGGGTCAGCTCATTGAAATATGAGAATTGCAATTAGGATGCATAAATGCTTTTATACCTGTTTGATGACGGTCACGGAAGTCGTTCCACTGCAGAAGCAATCCAAGATTCGATGCAGCTTCAGTTCTTTATCCATCGCCTTGAAAGCTTGCAGATGAGATTCCTTCCATGCAGCAAGCATCTTGGACTCTTCTTTGTGCATATCCCCATCCGAATCATTGAGAAATTTGTTTGGATCATTGGCCTCAAAATTGCCAGTTTCCCTGCCCACTACACTCAATAAACACAAGCACATTATTGTCAAAGCACTGAGATTACCTTAACATTAGATTATATATGTACCATTGTAGCATCCAAGCATTAAATTTAAAAAAAAAGCTTTTTAAAACCAATCCAAAACAGTAACACCCAGTTACGATTTTTTAACAGTTAAATAGGAGCGCATGGAGAGGAGCAGCCATCTAATGAAAACCTGACCCTCTGACTAATCTTTGCTTGTGAAACCTTCTCGTTAAATCGGACCATTTGCCCGAGATTTATATATTATATAATTAAAAAATATAAAAATAAATAAAACAATACAAAGTTGTGGGTCTTCACCGCGTGACTGCATGCAACCCACGTTGCAGTACTGCCGGAGTAAGCCATGGACTTTACTTAACAAGTGGTCTGCTTAGCCCCAAGTTCCACGATTTCCTCCCACGCACCATTTTTCTTTGTTTTTGTTTCTGTGTTCTTGGAAGGCAACGATCAACTCTAAGCTAATAGTGAGACTTTATGGCTAATACAAAGTATAGGAGTTCGTCTATATAGCAGCTTAAGACTAAAGCAAGTGTACAACGAGGGCTTACTGTACAGACTGGGCTAACACCTCTTAAGACTAAAGCAAGTGTACAACGAGGTCCATAGGGACATAGGCCTATGTATTCCTAATTTTATGAATTTCTAAACTGAATCAACCTTCTTCGTTACGCTGATATCCATAGCTTTACTTTCAGAGTGGTCGCAGATTATCTTTCTCGTTGGTTGCCTTATAAGCTGTCTGAGGATGATGTTTACCTAACTTGTGGCTGTTCACAAGCTATTGACGTGGCTCTCTCAATTTTGGCTTGTGAAGGTGCAAACATTCTACTACCAAAACCAGGATTTCCACTGTATGAAGCATTACTGGCATCCAAAGGCGTTGATGCAAGGCATTATGATTTAGATCCAGAAAGGGATTGGGAGGTAGATCTAGATCAACTTGAGGCAATAGCAGACAGCAACACAGTAGCAATGGTTATTATCAATCCAAGCAACCCCTCTGGCACATTTTTTAGCCATGATCATTTGACTAAGGTATGTTATAATCTAGCTACATAATTAACTGTTTGTATATTGTTGGCTTCTCTTATTCCTCTGAATTAATGGTTTAGATTTCTTCTTCTATTAGGCAAAGTTGACATATTATTTGCTGCAGTTATATATCCAGTGGAATTCTGTCCATGCCCTGCATGAGGAAAACGTTTTTCTGATTGCAAGATACTTAATCTATCACAATTTTCTTGCTGTTATAAAACCTGTCCATAATCTATTAAGAGGGCAGGGCTTTTTATAAACCCGTGCATAGGTAAATTGTGGCATTTTTTTGTTTTCTTTAGTAGGGCTAGGCGGATTCTGAAGCTGTTCCAGAAGTTGTGGCAGGCTCTGCAATCCCTATAGATGAACATTCATTGAAATGCCGAAACCAGACGCAGTGCTGTTGAATTTTTGCTTCATAGCTACCATCATAAGAAGCAAGAATCAATTACCCAAAAATCCTGTAACTGTTCCTCAGGGAGTTACAGCGAACCCTCCAGTCAGTCACTCAGGTAGAACTGGAAGTCTGCTACTAAGCATAATACTGGAAGACGCCCACTATACTTTGAATTTTCATAAGCACAAACTATACATTGCATGAATAGCCAGTGCATTTATCATACAAACAATTTTATGATACTTGTGAGAATTTCGAGTAACGCAAGGGCGAAGGAGTTGCAGGAGGCCTGGACTCCTCCTGGGAACCGTCTGAGAACTAGCACTGGTAGTAGCTCCATTTGATGAATCAGCGGCAGCCATCGTCAAGCACTCTCTTCTTCTACCTGCATTCAAGTAATAGTGAAATGGCTTTCGGTTTCACGATGAAGAAGATAGAACAGATGACTAAGCGAGAGTAATAGTGAAAGAGCCGGTTGGCTACTACATGCAGCTGCCATGTGGTCTAGGGGCAACCAATTTAGCCAGCGTTTCTTATGACATACACTGTATACACAAGCTAAAGCTAAACTATAATGCCTGAGCCTAAACTAATGCTAGCATTAGTTTCGCCAGCATTTATTAGTTTCAAATTTATAAACCAAAATTAAATTTAACCTATTGTTTTTGCCTCCTCACCTCGGGAAGAGGCCAAATAAGATGGTGAATTCATCTGCAGCATAAAAAAATTGGTTATACAGAATTTTAAATTGATTTTCGCGAAACACATTGGTTAAGAAAGGCCGGGAGTAATGCTAGCATCGCCGTAGCGGATTACAATAGTCCCAGCCGTGCCTGCGGCCGGGACTAATAAGGCTATAAATTTTGGGTAACGTTCCCATATTTCTTCATTTAGCGCACCAAGGGTTTGAGAAACGTTGACCGATTAGCATTTCTATTTCGTTCGTCAACATTTCTTTGGCAACCATATTGGGGACGTAAAGTGATCACTTTGTTTTCTTGGTTTTTGATTTCTTTTTTTGTTTTTGTTTTCTTTCTTGATTTTATTTGTTTAGTTTTTAGTTTGCTCTTTCTTTTATCTTGTTTTTTTTCTTATATGTTGGAGGTTATGATTAGATTTGATCCATATCAATCAAATATTGAGTAAGAGGACCTTGCTGTGTCATTATTCACACCTCCCAAATAATCCACAAGGAAAGTCTTTAACAAAGGTCAACTATTTTAATTTTCAATCTTAGTTTCAAACTATCTTTATGATATATTTCCTGAATTAGAACAAGTTGATTAAGCTTACATCCCATCTTGTAATAAATGATAGTACATACCCTCTTTCAACCTAACATCTTTCTAAATTTCAATAATCAAAATAGTATTTCAACAAGATCTTTTAATGTCATGTTAGACATTGCCAAGACTAGGGAATAAATTGACAGATCTTGGGCTACAATATCAAGATATATTGAAATATATGATGCACAATTTATAGATAGATTAGCTAGAATACAACCTAATTAATAAATATTTTTCAAGTAAATGCATACATCCCCTTGCCAATCACGTTCTTCTTATCAAATATTTGATACTCCTCATCAATCACAAAGACTCAGAGGGAAATCTCCTAAATTTGATTCCTTATAAGAAATTAAAAGCATAAAATAAGACCCAAAACAACTTAAAAGTACCCTTAAAATATCTCTTTCTGAGTCCAATTCTAATCTTATACAACATATACCTTAGTTTAGTATACCACCATTTAAAATGGTTGCACCTCCTCTTGGTAATGTTTATAGAAATTATAAACCTATTGTATCAACTACAAATATTAATAAAGTTATTAAAAATATGGTTTCTTTGAGTTTGATGAGGATTTGAATGCAACCCCATGGCATATACCCCCTCCTCTGGATTTACCTCTAGCCATTGCTCCTTTAGAAAAATTTGAATACTACTTACCTAAGTTTTCAGGAAATGACACTTGTACTTTGAAAGAATATTTAAATGCCTTTTCTGATGCTTGTAATAACACATGAGCTAATACCTAAGATGTATGTATGAAGTTGTTTGTAAATATGTTGGAAGGGAAGGTTGCATCTAATTTCTTCAACCATCCCCTTAAATATTTTTCCACTTGGGTTGAAATTTGTTATTGGTTTAAGTCTACATATGGGCAACAATAGAGTCTTTTTTATTGGTTAAAATAATATAATAACATGGTCTTTCAATATGGTGAAACAATTAGGGACATCAATTTGAGGTTTACTAAATTATATAATCGAATTCGTGATGTTATTAGACCACATAGTCATGCTAACTTGATTCATTGTTACAATACTATACCTCCTGCATAAAAAAATAGGCTTGAGGAAAAGGTTGTTAGTAACCTAAAAACAACCTTAAAAATTTGCTTGGAATTCGAAGATCAAAACTTAAGAACGAGGCTTCCCTTGAATGAATCAAATAAAAGTATGGAAATGTGTGTTATCTTGCAATTGATGAAAGACATGAATCACATGATGATATCAATTGAAAGGAGAGTCTCTCCATTTCAAATTCATTCAAATCTTCCTTCATCCTCTCAACCTACTCCCGTGACATCCCCGCCTCGTACTTTCCTTGTAAATTTCCCATGGTGTAATTTTTGTGAGGATTATCACGATGAGAAAACATGTGAACTTCCAAAAATAGAAGAAAAGAGAGATAAACGCCCTAGAAATAAGCCACTTCAATGGGGTCACAAAAAATCCTTCTATATATAGGAGTCCATGGGGTCATAATATAATCCTAGCCGACCTAACAATAATAATGTAAGGGCACAATAATAACAATATTGGGGTTACAGAAGTACAAAAATAATAATAAGGGGGCTACACTAACAACAATAAGGGACTGCACTGGTAATATAGGGACCTAACATGCCCCTGTCCTTTAAAAAAGTGTTTTCCTCAACGCTTGAGTAGCTCTGGATGCTTCTGTATAAAATTCTCATCCTCCCATGTAGAATCTTCAGTGGGTAAGTTCTTCCACTTGATGAGATACTCTGAAATTGATCAATTTCATAGCTGCTGAGTTCTTATTTCTGTGACTGCTTCGGGTTCCAATATGATTTTTCCTTCCTCATCAAGTTCTGGAAATATTGTCTAAACTGGAAGTTTGTCACATATAACCTTCTTTAAGCATGAAACATGGAAAACTGCATGCACTCGTGAAGAAGCAGGAAGCTCCAATTTGTATGCCATAGTACCAATCTTTTGCAACACCTTGTAAGGACCATAATACTTTAGAGATACTTTATTATGCTTCTTAGCTTGCTTGAGGGACATTTGTTTGTATGGTTGTAGTCGTAAAAATACCCAATATGCTGCATCAAAACTTCTCTCGCTGCGAAGTTGATCTGCCTGTTGTTTCATCTGATTTTTTGCCAAATTTAGGTTATCCTTTAAGAGTTTGAGAACTTGTTGTTGATGCTTGATGTGATTTTCCGTTGCTTGAACCTTATAATTTTCTCTTAAAGATGATGTGATGGACGGTGGATGATATCCATAAAGTCCCATAAATGGGGTCATTTTTTTTGCAGTATGGAAGGAAGTGTTATACCACCATTCATCCAGAGGTAACCACTTGAACCATTGTGTTTGTTTATTAGATACAAAATAACAAATTTATCCTTCCAAAAATCTGTTCACTATCTCAGTTTGACCATTGGATTGAGGATGATAAGATGAGCTATGAGCTAGTTGAGTACCCAAACAAGAAAATAATTCCGTCCAAAAATTTCCAGTAAAAAATGGATCTCTGTCACTTACAATAATATTTGGGTTTCCATGTAGCTTTCGAATTTTCCATAAATGAAATAAAAATTGTACTTTATTTAAATGGATGAGAGATTGCACAAAAGTGTGCATACTTGGTAAGTCTATCAACTACACCCATGATGACACTCTTTCCTTTGGACTTGGGTAAACCTCTAATAAAACCCATTGAAATCTTCTCCCAACGTTTACTTGGAATGGATAAAGGCTGTAGAAGACCCGGGGTCTTAATTGTCTCAACCTTTTTTTGCTGGAAAACCAAACATTCCTCCACAAACTTTTGAACATCAGATTTAAGGCCATCCCAAAAAAATTCTTTCTTCATCTTGTGGTAAGTTTTTGAAAATCCCAAGTGTCCTCCTAAAGGAGAAGTGTGCAACTCCAAAAGAATATTTTGTTTTATTTGGGAATTCTTACAAAGATATAAGTGATCTTTGTACCATAAGGAATAATTTTTCCAACTAAATGTATCAAATGTACTAGGATCTTGCTGAAAATTTTGAATGAGTGTCCATACTTCTTCGTCCTTCTTCCATTCAACCCTTGCTTTGGTTATCCAATCTGGTTGGATAATAGAAATGGCATAAAGCAATTCTTCCACCTCTTCATCCTTTCTTGAGAGTGCATCTGCAACAACATTTAGCTTCCCTTTTTTGTAGATGATTTCAAAGTCATAAACCATCATATTTGTGACCCATTTTTGTTTCTCTTCTGAAGATATTCTTTTTTGCAAAAAGTTTTTAATACTATCATGATCAATTTTTACCTTGAAGTGTCTTCCCATAAGGTAAGGTCACCATTTCTTTAGTGAGTGTATTATTGCCAACATTTCCTTCTCATAAATAGCTTTCTGTAAATACTTTCCTTTGAATGGACGACTTTCAAAAGAAATGAGTATTCCTTTTTGTATTAAACATCACCAATTCCATTTCCCGAGGCATCAGATTCCACAATAAAGGTTTTTGTGAAGTCTGGCATAGCTAAGACCGGTGCTAGGAAAATTGCCTCTTTAAGATGTTCAAAGGCTTTAGTTGCTTTAGGAGTCCATGAAAATGCATCTTTCTTCAATAATGTTGTTAGAGGTGCTGCTATTCTCCCATAATTCTTAAAAAACTTGTGATAATACCTTGTTAACCTGAGAAATCCTCGCAACTGCTTTATGATTGTGGGGAATTTCCATTCCTTTAAGGATTTAATTTTGTTAGGGTCTACCTTAACACCCTCATGAGATATTCCACCTCTTGTACTCCAAAGAAAGATTTGGATGTTTTCGCATATAATTGTTTCTCCTCCAATAGTTTGAGCACCCTGTTAACATGTTGAACATGATCCTTCCAAGACTTGCTGTAGATTAGTATATCATCAAAAAATACTAACACAAATTTTCCAAGGAAGGGTTTGAAAATGAAATTCATCAACCCTTGAAATGTATAAGGTGCACTGGTAAGGCCAAAAGGCATGAACTAAAATTCATAATTACCCGCATGAGTTCGAAACGCTGTTTTCAGAATATTTTCATTCTAATTTGATGATATCCTGAATGAAGATCCAACTTGGTAAAATAAATTTCTCCCTGTAATTCATCCAATAATTCATCAATCACAGGAATGGGAAATTTATCTTTAATAGTGAGCTTATTGAGCTCCCTATAATCCAGACACATGCGCCATGATCCATCCTTCTTGTGCACCAATACTACTGGAGCAGAGAAAGAACTTTGACTAGGTTGAACTATACCAGCCTCTAGCATTTCTATAATCATACGTTCAATTTCACCCTTTTGTACTAAGGATATTTGTAAGGCCTGATATTTGGAGGAACACTTCTTGGAATCAAATAAATAGCATGATCATGATCACGAATAGGTGGAGTCCTTTGGGAGTTTCAAACACCTTGGAATGATTGTCTAAGAAGTTTTGGAGATCTGGAGAAATATATGATTTTGATGTTGGAACCTCTAGTGAGCATAATTGTGCAATTACGCCTCATTGTTATTTCTTCAGAAGCTTTGTCACGACATTAGAGCTTATTATCTTTCCTGTCTTCCTTACAATACGCCATAATTCGACTTCCTTTCCTTTCGAAAAAAAATTCAAGAAAAGTTCCTGAAAATTAAAAGCTACCGTCCCCAAAGATTGTAACCATTGTATTCCTAGTACAACATCAACACCTCCCATTAGAATGGAAAGCATTGGGCTATTCAATACATATTACCCCATGGATAGCTTGATATTATGGCATTTTCCAGAGCAATTTATAGTTCCTCCATTTGCAACCATCACTTGACATTCTGGTGTTGGGTATAGGAAGTAATTCAATTCCTTGGCTACCTTACAATGAATAAAATTACGGGTACTACCTGAATCAATCAGCACTATTACCTTTTTCTTCTTGATATGTGCTTCTATATTGAGAGTTTGAGGAGTGGTAATTCCCGCCAATGCATCACATGAATGGTGAGACTCATTTCTTATTTCTATAGGGTTGGTTTCTGGTGTATATCCTTTTCTTTTGAAGTTTTTTGTTCATTTTCTTCCTCCTCTTCACAATATAAATAAAATAATTTCTTCTCAGCACGCTTATGACCTTTAGTTCACAATTGTAGCAAAGCTATTTTACTCTTTTTTCTTCCAATTGTTGTTGTGTCAACCTTGTAGGTTGTGGGAGTCTAGGAGTAGCAACACTTCCATCTTTATAGATGTGAGTGGTAGGATTCCTTGTCGCCATAATTTTACATCCAATTTTTCTTACCAACCTGAATGCATTCTCCAATGAATCGGGTTCCAAAACTTGGACCTTATGTTGGATGTTATCCTTTAAAGTCCTTATGAAACATCAATCATGTGTTCCTCTGGAATATTAGCTACCCTTATATTCAATTTGTGGAAGTCCTCAATGTGCTCCACCACTGAACCCTTTTGTTTGAGATTTATCAATTGGCTAAAGAAGGTGTTGATCTTTGTATCCTCATAATGTGCTATCATTTCCTCCATAAAAATTGACCAAGTGAAATTTTTTTATGAGAGCAAAGCCATCAGTACCATACAAATGTATTTTGTGCTAAATATAATGTTGAAATGCATACCTTTTGTGTGTTTTGTACATTATTGAGATCAAAATATTGCTCCATCTGTAGTATCCATGTTATGGGATCCTTGCCATCAAACTTCCTCATATTGATCTTTGGAATATGGTGGGTCTTCAATCCAACATTAGAGTTTATGAAATCATGATTAAAATTCATTTTATTCTCATCATGAGTTTCCTCTACTATCTTTCCACCATTAGGAATCATTTCTTGTATCAGCCTTGTCAAACCTTCCTTCTAACCTTCCATGTCTGCTTTTAGATCATTCATCATGTCTTCGATGTTGTCTTTCATTTTTTCATCGATCTTAGCTATCATGTCATCCATCTTAGCTTCCATGCCATCCATCTTAGATTCCATGACATTGTTCAAACCATCCATCTTAGCTTCCATGTATTTCTTCAAACCATCCATATTAGCTTCCATACATTTCTTCAAAGCTTCCATTTCATTTTTTGTTTCTCTTTGCGAGAGCGAAATTTGGTGCACTTGCTCTTGTAATTTTGACATGTCATGTTGCACTTCTTCCTCTTCATGAGTCATAGTAGAGCCTTTTGAAGGCTTAATGGGTGTTGAATTATTTTTAGGTGGCATTTTAGAACCCAATAGTAATATCTAAGTTTCAATATTCACTTGTAATCACTTCAAACTGATTTTTCAAACAAGACTTATGCAATTTGAAAAAAAAAATACACACCTTTTTCTTGCTTTTGAGGAGCTCAATATTAAAATTGATGTATCTCTGTAATTTTGGATCTTCAATATCTGAAATTAGGTCTTGTAGTAGACCTCTGAAGCTTCTTTCGAATGCCACAAGTCTGACCTGATTTGGATTCTTAAAGACAAAGTTATTCCCAATCTCCCACAATGACCTAACTATGGATTGATTCAGTGGAGCGAGCTTGTACGACATGCCACGTGTCACTATTTCCTCCTTCGGCTATAAAATTGATACATAGGAAACTAAAGTCTGTGCACTTTCGGCCAATTTTTACAGAATTCCAATCCGATGCTCGAAGGGAGAGTTATGACGATTTTACCAAGGTCACCTCTTTTAGATGAAATTCGGAAGCCTGCAAAAACCCTAACTTCCATAGATCATACCTCCGAAAATATTGCGAACGAATATATGAAATTTTTGCATGAAGTTCCCTAGGATTTCGGCTTCGCGTGATAAAAATTTTAGCTTCTAAACCTTGGTAGAAAAAAATTTATAGCGAAAATGCCACGATGACCTGTTTGGAGTAGCAAAACCCTAGAATCTGTTGACACCTAATCCTATGGGATGGGTGTGCACATTTAATATTGTATATTATTTAATATTAGGAAATACGGAAGGCCAAGAGTCATTGGGAGATGAATCCCAATAGCCTCACCTCCATGTATAAATCCATATGCATTCTTCAGCTAATACACATTCTGATTTGAGGAGTTACCTCCTGGTTTGACATGGTATCAGAGCCAGCTCCACTATTGGCATTTCTGCTTGTGGTGTAACTCCCTCTCCTTTGCTCAGTCAATTTTTATTAATAGTTTTTTGCTGCTCTTTATTGCTAGACTGAAATTCTGCATTTTTTTTCTATTTCTGCATTCTACAGTCTCTGACTTCTGCAGGTTCAGCTCTTACAATATCTCAGTGTTTTGCAGCCCCTGCAATTTCTGCAGTTCCTGCAACTCAGCACCTGCACACTGCCATTTCAGTTTTTTTTTTTTACGCCCTCACTCTCTCCCTACATTCCCTCACCTACCCTCCGCCCTCATTTCTCCATTACCTACTCCGCCCTCCCTTCTGCTCGTCCCTCATACCTGTAAAGACATGTGATAATACATATCCCCACCACAACATTCTGTCATATTCGAATACAGCGCTCTGTCATTTTTTATCATTGTCCGCTCTGTTGAACGCTCTCACCATATATATTACATTGTCTGCCCTCAATTATAACGCGTTCCTGTGGACTCTTGAATACAGCAATAGGCATAAGCAATAGCAACCATCGCCCCCAACCTGGCCTCTCGGCCCTATTTCTCAGATATAACGCAGAGGTCGTATTATATAACGCTATTTCTCATATATACACCGCTGGTCCGAACTGCTGCATACATTTTTAATATGCTGTATGTCATGTAATACCACTGTCATATGATATATCGCCTTCTACGCTGTCAATACCGCTGGTCCGACTGCCGGATACATTTTTAAAACGCCATCCATTGTACATTTAAATACGCTGTCCATATATACACGATATGCAACACCTCCATTCCAATACACCATCCATATCTGCATTACCGCCTCCCATTATAATACTCCTGTAACACGCTATGTCCGTTTGCGATACCGCTCATATATACGTTCAATACCGCCCTTACATTGTGTATGATACAACGTTGCGTCCATATACACTGCGTCCTCAGATATACACCGCTGTCATATATACATTGCGTCCATATACACTGCGTCCTCAAATATACACCGCTGTCAAATATACATTGCGTCCATTGTTAATACGTTTTTTGAGCAGGTGATAGCAAAACGCTGTCCATTATTTAATGCACTGTCCACATATGTAATACTGCCCATATGCTGGTTTAATATCATTGTTTCCCATATTCATAGTAATATGCTGAGTTTGTTATTATAATACCGCTCCATTTCTAATACTATTTACCACTCCACTTTATATTATAACCCCCCCCCCCCCCAACCACCATTTCATAATACCGCCCTCCCACTCCATTTTCAATTCCATTCATTCATAATACCGCCCTCCCACTCCATTTTCAATTCCATTCATTCATAATACCGCCCTCCCATACCACTTCCCATTTTCACAATACCGCCCTCCCATAAACATTTCATATCGCCCTACCATTTCATAAAATTGCTTCCCATACAAATTTTAGAATTCAGTTTTTTAGCAAGAGCTTTTGTGTCCTTTTAAATTCAGTCTTTTAGCAAAAAGTGTTTCTGTCCTTTTAAATTCAGTATATTTGCAGCAAAGAGTTTTTTCAGTATATTTTCCAGCAAAGAGTATTTTTGTTTTCTCTCCTTCAAAAGAGATTCTCCAGCAAAGTTTTTTCTCTCCTCCAAAAGAAGATGACAGTCCCTTCATCTTCTAAAGAGGCTGCCTACTTGGCACAGAGAGAAAAGAGACATGCTTCAGATTCATCCAGAGGAAGAGATGGCAGAAGACGAAGAAGAAACTTTAGAGAAAAGGGGGGCAGACAAGCTCAGCAGCAAAGAAATCAAGACAAAGGTAAAACTAATGACAAAGACAAAGGTAAACCAGCTGAATCAGCTCATTCTGTTCTAGCACATTGTAACAATGGAGTAACTGAAAACCTATTTGATGTTTCATTTACTTCATGGAGAGATGATTGGTTGCTAGATTCAGGGGCAACATGTCACATGACATTTAGAAAAGATTTTTTTGAAGAATTCACTGACAAAGTTGATGGAGCAGTATATTTCGCAGATAAATCCAAACTCAAGCCATCAGGGCTTGGCACAGTCAGGCTTAAACTGCCTGGTCTTCCTGATCATATCCTACATGAGGTTTTATACCTCCCTGAGTTGAAGAGAAACTTGTTGTCCCTGGTCGAAATCCGGCAGCAAGGACACTCAATTCACTTTTTTGATGGCAAGGCAGAGGTCAGAAAAGCATCAGATCACTCACTTGTCATGGAGGGAATAGAAGAAGGAAGACTCTTGAAGCTGAAAGGTTCATCTGCTCATGCTCAAAACTTTGCATTCAGTTCACATCATGATGAAGGTACATTCCCATCAAGTCTTTTATGGCATGCTATATTTGGACACTTAAACTATGAAAGCCTTCGTTTGTTGAAGAAAAATGGTGTTAATGGACTGCCTATAATTCCTAGGAAACCTAAGGAATGTGATGCTTGTATTCTAGGAAAGCATAGCAAACAGCCATTTCATGATTCACACTCCAGAGCACATAGAAAACTTGAGCTTGTTCATTCAGATTTATGTGGCCCTATGCCTATTGCTTCTGCAAATGGAAACAAATACATGATGACATTTATTGATGACTACACGAGAATGTGTTGGATTTACTTACTGAAGAATAAGTCTGATGCTTTTCAAACTTTCAAGAATTTTCATGCATGGATTGAAAATGATGCACAAACACATATTGGCTCTCTACGTACTGATAATGGAAAAGAATACACTTCAAGCGAATTTGAAAATTATCTTCGTCAACATGGAATCAAACATCAAACAACTGTGCCATATAATCCACAACAGAACGGTGTAGCTGAAAGAATGAATAGAACTATTTTAAATATGGTCCGCTCCATGTTATTTTTCAAGAATGTAAAATTGATGTTTTGGGCTGATGCAGTTCTATGTGCTGTTTACATAAAGAATAGGTGTCCTTCAAATTCAATTAGAAACAAAACTCCTTTTGAAATGTGGCATGGCCACATTCCTTCGGTAAATCATTTCAGGGTCTTTGGGTCCACCTGTTATGCCTTGATACCCAAGGGTCAAAGGAACAAACTTGGTGCTAGAAGCAGAAAATGTATCTTCTTGGGGTACTCCAATACCTCCAAAGGATATCGTCTCTATGATGAAGAAAATAAGAAATTTGTAATAGAAAGAGATGTCATATTTCTTGAATCTTCCAAGAGTGACAAGGTTGTTGAGCGGCAACTTGATTGCCTGGATAGATTCACACATGCAAAGTCCTTCCAAGAATTTGATAATGTGATTCCACATCTTGAAGGGGGGATTCCGATATTGAATCAAACTGTGGAATCATGTCCTGAAGCACTCTCTCCCCCACATGAAGAAACAACCACGGATGACACATTGGATGATTTGATTGACAGAATTGGGAGATTGAATCTTGAATCAATCCCAAATCAGTCAAATGACCAGCCTGGGCCATCTCAGAAAGGTCCTCCCAAATGGCTGACAAAGACACTGGAGAATGTTCATCCTGATGAGGTTGGAAAAACAGGAACAAGGAGTTCCACTCAACAAATCGAAGGTGATGTAGATAATTCTGATTCTCCTGTTGATATGGATATTGCTTATAACTGTGAATTGAGTTTGTCTACAGATCATGAACCAACTTCCTTCAAAGAAGCCGCTTCTCATGATGAATGGAAAGAAGCGATGTAGAAGGAGTATGATGCCTTGATAAGGAATGGAACTTGGAAGCTGGTTGATCCGCCTTTGGGAACGAAACCAATTGGTTGTAAGTGGGTCTACAAGAACAAGTACAAAGCAGATGGCTCACTTGACAAGCACAAGGCCAGGCTTGTGGCAAAAGGATTCGCACAAAAAGAAGGAGTCGATTATGAAGAAACTTTTGCTCCCACAACAAAATGGACCACCATCCGGACTCTCTTTGCCTTAGCAGCTCAGAATGGATGGAAAGTCCATCAGATGGATGTAAAAACAACCTTCTTGAATGAAGATCTAAAGGAGAAAGTTTATATGTCCCAGCCAGAAGGATTTGTGATAAAGGGTCAAGAACACAAAGTTTGCAAACTTGTAAAATCCTTGTATGGCCTCAAGCAAGCACCACGAGCCTGGTATGAGAAATTGACCGAGCATCCTCTGAAACTTGATTTCAAACATTTTGATCTTGATGATGCAACTTTGTTTGTTAAGAAAGTTGGAAAAACAGTTGTATATCTTGTGGTATATGTAGATGATCTTTTGATAACTGGAAACAATGAGAGCTATATTGCATCCATGAAGAAAGAGTTGAAGAAAGGTTTTGAAATGACTGATTTGGGTCATGTTCATTACTATTTGGGTATTGAAGTAATTCAACATCCTAAATTCATATTTCTTTCTCAAAAGAAGTACATTGGATATCTCTTGAAAAAATTTGGCATGGATGACTGTAATCCCTTAACCACTCCAATGGAACAAAACTTGAAGCTCACATCTATTGAAGGGAAGGAATTTGAGGATGCAACTAAGTATAGACAACTTGTAGGAAGTCTTATCTACCTGACCACCACCAGACCTGACATTTCATTTGATGTTGGAATCCTCTCAAGGTTCATGCAAAAACCTTGTGAAGGACATTGGTCTGCTACAAAAAGAGTGCTAAGGTACTTGAAGGGGACTCAAGACTTTGGACTCAAATATACACAGGTAGGCGACTTCAGCTTGATCGGATACTCTGATTCAGACTTTGATGGTGACAAAGAAACAAGGGTGTCTACTACAGGTTACACCATGAGTCTTGGATCAGGAGCTGTCTCATGGAGATCACGCAAATAGTCAGTTCCAGCAGATTCCACGACCGAGGCAGAATATGTGGCAGCAGCTGAAGCAACAAAAGAAATTGTGTGCTCCGGAAAATCCTGAAAGATTTGCAGATGAAACAAATGTATTCCACACCACTCATGATCGAAAACACTTCTGCAATAAAGTTGGCCAAGAACCCAAAGTTCCATGATCGAACAAAGCACATCAATACAAAGTACCATCTAATTCGACATCATGTTCAGGCCAAAACCATCCATCTACATCATTGTTCCACAAATGAGCAAACTGCTGACATCTTCACCAAAGCATTTGGAAGAGAAAAGTTTGAAAAGTTCAGATTGATGCTTGGACTCACCAACATCCCTTCGGATTAAAGGGGGGAATGTTGACACCTAATCCTATGGGATGGGTGTGCACATTTAATATTGTATGTTATTTAATATTAGGAAATAAGGAAGGCCAAGACTCATTGGGAGATGAATCCCAATAGCCTCACCTCCATGTATAAATCCATATGCATTCTTCAGCTAATACACATTCTGATTTGAGGAGTTACCTCCTCGTTTGATAGAATCCAAAGCTATGATACCAAATGTTATGAAACCAACTCCAAAAATAGAAGAAAAGTGAGATCAACGCCTTATAAATAAGCCACTTCAAGGGGGAAACCTCCTTTACATTTCATAAATTTACAATTATTGGATGATACAAATGACAAAACCTGCTTCTATATATAGGAGTCCATGAGGTCACAATATAATCCTAGCCGACCTAAAAATAATAATTTAAGGGAACAATAATAACAATATTGGGGTTACATGGGTACACCAATAAAAATAAGGGGGATACACTAACAACAATAAGGGACTACACTAGTAATATAGGGACCTAACATAGGTCATGAAAGCTATTAAGGAGATGATTTTTGGAAAGAAATCGATACCTCAACCTCATGTAAATAATGCTTCTACATGTAGTCTATACTAGTTAGAAGAAGCTGTTCACATTGTGAATACTCATGGACGTAATTATAATAGAAAATTTCAAAACAATTCTTATAATCATAATTATGCCCCTAAAAACCCTACTAAGGATGGAATTAACCCCAATCCAAAGCTCCTCCTAAGGTTACTGAAAAATATAATATAATTGAGGATTTAGCTAAAATTAAATCTAACACTACATTACTAGAATTAGCTAAAACTCATGAGCATATTGCAAGTCTTAAATATTTTCTTGAAAAACAAGTCTAACCCAAAAATTCCTCTGTAACTATTACTTAATGAAATATGAATAAAAAAACCTCTACAATTGAAGTAGTTGGAACCATAGCTAATTATAAACAACCTACAAATCCACCCTTTTATGTTTCTATGAAAATATTTGATAGGATCGCTCATTGTTGTCTAATTGATAGGGTATCACGCCCCAATGTTATTTCAAAGATTATAATGGAATAATTATGACTATATTGTACCAACGAAGTGTCTAGGAACATTTTGGTCTTCAATAAACAAAAGCAACCAACGATTGGGGAGGTTAAAGATGTTACATTAGTTATGTGTTCTCATCACGAAATACATACCACTTACAATATACAAGTTATAGATAGGTTTGTTAGCAATTATTATATCATCCTAGGTAGATTGTCAATATCTAATTGGGGGATATTACTCAATGGATGGCACTCATATCATTATAATTGGAGGACCTAAAAAAATCATAGTCTACATAGAGGAAAGTGTTGAAAATGCAACAAGATGATGAAGCTTAGTGAAATGCAGTCGCCTTCACTAAGTGGGCCCGCAGGCTATTTTTGGCGCAAAGTCTATTTTTAGACTATGTCTATTTTTAGACATATGGATCATGGTCTATGAGTTGCAAGATGCTATTTATGGATGATTGGTCGAGTTGGTAAAAATAGATGGACCTCTATTTTTAGACATTGGGCGGTTTCTATTTTTAGACTGTCGGGCTAAAAATAGAACAGTCAATTATTATTAACCCTTAATAATATTTAGACTATAAACATTATCTTATCCTCTTGGAGCACTTCGGTTTGATGCTTGGATGTGGCACATGCAGCTGACAGAAGGAAATACGCTTTTCCTAAGGGTTAGTTGAGCTATTGCATGGTTGACTTCAGTTAGAACTCATGTGGCAGAGTTTGGTGGAGTTGATGAGACGGTTGGTGGAGTTGTGTTCGGTTTAACTTAGTTGAACTAGTTGTATTTATTCTAACTGACAAATACACTAGTGATGAGTGGTGTGAATTAATTATTAATTAATTCACTAATTATTAACTCATAAATCAACTAAAGAACACATCAGTTAACTGCAATGCATGGACAGTTTAGTGGAGACCGGTGTTAGAGGTGGGTGAAAGGGTGAGTCTACTATTAGTTGTGACTATAGCTGTGCATGAGATTTGCACACACATTGATTGAGATTGCCAATGAGGATTGCGTAGTACAAGCTAGTGGGATTCGAACTTGGATCTCATCATTATTCATCTTGGATTGTGCAGTAGAGGCAGGCAGACAGGTGGAAGAGATTTGAACTTGTGACTTGTTCATATCTGAGCTAGTTTGTGTGTAGCATGTGAGATAGTGCTAAGAGCTGTGAGGAGCTTTGTGCTATGTATTGTTACATGTTCTCTATCATTATAATATACAGATAGTTGGGGGTTTTCAGTTGTATGCTTTCCCCATTACATACTGTGTTATATGTGTGCTTGATTATGTTTTAATGTGTGCATGCGACTGCTTCTATTTCCGCATATTGATGATCAATTGTAGAAGAGGTTATGTATTATGCATGAAGCTTAAATAGTGTGTAATCAGGATAATCTTGGTGAATAATTCAACAAATTATTCAAATTTCTACATGGTATCAAAGCGAGGTTGATCATCGGATCTATTACAGTGATTACAATTTATTTCGGTAGATAGAGTCTGTAAGCAGGCCAGGTAGCCTCTGGATCCATCCTTTCTCTGAAAGGTGATATATCCAGTAAATGCCCCTACAGTCGATCTCTGTGCTAGAAATAATTTGTTCTCACAGATCGGAAGCGGTGGAGTTTTGAGCTGGTGGAATTCGAATTTGCAGCAGGATTTGGAATTCGAATTTGCAGAAGTTTTCTTGGTGTCGAAGTCAAAATGTCTTTCAACGGATTGCGACTAGAGTATGCCCTTGAGGGCAGCTCAAATTATGTTGCATGGAAGGACATAATGGAGGCAGTATTAGATGATAACGGGTTGAAGGAGTTCATAGAATTTGAGATCCCAAAGCCTACTGATGCTGCTCAAGTTGAGGCTTGGCAAAAGAAGATGGCAAAATGTCGAAGAATTCTGTTGGAGGGCGTGAGGGATCACATTGTATCCAACATGCATGGAAAAGCTTCTCCATATTTGATGTGGAAAGCGTTGACAAATTTATTCCAAAGCAAGAGCGACCAGAGGAATTTGGTGCTCAAGGATAAACTCAGACATATAAAGATGGAGAAAGGCGACAGTATGCCCAAGTACCTCACGAAGTTCATCCAATGCAGGGATGAGATGGGAAGTGTGGGGGTGATTGTAGATGATGAGAAATTGGTGAGCTTGGCTCTCCTTGGCCTTCCGAAGAGTTGGCATGCCTATCAGGATTCTGTCAATGGTCGGGAGAAATTGCCAGGATGGGAGCGACTTTGGTCGGATCTTGTGCAAGAGGAGATAAGGCGGAGTACCAGGGACGGATCTTCATCAAAAGCATCTGATGAAGAAAATTGCACTTTGGCTGCCAAAGAAAAGAAGGGGAAGAGCAAGAAAGCTTCTCATTTTGGTGCGAAAGGCAAGAAGCAGGACATGTCCAAGGTGAAGTGTTTTCACTGTCACCAGCATGGACATTATGCCACAAATTTTCCGCAGAAGAAGAAAAATAAGCAGGCTGTTGGATCTGCAGCTGGAGAGGCCTTAGCCTCGCAGTTTGAGCTGGATTTTTCGCTGATCGCATGCTTGGTCCCAAGTGTGATGGGATCAGTATGGTTCTTGGACATTGGTGCGTCGTTTCACATGACTGGAGATCGAGATTTGTTTTCAGATCTGGATGAGAAAGATCTTGGAGTGCACATCGAGATGGGCGATGATGGTAGATACAGTGCGACCGGTATCGGTACCATTTCCTTTAAGAGGGATTCTGGTAAACCCTTCGTATTGAAGGATGTGATGCATGTTCCAGGATTGAAGAAGAATCTGATCTCTGTGGTGATTTTAGAAGACAAGGGGTACGATGTTGTCTTCAGCGAAGGAAAGGTTTTCTTGCGCAGTAAGACAACTGGAGAAACCCGGAAGATAGGGGTTCGAATCAAGAACCTTTATCAATTGCATGTAGATGGCGGTGCAGCAATGGCATGCAAGGCTGAAGGAGTGGTGAGCCGGGATGATGGCGAGTTGTGGCACCGGAGATTGGGCCACCTTCACCATGGAGCTTTGAAGATATTGCAACAGATTTCTACTGGGCTTCCTAAAGGCACTCTTGCGCAGTCAGATCGGTGCAAGGGGTGTACCTTGGGAAAATTTGTGAAAGCCACCTTTCACGAGAAGGATAGTCGCGCCACGACGATCCTTGAGAGAGTTCACACAGACGTGTGTGGTCCTTTCTCAGTAGCTTCGACAGCAAAGCACCAGTACTATGTGATATTTGTTGATGAATTTTCTCGTAAGTGTTGGATCTTCTTCATGCAGAAGAAGAGCGAGACATACTCAAAGTTATGTGAGTTCAAGGCACTGGTTGAGAAAGAATCGGGGAAGCAGGTGAAGGCTCTTAGGAGCGACAATGGTGGTGAATTCATCTCTAGCGAATTCAAGGACTTTTGCAGCGCAGAAGGAATTCGAAGAGAGCTCATAGCACCTCATAACCCACAGCAGAACGGGGTTGCTGAGCGGAAGAACAGAACGATCGTGGGTGCTGCACGGGCGATGTTGCATGATCGGGGCCTACCCATTCACTTGTGGGCGGAGGCATGCAATAATGCAGTATATGTGCAGAACCGTTGTCCTGACAAGATACTCGGCATGAGTACACCGGAGGAGGCGTTTTCTGGAAAGAGGCCTGATATTTCCCATTTGAGGATTTTTGGCTCACTTGTCTACATGCATGTGACGAAGGATGCCAGAAAGAAGCTGGATCCGACCGCAGAGGTTGGAATATTTGTGGGGTACACTGATACGCCCCACAACTATCGTGTGTATTTGCCAGACAGTCGCAAGATTGTTGTGCGACGGGATATCAAATTTCAGGAGGAGAAAGCCATGAAGTGTTCGCTTGAGAGGGAGCCACACTTGCATGCAGATGAGGAGCTATTAGTTCCTAAGGATGAGCTTCAATATGTGGATCAGCCACATGAGGAAGTTCATGGAGTGGAAGAGACCACTCATGCAGCGCCAACCATCAGAGGGCGCAAGCGCACTACAGAAGCTGAGCGACTGGCTCGAGATGCAGAGAAGGTTGTAGGACCACCTACAGCACAGCGCAGACAGAGACAGTCACCAGACCGGTACACTGGATACATGGCTCTTATGAGAAAATGTGTCGTGACAAAGCCATCCTCTTTCGAGGAAGCTGTGGAGGATCCCGCATGGGTAGATGCCATGGTGGAAGAGTATGATTCAATTGTCAGAAACAGTGCATGGGAGAGTGTCCCGCGACCGGAGGGGAAATCAGTGGTGGGTTCTCGATGGATCTACAAAGTGAAGCAGGCGGATGACGGGAGTGTGGAGAAGTACAAGGCAAGATTTGTTGCATGTGGCTTCTCACAGATCGAGGGGATCGATTATGAGGAGACCTTTGCACCTGTCGCAAGGTACTCTTCCATACGGACGATCCTAGCTCTCTCAGCGCAGATGGGGTGGCACATCCATCAAATGGATGTGAAGACTGCATTCCTCAACGGAGTCATTGAGGAGGAGGTGTACATAGAGCAGCCCGAAGGTTTCGAGATCTTCAGCAGTGAGTCGCATGTGTGCAGACTCAAGAGAGCACTGTATGGGTTGAAGCAAGCACCTCGTGCTTGGTACACACGAATTGACAGTTATTTCACCGGACTTGGATTTTCCAAGAGTGAGGCGGATTCTAAACTGTACCAGATTGTGGTGGAGGGTAAGTTGCTGATCATTGTACTTTATGTAGATGATTTGATTTTGACGGGTGATGAGCTGTTGATACTTTCATGCAAGGAGGATCTTGCTAGAGAGTTTGAGATGAAGGACTTAGGCCTCCTTCATTATTTCCTGGGATTGGAAATTTGGCAGCGCAGTGATGGACTGTTTGTTTCTCAGGGTAAGTATGCCCGGGAGATACTGGAGAAGTTCAACATGCATGGCTGCAAGCCTGTTGATACTCCTCTTCCTGAAGGTTGGAGGAAGGAGGATGCTACTTCGGTGGAGGTAGTGGATGCCACTGTTTATCAACAGTTGGTGGGGTCGCTTATGTATCTGGTCAATACACGACCCGATATATGCTATGCTGTTAACCAGCTTTCGCAAGCTATGGTTAAGCCTACCAAGCTCTTCTGGAAGGCAGGCAAGCATGTATTGCGTTATCTTAGAGGCACATCGGGATATGGTTTGTGGTACAGACAGGAGGATGAGGTGAAGCTGTGTGGCTTCACGGATGCAGATTGGGCAGGGAGCCCAACGGACCGAAAGAGAACATCTGGAGGGATCTTCAGTATCGGGTCGACAGCAGTTTCTTGGTACAGCAGGAAGCAGAGATCCGTGGCACTCAGTTCAGCAGAGGCTGAGTATATGGCAGCAAGCTTGGCTGCATGTAAGGCCATATGGATGAGGAAGATTCTGGTCGGGTTGTTCGGGTCACACTTGGAGCCTACTGTGATTTATTGTGATAACCAGAGTTGCATTAAACTCTCGGCTAATCCAGTATTTCATGATAGATCCAAACAAATTGACATCAGGTACCATCATATCAGAGATTGTGTGCAGCGGAGAGTCATGTTACTTTCATTTATTCCCACGGAGGATCATGATGCTGACATCTTGACGAAGGCGCTCACCAGGAGCAAATTCGAATACCACAGAGGCAGGATAGGGGTTGCAGATAATCCATATCTTGTTGATAGGGAGTGTTGAAAATGCAACAAGATGATGGAGCTTAGTAAAATGAAGTCGCCTTCACTAAGTGGGCCCGCGGGTTATTTTTGGCGCAAAGTCTATTTTTAGACATATGGATCATGGTCTATGAGTTGCAGGATGCTATTTATGGATGATTGGTCGAGTTGGTAAAAATAGATGGACCTCTATTTTTAGACATTGGGCGGTTTCTATTTTTAGACTGTCGAGCTAAAAATAGAACAGTTAAATATTATTAACCCTTAATAATATTTAGACTATAAACATTATCTTATCCTCTTGGAGCACTTCAGTTTGATGCTTGGATGTGGCACATGCAGCTGACAGAAGGAAATACGCTTTTCCTAAGGGTTAATTGAGCTATTGCATGGTTGACTTCAGTTAGAACTCATGTGGCAGAGTTTGGTGGAGTTGATGAGACAGTTGGTGGAGTTGTGTTCGGTTTAACTCAGTTGAACTAGTTGTATTTAGTCTAACTGAAAAATACACTAGTGATGAGTGGTGTGAATTAATTATTAATTAATTCACTAATTATTAACTCATAAATCAACTAAAGAACACATCAGTTAACTGCAATGCATGGACAGTTCAGTGGAGACCAGTGTTAGAGGTGGGTGAAAGGGTGAGTCTACTATCAGTTGTGACTATAGCTGTGCATGAGATTTGCACACACATTGATTGAGATTTCCAATGAGGATTGCGCAGTTGGAGCTAGTGGGATTCGAACTTGGATCTCATCATTATTCATCTTGGATTGCGCTGATATTTTCACTTTTTAAGTAGTCATGAAAAGATCGAAATGACTACTCGGGTAATCTAAGAAAAAGGGTGTACCAAGTTTCTGTGAAATGCCATACACACCTTGGTGATAAAATGAAAGAGAAATGACCAAGGACTTAATGTACGTGCAGGTAGTCTCCCTGAATGCTGTGTTTGGTGTATCACGGTTACAAGGTGACAGACTCGACTTCCTGTGGATAGAAAGATTGCAACCTAGGGGGGTCTCCCTTTATATACTCGATGGTAAGGGGAGCACAAGTCCGTGCTAGGTCTGTCTAAAGCCAGATGGCGAATGACAGCTACTAGGTTTTAAGACGCCGAAACACATCTCTAGCCTAGACCACTAAAGATGTTGTGTTAGGTTCCAATGCTTCCCTAGGTTAATTGAATGAATTTTACAGTTAATCTTGGATTATGTTTCAATTTCAAGGCCCTACCAAATTTGGATCTCAAATTTCCTAAATGCAAACTACATGCAAAAGAACGCCATCTTCCATTAAATGAATTATAATTACGAGAAGGATAGAGATCTTTCAAACAATAGCAAACAATGAGAATATGCAAAGAAATCCACTAATGCATCTAATGCAATCAAACAAAAATGAAAAACTCTTTCCTAAATTATTAAATGCTAGTTATGCAAAAGAAATTTTCACTTTCGATGAAAAGAGAAGAATGAAAAAGTTATTTTTTTTTATTTTCTAATGAAATGAAGCACACAATGTACTAATTACATGAAAAAAACAAAACGAACACTAGCCTGAGTATCGTGAATGTAGGAATCGGAATTGAATGACTCAATCAACAACAAAAAAACACAAGAAAGAAATCAAACTAATGCTGCAATCTCCCAAACCAAAATAAAGTTTTCAACGCAACCCAAACAAGCAATGTAATCTATGCTCGGAGAAACAAGGAGAAGAATCCAGCAAAAATGAAATGATCATCCAACCAAAGCAAACACTCAAAAGGATCAAGAAAACTTAGCGCAATCAACCTGGGAATGAGACTGACAACAACAAAAAAGACTTGATTTCCAAACATAAGTCTCAGTGCAAAAATACACTTAGAAACCCTAAGTCCTTCAACTACACTGATAAGAAAATAGACAAAAAATTGAGAAAAACAAGCCTACATTAGTCAAAACAGTCCCAAAGGCTCAATTACACACAAAAAACAACCTAGAGTCAAGCATAATTAACCAAAAGGCTCATCAAGGAGGTCAAACCAAATCCTACAAGATTCGGCGTGACTGTAAGGTGGTAATCCGCACCGAACAGGGGTTGGCGTGACTGCAACAAAAGAAACCTGCACCAATCGGCACGACTATTCAAGCGAAAATCACACCAAGCCAGATAAATATGGGAAAAGGGGAAAACCAATGAGCAGAGGTAAATCTTGACACTCTAGAGCTGAACAGGGATTTGAAAATAAGCAAGAAAACCAGAAAAAGATAGATAACCAAGTCAATGACCGAGGTCGACCCAAAAAGCTGAAACGACAAACTCACACTGATCCCCAGTGGAGTCGCCAATTTGTTAAGAGGTAAATCCTCTCTGTGGACAGAGATGATCCCTCTAGCCCTAGGGTGGGTCTAGAAACAAAGAGACATGATAGAGTGTAGGTTCCTAATTACTGAATTAAAAGAGGACACGGTAGATTGACCTACTTGGAGTCCAATGCTGTCATCGTGGCTATAGTGGTGGTGGCCTCTCGCTCTTGCCTTGGCAAGTCACGATCCTTCTATAGTCATGCTCGGATATCTACACATAGATCAGCAAACAAGAGCAACATATGACATAATAACTTCATTCATAACTACTAGCCAGTCAAAGAGGGCTAAGCATATTGCATTAAACAGCTTACATAACACAAAATGGGAACCAAACAATAGTCACGTATATGTATTGATAGAAGGAAGAGATACAACCAAAGCTTTGATGCCACAGTCTCTTCCAGTGGGGTTTAGCAGAAGCGTGTCTCAAATGCTCGTCAGGGGATTCAGACGAGATGAGGGCATGGACCTAAGCTCACTCAATGAAGTCCTTCTTGTTCTATCTCTTCAACAATTCAGCTATAGTATACTCAAGTCTCCATGTTCAACTAGCTTATGCAAGGAGAGATAGCTTCTTTTTATATAGGAAAAGGAGGAGGTTAGGATCCATACAAAGGTGGAAGGGAGGTCTATCCTTTAGGAGGTTCCCACAAGAGGTGGAAACCATAAAATAAAGGAGGAAGTCCATGGTTATTCAGTCCAACCACTCCCAATGATGCATCCTTAAAGTTGTTAAAGTGGAATCTCCACCTCTATTTTTAAAATCATTCCATAAACAGCTCGGCATGGGTGGCTAACTAGGACAGAGCACCAAGTGGCATGGGGCCCAGTGTTAATCTTCCTCATTGGCGCGAGGGAAGAACTGGCTACTCATGCCAAGGCAAAAATAGGGGTTTCTAAAGCTCTACTTAGGGAATTGTCAACAGAAGGAATATTACTCTCAAGTAAAGGGATGCAATTATGGTATTTGCAAGGCATGACACTTCTTATTAGTCACAGAAATGACCCTCCAATGTGAAATATGGGGATTGCGGGGATGGTGACAAAATGTTGTGTAACAACATATGATAGGTCATTTCTTACACATATTTTGATGTTGTAATAACATATGAAAGGTCTGCATATTGGCCTCTTGCTTTATAAATGATGATCTGCAATATTTTTCCAACATTCTGCCCTATATTCCTACTTTTCCCATTTGGTAATATTACCGTGGTATTAGAGCATAATCTTGGCACAGTCTGTGCATTCTAAAAGCCAATATGGCATATGAAGAAGGAGAGCCTCTTACTGACAGATAGAAGAGGTATCAAAGAAGAAGACATATAAATTTTGATTAGATAGATGAGAAAGAAGAAAAGGATAAAACCCCTTTATCTGGAGGTGAAGATGAAGAGAAGGAGTTCCCTAAGATCCTTCTTAGAGCCATGCAAGACATTGCTAGAGATATCAAGGAGATGAGAATGGACAGATTCAAGGAATCCCTTAAAGGATTTCATCATGGAAAAATCTCTGGCACGTCTCATCACTGGAATGATCAACCAGTGCATCAACCAAAAGTTTCCCAACGCTCTACCATGCCTAAATTTTTGGATGTGGGAAATGAAGGGTTTCAAGAGTAAGAATCCATTGAAGACTATTTTATGGAGTATGAATCTCAAATTCAGAGTTTTAAAGATCACTTGAGTTTTTAGGAGTTTTTTCAAATAAAGGACAATAGAAGACCAAGGCATCATCATAGAAGTGGTGGATTCATTCAGAATCATGATTGACACCATATTATGGGCAGATTATTTTTACCCAATTTTGATGGGTCATCCAAGTGTAATGCCAAATACTGGGTAGAAAAACTTGACATCTAATTTCAGTTGAACAAGGTTCCAGAGATGGAGGCCATTAAGGTTGCAGCGCTGCACCTTGAGGGTGAAGCACATGTCTGGTGGTTCCATGGCTTGTCTACAATGGGTCATGCCAATGTGACTACTTATTCAGAGTTCACTAGAAGGCTGGTGGAAATATTTGATAGTAGAGATCTTGAAGCACCATTCATGAGCCTTGCAAAGTTGAAACAATCAAGTAATGTAGAAACTTACATCTCTGAATTCTTAAGACTATCTATTATGGTTCATGATTTGTCTACAGCAAGAAGGGTGTACATGTTAATTGATGGGTTAGATGAACCTCTTCATGGATTGGTTAAGTCTACCAATCCCACTACCCTACATGATGCCATTGAATGGGCTACAGACCTTCAAGATGCCTTTCCAAAAGCAAAGCATTTCAACATAAGCCCTATTTTCCATCAAAGGGAAAAGAGGAAAAGGTTGCTCCTTCAAAGGAGAGTCATTATAAAAAACCTCTTGATGATGATGTCTGGAGAGATCTAAGAATAAGGAAGCTTTGCTTCACTTTCCAAGAATCTTGGGCACTTGGACATAGATGTGTAGCTGGAAAGTCACATTACATAGAGGTCTTCTCAGATGATGAGGAGGAAGAAGAAGATGAACCAAGAAGAGGTTACATTACTAACACTGGAGGAGATGAACCAACACCATCAGGAGATGGGAATTGAGAATTTGCTCCTATTGGAGGGGCTCTTGCATCTTTAATAGGAGTACCTAAGTACTTGACCTTAAGTGTTCAAGGTTCCATCTTGAATCAAAGGGTTTCTATTTTTGCTGATAGTGGGGCTACCCACAATTTTATTGATGCCCAACTAGTGCAAAGGAGGGGAAAACCCACTGATGCTTTTGAGGGATTCTCTGTTTTGGTCCCAAGAGATAGAAAAATACAATGCATGCATTATGTTCCATCCTTTTCAGTCACCATGGGGACATATACATTGATTTATCACTTCATTGTGGTTGACATACCTGACACCAATGTGATATTGGATGTTCAATGGTTGATTACTTTGGGAAAAGTCACCACTGATTGGGAGGTTTTGGAGATGGAATGGGTGGAAAAAAAGAGTGGTAAGACTCAAATGATCAGAGGCATGCATACATATCCCTCACATACAACTTCCATATAGAAATCAGAGATGGATTTTCACAGTGGAAGCAAGGATCTTACAGTCCCCATCTATTATGCTTATGCGATTGCTGCAAAGGACACTATTATTTAGTGGTAAACCACTTGGGAGGCCACTTGATTCAGATCTTGTGGGAGATATCTCACAACATGATTCTCCAAGCATAGATCCAGGAGGAATGGGAGCATTAGAAGACCATGAGACAACGTTGGGAGTCTTGGGTAGGCTCAAGGAGGAGGGAGATATTCTCCCAACATCATCATTACCCACTCTCATTTCAGATTTTTAGTTGTGGGAGGAAATGCATGGAAGGGATGACCTTCCAACATATACCTTTGGCATGTGAGATGTCAAGGAGGAGAACAGCCATATGACAAAAATTTATTTTGATAGATCATCAGCGCTGTCACTATGGGAGATTGATCCATATTGGAAATACCAACTATTGGTGGATTATTCCAAGGATCTTCACACATGCATGATACTTGATGACCAACTACAAGAAGAGGGATATTTAGTCCAAGAAGGATTCATTTATTATCATGGTAGGACCTTCTTATCTGGAGCCTCCAAGCTCAAGGAGAAGTTGCTACAAAGGGCCTATGAAGAGTTCTTTTTCAGCCACACATATTCCATGATATTTTACAACATCATCATGAGAAGCTACACTTGGAAGGGCTTTGAAGGAGAACTATATCATCATTTTCAAAGATGCATGAAACATGTGGAGTTGGGACAACAACATAACTCTATGAAGGAGTTAATTCAACCATCTCTTTCTTCTTTTGAGAGAGGAATAGATCTATGCACCACTCCATTTGTTTAAGGAGGAATTTTGGTGAAAGATATGTTTGTGTACCTAATTTTTTATTTGATGAATCTATGCATTATTTTACTATCTTTATGTAGGCCATAGCTCCAAGGAGGAGAAATATACCTTATAAACCTCATGGCCAACTTTGGGCCACAAAAATTTCTAAACATGGCCACTCCCAGGGAGATCAAAGGGAGATTTTGTATCATTGTGGGTGTACTCCTAAAGCACCAAACATATCTCACACTTTCAGCCATAGTGAGATGACTTGGGCAGCAAGAAAGTGGTGGGAAAACCACTTACCACATCATGATCTGATGCAGTCAGGAGATGCACTGCGTTGGTTCCACATGTGGGACTATGACCCACCTCCATATGCACAAATTTATGTTTGTATGTATTTAATTTGGATCCCATACATTGATGATGTACTTGTACTTTTTATGGGAATGTATGGAGGGAGGATGGGAGGTATGTATGTGCCCTATGGGATGGAGATTCTCCATGTTCACTATTCTACATGTTTTAGGGAGAACATTGGGCAAACCATGTTTGTTTCATTTGAACTATTGTCTCCTTATGGGATGGATTATTTTCATCTCATGAGAACTTTGGAGGAGAAATTCATGGAGGGATGGATTGGTGAAAACTTAGCTTATGAGGGAAGATTATGCCATGTTGGTATCACCAATGGAGGAAGGAAGGAGTTGCAACAATCACCGTGTCAATTGCTTGAGGACAAGCAACATTTGGGAAGGGAGGATTGTAATATTCCCAATTACCCATGAGCTAATTGGAATATTCAATTTTGTTTTATTTCTTTGTTTAAATAATAAGAGGGAAAGGGAGGTCCATAATTCTCCTTGATAATGAATAAATCAATGCCAAATGTGAAAGAGAAAAATCTTGGCAGCTTAATTAAAGCACCCTTGGTGTGAAAAGGGCTGGATCACTTTGATTGGGTCAACCTTGACCAAATCAACAACGTTGTCATGGAGGAGTGGCCATCAATGAGGGAAAACATAGTTTTAGATGGAGATGCTTTGTGTGAATGTGGTGATATTTTTGGATGGGGCCTAGGGTTTGCAAGCTAATATTCTATTTAAGGAAGAGGATGGTAGCCATATGAAGGTTTTTGATGTATATTGTATTTCTGAATATATGGTCTTTTTAGACATATATATTTCTCTTGATGTTTAGCTGAGATAGAGTGTTGTTTAGCACAGGGTGTTCCTGATCGGGAATCCCACCTCTTCCATTGAGGAGATCTTAGAGGAGTCTTGCACTAAATTTTCCACTATCTAGCTTAAGGCCAAGCTTATTTTTCAGCTACAACACAGATCCTGTTGAGGGTTTGGTTGTTTTTGCAAGCTGCAGTAAGTGGAGATTAGATCTCTAGGTCTAGGCCATTTCAGTGCTCATTTTCAGTGGAGGAGGTTTCTACATCACTGGGAGGATAGTATTGAAGGGCTCTGAGCTTATTTTCAGATCTTGGCATTAGGCCAATCTTATTTTTATCCCTACAATGCAGTTTACTTCCAGATCTGTGTTATTTTTGTAGGAGGAGTTATAGGGCAGTTTAGCACACCATTTGGGGAGCTGATTTTCAAGTGATTGGGATGTTCCTTTCAATTTGAGGATCTATTAGATGATGCTATTTTATTGACCATATCAAATCAGCCACACTTTCCAGATCTGTATTTTTCAATAGATCTGCAGTCTTAGATCTCAGATCTACATCTTATACTTGGTGTTTTGCTGAAAAGCCTTGGGGGGTTCTTTAGAGGAGCTTGTATAGTGTTCAGATCTGATATAGATGTATCTTTTGAGGCACATATCAGCCCTAGATCTGATGTATAATCAAATACTGTAGCAGAGCTAATAAAATAACGTTGTAAGGGTCTTCCAACTTTTCTACATGATTGTAGCACGTCATATTGAGGCATTTTATTCATTGGAGGCTTGTATTTCCTGTTAAGCATCGGATGGGCCATTTATTACACATATTTTTCTATTGTAATAACATATGAAAGGTCTCCATATCTGCCTCTTGCTTTACAAATTATGATCTGCAATATTGTTCCAACATTTTGCACTATATTCCTGTTTTCCCATTTGGGAATATTACATCCACCGCAAAGCAAATTGCAGACAAGAGATACCGTGAAAAGAAGAAAACAATCAAAGGAATGTGACAGTAAATATCAGTGGATCAAAGATCAAATCAAGGATTAAAAGGTTAATTAAAAATCATAGATAAAGCATATTAGGAGAATTAAAAGGATAAATCTTAGTTTAAATGCCTAAAACGGAGTTTAAAGAATAAATTCAAAGGGAGATTAGTACAAAGGCAGATTAGAATGACTCAAAAAGAGAGTATTAATTCTTCAGGGACACATATTGACACCTATAGGCTATTTAGTTTCAATAAAGACATCAACAATTATTACAAATAGTCAGAGATATTTTCAGCTACTCAACAGTTATTGTAAAAGTTATTGAGAAGCCTTAAAAATCAATTATTTCCAAAATTTAGCTCAAACAGTTAAGTTAGGAGTTATTATCATAGTGAATCAGTCTCATTTGGGCCTTGCATGGTCTCAAAGGTCAAAAACACATTAAATCTATAATAAATGCAAATATAAAACCCTAACTTAGGATCACCTCCTCATTTTGCAGATAAATACTACATGTATGATTCATTTTTTGTGTTGGTTGGTTGGTTGTTTTGGCTAGTTGGTTGGCTGTTGCTTATAAGATTGATTGCTAGCTTGGACTTGAGAAAACTCTGAGTTGTAGAGATCATTGTACTGGAGTAATATAAATGTTTTGAACATTAGTAATACAAGCACGTTCATAGGATTCTTGAGCTAAGTTAATGGTGAAGTTATCCTTCTTTGTAAATGTTTTCCTTCTATTTTCCATTTTGTCCATCATTTATCTGATGAAAGAACATAAATTTTAGATTAGGATATGCTATCTTAGCACCCTGATTCTGTCCTCTTTCTTTAGCTCAATGTTTTCTTCTGCAAGTTCTAATTAGAGAATTCTTAATTTCTCTCTGGTTCCAGCTAGATTGTTGTCTTGGAAATGATTTCATAGGGTCAATCCAAATAAGTCTATGGTATGCCATGTCCTTTGATGTAGCTTGAAATATTGTTTTAAAGGCCTTTCTTCGAAGTATAATTAGTAGAGTCCAACCAGGGAAGTCTATGGTATGCCCTATCCTCTGGTTTTCCTTAAATTCTTACTTTGAAGGTCCTTTTAGGGTGTTTGTTTAAAGAACATAGGTGTATCTTGCTCTTTAGTTTCACTCATTGTTATATTAAATTTTTTCTTTGTCTGAAAGTAATTCTAAGATTTTTGGATTGTTGTCTTAAAGGTTTTATTATTAAAGTATGGCCAAAGAAGTCTATGGTATGCCATATCCTTTGGTTTGCCTCAAACAATTACTTAAGAGTATTTTCTTGTTGGAGTTAAGGGATTCTTAATTGACCTTTAGTTTTGCTGCTTTCACAACTTATTGTCATTTCATATTACATCTAATCTAAGAGATCCACTTGATATAGTTAGCTTGCCCTATGAAGTCCCTTGCAGATTTAGTGAACAATTAAATCCTTTTATGACTCCATAGCCTAATGGATTAATGTTGCACACACTATATCTATTCAGCTAAAAAAATCTTATCACTTAGTCACACCATCAATTAATCTATCAACCAATCCAATCAAACAAAACAAATAGTCCTAAGAACTTCATAACTAGCTTAAAATCAGAAAACAGAAGCATAAAGATATATCATTTATAAAACTTACATAGAGAGAGCCCTCTCTGAGTCTAGGAGGGATAGGTACTTGGACTCCAAAGTGGTTTGATGTGGTTCCCTGCAGATTTTTTCTTGCCAATCTTGCAAATCATGGGAAGCCAACATAGTAGCGACCATACTGGGGAACTGAGTTAGTAAAAAACCTAATATCATTTCAAGAACTTAGAAAACCTCATGTTAACTTAGATGAATCAAGTGTTAGCCAAGAATGGTACCTGGTTGTTGATGGTGTACAACAACCAGCCTAAAGACAATTAAAAAACCCTCCACCTGCTGACTCCACTAGTTTTCAATAGGCCTTATGATTCCACTAGTTTTCTATAGACTCCACTGGGGAAATTATTTCATCATCAACCCTCAACAGAACCCAATCAAGAATACTTCATGGATTAAGTATTTTTTCACATATTGGTTTGTTTTTCAAAACTTTTATACCTTTTAAACCTTTCTGAAACTTTGGGTCCAAATTCTGGCTTCTAGAAGAATCTATACCAGATCTCATCTAGACCCAAATCCCCCTACAATAGTTGACAATCCTGAAAGCATCCTTAGGAAGTCTCCTAGATCTGAAAACCCAACAGTTGGTAGAGCTATCCACAAAGCAAGTTCCCTACCTAAAAACCTTAAAGAATTGCAGAATATCCTCTCTAACTCACCCCTAGAACAAAGCCTTTCTAGGACTATATCTCAGAGTTGGATAACCCAGAGATTTTTAGATCCATCCACCTTACAAAAAAATTCTGTTGTACTAGCCTCATCCCCTACTATTCAGCTTCCTCCATTTAACCCTCCACCTCCTTTTCTAAACCCTCCACCTCCTTTTCTAAACCCTCCACTTGTCAACCCTCCTTTCTTTCCCCAGCCACATATCATGGCAACATGGTATTCTCCACTAGTTCTACCATTTCCTTTAGTTGTTCTACCACAAGACTATTAGTCCAATATTCCTTTATATGATGAAATTACTTCTACTACTACTCAACAACATGTGGATAAGATGAATGACTACTTTGACAGACAAGAAATAGAGGATGAGACTGTTAAACTAAGAATGTTTACTCAAAGCTTAGGGGGAGAGGCAAGAAAACGGTTTAAAGGCTTAACCCCTAATAGCATAATTGACCTCCTTTCCTTTCATCAATTATTCTAAGACAAATGGGAAGTCAAGAAGAACCCTCTCAAAATCTTATCAAAATATGAAAACATTAAGAGGAATGTTGGAGAGGGTGTTCAAGAATACTGCACTAGGTTCAATAATGTATATAAAGCCCTCCCCACGTGAAACCTCCACAAGGCCTAGCTCTAGTGAACTTCCCTAATGGTTTTGATCCAAATATGGCTTATCAATTAAGGGAAAAATAAACCCTCACATTAGAAGACATGAAAAGGGGAGTAGTAAATGTAGAAGCCAATCTGATTGCCAAAAGAGCTAAACTGAAGAATGAAAAAAGAGTCACATATAGGGAAGAAGTTGTAGCCTCCACATCTGATACAAATATTGATAACTTAGTCAAGACCATGGAAAGGATGATGGAGAGGATGAATGTAAATGAGAGAGCTTATCCCAGAGAAAACCAAATAGCTCCTCAAAACAGAAACTAAAACCAAAAACAAATTAAAAACTTTAGGAGAAACCCCCCTCAAATAAGACAAAGAGGTCCTGATCAGCAAATCAGACCTCCTTTCCAAAAAAAATATGCTGATGAGGATGAGTGAATAAATAGAGGAAAGTCACATGAATTTAATGGAAGTAAATCATGAGGATAATGTTTTCCTCACTGAGGAAGAACAAGGCATATTTGCACCAAATGAGGGAGAAAAAATAGAATCTAAAGACTATAAACAAGGATTTGAAAATTCCATCATGGAAGTACATAGACAGTATGACCTCAGACGTAAGAAAAACCAAGACATTCCCAAGAGAAAGACCTCTGAAACTTCTGCTAAGAAGACCCCTGAAAATACTCCTAAAAAGACAACAGAAAATCCAAATACAGTGGCTGAAAGTTTTGATAAAACTAGAAGCAAAAATAGCCAACCTAGTGGCAAGTGTAGTGGTGACCAAAGGAGCACTAGCAATGTAGTTAGTGCCCCTAACAAAACTGTTTTAACTGAGATTCTTGATAAAAATCAGCAAGCTAAAATTGCTGAAAAAACACTGTTTGGAAAAAATGATTTAAACATTTCAAAAACATATACACCTTTCAGTATAGAGAATGAAATTGATAAGATTAAATCTCCATACCTCTTACTGAATTAGTCACTCAAGATGTATATAGATCCCAACTTTTGAAAGCTTTAAACATAGGAGAAAATGTTGATTCTGTGAAATTAAATGATGAAAAACTTGAACTTTTGTTTGGACCAGAAGTAGAAGAAAAATTTCAAGAGGGAGGTGTACCTCCATTTTATGTCAGTTTAAACATCCATGATAAAATTCTCCACAATTCCATGTTAGACTTAGGAGCTTCATACAACCTTATGTCGAAGGTAGTAATGGAAATATTAGGCCTTGAGATAGCTAGACCATACAGAGATTTATACTCTTTTGATTCCAATAGAGTTAAATGTCTAGGCCTAATCAAAAATCTTTGTGTCAATCTAGCACAAATACTAGCCAAAAGCCTAATAATGGATATTGTAGTGGCTGATATTCCTCCTAAATATGTCATGCTCCTTTCAAGATCATGGGGAGCTAAACTCCAAGGTACCCTCCAAATGGACATGACCTATGCTACCATACCTGTCTTTAGTCAAACAAGAAGACTGTATAAGGAAACTCACATGAGATACATGGTAAGCAGTCATGAAAAGCCAGATAAATCCCATCTTTATTCCATTCACACTAACCTTGATTCATTTATCCTTTACAATGACTAAAACATTAATGAACAAGTGACAGAAAATGAGGAAACAATTGTAGAAGAAGAGGAAAAAGAGGAGGAGCAACCAAAAAAGTTGACCCAAATACAATATAATAGAAAACATGGTGGGGACCCTAAAGGACACCATAATAAACAACATAGTGGCAGCCCCAATGACCATAATGATAAATCTGAAATTGAACCTCTTTGGAGTATGAACTTTGATGGTTCTTCTGGAAAAAATGGTTACACAACACAAAAAAAAAACCATGCAGAAGGTCACTCATACAAGCTAAACTTTCAATGCACAAACAACATAGCTGAATATGAGGCACTGCTCCTAGGGCTAAAATTAGTGAAGAAATTAGGAGCCAAGAGGATAACTGTTCATGGAAATTCAGGGCTAATCATTAAGCAGATTAAGGGAGAATACACAACTAAACATCCTATACTTAAAGCATATAGGGATGATGCCCTTGACCTCTTGAAAACCTTCCAAGAATATGATCTTACCTTTTTCCCTAGAAACTGTAACATCCTTGCCAATGGCCTAGACTTTGTAGCCAGTACATGTCAAAAACCTTATCAAAACAAGAAATACACGGTACAAGTGAAATATAGACCAACAGTCCCAGATAACATAAAATATTGGCAATATTTTGAAGGAGATAAATAGATAGAAGATTTCATGCAATCCAGAAATGGGTTTGAAATGCCAAATTTAGACTCGGATCATGAATAAGACTGCTCCACTGAGGAACAAAATTACAAATAAGAACCTCCTAATAATGCTGATATAAATCTATTAGAAAAAGAACACCCACATAAAATAGAGCTGTGCACAGATTCAGAAAAAAAGAAAGAAGACTTTGAAGTGTTGCAGTCCAATAATGATAATTTTCCAAAAGGACTGGTTCCTATAGAAGAATTGTTTGACTTCAATGATGTTGCTAGGAAGCCAAAGATGGAACCCACTAAAGCTGAAATAGAAGAATGCAATATAGGCAGTGAACAAGAACCCAAAATGATAAAACTATCCAAAACAATGCCAGCTCATATAAAACAGAAATATCTTGAGCTTTTCAAATAATTTACTGATGTGTTTGCCTCGAGCTATGAAGATTTAAAGTCATATGATACTGAGATCATCCAACATAAGATCCCTCTCAAAGAAAACCAGAAGCCCTTTAAACAGAAACTGTGGAGAATAAACCCTGTGAAACTACCACTAGTTGAGAAAGAAATTAAGAAAATGTATGATGCTAGGATAATAGTCCCTCTGAGATACTTAGAATAGGTTTCAAATCTTGTATTAGTGAGGAAGAAAATAGGAGAAATTAAGCTATGCATAGACTTCAGAAATTTAAACAAATCCTTCCTAAAGGACAACTACCCTTTACCAGAAGTGGACCATATATTACAAAGGGTAGTTGGCTCCAAAAGAATATCTTTGCTAGATGGATTTTCAGGATACAATCAAGTGTTGGTACACCCAGATGATGAACACAATACAACTTTCACTACACCCTGGGGTACCTTCATGTATGTTAAAATGTCTTTTGGTTTAATGAATGCTGGTGCCACCTTTCAAAGAGCCATGAATATTTATTTCTCAGAAGGAATAGGTTAATTCATTGTGAATTACCATGATGACATAACAATATACTCAAAAATTGATGAAGAACACCTAGCTCACTTAAGAAAAGTCTTTGAAATATGTAGAAAATATGGTTTGTCTTTGAATCCCAAGAAAAATATGTTGGCCTTCAAGAAGGGAAACTTTTAGGCCACATCATATCTGAAGAAGGGATGAAGATTGACCCAAAAAATATTGAAGGAATATTGCAAATCAATCATCCTAGAAATATCAAAGATATACAATCTTTCATTGGAAAGATAAATTTCCTAAGAAGGTTCATACCAAACCTTGCAGAACTCCTAAGAAACATCACTAACATGCTGAAAAGAGAAATAGGAGTCAAATGGAACATAGAAGTAAGGCAATATTTTGATTTGGTAAAAAAGGCACTTACACAAACACTAGTTCTGATCGGTCTTGATTTTACCAAAGATTTCTTCATATTTTCCTTTGCATCAAAACATATAGTTGTTGTTGTCCTACTACAGAAAAATATAAAAGGACAAGATTAGCCCATCGCATTTTTCAGCAAGGCATTAAGAGATGCACCTCTGAAGTACAACATAATGGAAAAACAAGTTTTTTCCTTAATAAAAGCATTAAAAGACTTCAGAGTATACATTCTACATTCACACATCATTGCATTTGTGCCTCACTTAGTGGTAAAAGACATACTAGCACAAGACCATGATGGAAAAAGAGGTAGGTGGATTGCTGTTAGTTTAGAATATGATCTCGAAATTAGGCCCACTAAGCTAATCAAAGGGAAAGGAATGGAAACTCCACCTATTGAAGAATAATTTCTGAATTCATCTTGGTATGATGATAATTTATATATGCTTTTTTGTCTGAATGCTCCTGGTGGTTTGTCCAAAACAAAGGCTAGATTCTTGAAGTTAAAAGCTGTAACTTTCTGCATTTTAGATAAAGTTTTATATTGGAAAAATGCTAGTGGTATATTGCTTAATTTTTTTCCTGAAGAAGATGCAGATAGGATCAAGCATGATTTTCATGAAAGAGAATGTGGAGGCCACCTCTATTGGAAAACCATTTTCAATAAAATCCTTAGAGCTGGTTACTATTGGCCCACCCTCTTTCAAGACATCCATAAAATGGTAATTTCCTTCCATAAATGCCAAATCTTTGAAGACAAAAGAAAACTGCTACCATTACCTTTGCATCCTATTTCTGTTGAGTCTCCTTTCCAACAATGGGGCCTAGATTTCATTGGAGAAATCCACCCTGCCTCCTCTGCCCAATGCAAATGGATCCTTACTGCAACTAACTAATTCACAAAATGGATAGAGGCCATCCCTTATATAACTGCCACAGACTTAGTAATCATCATATTCCTTGAAAATCAAATTTTGTCTAGATTTGGCTGCCGTAGAAAAATCATTATTGACAATGATGCTACCTTTAGATCCAAGAAAATGGTGGATTTTTGCCATAAATATCAGATTTCATTGGGGCATTCAACAACCTATTACCCTCAAGGTAATGGGTTGGAAGAATCCTCAAACAAAAGTTTGGTGAACATCATTAAAAAGTTGTTGGAAGAGAACAAAAAATCATGGTACAGTAAAATAGTACATGCACTATGGGCAGACAGATTAAAAAATAAAAAATCAATTGGAATGTCTCCCTATCAGCTATTGTATGGAGGAGATGCAGTTTTTCAAACTAGTTTGGGAGTGATAGTGATGAAGCGCATCCAAGAAGTACAGTATAAAGAAATGATATGCAAAGAAGAGTAAATTAGACTGTCCAGCTACAACAAACCAGAGAAGAAGTATACAACAGAACTTAGCAAGTGTAGGAAAATATAAAGAAGCTTTTTGACAAAAGAACCAAGGCAAATGATTTCAACATTGGTGACAAAGTGCTGAAGTGGGATTCAAGAAGAGAGGACAAAGGCAAGCATGGAAAATTTTACAATCTATGGAAAGGTCCATACATCATCCATTCTGCAAGAGGTAACATTTCATTTTTCCTACAAGAGATCGATGGAACATAATTATTTGGAGGTATTGTCAATGGTATGTTTCTCAAGAATTATTTCAGCTAAAAATCTCAGTTTAAAGATTCATTCATTGTATATAACATTGTCTAGATAAAAACTCAGAAAAATAAACAAAAAAAGAAAAGAAAGGAAGAAAAGAGGGTGGATAGAACAAAAGGTAAAGCCCCATACCAAAATAATGTTTCTAAAAGTGTGCAAGTCAAAATGCCACTGCTTTGGAAAGGAATTCTTGTTCAATCATACAGCCTAATCATGATTGACCAAATTTTGAATTTTTGTTGATAAGTTAGACAAAGAATATTTTCCAAATTGTTTAAACTTGGCTTATCAGTAGATAGGAAAATATATTGGTTCCAAAAGTTCAAATCTGAACCAAAGAGAGAAGAGAGGGATGAATGAAAAGTTTTATATTATAACCCTCAGTTTTAAGTTTTACCTTTTGCACAAATAAAATCTATGTGCAGCTTCTCCAAAATGCCACAGCTCATGACAAATCAAACTGCTTAATCTTCATTGGGTCATGCTTTCAATTTCATGTTGATAGAATAGAGAATGAAAATATGTCAAACTATTTAATCTTGACAGATAAGTATATTATAAAGAGAAATAAAATATTTCATCAGTCTAATATGAGCCTTTGGATGATATAAGTGTAGAAATAGATAGTTTTTCTTTTAAAAAGAAAAATTATGTCAAGGGTTTTCCAGTCTAAATTCACCCAAATGAAGAAAAAATGCTAGGAAAATATGATGGGTAGGTAGAATTAAGTTGCAGCAAAGCATGCTTTTCAAATTTCAAAGGTCCAAGTTTCAAAGAATCAATAGCAGATCAGTAATGGTAAAAAATGAAAAATCTTCCAAATACAAACAAGGCACTGGCCTACAAAATTCCAAAGATCTGAACTATGAGGTTATTGACACCTCCAAAAGGAATTGCCCTCCCCAGCTGGAGCCACTGTTATTCTCCTGTATTCATAGTATCACTAGTTGACTATGGATTTTCTACAATTTGCTGAAGATAGCATTTCTTGACTATTAGCTATCTTCAGAAATCTCACTGCCTTCATTATCTTCATAAAACCTTTTTCACTATCTCTCAGTTTTCCTTCTCAAAATCACCCTCCTCCTTTGAAAATTCATGCTTGGGCTTCACACTCTCATTCTCCCTTTTTTTCCCCTACCCAAAGACCCTCTTTCATTCCTAAAATCCCCATAAACCCCCTTACCTTCATCATTCTTCCTTATTCACACTAAAACAATGTAAAAGGTTCCTTTTTACATTGTCTTAATATTAAAATTAAACCTTTTGGGCCCTATATGTTTCATATTAAAACTTTGTTTTTTAAAATTAACCTCGACCCTTTATAAGTTTTAAATCCCTTACTTTAAATTTTTTTAGCCCCCGCTCTTTGTTAAAAACCCTCATGTAACCTTATATTCTGCCTCCATTTCTAAACATTCTGCTACCTTTTTGCCCCAGGCTTCTTCTCATTAAGCCCTCACCCACATGCACCTATCCCCATGGCCATAGAATCTTGGCCCTACCCTCAAAATAAGCACCTCTACTATTTAATAACCTGGGTCTCACCATCCGACTTGCCCGCCGCTTCACTGATCCCCGACCACCGTTTATCTTCGTCCCCCGAGATCCAATGGCCCACAGTCGATATCGCACCATTCCCTGTGCAAAGGTTAACCATTCCAAAACATGCAATATAAGCATTTTTACCACCCGTACCCTTTGCCACGCGTCAGCTGCTCAATGGAATCATAGTTTTTCCTCCAAAACCATTTACCGCCTCCATCACATGCGAAAACCACCTCCCTCGCTCGCTAGAACCACCTTTCCTCCTTCGTGCTGTAAATCAAAACCACCGCCTGAATCAAATATTCCAAAGCCTATGGCTTTGGAATGAAGCCTCACAACCACCATGAACCTTTGTAAAGCACTCCAAACAAAGAAAATCCACCAACGCAGGTTTTTAAACTAATTTGTTGTTTTTATTGTGCTGGCAGGAATGTGAGAATTGCATTCCAACGGTCCAAAATTGTCCAAATAAGTATTCTGGGTGATGATCTAGGAAATATTGTTTCATTAGAAGGACCAACAGCATAGGTTCAAGCATAAATCATCCATGGATCATTACCATTGGTGATTATTTAAGCACTCCAAAAGCAGAAGATGCTCCACCGCGAAGAAAATTTCAAACAAGAGATACAATGAAAAGAAGAAAACAGTCAAAGGACTGTGACAGTAAAGATCAGTGGATTAAAGATCAAATAAAGGATTGAAAGGTTAATTACAAATAAAAGATAAAGCATATTAGGAGAATTAAAAGGCTAAATCCTAGTTTAAATGCCTAAAATAGAGTTTAATGAATAAATTCAAAGGGAGATTAACAAAGAGGCAGATTCGAATGACTCAATAAAATAGTATTCACTTCTTTAGGGACACATATTGACACCTACATCCTATTTCATTTCAATAAAGACATCAACATTTATTACAAACAGTCAAAGATATTTTCATTTACTTAGCAGTTATTGTAACATTTATTGAGAATCCTTAAAAGTTAATTATTTCCAAAAGTTAGCTCAAACAGTTAAGTTAGGAGTTATTATCACAGTGAATCAGTCTCAGATATTTTTCCTTGGGCCTTGCATGGTCTCAAAGGTAAAAAACACATTAAATCTATAATAAATGCAAATCTAAAACCCTAGCTTAAGATCACCTCCTCATTTTGCAGATAAATACTGCATGTATGATTCATTTTTAGTGTTGGTTGGTTGGTTGTTTTGTCTAGCTGGTTGGCTGTTGATTAGAGGATTGATTACTAGGCTAGATTTGAGAAAAATCTGAGTTGCAGAGATCATTGTACTGGAGTAATGTAACTATTTTGAACATCAGTAATACAAGAACGTTCACAGGATTCTTGAGCTATGTTAATGGTGAAGTTATCCTTCTTTGTCAATGTTTTCCTTATGTTTTCCATTTTGTCCAGTATTTGTCTGATAAATTAACATAAATTTTAGATTAGGATATGTTGTCTTGGTACCCTGATTCTTTCTACTTTCTTTATCTCACTGTTTTCTTTTGCAAGGTCTGATTAGAGAATTCTTAATTTCTCTCTAGTTCCACGTAGCTTGTTGTCTTGGAAATGATTTAGTAGGGTCAAGCCAAAGAAGTCTATGGTATGCCCTGTCCTTTGGTGTAGCTTGAAATATTTTTTTAAAGGCCTTTCTTCGAAGTATACTTAGTAGAGTCCAGCAGGGAAGTCTATGGTATGCCCTGTCCACTGGTTTTCCTTAAACTATTACTTTAAAGTTCTTTTTAGAGTGTTTTATTAAAGAAGATAGGTGTATCTTTCTTTTTAGTTTCACTCATTGTTATCTTAAATGTTTTCTTTGTCTGAATGTAATTCTAGGATTTCTGGATTGTTGTCTTAAAGGTTTTATTATTAAAGTATGGCCAAAGAAGTCTGTGATATGCCCTGTCCTTTGGTTTGCCACAAACAGTTACCTAAAGGCTTTTCTTGTTGAAGTAGAGTTAAAGGATTCTTAACTGACCTTTAGTTTTGTTTCTTTCACAACTTATTGTCATTTCATATTACATTTAATCTAAGAGATCCACTTGATATAGTTAGCTTGCCCGATGAAGTCCCTTGTAGATTTGGTGAACAATTAAATCCTTTTATGGCTCCATAGCCCAATGGATTAATGCTTCAAAAATTCTATATATTCAGCTAAAACACTCTATCACTTAGTCACACCATCAATTAATCTATCAACCAATCCAATAAAACAAAACAAATAGTCCTAAGAACTTCATAACCAGCCTAAAATCAGAAAATAGAAGCATAAATATATATCATTTATAACACTTACATAGAGAGAGCCCTCTCTGAGTCCAGGAAGGCGACATCCTTGGACTCCAAAGTGGTTTGATGTGGTTCCTTGCAGAGTTGTTCTTACCAATCTTGCAAAACACAGGGAGCCAACATAAGGTTTTGTCTTGTGTAGTTGAGCTCATTTTGTCGTTTTTGAGGAGAATTTTATAGAATTTTTTCAATTTTGATGCTATTCGGGATTCATAAGTTACAAGTGATCATTTGATGGGATTTCTTTTGTTTTGGCGTAGGAAGGACAACCAAAGTTAATAAATTCAATTTTGGTTGTGAAATTGTTGTGCAAGTGTTGAACTGGGAATTTTTTGAGCTTACACATGTGGAAAGAAAATTAGATGGTTCCCCCTCCAACTCAACATCTTAGTCATCATCCTTATCAGCTTGTTGCCAGTCAATGCAACATGTGTACATCTCAAGTTGGAGCATACTTCACAGCTTTTGTGCAATTCCTCATTCGTTTTGCAAATCATAATTCATGTTATTTATGCTTGTAATCAGTTTTAGACCTTGTTATTATGATGTAAACGATATGGATAAGAATGAATTAATAGAGGACAAATTAGCAAATAAAGTAGGCTAGTTTTTTTTTCAAAGTTAATGTTGCAGCTTTATCAATAGCTTTATTTTATCTCTAGTTTAAAATCTTGATGTTTCTATACTCAGCGAGTTTCTATCCACTCAGTGGATAGTATATAAATTGCATATAGTGATGTTTCTTTACTTCGCTAAAATGTATTTAAACCAAAACAAAATATGAAATAAGGGTTGGGATTTGAAGAAACCATGTGTGTATGTGTATTTTGTTTTTCTGAATAAGAATATCAGTGCAATATTTTTTCACTGTGATTCAGAGATTCATGTGGTATGCATTTCGAGTTATTGTGTTCCTTTTTGTGTAATTGTCAATCTGAATATTTTATTACAGTCTCACTAAGTAGCTCCCTAAAGCAGTTCTCTAGAATTTGTCTCTCTTGATACTCTATTTCACTGATTTTTTTCTGTTATGATGGAATTCACCTTTAGTTAGGCACTCCATTGTTGTTTTTATTATCAATATTTAGTCAAGAAAGTATGTTGGAGAGTTTCATGTTGTGATTTTTTACATTTGATTAGATAGTGTTATGTGTTTTTCTAGTTTCTTCATTGTACTACAACTGATGTCAACTTTGAAATATGTGCCTGCCTTGCCTCTGCTTCTGCAAGTGTCTTATTTAAGCACTGGTATTTTAGTCTAGAAATATGAAATTATGGTTTTTGTTTCATACCTCAATGGCCCTTCTTCTTAAATCGGTCAACATTTTTCGTTAAATCTTATTTCCCTTTTTCATATCTCTTCTCTGTAGGGTTTCCTTGAACTTCAATTTTATTTACCTCTCGACATTTTTTTGAGTGAGGGAACCCCCTCTGATTAGAAAGGACTATTTTATAGCCCAAAGAGGTTTGTGGTTACCTCTAGTATTTCTCTCCTCAGCCTGGAGAACTTTACAGAGTGATAACAAGGGTGATGTGGTTGCCACATGGCAGTACTTGTTGACGTGGCAAGGAGTTTTTAATGACCAGACTTTTAATGGCCATATATTTTGATATGTAAGCCTGATTGAGCCAAAATTTATACCATCATAAATCTCTCGCCTATATGTGATGGTGATTGCACCAAGAAGCGCTCTCCAGCCCAGTATGGAAGAGATGTTGTAAGGCTATGTTATGTTATGTTATGTAAACATTTTGACTCGGCCAAAGTAGATAACAATAAAAATAAATCTAAAATACAATTAAAAAAATAAATAAAACATAAAAATGAAATTATTAATTATTTATCAAAATTAAATTAATAATACCAAGGTTTTCCCATGGTATTCTCAACCCATGGTTTTTCCCATGGTATTCTCTAAACTGGGTTTTTGTTAATAATTTGAAACAAGATTATCTTAAACATATTATAAAGTTAGGCCCTCAATTATTTAACATTTTGACTTTGTCAAATTACTTAAAAATTAATATATTATTAAAAATAAAATAAAATAAATAATTTTTTCAATACATGGTTTTCCCATGGTATTGTTTAAATTGAGTTTTTACTAAGAATTTTAAACATTATTATTTTAAAAATATTACAAAATTAGATAAGCATTTAATAATACTCTAAAATTTAAAATTTTATAGCCGGAGAGGTGCTCTCTAGCCCAATATGGTAGAAATGTTGTTATGTTTTGTCCTTTCATGTTTAACATGTTTATGTTGTCAAATTACATAGTAGTAGTAGCAGTAGTAGTAGTAGTAGTAATAATAATAATAATAATAATTTTGACAATCCATGGATTTCCCACGATATTTTGAACCCATGGTTTTCCCATCGTATTATTCTCTAATGTATCCTATTTAAAGAGGTGCATAGCGTTTCTTAAAAATAACAATTTTCCAATTTTACCCAATTTATAGTTTGTGATAAATATTAGTTTCTTCATCTTTAACCTATATATTTGCCTAACTAGTTTTAGTTGGTTATAGAGCATAAGAGAGATCAGTAATCAATGATTTTAGATTCCTACTAAAGTAACTATTGAACTGGAAGAGTTACTTTGTTGTCTTGCTATAACCATTTTTCAATTTATAAGTTGTTTCGTAGACTCGAAAATGAATTAAACTATTTGCTTGCCCCTTTCCTCATAAAACAATATAATTGATTTCACATTAAATTTTAATTTATTTATCAAATAAGTGTTAATTAAAATTTTTATTTGAAAATAACATAAATATATCAATAGTAACCTCATTATTGAATAGAATATTTAAAAATTAACAAAGAATAAATCCCAACTAACAAAATGAAAAGGATCAAATCTCGTTTTACTTTAGAATGAAAAAAAGAACACAACAAGAGACAAATGAGAGAGAAAAATTATTTAACTATAATGCACACATGCTCAACAAATTTCATTATGGATAGCATATATTTATACATATGATGATCTCTCAATTATTTCCTATAATATCTCAAAAAATCACTCCATAAATCTCTCCACAAATATCTCATCAATCAATCACAAATATTTCCACAAATCTCTCATCAATCACTCATAGATATCTCCATAAACCTCTCACTAAAAACAACAACTTTAATAATTTCAAATGGACCATTATTCCAACATTTCTCCCCCATAATTATCATTTGGAAATATTCCAATATCATCTCTGAATTCACAGAATTTTTCCTTAGATAGTGCTTTGGTGAATATATCAGTTACATGTTTATCTGTTCCACGGTACTCAATCTTGATCACTTCTTGTTGAACCAAATATTGAAAAAAAAGATATTGAATATCAATATTCTCGGTCTTCTTATGAAAAAATAGATTTAATTTCAATTGAATAGAACTTTGATTATCACATAGAAACTGAGTGGGTTTCTCTTGTTGCCCATGTAGATCCTCTATAATTATTCTCAACCAAACGACTTTGCATGATTCTATAGTTGTTGTTTTATAATCTTCTTCAGTTGCGGAGATAGAAATTGTAGGTTTCTTTTTAGTACTCCAAGAAAATGTTACTGAACCCATGTTGAATGAATACCCTGAAGTTTATTTTCTTTCATCCATGCATCCATATCAATCTAAATTTGTATAACCAACCAACTTGAAATATTTTGTAGACCTGTATACCAAACCATAACTAATTGTTCCACGCAAATATCTTAAAATCCTCTTGGCTACTTTCCAATGCAATTCCTTTGGTTCTATCATAGATATTAACACCATACTGGCTGCAAATGAAATATTCAGTCGAGTTGTATTTAAGTAGATCAAACTTCCAACCAATTAACAATACAAAGTAACATCAACTAAATTGGAGCCATCATGTCTGTATAACTTCAACCCAACTTCTAAAGGAGTTGTTGTTGGCTTGCAACTCAACGTTCTAAACTTATTCAAAATTGTTGATCAGTGGTTGTCATTGATGTCAACCAAATCAGCACCAGGGGCTAACCCAATATTGCATGGGAATTTTTACCTACCAAATTAATATATTCTGGGTCAATAGTTCCTTTGATGGTTTCTAATTGTCGAGATGTTTCCGTTGATGTATGGCATGCCATGTAATTCTTCACGGTTTGAGAGATATTCATGTTTGAAGTTTGTACCCCCAGTTAATGGGCTAAAACCCCATGGGGTTGGGGCATGGGTCATTGAAAAGTCATAATTAATGTTTTTTAAGCTCCTAAAATCCCTCCCACATTCACTTGTTGAAGCCCCTTTCAACCTAACCATTTATATAAATTTTGATCTTCATTTCCTCCTTAGGTAAGGGATTTCACCATATGAAACAGGCCATCATGGAATTTGACTCTAACTTTTTTCTACAAAGGTTAGAAGCTGAAATTTTTATAAGGCGAAGCTAAAATCCTGAGGAAGCTACTATAAAAATTTTAGATCAAGGTGTGCAATATTTTTGGAGATATGATCTATGGAAGTCAGGGTTTTTGCAGGCTCCTAAAATTCATCTCAAAGAAGTGACCTTCATAAATTCGTCATAACTCTGTCTCTGAGCATTGGATTGGAATTCCATAAAAAGTGGTAGATATTGCATAGTATGTAGTTTTAGCTCTATCAATTTAAGAGCCAAATGAAGAAACAGTGACATGTGGCACGCCGTACAAGTGCACTCTTTTGAAACAGTCCATAATTAGGGCATTGTGAGAGATTGGGTATAACTCTCTCTTTAAGAATCCAAATTGGGTCAGAATTGTGGCATTTGAAAGAAGATTCAGAGGAATACTACAGGACCAGATTCAATATCGAGCTCCTAGAAGGCAAGAAAAAGCTAGATCATGTGTTGTCAAGGGTTGCAAAGGACCAGAATTTCTACGGCAGCAAAGCAAAGCAAGGTGCAACAGAGGGTAGCATGACAAGAGAAGCAACCAAGGTGCATAACAGCAGCAAGAAGTTCATCATATGAAGTCTTCAAGTGGGAAGCGCTGCATACAATCATTGTAAAGGTATTATTGTACTTAGTAATTGTAAATACATTATTGTACAAATTGTACTAGTGTCTATCTTCCAGGGGTTGAAGAGGCAGTGTTGGGAGGTCTAGGATCATCATTAGGTGGTTGTGTCAAAGTTGGGGTTATGGTCTAGTATATATTCTTCTTCTACATCATTCTATATCACTGTAAAGTGGACCATTTTCCCTAGTACGAGATTCCATTCTTCTTTTATTCTTCTATAGGGTGGTAGGGTGGTGCTAGGGTGAGTTGTAGCTCTTTGGGTGTTGGGGCATCCGTTCAGTTGACTACTAAAGAATCTTGGGCATTGGAGCATCCATCCAGTGGGAGCTGGAGAAGAATGCTTTTCTAGATTCTAGGAAGTTGGAGCTTTATTTTCAATTGGAGTTGAATATTAAAGCATTCTTAGAAAAGCATTAGGTAGTTTTTGTCCCAGAGTGGGTTTCCACCTTAAAAAATATGTGCATTTGTGTTCCTCTTGTTTGCTTCTATCATTGTACAAACACTGATAATAATTGAATATTAACTAATTCTCTAATTTAAAGGAATACTGATCCACCACCCCCTCCCCCCCCCCAGTATTTCCAACAAAAATGTCCCAAGTAAACTTGTCTTGTGACATGAAAATAACATCTTCCTTCTGCCAAACTTCAATACTCGAGAAATAATGAAAATCACCATGATCTGTCATCTCAAACTCAACAGTTCATACATGAATATCATAACCATAACCATTTTCATAGTTCAATCTAGATTAACACGATACATATAGAATCAATATCTTAATACAATAAACCTAATCATAATTTAACTAACATATAACACCAAATTTTAACATATAACATACTTATCAACAACATATAACATAATCATTAGGTTAACTAACATAAAACAACAACAAAAATGCATATAACAACACACTACTATCATTCATGACCATTTGACATATGTTCATATTACCACCCCGATTCAGTAGCATCTACCATGCATGTAGCCCTAACAACAACCGAATGAAAAACATGTATATAACCCTAATTAATATAAATTTCTGTTAACTAACCTACCTACATGTCAATCATACAATATCTGTATGATGATCTATTCTTACCCCAAAGTATAGTGTTGCAACTTCACTTTTATGGTCTACATATCCTGCTCTATCTCAACCAACAAATGACCATCATAACATACCAAAACATCATGATGACCTAAAATGCATAGAATGACCTCATGGAAAATAGTATTAATCATGACAATGCATGCCTAACAACATATAGACATTGACATGAATAATAATGTATAACCAACATGCATGCATGACGATCTCATCCAACAACAAAAAAATCCTCATTCACATGGAGACGCCAATAAAACCATGATAGACACCATTAATAAGGGACAAGCACATAGACCATAATCATAAATAGCACATATGAAACTAAAATGAATTCATGACCAACACACGTCGCCCAAGGAGAGCACAACCACGCTTTGATACCACCTGTAACGTACACCTACCCTCACATATGCCTGAGTAAATGGCCAACTCCGGTAAACAAGAGATGATGGAAGTTAAGAGCAGACTAAACCTCCTTGGTGACTTTAAGGAGGTGCAATTAATGCAGAAAACCATAACATAGACCCCTGTACCTACTATAGGACCCCCAAAGGCCATCCCAGTCATCTATCTGACTTGTCCCTAGGTCCCATTGAATTTTAATGAAGAAAACCCTTAGATGCTCCCTTGATATTGGCAAGGGTGTGTCTTGGAGGCTCTAGATGCTCCCATGCATGCATCTAGAGACTTTTTCCCTCATACTTGTACTAGCGTCCACATGATTTACGGAAATTTTTAAGCCCAAAATCTCAGGCACTGCGTAGAACTTCCTGTTTCTTCTAGAATCCATAAAACACATGATGAAAATGCTAATGAGCCAAAAAATGACTCTAGGACTAGGCCTGACCATCCCCAATTGGGACTGACATTCTATTAAATACTTTCCATCAATGAAATCTACAGGTCTAAGATACAATACAAAGCATGAATGACTGAAAAATCTTATGAGAAATAACAATAAGGATGTTAAACACATGCATGGTGGATGAGAAAGTAAACACACACATAGGAAAGATAGGCGTGAGTTTCTTTACTATTAACCATAGATGTGATTTTATAGTACATTAGGTGTGACCCTTGGATTCTACATTCCAAGGTCACTTGGACTCCTTTATGACTATTTGGCTTCCACACCTACCCGTTGAGGATTAGGTGTCCAACATTCCCCCCCTTAATCAGAAGCGGTATGTGTGAGTCCAAGAAGAGAGTTGTAATACAAATATGCAAAGTATGCATGGAAGCACTTAGGGTGAATCATCTCCCTGAAATGCTGGCATAAAGAGGTGCTTTAGGGATGACCACCAACACTGGAACGCAACGCTTATTGTAGTTGCCGGAACTCTTCAAAATATGGCAAGAAGCTGAGGGCTTCTGCTAGAGGAAGTGTCCCTCATATTTGAAGAGGGAGACATTCAACCTAGAAGAAGGGAGGTCTACAACCTGTGATGGTTTAAGGATGACCACCAACACTGGAATGCTTAATGCATTTCCCAGAACTCTACCAAAGTTGGAAAGAAGATGAAGTCATCTCCTAGAGGAAGTGTCCTGAATTCTTTGAAGAGGAAGAATATGAAGCTCACATAGATGGTTTAAGGCTGTCCACCAACCAAAGGAATTCTCATGGGCATCCGTGTCTCTTGCTACAACTCTGAATTTGGAATGAGAGATTGTGGCTCAGGCTCGCTTGAATTGCCATGTCTCTAGCTACAATTTTGAATCTGGAATGAGAGATCGTGGCTCAGGTTCGCTTGATGTGACTTTGAAGCTTGTATATGACCACCATTTCCCCCCCTGTTAGGTACAAGGTGAGATGATGGCAAAAACTCAACTACAATATTGTTCAATATTCTAGAACAAGTTCTGACATGCGACCTAAAAATCTTCTTGGTTGTTGATGCCCATTGCCATGAAGCGATCCATCCAAGATGAATCTTTGTTCTTGCAGGAGGATTTTTTCTGAATAATATGCATGAAGAATGGGTGTGCCAACCACAATGCTTGCATGGGTGAATATAGAAACAATGATCTTTCATATGGCCAACTCGATCACAGTGTTGGAATTTTTCAATCTTTTGTTGCTGCTATGGAAGAGGAGAAGGATTTGGAATAGCTGAAGGTGAACTATCATAAAGAATTCTGGCACTTTGAAATTTGATAGGCTTGGAGTAGTCCGGAATATGAAAGGACAAATCCTTGTCATATCCAAGACCAGTTATGTGCTTTTTATGGAAAATATCTTCCCAAGGTCTGATGATGGGCTTGGGAAGTGCATGCTGCATTTCTACATCTTTTTGCATATATACTCTTGAAATGGATACTGAATGTGGAAAAACCTCAACTTTATATTCTTTTTGTTGATGGGAGTCCCTCTCAATTTTCTAAATAGAAACAGGTTCATAATGATTACTCCACTTCTGTAACTCTTCTTTTTGAAGCTGATATTCAAGCTGCAAAAAATCAATCTTCTCTTGTGTGTTTTGCAGACAAGTTTGAATGTATGAAAGAGAGGCTTTGTTTGTTTTTACCATATTGGAATTAGTCGTGGAGATTATGAGAGTATCTAAAAACTTTAATAACTCCGTAATGCTGACCATTTTGTTAACAAATCATTCTCAACAAATGGGAAACATGATAGGAAACTAAATGTGCAATTTTCTTGCGGATCCCATCTGGAACAATATGCCAATCAACAATAGTTTTCAACAAGAAATGGTTGCAATACAAAATGACATTTATTTGAGAAATAAGATGAGAAAGTGGTGACAAATACAGTAAGAAGAATTATTGATATAGAGGCATTTTCTAGATTTTCAAATGCATACATATAAATATCCTACAATAAAGGTCCATTCACAGGTCGGAAAGGAGACCCAGACATTGCAGGAGATTTCAATTTGCAGGAGAAAGAAAAAGCAAATAAAAACTATAAATACCCAACTCTACCATCACTATAAAATATGTATAAGATGGCAATATAAAAAATTAGAAGTTGGTGTTATCGGCAATTTTAAACCAACTCAGTGATAGAAACTGATTTGGGCATTATTTTCCCAATAACCCAAAAATGAAACACACTTGGATATGTATTTTTTTTTTTAATGACCCCATAATGGAATATATTTTGGCATAATTTCTATAGTGGCTTAGCAACGGAAATGAACTTGGGTATGAGCCCAAAAAATGAAAAATGAACTTGGGTATGATTCTTCACATCATCTCAACAATCATAAGCCGATTCAGATTTCATTTTCTACACAGAATATTTTGTTCTGAGTAGAGACAATATAACTATGAACCCCAACTGAATCCACCCAACATCAGATGCTATTTTTTGGCAATATATGTTTTGCCTGTACTAAAACTAGTGTTGCACGTAGAGTCATGGAAAACTGCTGTGTGGAGAAAGGTAAATTGAGGGAAGTTGTATGGATGAGAGAGTTGAGGGAGGAATGTGTGGAGGGCCGCACAGAGCATCGAGGGTATCGCCGGAGTAGAGTTAGTATACTGTGTAGGTGATTCAAGCATTAGTGGGAGGCCAACAATGGAGGGAGGCCGACGGTGGATGGGTCGACAGGAGGGCCGACAAGTGGAGGGAGCAACGGTGGATCTGAGGTGAGTGGAAGGAGTGGAACTGCATGTGGGAATGAAGGTAATAAGGTGGAATGAGTGGGAGTGTGTGGAGGGTAGGTGAGGCAACGTGGCAATGTGGGTGATGGCCGAGAGGGAGGCCGAGCTATATTGTATGGATTCCACTCAAAAAAAATTTGGAGACCGACTGGTGAAGCGCCAGAGGGAAGGAAGGCATGACAATGTAGAGAGTGGAGGGGAAGGGCCGATGACTGAGGAGGGAGAGGAAACATGGGAACGTCGGTGGAAGTGAAGGCCGAGTGCGTCGAGGACTATGGGAGGCCAATGCATAGGTGGATACAAGTTGACAGTGTGGGGGATGGTGGAGAGGTCGATGCACATGAGGTGATGCCAAAAGTTCCAATTGTATGGAGGATGGCAGAGCTCAATGCTGAGGAGCCTACAACTACAACAGAGTGCGAACAGTAACCATAAAAAGGGCTGCAAAAATAACGCTTAAAACAAAATGCAATGTCGCCCTTCTAGTCAATCACAACAATGCCAAATCGCTCTCCAAGAAAGGCTTATTTTTGCATAGGCTGGAGCAGATTTGGTGTTACAATCGTAGAGCATATGGAGCAAAATTACGCAGCAGATTGGGTGTTGGGGAGTAGAGAATCTAACTAGTTATTTTCAAGGTAGATAAGAGTACATCCCTGTATTTCATGATGAGGAATAATAATTCCACTTGTCATGGCTTTGATATGATGTTAAACACACACATGGTGGATGAAAAAGTAAACACACACATAGGAAATATAGGCGTGAGTTGCTTTACTATTAACAATAGATGTGCTTTTATAGTAAATTAGGTGTGACCCTTGGATTCTGTATTCCAAGGTCACTTGGAATCCTTTATGACTATTCGGCTTCCACACCTACTCGTTGAGGATTAGGTGTCCAACAAAGGATCACCACCCTCTTCCTTGAACTAGTATGGCATCAATTAGGTCTTTCATCCATTATTTTAGAATTTAAAAGTAAATACATGAAATAACCATGACTTGAACTAGTCACATAACCATGCCTATAACCAACATAAAACCATATAAATAATATTGAGATAACAACCATTAAAGCCACAAATTAATAAGTACAAAATAAAGAGAACTTAGCTTTTATTAAACATAGGTAATATCTAACTAGGTTCGAGACTTCCATGTACCACCCGACCATAGACATGGCTGAGCCAAATCTCTCTTCAACTAGTCACCCCCGTGCCATATTCCAAGAAAAAATATGGTATATCATGAATAAACAAATCCAAAAAAAACCAAGGGAATACAGAGGTTAAACCACCTCCACCCTAACCATATCATGATCACACCAAAACTAGTGTTGAGATCACAAGACTGAACCAAACATGGAATGCCTCCAGAATCCATCATTATCCTTGAGGAATTGCCTGTCTCCTTGTCTCTAAGGATTTACCACAATCCACATTGGATCACTAGGCACTAAAATGAGACACCACCCTAAAAATTTACCGTGTATCCCGCCAAAATTGGTCAATGGATTCCTAGGCCTTTGGGAATTTCCTTTAGACCACCTCCACCCCAGATTTTGAAATCCATCCAGCAATTCCAAATCTCAAAAATGAGAAAAATCCCATCACACCATGGCTATTTTTAAAAAGGAAAGGCAAGGCTGAAAATCACTATCAAAACCCAAAAAAACCATGCCACCAACAACAAGATAACCAAATATCAACATGCAAAATCCATGCATGTCCAAACCAACTAGGAAATCACACATGCAATATGTTACCTACAAATATTCTTGCTGAAGCTGCTAGATCCTACTCTTTCTTGCTTGATCTTTGATTTCCTTTCCTTTCCTTGTCCTTCCCTTGCTTTCTTTCATCTTTCTTGGCTCAATGCTAAAATTCTCCAAGAAAACTCTAAGTATCCAAGAGTATGAGAGAGAGAAAAAATAATGAGAGAGCTTCAAATCTTAACTGACAAAATATTTGAACCAACAAAATCTTTCCAACTAATCCTTGAAAGCATTTTTATCAATAATTCCTCTATTCTCTTAATTTTCCATTATTTTCCTTCAATTTCTTCCTCACATGAAACATGTGATCTTTCACCTTCCTTTTCTCCTAATCTCCTTTATTTTCATAAATAAATGTGCTAAAAGTACTTTTTTCCTCTTTAATGCCTTAGCCAATTCCTTTGCTAATGGAGTGTAAAAACTCTGATAAACTTGAATAAATATACATTATTATTGATAAAATATGAGATGATTACAAGTGGGAATCACCAAGGCTTTAAATACAGCCTTACGGTGTCCCTTGGAAAAAAGGCATGATCGTTGATCATGCCCTTCCACATTAATAAACCTAAGAAAACTATATTTAACTAATAATTAATAAAATATACATAACATTTCCCCTCTCTTAAAGATGCTTTTTCCTCAAAGAATACGTAATGATGGGTGTTGCTGATGAAACACTTCAGATTCCCAAGAGGCTTCTTCTACGAGCAAATCCTTCCATTTGATTAAATATTCCGTAATAACACTAGAACATAGCTTCTTTTCTCGGGTAGATAGGATAATTTCGGGCTCCAAAATGATCCTTCCTTCATCATCCAAAATTGGGAGTGTCATTTGGGATGATTGATGGTCACCCAGTGCTTTGTTTAAGCATGACACATGGAAGACGTTGTGAACACAACTTGTATTGGGAAGGCTCAACCCATAAGCGACTTGACTGATCTTTTTGATAATTTGATACAGACCATAGAACTTCAGACAACTACTTGTATAGCTGGAGCTTGACAAACACCTAGTCTCCAACTTCAAATGATCTCTCAGTTTGATTACAGTCAGCCTGTTGCTTCATACGATTCTGTGCAATATTCATATTTTCTTTTAGAACTTGGACGACCTTTTGGTGTTCTTCTAGCTGATTTTTAACTGCTGGAATATTTGAATGGACTGAAGCAAAATATTTCCACTTCGGGGGCTCGTATCCATATAAAGTTGGAATGGAGTCATTTTTTTCGATGTATGGTAAGTGGAATTATACCACCATTCAACGAGATGCAACCATTCAACCCACTTATTTTGTTTTTCCATAGCATAACACCGAAGGTAAGCTTCCAAACATTTATTGACAACCTTTGTTTGTCCATTTGTTTGGGGGTGATAAGTTGAGCTCATGTTGAGTTAGGTTCCTATATGGTTGAACAATTCCTTCCAAAAATTTCCTTTAAATTTAGCATCCCTGTCATTGACAATGACTTTTGGGAAGCCGTGCAGTTTATAAATATGTTTGCAGAATATCTCTACAATTTGCTTTGCAGAGTCTGTTTTCTTGATAACAATAAAGTGAGCATATTTAGTGAATCTATCTACGACGAAGATCTTATCCTTCCCATCAGATACAGGTAATCCTTCAATAAAATCCATTCATATTTCTTCCCATTTCTGATTCGGAATATTTAAGGGATGAAGTAACCCAGGTGTCATAATATTTTCACTTTTATTTCTTTGACACTTGTCACATTCTCCTACATATTTTTGAATAGTGTGACTCATACCCTTCCAAAAAAATGGCTGACATGAATTGTAATAGGTTTTAAAATATCCTACATGCCCAGACGACATGGAATCATGCAATTCCTTGAGTATTTTTTTATATAAACTTGGATTTTGAGTTTAGATAAATTCTTCCTTTGTACCATAAGATATCGTTCTTCCACTCAAATTTTGAATTTCCTGGGAGATTATTGATTATAGCAAACATTTCTGGATCTTTGGAATATTCACTTAGAATCTCATTAAGCCATTCAGGAACAACAATCAAAACTACAAGTAGTGTTGGTTCTTCATCTTTTCTGGATAGGGCATCTGCTACTACATTTTTTTTTCCTTTCTTATGTAATATCTCCATGTCGAAAGCGGAAATTTTCTTGATCCATTTTTGTTGTTCTTCAAAGAGTTCTTTTTGTTGAAGGAGATATTGAAGACTGTTATGATCCATTCGGATGGAAAATTTACTCCTTAACAGATATTGTCTCCATTTGGCCAATGCGTGCATAATTGCGAGCATTTCCTTATTGTATGTGGACTTGAGACGCTCTCGTTTATTTAGCTTCCTGCTTTCAAAAGTGATAGGGTGCCCTTCTTGCATTAATACTACACCTATAATGAATCCAGAGGCATCACATTCAATGATAAATGGTTTAGAAAAATTGGGAGTTGCTAATACTGGTGCATTAGACATTACTTCCTTCAAATCTTCAAAACACTTTCTTGCTTCTTCATTCCATTGAAATGAAATTTTAGTTAGAAGATTTGTAAGAGGTGCAGTTCTATGCACATAGTCTTTAATAAATATTCGATAATATCCCGTTAATCCTAAAAATCCTCTTAGCTTAGATATATTCACTGGTTTATTTCATTCCCTTATAGCCTTAATTTTAGAAGGATCCACTTTTACCCCTTCATGGGATATTATGTGTCCCAGATATTCGACTTCTTCTTTTCCAAAGGTGCATTTGGACTTCTTATCATAAAATTGATGATCTTATAATAATTTGAGAACTTTATCCAAGTGTTGCAAGTGCTCTTTCCAATTTTTACTATAAATCAAAATATCATCAAAAAATACTAGTACAAATTTCCCAAGATATGGACGAAATAATTCATTCATAGTAGCTTGGAATGTAGCTGGTGCATTTTTCAACCCAAAGGGCATTACTTTAAACTTGTAATGACCTTCATGTGTTTGAAACACAGTTTTTGGTATATCTTCCAATCGAATTCTGATCTGGTAATAGCCTGACCTTAAGTCTAACTTAGAGAAGTATTTTGCGCCATGTAGCTCATCTAGCATTTCATCAATAAAGGGAATTGGAAAATTATTTTTAACTGTTATCTTATTTAATCCTCTGTAGTAAATGCATAGCCAGAATGATCCATATTTTTTTCTTACCAATATAACTGGGGTGGCATACGGACTCTTGCTTTTTGAGATGACCCCACATTTTAAAAGGTCTTGGATTATCTCTCAATTTCTGTTTTGTGGTGATGCAGGTAGTGATAAGGCTTGATGTTAACAGGGTTTGATCCTGCCTTGAATTCTAATGTATGTTCGATTTCCCTATTAGGAGGCAATTTCATTGGTAGATCTTGGAATACTTTTTCATTTTTCTAAAATAGTCCTTTTACTTTCGGTGACTCTTCATGGTTCTTTTTTGTAAATAACATTTCTAACTGATGACATTGTACTATATAGGCTGGCGCTCCTTTCTGGATCATCTTCATCATCAGGGATGATGATACGATTTGATTTTCTGGGGCTTGGAATCCATATAGCTTGTGCTTCTACCCTTCCCACTTAAAGCTTATAAACTTCTTCTGATGGTTGGTAGAATAAGTACCTAAGGTTTGTGGCCATTGAATTCCTGAGACCGCATCTACTCCTCCTAGTGGTATGACATAGAATGGAGATTCTAAACTAAAGTCTTTAATTTGTAATTTGACTTTATGGCATTTCCCTACTTGCTCAATCTTCTTACCATCGGCCACCGTTACCTTCATATTAGGCATGGGAAAAATAAAGATGTTGAGTCTTTTGGCCATGGTTGAATCTAGAAAATTGTGGGTGCTGCTAGTATCGATGAGAACCATTACATTGTTTTTCTTAATATGTCCTCTTAATTTTAGTGTCTGAGGTTGTGATATACCTGTCATGGCTGATAATGACACTTGCGGAAAGATTTCATAATCTACTTCTAGAGAGAACCCTGGGGTGTCTTCTATTCCTTCTGCATCTGAATCATCATTGTTAGAGTAATTCGTTGCTTCACAATTATATATACTTTTTTCTTTTCCATTAGCACATCTATGCTTAGGGTCCCACTTTTCGCCACAACGTTTGCACTTGCCCTCTCTCATACTTTGTATTTCCATGTTAGATTTATCTCCTTCACAAAGGCATGGTGCAACATATTTCATGTTATCATCTTTTGCAGATTGAGGAAACTTTCGTCTCGAATATAATCTTTCTGGTTTTGACCAAGATAACCTTTCAAATTTCTTTTCAACAACTTTTTCTTTTTTCCTTGCTAGTTCTACTGATGTAATTTCATGAAGTTCGAGTTCTTATTGTATATGGATTTTAAATCCTGAGATGAAAGACTGGATTAGATGAGATTCTGACAATCCAGGTACTCGTGTCGCTAAGGTCTCCCATTCTCGAGTGTACTCATCCACATCTCCTTTTTGGCGTAATTTGATGTATGTTGAAAAAAACTTTTCTTCTTTTATACCTTGAAATATTTTAAAGAATGCATCCTTAAATTTCGTCCAAATAATAGAAAGCGTCGTCTTTTTCCACCACATATACCAATTATATGCTTCTCCTTCCATTTTCATGGAAGTGTGCTTAATTTTTTCATCATCATTATTAATGTCTTAAATCTCAAAATATTCTTCAGCTTTATTAAGCCATGCAACGCTATTTTTTTCATTACCATCAAACTTGGGTTGCTCGATTTTTGCTTTTCGATGATATGCTAACGGTGGGACGAGAAGGGGATATTGATTAGCAAATGCGTTCCAAAGCTGATTATTTTGAGAATCTGCATTACTATCTTCGTGATGATGTGGGGAATCAGTTTTTTCATGATTCTCTTCTGAGTTCCCTGAATCTGCTGAATTGTTCTGTTGATTTTGTTCCATATTGGGGAATATTGGTCGTTGTGTCTGACTTATCTTCTCACAGAGTTCTGTCATCTTTTGCATTAATTGGCTATGATTTTCTGTGGCCTCGCTATGATTTAGCCAAATTTTTCTTTCTATTCGATCTGTCGTTTCTTGAAGATTTTTGATGTTGTTGGAGTGTCCTGCAATTGTACCCTCGAGATTAACTAATATTTTTCCAAAGTCATCGAAACTATTATTGATTTGTTTCTCAAGATCTAGAATTTTTTTTTGGAATTGGGCCATCAACATTGATGAATACATTGAACGAGTATGCGGTGGTGAATATTTTTCTGCCAGTTTTCCCCTTTTTCTTCTTTTTTTTAAACTAGTTTTTATATAAAAATTAATTTTAAATTAAAGTTTATATAAAAAATTAAATTATATTGAATTTATTATATATATATATATATATATATATATATAACTTTCAATTATGACTATATTTAAACGTCCACCGTAAAAATAAAACAGAAATGTCACTATATTCTTAATACTGGTTGTATAACCCTTCGATACGATATTTATATATGCTTTTAATATCATGACACTTCACAGCCGGAAGCCACAACATTTCAACAGTGTTCAATGGCGTTCCACAAGAGTCTTCGCTGACCCTTCGACCAAGAGCCACGTTGCTTGACCGTTCACGGTTCACTATTTTATTGCGTGGATGATTGACAGTGTCGACAGCAGACATGTATGTGGAGAGAGCAGCGTAGTATAATTATGCAGCATGGGGTGGCAGTCATGATGGATGGTGGTGCTACAGAGTTTATTTAAAACTCAGTTTAACAGAAAACATATTTATATATATTAAATGGAGAGACTACAGTAGTCGGGAGGTGAGATTGGGGAACAGCAGGGAGTAGGAGAGGTGGGCAGGGGAACAATGGGGAGGAGGGGTGGACAGGGGATGCGGTGACAGGAGAGATGAGGGGAGGGCGGTGAGGTGATGGTGGGGATGATGTCGGGTAGGAAGGGGACATGGAAAGGCTGCAGAGATGGGGAAGAAGGGAAGCGGGAAAGTGGGCAGTGGAAAGAGGGTGGTGGGAAGGTTGTGGATGGTAGTACGGAAAGGAAACATAAGGGAGATGGAGGGAAGTGGCAGGAAAATTTGATGAGCTAGATGGACAACGAGAAAAAAATTGATGGCTGTGTGGATAGCAAATTTCTCACACGGATCCTGAAGAGCGACCGCTCTGATACCAATGGAGTGTAAAAACTCTGGTAAACTTGAATAAATATATATTATTATTGATAAAAGATGAGATGATTACAAGTGGGAATCACCAAGGCTTTAAATATAGCCTTATGATGTCCCTTGGCGAAGAGGCATGATCGTTGATTATGCCCTTCCACATTAATAAACCTAAGACAACTATATTTAACTAATAATTAATAAATTATACATAACAGCTAATTTCATTTAGCCATAATAACCGATGAACACCCTCACTAGGATATGTTTCCCAACATTCTGCTTGGAATAAGTGTCCTTAACCATGGTCATATTTTCTTCCTTTATCAAATTTTCTAACATAAAATTTTAACTTGGTTCTATGACAGATTGCACTTCACCATCAACTTGTGCGGAAGTTAATTCCCACAGGCGATGCTGTCAATACTTCATGAGGATGCATGGCATGCTACTATTGACCGCATGCCCCTAAGGGTGGTGCACCAAACCACCCTCCCTGCGATGCAAAAAACACTTGGTGGGGAGGATGGGAGGGACTTATCATGGTAACCAACCCATCATGTCACCCTTCCACGTCACCATTCTTGTCCACTCCTCCCTCAACATTTTTTGGGCTACGGTCCCCTAGGGTAAAAGTTGAGTCAATTTTTTCTATTTTGTTAAAGCTAAGTGCGCAGGTCAAGGGGCTTTGGGTCAGGTAAAATCTCCTTCTTTTTGTAATGGGTTAAAGGGTAAACATGGGGCTCAAACCATAGTTTGAGCCCATGGTTTTTTCAGGTCCGAATTATATAAATAGGCATGTTGATTCAATTCAAATCATAACTTGATGGATGATTATGTACTGTTGATGTGATCTTGGGAATGTTTTTGTGATAATTCTGAGTAGAGATAGGCTCTCGCAGCTCTGTGTGCAGAGACCTAAGTCTTGGGTTGTGTGGGAGGACTCTGTGTCTATGTGCATAAGATACTGAATTGTAGCCATTGAAGATCTCCTAATAAAGAGAAGTTTCGGTGAAAGTACTATTTTACTTGCATGATTGATGTTATGTATTGATGTATTGATTTTCTTTTAGATCTGTTGCAATTTACATTATTGATGCATATCTATCTGAATTGATTATATAATTGTGTAAGATCTATATTTCTTTTTGTTTGTGGGTTTCTGTGAGATAATAATTGGATAAAATAGATCTCTGTGATTGCACAAGTCTGCTTCTCTGCTAAGGGTTTTCTTAAAGATAGATTTGTATAGAGTAAAATGGGAACTTGCGCAGAACAGTAGTAGTTATATTAGATTGGAAGGGTTATATCCAAAATGTAGTTCTCCCTCAAGGTGCAAAAACCTGGCTTCAACACCTCCCATATTTCTTCGGGTGAGATTTTGGTCTGCGCAAGTAGATCACTGCCAAAAGGGCCAGTAGTTGGAGGGTTTTTTTGGTTGCGCAAAATGCTCTAAACCTGGGACAGGACCCCTTAAGACAAAAAATGGTTCTGTTTCGGGGACCAGGATCTGTTTGAGGGAGACTTGATGTTGTGGCATCTGACTAAGCCTAAATTACAAGATTGGTTGGATAGAAAGGTGCAAGAATTCGTGATCTAAGAGAAATGGAATCCGCAATTATCTGTTGAGGAGTGGGAAAAAATATTTATTTATATAGAGAAGCAAAAAAAAATCTTTGCGACCTTTGAAAAATAACTACATGAGTGGTTATCTCAGCTCGTTGAATTTCAGACCTATTGGAAGGACGATGTAGTCACCCAGTGGAATATTGAGTTGATTCAGTAATTGGAAAGATCCAACAATAAGATCACCTACGCAGTAGATTACTGGATCAATAACATTCTGGGTGGAGTTTTCATTGAATTTGCTATTGATGCCTTTGTGTCATATTCTAAAGTTGAAATAATGCTTTTCAAAGGTCCTCAAGGTAAGTTCATGTGCTCTTTAAAGTTATGGGTTAAAATAATCTTATGTGAAAAGGGTACTCTGTGCAACCATACACAGTGAAAGTTCATAAGAGGTCAACCTATCTCTACGCGTAGTGGGAAAGTTTATAACATTGACCTAAATGGAGATTTTCTGTACAATTCCCTCAAAGAAAAATCTGACAGTGACAAAGAGTTTGAAACAAGTAATTCTGGTGAGTCAGCGCAATCTGAAGAAAAGACTACAACTGTGTTAGTATGAATCTTTTGTCAAAGTGTACGAAAAAGACCACTTTAGCTACGCATAACAAATAGCCCTAACATCAAATATGGCTGCCAATATCTTCAGATCTGCAATTAGTTGATTAAGACAAATGCTGCAAATATCCAGATCTATGCATAAAAAGACATTAAGCAGTAAAAATAAGGTTTTTCTCCATGCATCCAATAGAAACACTGTTACCGATGAAATAGGTAACCGCATTGTTACCTACTTTTTTTTGGTAGCATAAAAAGCACCCGATTTTGAAAAGTGGTGATGCAGAATCCCATTTTTTTTTGTGCACATTTTTGACACTCTAATATTTTTATTTATGAAGTATGAATATTTGTTTTAAAATGTTAGTGATTTTCATGCTAACTTTGAAACGTATTGATGCAGCATCAATTTTTTTTTTAAAGCGGTGATTTTCATGCTAATTTTGAAACATATTGATGCAGCATCAACTTTTTTTTTTAGAGGTGATTTTCATGTTGGTAATAAAACACAAAACTTAGATAAAAAATATAAATAAACAATAAAAAAACCAATAAAAATGTAAAAAAAAAACAAAATTAACTCGTAAAAATAAAAAATTTAAACAAAACAAATAAATTAAAAAAAAACAAAAAACAAAAATATTTGAAAATTGTATCAAAAGAAATGACAAAATTTGAAAAAAAACACATAATTTAACGAAAAAAAACAAAAATTAACCAAAAAAATAAAAAATAAAAACATCAAAAACATTTCTTTCTAAGTTATTAAAAAAACCATATAATTTAAAAAATAAATAAAATAGAAAATTTAAAAATAATTAAAATTTAGATAAAAAAATAAAATACAAAAAAGAAAGAATTAAATTAAAAAATTTAAATTAAAAAAATAATAATAATAAGAAAAAAAAATACAAATTTTAAAATTAACAAAAAAAACAAATGAAAAAAAAAACAAAATTGAAAATTGAAAAAGAAAATTAAAATAGAAGAATTAAAATTAAAAAAAACTATCATTAAAAAACAAAAAAAATGAAAAAAACCGCGTGCAAATAATTAAAAAACAAATATCCATAAATTTACTGTTTTTTTTTTAAATGAAACAATTTATAAATTTTAAAAATGAAAAACTAAATAAACTAAAAGATTAAAAAAGAAAATTAAATTAAATTAAAATTTAATAAATTTAATAAATAAATTTTAAATTTTAAAAAATAATTAATCTAAAATATTAAATTTAAAAACAAAATTTAAAAAAAAAACCAAAAAAGTTCAAACAAATTAAATTTAAAATGAAAATTTTGAATTAAAAAATAATAATTTTTAATTTTTTGAAATTAAAAAAAAAAAAATTAAATTAAAAAAAATATTAAAAAATATTAAAAAATTAAAAACAAAAAAGAAAAAAATCAAATTAAAAAAAATGTTACGAATTAAAAAATATTAAAAATTAAAAAAAATAAAATAAAATAAAATAAATCAAATTTAAAAAAAAAAATTATTGAAAATAAAAAAAATAAAAAAGAATTTTTTGATCGTAGTGGCGGCGCCAATCGGCCTCCCGCCGCGGGCTTTTTTTTTTATTATTAATATTTTTTTTTTAATTTGATTTTTTTTTAAATTCAAAACAATTAAAAAAAAAAAAAAATTTAATTTTTATATTTGAAATTTAATTTGTTTTAATTTTCTTTTCTAAATTTTGTTAATAATTTTTATTAAATTTTGTATTTTTTTTATTTAATTGGTTTTTTTTTTAATTTATATTTTTTTATTATTATTAAATTTTATGTTTAGTTTTCTCATTTAATTTTTTAAAATTTAATAAATTTTGTATTTTTTTTTTATTTACTTGAATTTAATATTTTGTTTTTAATTTTTTAATTTTTTACTATTATTTTTTTAATTACATAAAATTTTTATATTTTTTTTATTATAATTAAAATTGTGTATTTAAAATTAGATTTTTTTTTTAATTAAACTTAATATTTTCAAATTAATTTGTTTTTTTATTTAGTATATTTTTTTTAATTTATTTTTTTCAATTTTTCATTTTTAATTGATTTTAAAAGTTTTTTAGCTTTTTATTTTAACAATGTTTTTTTTTTCTTTATATTTATTTTTTATTTTTTATTTCAAAATTTATTTATTTATTCATTTATTTATTAAAATTTAATATTTTTTTTTTAAATTTAATTTGTTATTTTAATATTAACAGTTTTATTTTAAATTTAATAAAATCTAATATATATATTTTTAATTTAAGTTCATATATATATTTTATTTTTTATAATTTAAATTTAATTTATTTTTTAAAATGTATTTGTTTTTTTAATATATATTTTTTTTAATTTAATATTTTTATTGTATTTTATTTTTCATTTTTCATTTTTAATTAATTTTTAATTTTTTTACTTTTAATTTTAATAATGTTTTTTTTTTTATAATTTTTATTTTAAAGTTTTAAATTTATTAAAATTTAATATATTTCTTTAAATTTAATTTTTTATTTTAAAATTTATTTATTTATTTATTTTAATTTAATAAACATTTTCTTTTTCTTTTTTAAATTTAATTTCTATATTTTATTTTTTATAATTTCTTTCTTTTTTTAACTTGTTTTTTTTTTTTTTTTTTAATTTAATATTTTTATTTTGTTTTTATTTTTATTTTTTTATTTCTATATATTTTGAAATTTTAATCTTTCAATTTTATTTTTATTTTTATTTTTCTTAAATTTTAGGTTTTTTAATGTTTGAATTAAAATTTTTATTTTGTTTTTATTTTTATTTTTTTATTCCTATATATTTTTAAATTTTAAGCTTTAAAATGTTTTTATTTTTTAAATTTATTTTTTTCTTAAATTTTAGGTTTCTTTTAATGTTTGAATTTTAAAAATTAAAAAATGTTATTTCTATTTTTAAAAATGTCAAAAATATGACACAATTTTTTTTTTTTATTATTCCAGCTTCAATTGGTTTTGTTTTGAGGGTGTTTTTTCAATCCTTTTTTCAAGAAACAATTTTGTTTTTAGCATAATTTTATAAAATGTTGAAATTTGACCTTAAAAAAAAACCAAGTGTGTTCTGAAATACACTTTTTTTGTTTTTGGGGTGTTTTTTCATGTTTTTTGAGTCTTTTTGGGCTAGAGTTCCCGTTTTGAGGTCAGGTTACCTATTTCATTGATAACAATGTTTAGACAAGACAAGAACAATATTTTTGAAAGAATTTTTATATTAAGGGCACATGAGAGGAAAACAAGAAAGGTGTTTCCAATTCTCCTCAATGGGATGGGTTCTTGAAATTCCTCAGCGCTTCAGATCTAACATTTCTCTCTCTTGTTGGTGTAGAAAACCCAGACAAACATAGAACTCAAAGGGAGCTCACAAAGCAAATAATGGAGAATGTGACAATGATAATGGCTCAAAGTCAAACCAAGAGTATAGATCCAGAGTGATCTAATAGGCAACAAAAGGTGACCAATGAATGGGAAAACCCTTCTATTTATAACAAAATATTAGGGTAGTCTAGAACTTGGTGCATGAATAAAATATTATTAACCAAATTCTAGAACCACCTTTTAGGAATATTTTATTATATTTGTTGGAGGGAAAAGGATTTTGACTTGGGTCAAATCCTTTATTTATAAATAATAAATAAATGATTTATTTATTATTTTAAGGAAATGGTGGAAATATAATTGAATAAATAATGGTTTATTTAATTCTTTATAAATGATTTAGTCAAATTTAACTGGGAATATTATTTAAATAAGGATTAAATAACTTATTCCTAGGAAATAATTAAATAAATAAGGATTTATTTAATTGATTTCCTTGTTTTAGGTTAAATATGACCAGGAATAATAATTAAATTGATGTTTAACTAATTATTTGTTGAGGAAATATAAACAAATATAAATTTGTTTATTATTTCCTTTTGGGGTTTCCTGTTTAGACCATAAACAACTTAATAAAGGTGTTTTACTAAGTTATTTCACATAGTGAAAGAAATTTTACTTAGGGTAAAATTGGTCTTACATGGTGTACCTGGGTCCATCTAATGATAATAGGTTAGATGACCAAAAAATGGTGTAACAGATTTCCCCCCAGTGTGCAAGTGTTAGGAGCAAATCGTATGACCAAAGTACGTTGTAAGAACTCAATCACCAGACATCAAAAGGGAATTTAGAGAGAGAAATGTAAGGTAGTCTAATGTGCTAAAGGACTAGACCCTGAGGAGACAAGACTTACAAGTGCAACAAGTCTCTTTTTATGAGATGGTACCTGCACTAAAGGCGACGGGGGAGGCATACCTATGCCTGCCGAGACAAAGTACAAAAGAATAATGTGTCTAGTAAACAAGGAATGGAACGGTAAAGTACATGCTGGCATAAACATGAGCTAGATAAAAGATATAATGAGGAATCCCACATACATGCTATGCCTCGAGTAATAGCCAGGACTTATACAATAATATCTGAGTACATGAGATACAAATACAACTCAAATGCCCCTTATAAACGGGGAAGGGCTCGCAAAATCTGACTGATACATGCGAATCAAAGAGGCGCTGCAAGCAGCTAAGGCCGACATCATCAAATATATGGAGCTGCATCAAAGGATGCAATGAAGAGGTCATCCGGGCATGTGGGGGGCTACTTGCAGGGCCACCCGCTCATGAGAGTTGAGACATCTCACACATACCCGGGAATCACCAATATCTGTTGCGGCATCACAGGATCATCAAGCATACAGATCTCAATCATGCTGAAAGGAGCTGGAGCTGAGAAACAATCAAGTCAAAGGGTAATGAGAAATCCCTTTGCCTGATCTGAGGCACCGAACAAGTGTGGAAGCTGGAACCAGGATATACTGCCTTCTAGACCTGTCTTCTGGAAGGAATAAGTTGATGTCGACAGAAGGAGGTCCGCCTTAGGTGAGGCGATAAGGAGTCTTTAACTAAGGCACGAAGGAAAAAGATAGAGTGACTGACATAATAATACCAATGATGATGATGGAATGGGTGGAGGTTCAAAGGGGACCATAAAAACATGAGTACAAGATGGTATCTCATGACGAAAATCAACACGAACAAGAACAAGTATGGAGGCAAAGTGGTGCCCCAAGTAAAAGTGTTGTAAGTGAGGAAATCTGATTTTGAGGAGAGGTGAAGTGACCCTTCGTGGAAAAAATGTGTCTTGGTGAAGTAGTGAATTACAAAAAACAAACAGGTGTTGGCTATCTAAAAGAAAATAAAACATGCATTGCGAGAGGGAAATGCTAAGGGTAATATTTCTTAAGATAGAGTGCATTGCGAGGATTAGGAAGGGGGTGGCCTTCGAAGTCCTCTAAGAGGTATTCCCCCTTACCAAGATCCTTGCTGATGATGTAAGGGCCTAGCCATAATGATTCAAACTTCCCATGACCGAGGACATCATGGGCCTGGTCATATACTAGAACAAGGTCACCTTCGTGAAACTTGGTGCGAGGGTGGACTTTTCGGTCATACTGAGCTTTGGTGCACTTTTTGGCCACTTCAAGAGTTTGCAATGAAACACGATGGTCTTCAGAGGCACGCTCAAGCATGATGAGTCGTTGTTCTAGAGGTTGGGTATCAGGGAGAAGTTCGACGGCCAAGTGAAGGGAAGGAATTTCACACTTGATCGGTAAGACTGCCTCTTCGCCGAAAACCAGGTAGAAAGGAGTGAAACCAGTGGCGGTTTTAACAGAAGTTCTATAGGCCCACAAAGAAAGGGAGAGAATAAGATGCCAATTGGTTTTGTGCTTATTCACCGTTCATTGAAGCATGGTCTTAAGGATTTTTTTGACCGCTTCAACTTGACCATTACCTTGGGGGTAATAGGATGATGAATAGTCGTGCTCAAAACCCAATAGTGAGGATAGCTTGCACCATATCTCATCTTCAAAATGTCGGCCATGGTCAGAGACCAATTGTTTTGGAACCCCGAATCGAGCAATGACGTGGTTAAAGAAAAAGAGGGTTGCGGACGCTGTCATGTTGTTGAATGTTGGCATAGCCTCAGCCCATTTTGTGAAATAGTCAACCGCCACGATGATATATTTGTGGTTACCAGTGGATGGAGGTCGACGCTCCATAAAGTCGATGGCCCATTTACAGAAGGGACCAGCTGTGACGACAGGATGGAGGAGAGCTGAAGGAGCTCATGCCTTAGGGGTGAAATGTTGGCACTTGGAACAGTGTTTGAATGCTTCAATGCAATCACTGAAGAGGGAAGGCCAAAAATACCCAGTGCGCATGATTTTTTGGGCGGTAGCAAGACCAGAGAGGTGGCCACCACAAGCACCGCTATGACCATCATTGATGACTTTCTCAACTTCAGCGTGTGTGAGACAACGATGAAGGACAGTATCTACTCCGCGACGATATAAGTCGTTACCGATAATAAGGTAGCGAGGGGCTTGGTGTTGGATACATCGTCGATCATCATGGTCAAGATGAAGGGTGAACTTTTGGGTTTGCAAGTAAGTAAGGATATCACCGTACCAAGGGTCGTCTGTGGTAATGGCGAATAAGTGTTCATCGGGAAGAGCATCATTAACCGGAGGATCCTGCATACTGGTAGGTAATTCAGAAATGAGTTCAGCGAGGGCTAAACTTTTCTTACTTTTTGGTGTGACAAATTCGAGGTCGAATTCTTGAAGGATAACGACCCAACGAGCATACTTCCCACTAAGGATGCGGTGGCTCAATAGGAAGGCCATGGGGTTGGAATTAGTCACAACCTTGGTGGAACACATGAGGATGTAATGATGCAGTTTTTGGACCAAGAACACGACAGCTAGCACTATTTTTTCTTCATGTGAGTAGGATACAAGTGGACCAACAAGGTTCTTACTGACATAATATATCACATGTTCGATATCGTTATCATCTTCCTGGATAAGGACACCAGCGACCGAATAGGTAGAGGTGGAGATGTACAGGATGAAGTCTCGATCAAATTTAGGAGCACAGATCAAGGGGGCAGATGTGAGAGCATGCTTGAGGGCATCAAAATACTCGTGAGCATAGGTATCCCAGAAAAATGGGATGTTAGTTCGAAGAAGTCTAAGGAACCCATGTGCGGTAGTGGCATAGTCAGGAACGAATCGGCAAAGAAAATTAGCTTTACCTTGGAGACTTCGTAGCTGGCGTAAGGTACGGGGAATAGGAAGTTCAAGAATGGCTTGAACTTTCAAAGGGTCAAGAGTTATACAATATTTAGACATGATGAAGCGTAGAAGATGGTCGGCAGGAATGCAGAAGACACATTTCAATGGGTTAAGGCAGATATTATACTTGCGACATCGAAGGACAATGGTATGCAGATCATGGAGGTGTTGCGCCCGATGTTTAGAATGCGCAGTAAGGTCATCTAAATAGGCAAGGATAATCTCAGTTAAGTCATGGAAACAATAAGACATGGCCCGTTGAAAAGTGGCGCCAGCGTTTTTAAGGCCGAATGGTATGACCCGGTATGCGAAAGTTCCCCACAGACTAATGAACGCATTTTTAAGTTGATCAACACGACGGATAACGATTTGATTGTATCCGGAGAATCCATCCATAAAGGATAGAACCTCATGCCCCGCACACTCATCAATGATTTGGTCAATAAATGGTGTGGGGAAGTTGTCTTTGGGAAAAGCTTTGTTCAAATCATGAAATTCAGTGCAGACACGGATGGTGCCTTGTTTTTTGAGGATGGGAACGAGGTTTGACACCCAAGTGGTGTATTCAATGGGATAAATGAAACCAGCCTACTTGAGCTTATTGATTTCGGCTTTGATAGCGTCACGTCTGGAAGGATGAATGGGTCTCAACTTTTGATGGACTGGATTGGCATCAGGCCATGTGTTGATATGGTGTTCAATAATGGTTGGATCGAGTCCAAGCATTTATGAGTAGGACCAGGTGAAAATATCACAGAATTCTTTGAAGAGCTTGGTGTAAGCTTCAATTTCTTCCAGAGTGCATTGGGCGCCCAAGGTGATATGTTCTTCGATTCTTGGTTTGACAGAAATGTCAATTTTGATGGTAGGAGAGATATTGTCCATATTACCTTCTTCGAAAGCGTCAGATGCAGGGATGGGATTTTTAAACCAATCGACTTTATCGGGAATGAAGTCTTTATATTCTATAGCATATTGGTCATGGGATTGATGTGGAAGGAAGTATGCACAATGCTGCATATCATCCCATGGAAAATCAGGTTCGGTCATGGCTTTCATAATGTCTTCATCTGACTGGAATATGGGAAGAGTGGAGGGAAGAGGATCACCTGATGAGGTATAAATATCAGACTCATGATTGTGGGGAGAAAGGCTCACATGTGCAACGTCATGGGGGGTGACAGAAGAGTAAGCAAATGGGGGATCAGGCGAAACATCGGGGGAAGGCACTAAGGAGATGGCCGCCGAGGATCGCAAGGATGATGAGAGGTAATAAATGGTAGTTGAAGACTCAGTCATTTCAATATAATGAGGGGGGATGTTAATTGGGGTAGATAGGTCTTCTGGTGCTAGTGAAGAAGGTATGTGGTCATGCGTGGCTTTGAATTGGCGGTATGCAGCTAAAGAGGAATGATACTCATCAAGGCGGGGACAGAGGTGGGTATAATGGCCATGGAAATCACACAAAGAACAAGGGTGATTGGTGCACAAGTTTTTAAGTTTCGGGATTGAATCAGGTATAGTGACATAGACCTCAGGGATATCGGATTCTGAAAATGTCTCATTGACCATGGTCTTGAGATGTGGTAACTCAGGACATGTATGGGTGGTGTGACTGACAACATCACACAAGGCACACTGGATAGCATGCTTTTGCGGCCGAGGAGGAGCAGGGTGTGATGAGGTAGTCTTGTCGTTGGATGCTCCCTTGCGAGCTTTGCCTTTCTTTTCCGGAGCTGTCACAATAGGGGAAGGGTCCTATTGAGGTGCTAGGGGAACTATAGCAACGAAAGAAGCTAAGGGGATCGGTAGAACTGGTGTCAAAGCAAGGTAAGGTTTGGGGTGACCAGGTAGGGTAGTGATTGCAGGATCAAGTTACCAGATGGGTATACCCAAGGGCAATTTGGGGAGGGATAGGTTGGCCATGATGGGAACCGAATAAACTCTGGGAGGGGGAGCAAGGAAAGGTATCTAACTGGTAGGGTAATGGCCAGGAGGGACGGCACCAAGATGGTTGAGACCTAGTGGAATTGACCCAGGAGGGTAGAGAGGCGCATGGGGACTAGCTGTAGGAGAAGGGTCAGAAGGAAGAGATCTAGATAGCTGAGGCGAAGGGCTAGGAATTGGTTGCGGTGGGCGAGGTTGAGGTTGCTGACTAGCTAAAGTGGGTTGCTTAAGGTCAGCTCGAGATGATTTCATCATGCAAACATTCGCTAAGCTGGGATCAGAGACAGGAGGAGGAGGAAGACCAGGGAAGGTTCCAAGCAAGGAGGAGTCTATGTAGACACCGGGGGAGACACTGGTCAAAGAATCGATAGTTTGTTTATTGGCTACAGAAGAGATGGTCGACTCAGGGGAGGTCTAAGTTTTTGGCTCATGATATGTCAACTGGTCAATGGTGACTATCTTGCCATTGTGAGGGAAAAACATGTTGTAGTGGACCGCGGATGGGAAAAAAGACATGGCATAGGTGTAGTTACGCCCCAAAAGAATGTTATAATCAAGAGGGGCATCGATGAATTCAACGTCAACGCAAACAGTCTTGCCCGCAAGAGTGATAGGACAATTACGGAATATGCCAATGGACTGGGAGGCATGGCCATCCCATGTACGAAGGGTGATGGTGGAAGGGGCTAGCTCAGGAGATCCAAGTTGTTTCCAAACTGAAGCAGACATCACACAAGTGGATGCCCCCTCATCAATAATACACCGAGCCACGTTGGCATTTCAAATTTTGACTGGGATTTGGAAAGCAACGAAAGCAGGAAGGGGAGGATGGTCTGACTGACGGGTGTCAAAAACAATTAATTGGTCATCAGCAGGATTTACAGTGCCCATGGAAGATAGTAGAGCCTTCCTTTGAGAAGGACATGATTGGAGGAGTTCCAGAGTTGAAATGGCAGCAGGAGATTGTGCCAAATCATCTAATATGCTATACGAATGAGAAACTCGACCAAAAGTAGCATTTCAGCATAATGGGCCCTTAGGAACCTTGGTATGAACCTCAACTTTGGGCTGAGGGATCTACAAGGGACCATTGGGTGTTGAAAGAGGCTCTATAGGACCTGAAGATGGTCACTCGGGGACAGACGAAGCGGGAGGCATGGGGTACTGACAAGACCGAGTTTGAAGGTTAACGTCAACGGTGAGAGGTTGGTCAGAGTTCATCATGAGAATCTAGTAATCGGAGGAACCAGAAGGGGAAGGGTGAGTGGTTACCGGTGCATGAGGTGGTTGGGTAGCCATGAATCCTTGTTGAGGGAAAGGATCGGTAAACACAGCTGGTTGAGAAGTACCTGCATGGGGGGGAACAGTAGGCGAGGCATGTTGTCCTCGCAATGTAGCCTGATACTCCCACATCTGCCGCATCTGTGGTAATAGGGGAAAATCGTGAGTGTAATGACCGTAAACACCGCAACACGAACAAGGCTCATTGGTGCGAAGAGGCCTATCCGGCTTGGGCTGAGAGCCCTGTTGTTGGTTAGCAGTGTTAGAATCAATACTTGAAGGATTGGATCCACGATTACCAGGGGCAGATTGATTTTGATTTCCTTTCCTCTTTCTTTGAGAAGAAAGAGGATTAGTCGCGCCCTACTATGCAAATACTTTCCCTGGAGGGGGTAGTAGTTGTTGTTGCGAGGGTTGAGAAGGCAAGGGAGGTGGAGGTCCAAATGCTGGAGGAGCTGGGACACTAGGCTGTGGGTAAGGATAATGGTTAGGATGGGCAACATTTAGGTAAGCAGGAGGTTGGGAAAAAGTAGGAGGCATGCTAAATTTTGGATACATGCTATCTAGAGGGGGAAAAGTGCTGGAGGTGCTGGCCCCTCCCAGAGGGAAACCATAGCCCATAGGAGGTTGAGCGTAGGTATGCGAAAGAGCTCCAATGATCGCTTTCTGTGGAGTGAGCATAGATTGAGCATAGATGAGGTCATATTTCAAGGCTATTTTAAGGGTGACTTCTTTGGTTTGAGGGAACTGGGATGCGACATATTTGCCAATGGTAGGTAAGAGAGAGTGAAGGAACCAGTCCATGTAGACCCGATCTTCAAAGGTGGGAGCTCGACATAAGCTCCTTCTTCTCCACCATTCCTGGACATGAGTGGAAAGGCGGGTCGAAGATGATTGACGGAAAGAAGTCAAGAGCTCGGTACCAGTGTCTTATCAGAGAGGGAGCTGGAAATAAGATAAGAAGGCTTGGGTAATGGTCACAAAGGTGGTATGGGAAGAGGCAGTCTGATCAACATACCATTTAGAAGCTTCACCTATAAGCATGCGTTGGAACAATCTAAGATGAATGGAATCATCAGTAACGGAATTGGATGAACACCACATGTGGAAAGATCAGATATGGTTGGAGGGATCTTCACTAGCAAGGCCTTCTAACTTGCGAATGTCGGAGGGGAGCTTGGTTGGCATAGCAAGCCAACTAACATCGTGGCAGATAGGATCGTTGATCAACTGATTGAAATCGGGGAGACTGAGACCTGCCATATAGGGGAGCAAAGGGATAGTCAAGGTAGTTCCCGTGGTGGTTCCGCTAGTAACAGTCCCAGCATTAGGGCCAGGGTTGCCACTAGCATTAGGCCCTGGACCAGACATGGTGAAGGTAACAAGGGGAGAACCAGAAGTAGGGGGAGAACCCAAGGAATCAGAAGATGAGTCGGAGTGCGGACTCGGGGGAGGACTAACTCGACGATGGTGGGAAGGAGTGAGTCAAACAACCAGAAACTGAGGGTGAAGGCCAAGAAGTCTCCGGGATATACACCTTGGGGGCGCAATGATGACGGCACAAAGGGAAGAAGAATAACCGACAAAGGCAGGGAGGTGCAGAATCAAGTAATGAAAATGTCGAAACAAGGGCAGAGAGGTGCAGTGTCAACTGATTTTAAAGTCTTTGCCTAGCGGTGTTAACTAGGCTCTTCTTCACTTAGGGTCAGTGTGTGGCATGTGTTAATTTTAATTTTTAAACCCAGAAATTTTGAGAGTAAAAGAAAAAGTGTGTTGCGTAACTGAAAATAAATTTGCAGAGAACAGTAAATAATTCTGAAACAACATAAAATTAATAGCTAACAATGCATCGATCTAACCCAAGAAGGCGGGTCTCTCAAAACTAGTCTAAAAGAGGGAAAAAATTTAGTCAAAACACACTAAATAGGGGCCAATAGATCTAAGGTTGGGAGGGATAGGGATCTAAAGGAAAAATCTGCTGAAAAGAGGTGCAGAAAATAGCAAAGAGGTGGAGGCAAGGTTGCTGCAACAAAGGAGGAAATCAGCTAAAGGTAGAAGGGACAAGGAGGTGACCCTAGAGGCAAAACCAAACAAAACTATATAAGGTGATTTGAAAGGGATAAGAGCTGATCTAAAAGGAATCTAAAAATAAGGTGTCAGATCTGAAAAGAACAAGGCTGAAACTCTCAAAATTCAAACGTCTGAAACAGCTAAAACTCTTCCACAAAAAGTGGAGGGTACTAAAGCCCTAAGGGGCGAGATTCCAAATTAGTTGAGTAAAACAGATCAGAAACAGGTGTAAACGGGCGGAGACAGAGGCTGGAAAACCCTGACAGAAGCTTCAGATAAACCCATAAAAATGGCTGGAAAAGTGTAGAAAAAAGTGCAGGTCGCAGGTTCTGACCTGTGTTCAGTCTAGGTCACAGTTTTTGGGCAGAAAAGTGCATCCTCCAGTCTAGGTCACAGGTTTTGGGCTGATAAGTGCGACATGCAGATCCGGGTCTCTCGGCGGCAGATTCTAGAAAAAATTGTCACCTCAGCTGCGGCTGATGTCTGTCACCTGCGCAATAGGGCCAGAAACACACGGAAGTTAAAAATTTTAATGTTTGAGGGTTTTAGAGGGGAAAAACACCATAAAAAGGGGAAAAACAAAAAACTGAAGAGAAACCCTAGAGTCTAAAATAGCTGGAAATGCAGGAATATATAAAACGACAATGGTCGCAAAAGAAAACCCATGTGGAGTCGCCAATTGTTAGTATGAATCTTTTCTTGAAGTGTACGAAAGAGACCACTTTAGCTACGCATAAAAAATAGCCCTAACATCAAATATGGCTGCCAATATCTTCAGATTTGTAGTTAGTTGATTAAGACAAATGCTGCAAAAATCCAGATCTATGCATAGAAAGACATTAAGCAGGAAAAATAACATTTTGCTCCATGGATCCAATAGACAAGACAAGAACAATATTTTTGAAATAATTTTTATATTAAGGGCACCTGAGAGGAAAACAAGAAAGGTGTTTCCAATTCTCCTCAATGGGATGGGTTCTTGAAAGTCCTCAGCGCTTTAGATCTAGCATTTCTCTCTCTTGTTGGTGTAGAAAACCCAAACAAACATAGAACTCAAAGGGAGCTCACAAAGCAAATAATGGAGAATGTGACAATGATAATGGCTCAAAGTCAGACCAAGAGTATAGACCCAGAGTGATCTAATAGGCAACAAAAGGTGACCAATGAATGGGAAAACCCTTCTATTTATAACAAAATATTAGGGTAGTCTAGAACTTGGTGCATGAATAAAATATTATTAACCAAATTCTAGAACCACCTTTTAGGAATATTTTATTATATTTGTTGGAGGGAAAAGGATTTTTGACTTGGGTCAAATCCTTTATTTATAAATAATAATTAAATAAATGATTTACTTATTATTTTAAGGAAATGGTGGAAATATAATTAAATAAATAATGATTTATTTAATTATTTATAAATGATTTAGTCAAATTTAACTAGGAATATTATTTAAATAAGGATTAAATAACTTATTCCTAGGAAATAATTAAATAAAGAAGGATTTATTTAATTGATTTCCTTGTTTTGGGTTAAATATGACCAGGAATAATAATTAAATTGATGTTTAACTAATTATTCCTTGAGGAAATATAAACAAATATAAATTTGTTTATTATTTCCTTTTGGGGTTTCATGTTTAGACCATAAACAACTTAATAAAGGTGTTTTACTAAGTCATTTGACATAGTGAAAGCAATTTTACTTAGGGTAAAATTGGTCTTACATGGTGTACTTGGGTCCATATAATGATAATAGGTTAGATGACAAAAAAAAGGTGTAACAAACTGTGCTTCACATCCCATCCACCCCACTCCCAAATCTGTTGGAAAAATACTGAGAGGGGCGTGAATCAGTATTTTTAGAGTTGACTGACAATTTGATAGTTTTCCTTTCTCTTAAAACCATATGCTACATTACTACATCCAACTTGTATGTCCAGAGATCTTATTATGTCTTTACTTAGATCATTGCATCATTCATTCATCAGATAAGCAGTAAGTATGAAAAGAAATAACAGAACAAATCATAAAACATAAGCCACACATATGAACATCAGTATTTAAGGAGGAAACCCAATTCGGGAGAAAAACACCGCTGTTGTTATCTCAGTCTTCAATATTTATTATAAAGAAATTTTTTTACAATTTATGTTGGTGCAGACTTATACCAGCACGCAGGCACCCACTTGCAGAAAGGCTACAACCTTTTCTCGTTCTCCAGCCACTACTGGAAGGGAGCTCCAACCCCCTAATTTTAACACCAGCTTTTATTGGAAGGATACTTCCACTTTCATATAGAAGGCTTCAACCCTCAGATCCACCAGATTTCTTCAATTTCTTCATCAGACTTCCGTCAGGTCTTCATCATTTCTTTTTGCCGATCATGGTAGAGATTTTTTTTCATTTCTAGATCATATCCATCAATGCGTCATATCTACAGATATCTCTTAAAGATATTTATTTATTAACAACCCTTTGCACCCGCACACCTCATACTATCATCCTCTTCGCCTTATATAGTTTAGCCTTCATCATTACCATGAGTCAAAACAACTCAACCGGTAATGGTATTCATATTAAAAGTCGAACCAATTAAAATAGGAATCCCAATATTTTTTCTTCCATGCACGAAACGTCCCAAAGATAATATTTATCTCCGCCAAATAATACTATAACCAAGGTTAATAAACATTATCGTGCCGCTGACTCAACAGTAATATATATATCCATATAGCCTTTCGGGCCCTTCAATAATATTTAATCTTCGACTTGGGAGTTAAGATCTCGGCATAACGTATATTGAACCAATAATGCGAAGGGAAATCGGATCCCACAACGTTAAAACACAACATAATACTTTGGGTAAAAACCTGCAAACATCAACATATGCGTACGGGCCCCAACGTTAATAGTCATTTCCAATCGACGGTTGTAATCGTGTCGCGCCGCCTCACTTGATCGGATGGATATCGCTCGTCGAAGATGCGTGAACAATAATGCGCGATGGCCCACCGTACTTTGGTTAACCTTCGCGCATCTTTATCAAACGACCAGTGTTCGATGGCTTCTTCCTAGATCAACGACTTGCATTGATATTGCTGGGCATCCTGGGTCGAACAATAACGCGTGATGGCGCTCAGTGACAAGCAGTTTTTTGGAGTCATACAGGGACGTGTGTCGAGAATTCTATGGAATCGCTCCCCAACCAGGAAATGCCACTTGCCCGTTGAAAGCGTTGTGATGAAAACTGGAATCCGCTTTCACTGTTTATTCCGCACGTGATTCCTCTCCTTCACTTAAGGTTTCATCCATCTTTCGGAGTTTACGTTAAAAGCTGTGTGGCTAATTGGGATCAATGGTACAGTGGGGGGGGGCATAAACAATCTGATGATCTTTCCGTATTGAGGAGTGCCTCTGCATTGCATATTCATTACTCTGCCTCTCTGTTTCTTTCGCCAATTGCGATATGCGATCATATGTAACACATCTTCGTTGCCTCTGCTTCATAGTCTACCTTGCTTCCTTTTCAGATTGCGATTAAACATTGCATCGCAGACCAATCGCATTGCATCTTCATTACATTGCCTCTGCTTCTATTCACTATCTATGCGTTGTCTGCTACCTCAGTTTCTTATCTTCCTTGCTTCCTCTCTGCTTCTTGTCTAATTTTTCTCCTTGCTTCTCTCTTTTCCTTGTTGCTGTTCATATGCTCCTTCTTTGCCACTTCCTTTGCCATCAATGATAATATTTCTAACAAAATCTGCCTCACACTCCACTCCATCCACCTCCACCACTAGTATTTGATATGGCTAACTCTATTAAGATGCAAAATTTTAAGGGTGTCGAAAATGAAGACACTGAACAGTTCTGGTCAGTCCTAGAGACTGTGTGGAAGGAAAAATAGATTAATGATGATGATGGTAAGAAAGTGTAGCTTGATACTGTATTCCAAGAACATGTGTTGGATTGGTATATGAGGTATGTAGCAAATAACCTAAATGTGATGATAGATAATCTCAAAGATGCATTGAAGGAGAAGTTCTGAAAGCCAAAATCATATGCTCAATGTGTTACTGAATTAAAATATATTCATCAAGAAGTGAATGAGACCGTATGGTAAACATATTAGCAGCTAAAATGCATCATCAGAGAGGGAGGCTTCACTATTTGTGATGATTTACATAAGGAATTGTTCATTGCAATGTTACTAATGCATATGTGCATGCCCTTGTCTCAATAAAAGATCATGTCCTAGGCTGAAGCTGTGTCCCAGGCCAGTGTAGGATGTGCGCAAAGAGATATGGTGTGTGCACCACAAATTTGTAGGATACTACAAGGATAAATGCCCCATATTTGGTGAATATCTAGCAGTTGGAGGACCGATTCCGATAAAACCTAATCTAGGGGTTGGAGCACCACCGGGTGCGAAACCTCCAATATGGTGCACAATATCTCAAGTAGCCAGATAACACCCTATAGACTATTTTCTGAGGTTACACAAATATATCCTGATGGACAAGAAACTATATTTTAACCTTTGTTGGTCTGTGGGCCATGATGAGAAGCATCGCCATAGTTTTGACCTAATGATTAACTAAGTTGTGACGTATAGGATGTCATCATAAAATAGAAGTACATATTCACCTGCATCACCCTCTGGGCACCAGGGATTTCAGGGCTGAGGGCATGGAAGAGGAGGAGGAGCTGGTTGGGGAAGAGATGAGACAATATGTTATAATTGTGGAGAAGTTTGCCACTTCGCGCGTGACTGCACAAACCCAACACAAGAATCCTGTAGGTATTTTTGTAAGTTTGACCATTTAATTAAATATTTCCATGTGTTTCTTGCAAATATGGAGGAGAAGAAGATTTTGGCACCTAAACGAGACGTTCAGATGATGAGGGCATAGTCACCCGATGAATATCATAGTGTTAATATTGTGACTAGAAGTGGTGTATCGGTTGGTGAAAACAATTCTAAAGGTAAAAAACCTGCTACATATGTCTGGGTTTAGAAAGCCCTTGAGAAGAAGGAATATTTAACTTGCAGAAGGAAAAGGATAATTTTAATGAAGCAAAGAAGGATTTTATGGACCCTCGTGCATCGACATCAAAAGTAATGATTAAACCTATTTATATTATAGAGGGGACCAATCCAGCTGAGATAAAAAAGTTCCTACAGGCTTGTATTAAGCTTATGCACAATAAAAGGTGGTTTAAAACTTGCAAAAAATAATTGATAACTTTGGTTAGAAAGAAAAACCCATAAGGGGAAAACCTCAGAAGGAACAAACAGTTGTCAACAAAATCTACAAAATTAAGAGAAGGATTGGATGGGAAATGTGCTTGACTACTCAAATAGGAGACTTTGACATGGATCAAGTTATCCTAGATATGGGGTCTGATGCAAATGTGCTACCTAAGCAGACATGGAAAAGAATGGAAGAGCCTGAGATCAAATGGTCCACAGTTTAACTCTGCATGACTAAACAACAAACATTATCCCAATGGGAAGACTCCCTAGGGTAGTAGTTGACACTGAAGGAGTCAAGATGTTTACTAATTTTGAATTCATCGAGATTGTTGATGATACAAACCCGTATCATGTGCTACAAGGCTTAAACTAGCCTTTTGATATGGATGCTATTATTAACCTCAAGCACAAGAGCATTGTATTTGAAAGAAATGGGACAAGCGTTGTGGTCCCTCTAGATCTAGTAGAAGGAGAAAGATACACAGAGCCAGTGTATGATGACTATGTCGAGGATGATGCCAATCATGTGTAAAAATTGACTGTGAGGGATGAGGATCAGGGAAAATTTTAAGGATGGAAGTTTATCTTAAAGTTTAGAAACCTTGGCGAATCTTGCTAATCCCCAATATGTAAATTGTAAAAAAAATTATGATATTTTTGTAAAAATATTTAGGGTTCTAATTAGTTTATATTAGCATATATAAAATTTTGGCAATTTTTAGGGTAGAATAATTTTATATTATAAAATTTAGGTGAATTAATTTTCAAAAGACTGGAAATTGGTGAATCTTTTTTTGGAAAAACCATGGAAAATTAGCCCACCTACAAATATTAGCCCCTAAAATTTTCCCTGATGAGGATTGGATCAATCCCATAGCAGATGGATAGATTTGTTGGGAGAAGGATATTTTGTGCTTGTCAAACTCATATGAAGATTTGAAAAACTGGCAAAACCACTTACATGAAGTATCCATGCTACATTTTAATAGGGTTACCAAATATTTGCACTATATATCTTCTGAGGTACATGAAATGACCTATTAGTATGGTATGGGAGATCTTAATTTGTTTTTAGATGCAATGGAAAGGGATGTTATGGAGGAATAGCGGTTCTGCGCACTGGATCTAGCTTTGTGTTCAACCCTAGGGTGCTAGTGGGGAACTCACAAAGAAAATATTCCTACTTGGAAGGACTTCCATCGAATGCTATAGCTATGATTTGGTAGCCCCATCACCCAAATTAAAGGAGCATACTCAGGCTTAGAGGATTTGTGAATTCATTTAGCTAATTGGATTGTAGTTTGGGGAGAAGAATCGCAGCCAAAATGGGTTCACATATTCATCCAAACATTAGGCAGAGTACCCTTGAATTGGTACCTGGAGACATAGTTGTGACATGGTATTGCTAAATGGATTGCGCTGAAGGAAAGCTTCATTTTGACTTTCAACTTTGAAAGTGAGTTCTAGAGCTTTGATGAGGCATTATAGGATATTCAAGATGTTATATTTGATATGCTGAAGGAATCGGTGCTATGGGCATCACCAGAATGAAATGAGAAGTTAGATTCTGCAATTGAGTGCCGAAATGTGAACACTGAAGACAACGAGGAGGATCCAAGAAATATTAACATTCCTGATTCCCAGGGATAGTGCGCAGTTGTTGGACCTGAGATTGCATTTCCATATGTTACTGAAATTATTAAAACTAGGCAAGTTAATATTGGAACAGAAGAGAAACCTAAGTTTGCCATGATAGGAGATTATTGGGATGAAGATATAGTGAGTAAGAATGAACAGCTCCTCACTGTCAAGAGTTGTTCCCTACTAATTTTTCATAGCTAAAAGGGATTATTGGAGGTATTGGTGTGATGAGGATCACTTTGAAACCGAATGCTAGGCCTGTTAAGCAGCGCCCTTATATTTTGAACCCAAGGTATAAAATTAAATTAAGAGAAGAAATAGATAAGATGATTGTTATAGGCATTATTGATATGTTAGAGGAATTAGATTGGGTGAGTCCCATGGTAGTTCAAGAAAAGAAAACATAAGGTGAAATAAGGATCTATGTTGACTTGCACAAATTGAATGATTCCTATGTGCATGACCCTTTTCTGAACCCATTCTCAGATGAGGTGTTGGAAAATGTAGGAGGGAAGGAAGCCTATTCATTTATAGATGTATTTTCAGGATATCATTAGATAAGGATCACGCCTAAATATTGGGTAAATACTACCTTTGCGATGGAATAGGGTTCATTCCAATATACGATGATGCCATTTGGAGTTAAGAATGCGCCAGCCATATTTTCGTGCGTAGTAGTCGCTGCCTTCAAAGAATCTATATTCACAATTTCTTAGAGGTGTAGTTTTATGGTTATATTATTTTTGGGCTCTTGAAGAAACATGTTTCCAACCTGCTATTGATGCTAGGCACTTGTGAATAGTACCAAATTTCTTTGAACATGAAGAAGTGTATATTTTGCATCCCCTTTCGTATTTTTCTAGGACATATTGTCTGCCAACAAGGACTGATGGTTGATACAGCCAATATTGTTGTAATTATTAATCTATATCCCCCGACAAATGTCAAAAAGTTGCACTCTATCTTGGGACATACCGACTATTATCGGAAGTTTGTTCAAGCTCATGCAAATATCACTGCACCGATGGAGAAGCTACTAAAGAAGGAAGTGAATTTTTGTTGGGATGAGTATTATTAGAATATTTTGGACATACTAAAGGAGAATATGTTAAGTGCACCTATCTTGGTATTTACAGATTGGAAAAACAAATTCCATGTACATGTTGATGCTTCAAGTATCGCACTAGGAGTTTTATTAGCATAGCTATGTGTTGGAGATATCGATCATATGATTATGTTTGCAAGTTGGAAGATATCAACTGCTGAGTGTGATTATTCAACTTTAGAGAGACAAGGGCTAGCCATGGAATATGCACTGCAGAAGTTCCGCAATTATCTTCTTGGAAGTCATTTCAAGATGTCCAGATATCATTTTTCTTTGAAATACTTGGTGAACAAGCCTGTGTTATGGAGGAATTTTTGCAGGTGTCTCCTCTTATTCCAGGGAATATGATTTTGAGGTGATTGTGAAACCTAGAAGGTTGAATGCAGGACCTGACCACTTTTTGCACGTTGAAAGTAGTGAAGGGCGAATTAATTTAGTGGAGGGATTACCAGATGGGCAGTTTTTCACCATTAAGATAGCTGATGATCATTTTTCAGATATCATCCACTATATGACCATTGGAACTACACCTGTGGAATATACGCTTAAACAGAAGAAATAATTGGTCGTGCACGCAACATACTTCACCTTGATCACAGGTCAATTATAGAAGATGGGAGCTGATGAAGTCTTGAGACGATATGTTCCATAGTTCGAAAGAACTGTAATATTGGATGAATCACATCGAGGCATTTCAGGTGGCCATTAAACTAGAAAATTGACCGTGCAGAATGCTTTAAGGGTTGGGTTGTGGTGGCCCATTGTAATATTCCCAAATGGGGAAAGCAACAATATAGCACATAAACATGGAAAATAGCAGTGAATACATCAATAAACCATCACATGAGACAAATTTATAACCATCTTATTAAAAATATCAGCAAATAATAGGCACAAGATCTTGAGGATCAAGTTACTCAAGCAACACAAAATAAGCCTCTACTAAGCAAATATGTCAATACATGAGAAATAGCTACTACACAAGTGCCATGAGCTAAGACATCACATTTTTAGGGCATAACTGCTACAAAAATGATATATCAATATGGATCTACTGTTATATATCTCAAATAATTCCGGGAGTAAAGATCTAGACTCCCAAACAATTTTCCTATACAACCCAGAAAGGGTTTCTGGAAATGCCCAAAAATGCAAAATGCCGGAATGAAACCCTAGGGCTGAATTGTAGCTACAACTGAATAACTAGATGGAGGTGGTTGTAACTGATGTAGAAATGTATAGATATCCTCCAATAGATCCTCCAAGTGAAAGGTTGATCCCAACACTGAAGATATCACCCTCTAAATCAAGCATTGAAACATCCACCACAAATGCTCATTAGAATAACGCAGTCAAAGAGGGAATCTGCATTGTAGATGATGGAAATAGGTTGGATTTATGCCAAGATATGAAATACAGCTCAAGAACCTCCCTTGCTGATCTCTCAATGGGAATAATGCTTCTTCCACTGAAAAACTAACTCATAAAGTGGCCCTCAAAATACTCCACTACTTCTACCCTGCAACACAACACAACTCCACTAGAAACTACGTTGTAGCTGAAGATTGAAGCTTGGCCAAATGTTAGAATGTGGAATTGAAATTCAATACTCTTACTAGAGGCTCCTCAATGAAAGAGGTGGGATTATTTCTCGGGAACACCCTTTGATAAACAACAGATCAATCTCAGCTAAACAGCTAGAGAGTGTTTAGTCAATTTAGTGTCCTAAATTGATAGCATAAATTATCGACCAGGGCTAGTAAACTGATGAAGTGTACTTGCACTATATGTGCCTGAGTATCCCTTTTATTATTTCGTTGTTTTCAGTTTTTTATTGATGTTTTGGGTTTTGTTATGTTTGATTCTTAGTATTCTATTCTATGCTAAGAAGATGAAGTTAAATCTATGTCAAAAAGGAAGAAAAAGGAAATATTAATGAATGAATTAAAACAGAGCTTATTTGCAAGTTCTATTCCTAATTAGAAAATGATGAAAAAAGAGAGTCCTAATCCATGGATGTTACAAATTTCAAATGATCATTCATAAAGATGATAAGTAAATCAAAACACTACAACTTAATCTTATTCATTTAATTAGAGATTTGTTAGAATATCTTATGAAAGAGATTAAATTCTAATGCAATGAGTATCTCCTAAAATTGAAACAAATAGTAACTTGAAACATTACAGTGTAATCTCATTCATTTGTTAGAGGTTTATTGGAATAGCTTGAGAAAAATATTACTATAATGTAATAAGGATCTCCTATGAAATGCTGAAACAACTTATGACATTACAACTAGATCTCATTCATGAGTTAGAGGTTTGTTGGAAGAAATTTTTGAAAGAGATTTAATCATAATGTGATAAGGATCTTTTTATGAAGCAAAACAATCAATAACTCACAATATTACAACTCAGTCTCATTCGTGATTAGAGGTTTATTGGAAAATATTTTGAAAAAGACTGTTTGCAATAAGATGAGGATCTTCTATCTAATTGAAGAATAGAGAATGCTAATAACTCAAAATAGTACCACTAAATCTCATTCATATAGTAGTGATATATTGGAAGAGCTTGAGAAAGAGAATAGTTGTAAGATAATGAGGATCTTCTTAATCTAAATAACAAAAACTGAAATGGTAGTAACTCAGAATATTACAATTAAATCCCATTCATTTAATAGAGATATATTGGAAGAGCATAAGAAAAATACTAACTGTAATATCATGAGGATAATTTATCTAAGAAAATGACATGAAACATAATGCTAAAAGATATGATTTCAGAAAGCAGTCTATGTAAGGAAATATGAAAAAACATAATTGAAAACTACTTATCTAGAAAGCATGTAAAGCCTCCTCGAATAGCAAGGGCCCTCTTCTATCAATTCAGCATTAAATATTTAACTCCTCAAGGCTGTATTCAAAACAACATCAAAGTTATACTCCTTTTATTATCAAAATGCTTGAAAACAGAGTATCACTGTAATGATAAAATAAGTATCAACTTGTTCCTCTCTGAATTACCAAGCTAAATTTATATGCAATCACATAACTAACATTGAAAAAAAGTAGGTATAGGTGTAGTTTTAAAGTTAAAATCAAAATAGAACTCTTTTATGATTCCTGTAGAAGACAACTTGCTTGACTTTTGCTTTGACCACGTACATAGGCAGCTTTAGCTATTGATCCAGTCCTCGTGGAAGGGAACGAATGATGTAGGAAAGATTTGGAATCCACCTATGTGTGCCTTTTCTCTAGATGACACCTGTAACATACTTAAACTCCAAAATAGATACAAAATGCTTGACTGGCTACAGAATGACTGCATTCTGTAGCTAAAACTGTTCAAAAATCATTAAGACAGCAAAAATCACAAAAGTACAATAAGTTAATCATTGTATGCAACCTTTAAGTAACCTTAGTCATTCTCATTGAGTTTTAGGTTTATGAAATGATAAAGGAATGATGAAATGAAGTGAATTTTGGCAAAAGAGAAGACAATTTCAGGGCTCAACAGAGAGTACAAGAAGTCATATAGACCACAAAATCAATAATCAATAACATAACCATTTATGGCTGCCTTTCCCTCCTTATAAAAAATTCGAGCCTTCTCACCTTGGGTCCCACTCATTAAAGTCACTAATATCATGGAGACTTTCTCCCATTAACACTACGCTGTCTCTCATTGATGATCCACTCCCTCCATACTAGCGCTGTTGATTTGGTCAAACTTGACCTTGTCCACATGCATTAGCCCCTATTCACACATGAGGGTGCTTTATCTAGATATTAAAATCAGATCCATTTTCACATTGAGAGAGATTTTATTCCTACTAAAGAGATTTATGGGTCTCCCTACCCATTTATTCATCTATCTAAATTAAAAAAGAAAAAATTAATATTCCAATTAGCTGCATGCTAATTTAGGAATATTACACCCATGATGCACACCGATTCTAAGGAATATTTCCAGGCTTATAATCTATGCTAGAGAACGGGAAGACCGTTGCGCAGAGATGAGATGACACTACAACTATAGGTTACTTTATAGGCATTTGAAAAATGGAAAATTGATTTTTTTAGACCAATTATGTTGAAGATTGCAACAAGAAACAGTGAAGGAGGCATCCTGAAACATCATCCTTCATCCTAGTTGGAAAATAATCACCTAAAATAGGTGGGGCCCATATAGGTGATTTTTGTCGCAAAGTCTATTTTTATACTATCTCTATTTTTAGACATGTCGATCATATTCTATGAGTTGCAGGATGCTATTTGTGGATGGTTGGTCATGTTGGAAAAATAGATGGACTTCTAATTTTAGACATATTGGGTAGAATCTATTTTTAGATTGTCAGTCTAAAAATAGATATGTCGAATATTATTAGCTCTTAATAATATTTGGACCCTAAACATTATCTTATTCTCTTGAAGCACTTCGGTTAAGTGCACAGATGTGGCACAACAGCTGAGAGAAGGAATTACGCTATTCCTGAGGGTTTACTGGAGCTATTGCATGGAGGAATTTATTTAGAACTCATGTGACAGAGTTTGGTGGAGTTGTATTTAGTTTAAGTCAGTTAGACTCAGTTGAGCTAGTTGTATCTAGTCTAACTGATTGATACACTAGTGAGAGTGGTGTGAATTAATTAGTTAATTAATTCACTAAATAATAAATCATTAATCAACTAAAGAATACATTAGTTAACTACAGTGCATGGACAGTTCAGTGGAGACCAGTGGAGAGGTAGGTGAAAGAGCAAGTGTGACTATCAGTTATGACTATAGTGTTGCATTGTTTGCACCACAAATTTAGTGGAGATGCCTTTAAGGATTGCATGAGCAAGGCTGGGGAAATTCGAGCTCATCCAGAGCCATTCTTCAGCAGGGATTATACAGTATAGGCAGGCTAGTAGGTGGCAAAGATCGGTGCATGGATTTGCAAAATCGGGCCTGATTAGTGTGTAGCGATTGGATTGTATTGAGAGCTTGTGATAAGCTTTGTATGAGGATTGTTACATGATCTCTATGACATATATTATATATAGATATTTGGGATTTTTAGCTTCAGGCATTCCCGTTAAAACAAATGTGTTAATGTGTGTGATTTTTTATGGTTTCATGTGTGCATTGCAATTGATTTAATTTCTGCATGTGATGATCAATGGTGGAATAGATTCTGTATTGTGCATGAAGTTAAAATAGTGTGTGATCAGGAGAATCTTAGAAATATAACGCATTAGTTATATAATTTATACATGGTATCAAAGCATTGATCATTGGAGTGATTGCAATTATTGAAATAGTTGAGTTTTGTGTTGGTGGAATTCGAATTTGCTGCAGTGTTTTCTTGGTGTCGAAGTTGAGAATTCATTGAAATGTCTTTCAATAGATTGCGATTGGAGTATTCCCTTGATGGGAGCTAGAATTATATTTCATGGAAGGACAGGATGGAGGTGGTGCTAGAGGATAATGGGCTGAAGGAGTTCATCCATAGCAATGTTCCTAAGCTGGGTTCTAGCGATGCAGCCGCACCTGACGCATGGCAAAAGAAGGTAGAAAAGTGTCGAAGGATTCTATTGGAAGGTGTGAAGGAACACATTGTGTCCAGACTTCATGGTAAAGCCACTCCATTCTTAATGTGGAAGGATTTGACAGATTTTTTCCAAAGCAGAAGCAGCCATAGGAAGTTGGTGCTTAAAGACAAGCTCAGAAAAATAAAAATGCAGAAGAATGACACTATTCCGGTATACTTGACAAATTTTTTCCACTGTAGGGATGAGCTTGGGAGTGTAGGAGTCTGTGTGGATGAAGAATACTTGATGAGATTGGCTCTCCTTGGGCTTTCGAAGAGTTGGCATACCTACGAAGACTCTATCAATGGACGGGAGAAATTGCCAAGATGGGAGCGACTTTGGTCGGATCTTGTGCAGGAGGAGATAAGGCAGGATACCAGGGATGGATCTTCATCGAAGAATGAATATGAAGAATATTTCTCTTTGGTTGCCAAGGCAAAAAAGAAGAAGGGGAAGAAATTCCATTCTATATCTGAGGCCAGTGAAGATGGGAAAGAGCGTGACATGTCCAAAGTGAAGTGTTTTCACTGTCACAAACAAGGGCATTTCGCCACTAATTGTCCACAGAAGAAGAAGAACAAGCAAGATTCTGGAGTTGCAGATGGTGAGGCTCTTGCCTCGCAATTTGAGCTTGACTTCTCATTGATCGCATCCATGGTGTCTAGTGCATTGGGATCGGGGTGGTAGTTTGATAGTGGTGCTTCCTTTCACATGACAGGAGATGTGAATCTTTTCAGTGACTTGGTGGAGAAAGATCTCCAGTTGCATGTTGAGTTGGGCGACAATGGACAATACAATGCAACCGACATTGGTACCATTACCTTTCAGAGGGAGTTAGGTAAACTCATTCTTTTACAAGATGTTGTGCATGTTCCAGGTTTAAAGAAGAATTTAATCTCAGTCGCAATGTTAGAGGATAAAGGGTATGATGTTGTCTTTAAAGAAGGAAATTTTTCCTTCGGTACAAAGCAATAGGACAAGTCAAGAAGGTTGGGATTCGAGCCAAGAATCTATACAGACTTGAAGTAGATGGGATTTCTACGGAGCTTCCTACTGTTGGGAAGTGTAAGAAAGCCATGCAATTGAAGCTTGAGAGGGAGCTGGATTTTCATGCAGGTAAGAGTGAACCTCGGGATGTGGAGCAGCCACAATATGAGGATCATGAAGTGGGAGCAACCACTCATACAGATAAATTTCGTGCCAGATGGGTAGAGGGAGTGCATGCAGCTATAGCACCAGGTGAGAGGTGGAGCGACATGCATTAGTAATCCCAAGAGGAGATTTCTAGGTAGGATTCATGGAGATGGTGTGGATCTCATGAATTGAACCTGGATACGAGGTTCCCATAGAGCAGAAGTAGCATGATCAATTGGATTGATGCAGGCAGATCAAAGTGACAGTGTCGGATACTGGAGCGCGGTTCAGAGTTGACAACAAGTGTAGAGTGCATGGGTGCATAGTTCAAAAGCGTAGTGGTTTCTGAAGACATGTGCAATTGGTACCAGCAGAAGTCGAAGACTTTGATGATAGATGCATCACATTGATTGAGTTTTTTGGAGCCTTTTCAGTTTCGGAAGAGTTGTAGAGCAGATGCATGGAGTTGCATGGCACTTGCAAAGGTTGCAGGGAGAATGCATGGAGTTGCATGTCACATGCAAAGACAGTCCTTTCTTGTTGAGAGGGAGTGTTGAATATTTCAACAAGAAATAGTGAAGGATGCATTCTAAAACATCATCCTTGATCCTAGTTGGAAAATAATCACCTAAACTAGGTGGGGCCCACACAGGTGATTTTTGTCGCAAAGTCTATTTTTAGACATGTCGATCATATTCTATGAGTTGCAAGATGCTATTTGTGGATGGTTGGTCAAGTTGGAAAAATAGATGGACTTCTATTTTTAGACATATTGGCGGAATCTATTTTTAAATTGCCACGAAAAATAGATATGTTGAATATTATTAGCTCTTAATAATATTTGGACTCTAAACATTATCTTATTCTCTTGAGCACTTCAGCTTAAGTGCATCGCATGTGGCATAGTAGCGTACGTAAGGAATTACGCTATTCCCGAGGATTTACCGGAGCTATCATTGCATGGATGAATTAAATTTTGACTCATGTGACAGAGTTTAGTGGAGTTATAGAAGTAGTTGGTGGAGTTGTGTTTAGTTTAACTCATTTAGACACAGTTGAGCTAGTTGTATCTAGTCTAACTGATTGATATACTAGTGAGAGTGGTGTGAATTAATTAATAATTAATTCACTAAATATTAACTCATTAATCAAATGAAGAATACATCAGTTAACTACAGTGCATGGACATTTCAGTGGAGACTAGTGGAGAGGTAGGTGAATGAGCAAGTGTGACTATCAGTTGTGACTATAGTGTTGCATTGTTTGCACCACAAATTTAGTGGAGATGCCTTTAAGGATTGCGTGAGCAAGGCTGGACCAATTCGAGTTCATCCAGAGCCATTCTTCAGTAGGGATTGCGCAGTAGAGGCAGGCTAAAGGCTGGCAAAGATCGATGCATGGATTTGCAAGATCGGGCCTGATGTGTAGCGATTGGATTGTACTGAGAGCTTGTGATAATATTTGTATGAGGATTGTTACATGATCTCTATGACATATATTCTATATATAGTTGGGTTTTTAGCTTCAGTTTTCTCGTTAAAACAATTTTGTTAATGTGTGTGAATTTTTATGGTTTCATGTGTGCATTGCAATTGATTTAATTTCCGCATGTGATGATCAATGGTGGAATAGATTCTGTATTGTGCATGAAGTTAAAATAGTGTGTGATCAGAAGAATATTAGACATATAACGCATTAGTTATATAATTTATACATAGTATCAGAGCATTTATCATTGGAGCGATTGCAATTATTGAAATAGTTGAGTTTTGTGCTGGTGGAATTCGAATTTGCTGCAGTGTTTTCTTGGTGTCGAAGTTGAGCATTCATTGAAATGTCTTTCAACTAATTGTGATTGGAGTATGCCCTTGATGGGAGCTTGAATTATATTGCATGGAAGGACAGGATGGAGGCAGTGCTAGATGATAATGGGCTGAAGGAGTTCATCGATAGTGATGTTCCTAAGCCGGGTTCTAGCGATGCAGCCTCACTTGACGCATGGCAAAAGAAGGTAGCAAAGTGTCAAAGGATTCTGTTGGAAGGTGTGGAGGACCACATTGTGTCCAACCTTCATGGTAAAGCCACTCCATTATTAATGTGGAAGGATTTGACATACTTTTTCTAAAGCAGAAGTGACCAGAGGAAGTTGGCACTTAAAGACAAGCTCAGAAAATAAAAATGGAGAAGAATGACACTATTCCGGTATACTTGACAAAGTTTTTCCACTGCAGGGATGAGCTTGGGAGTGTAGGAGTCAGTGTGGATGAAGAAGACTTGGTGATCTTGGCTCTCCTTGGGCTTCCGAAAAGTTGGCATAGCTACAAAGACTCTGTCAATGAACGGGAGAAACTGCCAGGATGGGAGAAACTTTGGTTGGATCTTGTGCAGGAGGAGATAAGGCGGGATACCAGGGATGGATCTTCATCGAAGAATGAAGATGAAGAAGATTTCACTCTGGTTTCCAAGGCAAAGAAGAAGAAGGGGAAGAAATTCCATTCTATATCTGAGGCCGGTGAAGATGGAAAAGAGTGTGACATGTCCAAAGTGAAGTGTTTTCACTGTCACGAACATAGGCATTTCACCACTAATTGTCCACAGAAGAAGAAGAACAAGCAGGCTGCTGGAGATGTAGCTGGTGAGGCTCTTGCCTCACATTTGAGCTTGACTTCTCATTGATCGCATGCATGGTGTCTAGTACATTGGGATCGGGGTGGTACTTTGATAGTGGTGCTTCCTTTCACATGATGGGAGATGTGAACCTTTTTAGTGACTTGGTGGAGAAAGATCTCCAGTTGCATGTTGAGTTGGGTGACAATGGAAGATACAGTGCGACCGTCATTGGTACCATTACCTTTCAGAGGGAGTCAGGTGAACTCATTCTTTTACAAGATGTAGTGCATGTTCCAGGTTTAAAGAAGAATTTAATCTCAGTCGCAATGTTAGAGTATAAAGGGTATGATGTTGTCTTTAGTGAAGGAAAAGTTTTCCTTTGGTACAAAGCAACAGGACAAGTCAAGAAGGTTAGGATTCGAGCGAAGAATCTCTACAGACTTGAAGTATATGGGATTTCTATGGAGCTTCCTACTATTGGGAAAGTGCAAGAAAGACATGCATTTGAAGCTTGAGAGGGAGTTGGATTTGCGTGCAGGTAAGATTTAACCTCGAGATGTCGAGCAGCCACAAGATGAGGATCATGAAGTGGGAGCAACCACTCATGTAGATAAATTTCGTGCCAGATGGGCAGAGGGAGTGCATGCAGTTATACCACCAAGTGAGAGGTGGGGCGACATGCATGAGTAATCCCAAGAGGAGATTTTTGGGTAGGATTCATGGAGATGGTATGGATCTCATGAATTGAACCTGGATACGAGGTGCCCACAAACATCAGCAAGAGTACGATCGCCTGGATTGATGCGTATCAAAGTGAGAGGTTTCCGATAGTTTGTTACCAGCTTTAGAGTCGATGCCAGCGCAGTGCATGGGTGCGCATTTCAACAACGCAGCTGGTTCCCGAAGACATGTGAAGTTGGTACCAAGAGAAGTCGAAGAATTGATGATAGATGCATCGCACTGATTGAGTTGTTTTAGCCTTTTAGTTTCGAAGAGTTGCGTAGTAGATGCATGGAGTTGCATGGCGCTCGCAAAGGCTGCGGTGGCGACCATGGAGTCGCATGTCACATGCAAAGATAGTCCTTCGTTGAGAGGGAGTGTTGAAGATTTCAACAAGAAATAGTGAAGGAGGCATCCGGAAACATCATTCCCGATCCTAGTTGGAAAGTAATCACCTAAACTAGGTGAGGGCCACATAGGTGATTTTTGTCGCAAAGTCTATTTTTAGAGTATGTCTATTTTTATACATATGGATCATGTTCTATGAGTTGCAGGATGCTATTTGTGGATGGGTTTTCAAGTTGGAAAAAATAGATGGACTTCTATTTTTAGACATATTGGGCAGAATCTATTTTTAGATTCCTAGTCTAAAAATAGATATGTCGAATATTATTCTCTCTTAATAATATTTGGACTCTACCATTATCTTATTCTTTTGGAGCACTTCATTTAAGTGCAATGTATGTGGCACAACAACTAGCGTATGAATTGTGCTATTCCCGAAGGTTTACTGGAGCTATCGCGATGAAGGATCTCCAGAGTTAGAACTCATGTGACAAAGTTTGGTCGTAGTCGAGAAGTAGTTGGTGGAGTTGTATTCCTATTAACTCGCTTAGACTCAACAGCTAGTTGTATCTAGTCTAACCGATTGATACACTAGTGAGAGTGGTGTGAATTAATAATATTCAGCTCATTGTTCAATCTGTGATTCACTCTGAGATGAAGAGCCAGTTTAGGTAGACAGTGGAGAGGTAGGTGAAGAACTCAGTGTGACTATCAGTTGTGACTATAGTGTTGCAGTATTTTCAAATTTTAGTGATGTCTTTAGGGATTGCGTAGACAGACAGGAAATTCAGTTCATCAGGCATTCTTGAGTAGGGATTTCACGATAGATGTAAGGTTAGCAGGTGGCAAAGATCGGTGCATGGATTTGCAAGATCGGGCGATTAGTGTGTAGCAATTGGATTAATGCTTGAGCTTGTGATAAGCTTTGTATGGTTGTTACATGATCTCTATGACATATATTATATACATATAGTTGGGATTTTTAGCTTAAAGGCTTTCATTTCCGTTAAACAAATTGTGGAAATGTGTGTGAATTTTTATGGTTTCATGTGTGCATTGCAATTGATTTAATTTCTGCATGTGATGATCAATGGTGGAATAGATTCTGTATTGTGCATGAAGTTAAAATAGTGTGTGATCAGGAGAATATTAGACATATAATGCATTAGTTATATAATTTCTACAAATTAATCCTCCAAGAAATAAGACTGGAGTGTGATATATTATCACAACTACAGATTATTTGACTAGGTGGGCGGAGGCTCAACCTATGAAAGAGTGCAGCATAGAAACAGTTGCATGCTTAATTTTTTAGAACATTCTGACAAGGTTTGTTTGTCACAAAATTTTGATGAGTGATCAAGGTACGCATTTTTTAAATGAGACCATTCAAGCGTTGAATAAGGAATTTAGAATACATCATCAGAAGAGCACACCCTATCATCCTCAGGTGAATGGATCAATACAAGCATTCAATAAGATACTGGAAACTATGCTAAAAAAATATGCAACACCAATCTCAATGACTGGGATGTGCACATACCTATTTTTTTACGGGCATACAAGGCTATGTGCAAGAAGCTGACGGGAAAAACACATTTTAGGATGGTCTACGGATAGGAGGTCGTGATTCCGATTGAATAAATTGTCTCAAGTATCTGCATTGTGGTAGTTACAAACATGGTTGACACAAACATTTTGGATGAGGAGTTGTCATAGCTTATTGCACTAGACTAAGACAGATTCATTACGGGGTTTCACCAACAGGTGCAGAAGGCACACGAGAGGGCTTGTCATGATCGACATATTTGATAGAAGATTTTTAATGAAAATTTGGTGTTACTTTATGACAATAAGTTTGTGCACTTTCCAGGGAAGTTCACGATGCATTGCCTTCGACCCTATATTATCAAGGAAATCACAAAAGGAAAATCAATTTTTTTGGCTACATTAAATGGTGAATTCCTTCCGAGATATGTTAATGGAAGTAGCCTAAAACCTTATAGGCATGACCCGATCCCTGCACACACTAAATGCCTTCGACCCTATATTATCAAGGAAATCACAAAAGGAAAATCAATTTTTTTGGCTACATTAAATGGTGAATTCCTTCCGAGATATGTTAATGGAAGTAGCCTAAAACCTTATAGGCATGACCCGATCCCTGCACACACTAAATGCCTATATGGTTGGAAGAATTTCTTGGCACTCTGAATAGTTGTGAGAGGGTCTAGGACTTTATAAAGTCTATCAGAGGGTATCGAAATTCTTGTCGAAATTTTGAGCAACTGAGTTTGAGGACACACAAGTGTTGGGCCATGTAAATGGTATAGTTCCTCTCCTTATTTCTTTAATAATTGTTATGTTTTTAAGAAGTTAACCCTTAATTTGGAATGATTTAAGAGGGAAATGATAATGAAAGCGATTAAAATATATCTTGGTTAATTTGAGATTTTTAGATATCAAAAAGGTTATAATTTGAGTAAATTTTTATACAAATCAGTCCAACTAGACGACTATTTTTCCCTTGAGATATTGGAGCAAGATATTGAATCAACTGATGCCGTATTTGTGGCAGATTACAACTCGACACCTGAGCATGGTCAAAGAGAGAAGTCAAAGAAAATTTATCATTACTATTCAAGGGCCTTATGGTTAAAAGAGCAATCCTGGTAATCTTTCGATTCTCAGGATGACTCCATATTTAGTTTTTTAACGTAATATATAAGACAACAAGTAAAAAGACAGAAATTGTTCTTTTCATTATTGTTAACACTGGAAAATCGTACAATAGAATATGACATTAATTATTGTCAAGCCAAAGGATTTACAGGGCTGGAAGACATTATATGATCCAGAAAGTATTTAAAAATCTCAAAGGTTTGAAGAAAATCAAATTTGAACTAGTCTTAAATGTTGATTGTGCACATTATCCTTTGAGAAGAGTGCCTTCTGCATGCCTTATGGTGTAATATTCCCAAATTTGAACATCACATTTGGAATATTAGAGTCCTTTATCTTTTTAATAAATTAAGTAAATAAAAGGGTGGAGGGACCCACAAACCCTAAAAGATGAATAAGATCCACTTTTATGTGTGTATGTGGACAATTTTTATCTAGATCTAGAATCATGGAGTAGTGGAGCAACTCTAGTAATGGAGATCATGTCTCATTTATGAGATAGGTTATGGAGGGTGAAACAGTCAAAGAAGATCATGTATATTGAATATGAAATCACATGGATCTTTGATAAGGTCAACTGAGATAATGATACATTCAAAGAAGATCATTCATGATAAGATAGAGGAGGAAGTGGTGCATTTAATGCATGCACGATGGAGAGGGTGATCACCATGTAAACATGATGGAGGGCATGGATCAACAGCGTAGTCAAACATGGAGAATTTTTCCACATGTGAAACACAGTATTGGAGTGGGCCTAGGTTATGCAAGGCTCATGCATATAATGAAGGTGAAGGCACAATGGAAGGCATGATTTGGATTATGCATTTCTTGATCTGTTTAGATCTAGATTTTTGGTAGGAAATTTCTATGCAAGCTTAGGATATTTAGCAGAGCTTGTAGGGTGTTCTCGGGCGAGAATCCCACCTCTTTATTTGAGTGATATCTGAGGGAGAGGATTGTTCTTCATTCCATATCAGGCATTAGTGCCATCTTCAGGAGGTTGTTTCTAGTATTCAGCTAGAAAACCGGTGGAGGATTCATCCTACCACTTTGTTCTTCATATTCAGTCTTCCAGAGCATTAGATCTATATTCGGCATTTAGGCCTTGGGTTTTTTCCTCCTTATTGCAGTAATCCCTTCAAGGATTGCGCAGTTCAGTCTTGCAGATCTATTGGAGGAAGGAAGTTTCCATCATTTCAGCTGGAAATCCTATGAGGGATAACCTCCTCACATTAGATCTATTTTTGCCATCACCCAAGAGTTGTTTTGACATATTTTTCTATGGGGAAAGGAGCCTCCCTCTCTCACAGCCCAGTTTTCTGAAGCTATTGTTCATTCTGTGGATATTTTCAGTCGAGGAGAGGAGGAGCTATATCTTGAGCTTTTAGCCCAAGGATCTAGTGAAGGGATCGACCCTTCTTGCTTAGATCTGATTGTACATCATTGCAGTCATCATATTATCATATCTAGCTTCAGATCTACATTCCCAGCAGCATATTCATGGAGCCCTAGGGAGAAGGTTGTCTTAGACTTACAGATCTGAGAAATCCTTCCAGGGTTATCTTTGGAATCCATCATAGAGTAGATCTAAAATTTCAGCATCATCGAAGCTCCCGTTCTGCCTAGATCTGACTTTCTATCTTACAGGTAGTTGCAGTCCCTACATTTGTAGCAGGAACAACATAATTTACCTTCTAGTAGAGCAGTAGTTACGCAGTCCCTCTTGGGGTATGATTGTAGGGTCATTCTGAGCTACGTTTGTGGTTTGAGTGTCTCATATTTTGAGCACTATTGTATTTGCATTTTGCACCTCCAAATATTAATAAAATTGCTCAGTTATTTCTGCATATTCTGATGTGTATTTAGATTTGTTGTTTACTTAGTTGTAGTCCTCATATTGTGTTTTAATATTTCTGGATCCACAATCTTGGGATATCATAAGATGTTCCCAACCTTGTTGATTTTCCCTATTTTGGGATATTACAGTGGTATCAAAGCATGATCTTTGGCTCAGCTTGTGGACACTTCATCTTTTGCATTGAAATAATAACAGATATATGAGATCTATCATGGAGGATGTAAAATATGTCACTCCTTTCTTTAGATCCATGCAATATCTCTCCAAGGAGGTCGATCAAATGAAGAAGGAAGGACATCCAAGAAGCAGATCTGATGAGGAAAGCACTTCCGATCAACAGCAAAGAAGATCGGAGAATCCTAGATCTCCTTATAAATCCACTATGCCCACTTTCTTTGAAGAAGGTGAGAGGTATAGAAGTGAAGAAAGGAATGAACCTGAGACTCATGAGACTCTCAGTCTCTATCTTGAAGAGTACAAAGCATAGTCTAGAGATTTCAAGGAGAAGCTAACTCTCCAAAAATTCTTCCAGATTAGAGAAGAAAGAGGACCCTATAGCAAAAATAGAAGAAAGAGGCATAATAGATTCTATTTTCCTACATTTGATGGGTCTTCCTCAAGCAATTTCAAGGCTTGGAGGAGGGATTTAAATTAATTTTTCAAGCTACATCTTGTGGCTGAAGAAGAGGCTATTCAAATTGCAACACTTCATCTCTTAGATGAAGTGGAAGATTGGTGGTTTGGGCACATAGAGCATGGAAAGGTGACCAAATATTCAGCTTTCTTTTACAAGTTGAGGGAGAAGTTTGAGATGATCCACAAAGAGACATCTCCCAAGGAAACCAAGGAGAATTCCAATCTTGTCACTCTAGACAATGGGTCACTACTTTCACCACCTGCTGCAAGAGTACATGTATCTAGAGGAGAAACAGTTGCATCTTTTCAAGGTAGTCTTGAGCTCTTGATATATGGAGTCCCATGCATGGATTAGGAGATGCATGAGGAGGAGGAGGGAGATACCAGCACTGGTACACATGGAGAGAAGAGGCCATCACTCTTACCAGTAGTTGGAGACACTACTGTCCTGGTTGGAGGAACTCTTGTGTTATGTCAAGAGGTTCCCACATATCAGTTGATCCAAGGTAAGCATAAAGTTTCAGCACATATTGTTTCAATTCCAATTCATAACCAAGGGTTAGAACCAAATGCTGATTTAAAGCAGAGACATATCACAGCGCTGTCACTTAGTGGCTATGAAAAAGAAAAAAACATCATCATTCTTGGAGTATTCTGGAGGTAGCTTCACTCATGATGCAAGCGAAGAAAAGATGACAAATGGTAAGCATCTTGAGAGGAGAAACATTTTCTCCCTTCTAGATGACCCTTTCTCAATGAGCATGTCACTGCTCAAAGAGAAACTTCTACTTGCAGCAAATCCAAACTTCTTTGGTTTTGGAGGGATTTTTGTGAAGAGAGAATCTCATTAAGAGATCTCATGAGAGGTGCACTTCAACATTTCATGGAGTGCAAAGTCCTTCAATAGTTTGGGGAGAATAGTATTCTACAAAGGGAGGATACCATGATTATGCAGTACCTCATTCATCATCCACATGGGAGTGAATGGGTAAGGATGATAAGCAAGGGATTGCATGACCACTTGAAAATTTGTATGGGCCATCATGCTTGGTTACATTGGTTGCCATTGGGAGATTTTTGTCACCCTCAAAAGGCTCCTATTTTTTTGATCCATGCCTTGAATAACACATATGAAATGAAGAAGGAGTCATGGCTTCAATGGCTTCTCTTGGGTGAGTATGGTTACCACCCAATAGCTCATAATTTTCAGATTCATGCCTTGAAAATCAAAGATAAAATGCAGCAAATGAAGGCATGTTCATTTTGGTTGTGTTTAGGGGAGTTTGGCTTAACCATCTTACATAAAGGAAATGGAGGATGGCAACAAAGGGCCTTACTCTAGTGGTTATTGTTAGGAGAATATGGTTTGACACCTTTTTCTACCCATGTTACTCCTTCCCTTCTTCTTTTGCCTAACTTTGGAATGATGAAGTTTGGATCCAATAAGGCCAACATGGTTAACAATGAGAGCATAAAAATGCTCAATCAAATTCATGGAACATGGGATGAAGGAATGCATTTTATGATGAAGCTTTTCCTTTGTGGAAAGAGCTACTTATTTTTATGTCTCTCATTTACTTATGATATTGTTGGATATCATATGATTGTCACTTTGTGCTTTATGGTGAGAGGAGGACACCTAACCATGCAGTTGGAAGTCATCTCATATATTTCTTAAAGATAACTATGGAACCAAACATGCATAATATATTGTAGCAAATGGAATAATCCTTCTCTATGTGGATGCCATTTGGAGGGGAATACATGGCTAATGCATCTATCTTTTGAGTTGCTTGAGGACAAGCAACATTTTTCCAGGGGGGACTGTAATATTCCCAAATTTGAACTTCACATTTGGAATATTAGAGTCCTTGATATTTTTAATAAATTAAGTAAATAAAAGGGTTGAGGGACCCACAAACCCCAAAAGATGAAGAAGATCCACTTTTATGTGTGTATGTGGACATTTTTGATCTAGTTCTAGAATCATGGAGTAGTGGAGCAACTCCATTAATGGAGATCATGTCTCATTTATGAGATAGGTTATGGAGGGTGAAACAGTCAAATAAGATCATGTATATTAAATATTAAATCACATGGATCTTTGATAAGGTCAACTAAGATCATGATACATTCAAAGAAGATCATTCATGATAAGGTAGTGGAGGAAGTGGTGCATTTAATGCATGCATGATGGAGAGGGTGATCACCATGTGAACATCATGGAGGGCATGGATCAACAGCATAGTCAAACATGGAGACTTTGTCCACATGTGCAACATAGTATTGGAGTGGGCCTAGGTTATGGAAGGCTTATGCATATAATGAAGGTGAAGGCACAATGGAAGGCATGATTTGGATTATGCATTTCTTGATCTGTTTAGATCTAGATTTTTCTTAGGACATTTATATGCAAGCTTGGGCTATTTAGCCGAGCTTGCAGGGTGTTCTTAGGCAAGAATACCACCTCTTTCTTTGAGTGATATCTAAGGGAGAGGATTTTTATTCATTCCATATCAGGCATTAGTGCCATCTTCAGGAGGTTTTTTCTAGTATTCAACTAGAAAAATGGTGGAGGATTCATCCTACCACTTCGTTCTTCATATTCAGTCTTCCAGAGCATCAGATATATATCTGGCATTTAGGCCTTCGGGTTTTTCCTCCTTGTTGCAGTAGTCCCTTCAAGGATTGTGCAGTTCAGTCTTGCAAATCTATTGGAGGAAGGAAGTTTCTAGCATCTCAACTGGAAATCCTATGAGGGATAACCTCCTCACATTGCATCTATTGTTGCCATCACCCAGGAGCTGATTTGACATATTTTTCTATAGTGAAAGGTGCCTCCCTCTCTCACAGCACAGTGTTATGAAGCTGTTGTTCATTCTGCAGCTATTTTCAGTGGATGAGATTGGAGGAGCTATATCTTGAGCTTTTAGCCCAAGGATCTAGTGAAGGGATCAACCCTTCTTGCTTAGATCTGATTGTACATCATTGCAACCATCATATTATTAGATCTAGCTTTAGATCTAAATTCCCAACAACATGTTCATGGAGCCCTAGGGAGAAGTTTTTATTAGACTTAAAAATATGAGAAATCCTTCCAGGGTTATCTTTGGAACCCATCATAGAGCCTAGATCTAAAATTTCAGCATCATCGGAGCTCCTGTTGTGCCTAGATCTGAATTTTTATCTTATAGGCAATTGTAGTCCCTACATCTGTAGCAGGGACAACGCAGTTTACCTTCTGGTAGAGAAGTATTTATGAAGTCCTTCTTGGGGTATGATTGCAGGGTCATTCTGGGCTACTTTTGTGGCTTAAGTGTCTCATATTTTGAGCACTGTTGTATTTGCATTTTTCACCTCCAAATATTAATAAAATGGCTCAGTTATTTCTGCATATTCTGATGTGTATTTAGATCTGTTGCTTACTTAGTTTCAGTCCTCATATTGTGTTTTAATATTTCTGGATCCACAATCTTGGGATATCATAAGATATTCCTAACCTTGTTGATTTTCCCTACTTTGGGATATTACATATGGCCCGATAAGAGCGCATTCTTGACAGTGGAAAAATTTCACTATCCGAGACCACATAAATCAAAGGACAAGTTAATCCTTACTTGAAGCTGCCTAAGGACAGCCACCAACACCTCCTTAGACACTATGTGAGCACACAATGGAATATTTGGAGCATAGAAAGGAATCATACCTCTCCCTTGGGTCACCATCCATAATGTACCAAGGGAGGGAAGGAGGATTTGAAATCCCCTATATAAAGCCACCATGAGATGAATAATGGGTGATCATATTGTTATGCTGGCCAGAATTTCCCAAGAAATACCATAAATGTGTGACCCGGAGCTGAAGACGGAGTGGAGTCACTTGTTGGCCACCCAACAAGCTCATTCCACATAGTAGAGGGAGAGGGAGACTGCATCGAGGAAAGCTTGGGATAAACACATCCTTGAATCAGGACCTAGAACCATTGTCTAGGGGCCCTTTGGCAAGAGGGTTAAGTATTTCTCTTCTTACTACCAGCGCTCAATAAGAGGGGCATAGAGCCACCGTTTGAATTATTGTGTCGTTTTACTCATTCATAGCTTCTGTTTATTTATGTTTAGTTTTATTTTAGTTTTTAGATTAAATTTGCATGCTTTTTTCTTCCATATAGTATGCTTATTTACTCCACTTCTTACTGCTTGTTACCAATAATTTAAAGGGGTAAACCACACCCCTTAAGCTGGCGTGATTTCGTACATACATGCACCAAACACACCACAACAGGATTAGCGTCTCCAGTAACATTTTATTACCAAGTTTATGTGGTTGTGCCTTCTTTTACAGGAGACCTCTGTCTATGTTGTGGAGTGGAGCTGAAAGTCCTCTGATCTATCTTGTAGTCCCTATATTCACCCTAAGTGGCAGACTGAAGAAGAGCAACTCCTATTTTTTTTTACTTGCAGGAATTTGCACGTGTTTCTTCCCCACAGATGCACAGGGCATGCATTTAGTGCTGACCCGCGTAGAAAGCGCACCTGTCTTAGCCTTTTGCGCACAATTTACCGAATGAGAAATTTCTCCCTAAATTCCGTCTTTTTCTGCTTGTAAGGTTCCTGGCAGCCCCTAATGCATCTTCCAACACTATTTTTGGTACCCCACAGCTTGTTAAAACTCACTTTTAGCTACTTTCTATAGGCTTAGTGTCAGTTTTATACTTCAAGTTGATTTTTGAAAAATCTTCACATAGTTTAAGTAGGGGGCAAAGTAACTTGCATTCCGAAAAATTGATGTTTTGCAAATTTTGATACTTACACCTAGATAACTAGTCCAAGAAAGTGGCCCACAAGCACACATGAATAGCTAGTTTGCTTTGTTCTAGTGTAAATGTTTTTAGTTTAGTTAAATTTTTTCACTAGGAATTGTGGGACTAGGATTGAATTGTTTATAGAAAAGCAAGTAATCTCTGCTACCTTTGCACCCCCGATGATCCTAGGTAAACATATGAACACTTCATATTCACAATTCACCATCTCCCTATAGTTAGTCACATAGATTAACTAGGAAAATTTGAAAGTGGCCCATTATCCACACATGTTTTCCATTTGAGCCAGGAACAATACAACATAGTTTAAATAGGGGATTTTGTAAAGGATCAACGATATCCACATGTTAAAACTATGTGCTTTTCCACTTTATGCTCACACACACTCACCCACTAAGAAAATCAAAGACACCTAAAACTAACTTAATCAAACTCACTAAATTCTCCCCACAGGGGCCACAAAATAATTTATAGCTTAAGTTAGGATCAAGGGGGTAGGAATCCAATAAACCACCTTGATCATAATTCATATTGAAACATAGAAGTTGTGTATTTAGGGAGCTTCAAATCCACCTATCAGCCCATGGCAAAGAAAACCCGAGCACGATAGAGACCTGTTTCAAAGGGGATTAGGCTTAGGTGTAGTGCATGCGATATCAGTTGGGGCTACCTGACCCGGCTGATACTCGATACTGTTAGCTAACTACCAAGAAGCCCAAGACTCGAACACTCATGTGGGACGATGGTTCTTAGTGGCAAAAAACTAGGGCAACCTTTACCCTATAGGTGACGGTGCAGGAAAGCGTCAGACCCTCTACCCTTACCTTGGTGGATTCTCTTCAGCTGACTGGGAGCATCGCCAAATCTTACGGGACATTGTGCCAACACTCGAAATAAATGTTCTCAAGGCCCGGTTAATTTTGAGTGTGTGAGGATGCATAGGTCTTCTATAATTTTGAGTATCATACGCAAATGAAAAAAAAAAACCATTTTTTTTTTATTGCTTGATCACATAGATTAATTTAAAGGGAAATCAATTTTATTTTTTGCTTTGTTTTATCTATGTGACAAGAAATTTTCTTTGATCATAGACTCTATCCTCTCAAATTTTTCCAAAATATGGGTGACACCTGATAGGTCCCACAGAACCTCATCGATCCAGGCATATTTTGGACCTCCCCCCATTACTGGGAGGGGTTCCAACTCTTTCGCCATTCAGGCATCAAAGATGAAACACTGCAACTATAATTGGTTCATCATTTATTGGGGCAACCGTAGTTGGGAACCCTTGTCGGTCTCCCAACATCAAACCACATACCACTCCTCCCAAAACCCCCAGGGGGCAGAGGAGTGCATCCTATATGGCAAGCCAGCTGAATACACAACAAGGTAAGTCACAGACTAACCCTCGTTCAAACCAAAACATTGTGGCTTCACACATTGCAATGGCGTCAACCTCTTAGTCATCTTTCTTAGCTTTGTTGAATCTACTTGATTTAACCAAGATAACGAAAGACCCCATCACACACGATACTACATGGCCTCTCATGCCCATGAAGCTCCCTTCAGATATACCAAATTTAGAAGGCAATAAATAAGAAGACCCAAGTAATCATGTCATGACCTTTCACCTGTGGAGCTCATCGAATAGTATCATTGACGACACTATTCAATTGAGATTATTTCAACTCACTCTTACAGGAGTAGCCACAAAATGGTACGTGGAGAAACCCTCAGCTTCACATGGAGCCTTTAGCACCCTCGCTACTGCGTTCCTAACATATTTTCAGTTACCCATTCACCATGATTTTGAAATGGAATTACTGACTCATTTTAGACAAACCCCCACCATCCACATCTCAGACCATCTCCATGAATTGAGGCGGAGCCACAGTTTATGTAAAGCTAAACTCAACGATCAGGTACTCTTAGATTTGTTCTTGAAAACTCTTACAATAGATATTTCAAAGGATGTGGTGTAGTAGAATCCCACATCTGAAGAGGATGCAATCAGTAAAGCCCAGAAGCTTGAACTAATTTATACAAAGTTAGTATACATTTATAACATCTTGCCTAACGCCCCACGCCTACAAACTTATCAAGAAGTTCCAGGTGCATCAAACTCTACAAAAGGGATAATTGGGTCAACGAACCAGGGTTTCCTAGGTAGCAGCAGTCAAAACCCCGGTTACACATATAATTCTACCCAGAATGTGCCTCAACCTAGTTTTCAAAGTCATCATATGCCTTAGAAAAATTTAACTAATAGGGCACAAGTGTATCACCAGGGAGGACCTTATCCTCCGACTCATGGGAATCAGTATGAAAAAAGAAAAAATTATGAAAGAACTCCCCTCAAATAGTCAGGTGCAAACCCGAGACCTCATTACGCTCAGTCCCCGGCACATGACCCATCTATGCAAAACAATGCACAGGTGAACTTTATGCAATTGTCCCAAAACCAACCACACCAATATAACCAAGAGAACTACCCTCCTAATGTGGTAATGAAAAAATCCAAAAAAAAAGCCAAAATGGAACCCTGGATAGGGGGGCAGCATCCAACAGTGCCCACTGTGATCCCAGGCTAGAGTTAACTCCAACTTGAATTAGAACCAGGAGCCAAGCAATGTCCAACGACAGAGAAAAATGCCACCTCTTCGAATAAACCATTCATGTTCGATATGTGGTGAGTACATTCACTATACTCACCACTATCCTGATCTCCACAAGATGAAGAAGCTACAGAGTAACTAAGGACAAGGAGGATCTTCCCAGCAACCAGCCGTGATGAAAGAACCTTTCCCCAACCAAGGGATGGTAAGCACTCACTAGAAAAATATAGATGATTCCGAGAAGAGTAGCCATGAAATATACATGACTGGAGAATAAATGTTTTTCCAAACACGACATCACAACTACGACACCCCACCAGACACCAATATGTCTGGGGAAAATACCAGTGCACTGACTCCACCTTTAAATTTTTCAAAGATGCCCATAGAACCATTGCCAAAAATGGAAAAGGAACCTAATAGGAAAGCTAGAAAATACTCCAAAGTGACCCATAATTATAACATCGTGGATGATTTAGCATAATCTCCCGCAACCATGTCATCTTTGGAAGTTTTGCAGTCATGCCCAAAACAACGAAAAGCGTTACTTTCCACAGTAGGCGCTGTCGACCCTGCCAATATGCGCCTAATGGATTTTTACTTAGACAAAGCCACCCCCCAGCTTCCTTCCATGGTCGCCTTCCAAATACCAGTATCAGTGCAGAATATTAATATCCACCAATGTGTCACTAGTGCATTTGGTGAAAATTTTGACACTTTAGTTCTGACACTTTTGACATATTATCGGAAATTTCCCCAATTTTTATCGATTTTTCAAATCTCACCAACAACCATCTCTATCCTGGAGTTTAGGGACATCGTCACTTTTGAAAAGTTTATGAATTTCATCAGAAATGTGGTGTTTCTAAAATATGAGTTGGTATTGCGACAGTTTTGGTACACAACGCCGGAACTGCGGTGTTTCTAAAATATGAGTCGGTATTGCGACGGTTTGGGGAAAATTTCATTAATGCAATGTTTAGAGACACTTTGAGGACAACCATCGATATGGTGATGTTTGAGGAAAACCATTAGTACTACGATGGGTGGAGGGCAACCGTCGATGTTGTGATGTGTTCAAAAAATGTCGGTATTATGAAGGTTTGAAGAGAACCGTCGGTATTGCACCAGTTGGAGAGTAATCGTCGGTGTTGTGATGTGTTCACCAAACATCGTAACCACACTATATAATATTAACATATAAATACCACACTATTTACCAAATAAAAAATATCAAATCATTATAATACCCATTAAAATGTTCTTTGTGCCATTTCTAAGCCATAGTAAGGCTTTCCCTAAGATTTGTATATTTTGCGGTCAAATATAACTCTTGGTTAATTTTGGAAGGATCACTAAGTAATATAATATTAAATCGCGTCGTAACTTTTCAATAATAATCTAATATTAAATTTAGTTATTACTTTTTAAACACTCCTTAAGTACCTCTTGTCCACATCAAAATGGCATAGGTAAGAAAAAGGTCTAAAATACATAAGACTCGACATAATAAAAAAATAAGAAAAAAATATAGTTATAGCTTACATACCCTTTCCCGGGCCAACATTATTTAACTCTACTTCACTAGGATGAACATTAACTAAGGCTTGATGTATGCATCCACCAAATTTGTCACATCAATGTAGTCCCTAATACATGTACCTTCAAGAGTATTGTAATATGTTCCTTTAACCCACATTGATATGTTCCTTTCACCCACTTTGGTAAAAGGAAGAAAGCAACACTACAAAGTTTATAATAATCTATATGTTCACAATTGATTTGATCTATTAAAGTTAAGAATTTTAATCATCCTCCAACATTAATTCTAGCAAGTTTAATGTCTAATTTAATCCAAACTAAGGAAAAATTAAATTTGGGGGTAGATATGTTTATTATTTAATAAATTGAATTTTAAAATTTAAATGTAGAGGAATACCTCGTTTCAAGGGGGTTTGATGCCGAAAATAGAGCAACTAAACCTCACATAGTAACGATTAACTTTTCATATATTTTCAGTTTAATAGGTTTTTAGTAATACGTGTAAAGGAAACCCCACACCTAGAAATCAATATTACTAAAGGATTAAATGTTAGCAATGATATAATATGCAAGATGATTTAAAGAGTGTTGATGGAAGCGTGAGTACAAAGTTAGCTTTTATACTCTCGTTATAATATAGATTCTGGTCTCAGAGGTCCATTTATCAATTCTTTTACTTTGTTATTTATTTTGATGTTTTCAAAGTAAGAAAAAATAGAGGAATTATCTCTCAAGTTTATTTTTAACAGCAAGTCCTAGTTTGGAGGATTAAGGTCTAAAAAATTTTAAGGTCATTTTGAAGCATTAAACGATGTTTTTTGAGATAATTTTTTTTTTCTTAATTGCAATTCCTTGTGGCATTGTTCTACACTCAAATATCTTTACAAAAATGCAAGAAAGAAGTTGATCAAAGTTTACATTGATCTTGGGTGAATGAATATTCTCTACATTCAATAGCTCTCCCTCTCTAGCCTTCTGCTCGAACTTTCTATTACCCTCTCCTATGTTCATGCATGTCATCCCTTTAGCCTTTTTGCAAGCTTCACATCCCAATTGCCTTTTTCCGGTGGGTCGGCTACTGGCCGGGTGGGGTCATGTTAGGTCATGCAGGTCGTGGTCGTGCCTGTCAGGGTTCCTATGTTTTGGCAAAGGATACAGAGACCAAAAGATGAGACAACATTTTCTTACCTTTCGTGACCTTAGGAGCATCTCTAGCCCTCCTAGTGTCCGAGAGGGATCTCTCTATGTTAGTCAAAGGTTTAACTTTGAAGCTCAAGTTATGATTTTAGGCTAGTTGTAGGCTTGAGGTTTGTTTGGATTGTGTGTGTTTGGTTGAGTGGAATCCGGAAAAGAAGGATCTGGTATGAAGACAAGTGATGAGAAAAGGTGAAGTTTTGGCAAGAGACAGATAACTCAGAGTATCAAAGCCATTGGGCTATGGAGTCAAGAAAGGATTTATTTGTAATCAATGTGCAAGCTTTCAGTTGGGCTAGTCATCTAAATTATCTGGATTTTAAGAGATGATTGGTGGAATGGGACATTAAGGTTAGAAAACGAAAGGAGGAGAACCAACCAACTCTGTCTATAGATATCACCAGAGGTCATTTAACTCCAAGCCTGCTTGGATAGAATTAGAGGTGAAACAAGGGATCTTGGAAGGGTTTAATTGGGATGGAAAGCTCCTAGAGAGACAGAGATCAGGTTCTAGACCTCCAGGATTCTCATACATTCAACTAAATCCTAACAAGAACATCTAAATACAGATTTCATTAATTCATACATCAGAGAGTAGGAAATATCATCCACTACACTGGTTAAATCAATTGAAATCAACATTTAGATTCACATATAAGTAGAAAACATAAAAGGCTGGGAGAGCAGCAGCATAAGGTACCTATCAAGGGTAGATCTTATGCCAAAATTCTGATGCGAGCCTGAAGAAACATGATGAAATGAAAGCAAGTCAATCACAAATATAGAGAAAGGAAAACATCACCAGCTTCTTTAGATCAGGATCCAAAGAAACATGCTTGTCATATTAAAAACAACACCAATAAGGTACATCACAACCCATAGCTTGAACATTCAGTCTGAATAGATCTAATCTCAGTCTATCTTACAATATTACACAAAGAACTTGTCTCAAGAGGAACAATGCTTGCATTATAATATGATCTCTGCAAACAACCTCCATTACAATGTTTCCTTCTATGATTTATAGCAAAGGATGAACCCTAAGACTGACCAAAGGTAGGTGAAAATTAAATGCATCTTTAAACACAACAATGAATGCAGTAAGTCGAAGCCCATTCTATTGACATGCCGTATATTTAATTCTCTGTCACCTTCCTTGTGAGAGAATGATCTGCTCCAGATTTGATCTTGACATCTTTTGGTTGAAGTACTCCTGGATGATTTGAACAAAGTTAAATAAACTGCTAGAAAGGTCTGTCTCATAAATGTCTCACTGTTTTTTGAGCTGTAGTCCGGTGGAAAACTCTTTAGGGACATGGTGCATAATAAAAGCTGTTTGGGCGCCATGTACTTGATGAATAAAAAACATTATGCTGACTAAAAACTCTGATATTACCTTTTGCCTGCGCTCAGGATCCTTTGATCGATCCTCGGGCTCTTTGAACTGATGCTTTTCCTCTTAAACACCGATTAAGGCTCAAGATCTTCATTATCGTGCCTTAATCCCTTGTCCTCGCTCTGAACCATTCCTTTTTTTTCTGACCTTGCCATACTGTGCTTTAAATGATGCTGGAAATTTCCTCACAGGGTTCAAAGTTTTCTCATTTAATAGGAACCCCTGTCTCCACCTTCCTTGTTCCTTTTTCCATAAATACAATCTGCAGCAACATGGTTCTCTGTGATTTCTTGTTGCGACAGAGACTGTGTGCTAAGGTGGTATTTTTTCCTCGAAAACCCTGCAAGAACAGCAAACATCGTCAGGAAAACACAGACGGGGAGACGGAGGTGGTGTGAACAGATGGGAGGATCGTGCAGCGGACGGAATGGGGGAAAAAACATGGGAAATGGTGGAAAATCCATGAACAGAGGACCAGAAGAGGTTGCATGTGGCGGAGCGGGAGATTACGTAAAAATTATTAAAAATCGCGAAGAATGGAGCAATATATGCAATGGAATGGTAGAAGGTACGGATGGAACACGTGGCACTGACATGGCAGATCAGGAGGCCATGGAGCAGTCAATGGCAGACGGGGTGATCTGGACCATTGATCGGGCACAGATCAACGGCGAGGGTGACACATGGTGGGTCTGCGGGTGCGGCGGAGACCGACTAACGAGCGAGCAGCTTGGACGAAGGGAGGCCGTCGGATGAAGATCTCGAGATCCAACGGTGGTTGTGAATTCCGCTACCTGGCTCTCATCCGAAGATTAATGCGCGAAATGGCAGTTTTAAAAATAGTACAGGAGGACGCATGTCGACAGACGTGTGGAATCGCTGGGTTTCGAATGAATATCGCCAGTCCGTAGATGGTGGTGCAGAAAAACCACGTGGATTTGGAACAGTGCAAGTGGATGACGTATGCAGGCAGGGTCCACTGTTTCTGCGAGCACCGCAAATGTTAGATCCGGATCTTTACCGTACTCGTCGAGATCCGCCGATCAAACAAGATGTATAAAAACCCACAGAAAACCCACAAATGCTGCTTATAAAGGTTTTACGATGATTTTCGCGTGGAGAAAGGGCTGGAGGGCTACACCTCGCGTAATTCTGCCATTACCAAGCACGTGTCTCATGAAAAAGGAGCGGGGGCTAATGGGGAAGGGGGCTAAGGCCCCAAAACATAGAATTTACCATTTTAATTCATTTTAATGAGTTTTGGGGGCCATTAAAGGGTAACGGTAGAAGGGTCAAGGGGAATTTTTAGGGAACAAAGGTAAAGGGATAATCCAAAGGGGATTTTGGGGAGATTAAGGGAGGAATTGGGGAGAAGACAAAGGGGAAACAGAGGTGACAATGCGGTGTTTTGCAGGCGTATAAAGGGAAATAATGGGCTTTTTGAGAAATGAATCAGTAGGGGAACCATATGTTAGGCACATCAACATAGAGGCTCCAAGGAGGATGAATTTTCACGGGAAAGGCATTCCTTGGATGCTCCAGAGCAAACTAGCCCCCAGCTTGCTTGCCAAGAATTTCATAGGGGGGCTAACAGTGGCTCCACATGGGGATGGATACTCCTTGGAGGAGTCAAGAAACCAGAGATGATCTTTGGAGTAAGCCAGATGCCTGCAGTCATAAGCCATCTTTCTTCTTCAATTTAGGCTGCCACAGTGTGATAGAAACATCAGCAAAAACATTTCCCAACCAATCTACCTACCCAAACTACAGTTCTACAACTTTCCCTTGGGTGCGCTTGAGCTAGCAGACCCTTTCCATTTTATTTTTGCAAAACAGAAACAAACCTATTCTAATTATACCCTTATTGCTCCATGAGGCCAGATTAGACTGTTGGCCTCACATGTTTCTCTACCTATTCTACTACCTGTTGGGATTAAACTGTCCAACAGGTTTCTTCACCTATATTCTAAGACAGGAAATTTAAAAACAGCCAAGCCAGGATTAGACTGTCTGACTTGCTGGGCAGCAACTTGTAGAAAAAAAAACTGTGAAGGCATGTAATCCTGCAACTGTGAAACATCCTTCTTTCTTTATTGTGACTCAGGTTTTGAGCATATTTGAGTCACTTCTTTCTTTGATTTCAGCTTTGGCTTTGGGCATATTAGAGCTGGTTTCTCTTTCACTGCTGATCCAAATTTTTAGCATATTAGGATCAGCATTTCTGCTTCCTTTTGGCTCAGATTTTGATAAGGTTTGAGCCTATTATTTTTTACTCTTGAGGTTCACGTTTTGAGCATGTATGAACCTCTCTTTTCATTCTATTTTTCAGAACTTTTTCTCTTTTTCTTGAAAACAAAAATAAAAGCTGCAATGATATGTACAATGGACATGAAACTGAAAATGGAAAATCAATAGAAGTAATGTTTGAGCATCCTGCCATTGACAGGACCCCCAAACAATTCTGTGCCATCAAGTTCTTGCAGAAAAAATACATTAGGACCCACAATGGCTTGTATGATATATGGACCTTGCCAAAAACTGTCAAATTTTCCATGTTTCCCTTTGTCCTCTCTTCTTGAGTCCCATCTCAGAACTTTGTCTCCAACCTTGAAATCTGAAGCTTTGGTTCTTTTGTCGAACTGTCTCTTTATACCTTCCTGTACTCTGACAGCTCTGTCATAAACCTTCTCTCTTGTTTGCTGAAGATGGATTGTTTCATTGATTCTCCTTACCATACTGTTTTCTTCTGATTGGATCTCCTGCACAAGCTTGATCACTGGAACTCCAAGACTAGTAGGAAAAACTACTTCAGTCCCATAAACCAGCTGAAAGGGTGACATGCCAATAGATTTCTTTGTAGTGAGCCTGTCTGCCCACAAGGCATGTTTCAACTTTTTATGCCATGACCTTTTGTTCTCTTCCAGTAGCTTCTTAATGATTGTAACCAGGATTTTATTTGATGATTCAGCTAGACCATTACCCTAGGGGTAATAGGCAGTTGAATGTCCAAGTGCTATTCCGTACCTGTGACAGAAATCAATCATTCTTTTGGATCCAAAAGCAGCAGCGTTGTCAGTGATTATTTTCCTTGGACAACCAAAGCGGGATAGGATGAAGTCTTCTAGGAACCTAATGATGACAAAGTCAGTGGCATTCCTAGTGGGTATAGCTTCTATCCATTTAGTGAAGTAATTTGTGGCAGTCAGGATCCATTTATGTTGTCCAGAGGAGGCAAGATGAATCTCTCCTATAAAGTCGAGGCCCCATTGCATGAAGGGACCTTCTATGGTGATCGGTTGCAGAGGGAGAGGAAGGAGCTTTCTTTTGCCTTCAAAGATTTGGCATTTGTGGCAGGAAAGAACCATCTTATGGACATCACTAAAGAGTGTAGGCCAATAGTAACCAACCCTGAGTATCTTATTTGCAGTGGTTTTCCAACTTAGGTGGCCTCCACACTCCCCAGCATGGAATTCTTGTTTAATTCTTTTAGCTTCAGTTTCAGACAAACATTTCAGCAAAAGGCCATTCGGATTTTTCCAATATAGGTTCTCATTCAAAATAAAATAATTTCTAGCTTTGAGTTTAACGAATCTGGCCTTTGTTTTGGATAGTTCTGGAGGGGCATTGAGGTTAGTGAGCACATAAAGGATATCAGTATACCAAGGAGAGTTCTGAAACTGCTCCTCAACATTTGGATGGGGCAATCCTTCCTACTCATCTAAGGCATTCATCATGTTAATGTCCAAGGCCTGCAAATTAGATTCAGCCATTAATTGGGCCAGGCCTTGACCTTTGATCAGATTGGTGGGTTTTATTTCAAGGTCGTATTCCAAGATGGTAGCAATCCATTTGCCCCTTTTCCCATCAGGGTCTTGGGACAAGATATCTTTGACCACTGAATTTGGCACATAGGCAATGGTGTGGGAATGCAGAATGTACACCCTAAAGTCTTTTAAGCCCTTAATCAGAGCATAGGCCTGCTTTTCCATGATGTTGTACTTTAAGGGTGCGTCTCTCAAGGCTTTACTGAAGAAGGCTATAGGCTGTTCATTACCTTCTGAATTTTTCTGCAACAAAACTGCAGCTATTGTGTGTTGGGAAGCGAATGAAAAGATCAGAAAATCCTTTGCGAAGTCAGGGCTGATAAGGATGGGGGCCTGAGTGAGTGCAAGTTTTACTGACTCAAAATATTTCTTGGCTTCAACAGTCCACTTGATTCTGACATCTTTCTTTAGCATTTCAGTCATTTTCCTAAGATGCTCAACAAGATTGGGGATAAATATTCTAAGGAAATTGATCTTCCCAATGAAGGACTGTAGCTCCTTGATGTTTCTTGGATGTGTAATTTGAAGTATTCCCTCAAACCTCTGTGGGTCTATCCTGATCCCTTTCTCAGATATGATGTGACCAAGAAGTTTACCTTCTTGCAATCCAAAAACAGTTTTCTTAGGGTTCAGGGACAGACCATACCTTCTACATTTTTCGAAAACTTTCCTCAGATGTTTTAAGTGTTCTTCTTCAGTTTTAGAAAATACAGTCAAGTCATCCAAGTAGATAACTATGAAGTGTCCTATCTCTTCTGAGAAAGCTATGTCCATCGCTCTCTGGAAGGTAGCTCCAGCGTTCATCAATCCAAAGGGCATTTCCTCATACATGAAGGTGCCCCATGGAGTGGTAAAAGCTGTTTTGAGTTGATCTTCTGGGAGTACCAGAACTTGATTATATCCTGAAAAACCATCAAGCAGGGAGATTCTCTTAGAGCCCACTACCTTTTGTAGGATATGTTCCATTCTAGGCAAGGGGTAGTTGTCTTTCAGGGAGGCTCTGTTGAGGTTTCTAAAGTCTATGCATAGTCTAATATCTCCTGTTTTCTTCCTTACAACCACTAAGTTTGACACCCAATCAGAAAACATTACAGGGACTATTATGCCTGCATCATACATCTTCCTGATCCCTTTCTCTACTGCAGGCAACTGTTTTGGATTAATCCTACGAATTTTTTGTCTGAAAGGCTTCTGATTTTCCTTTAGTGGTATCTTGTGTTGTATGATGTTGGTGTCATAGGCCTTTAAGTCTTCATAGCTCCATGCGAACACATCAATGAATTCCTTAAACAATTCAATGTATTTCTTCTTCATGTCTGCTGGTATAGACTTAGCCAGTTTGATCATTTTGGGTCTGTCTTCAGTGCCAATGTTGCATTCTTCCACATCAGAATCAACATGTTCAATTGTGGGCCTTTTTGCTACATCATCAAAGTCAAAAAGGTCCTCTAAGGGTGCCAGGCCTTTGGGTATGTTCTTATCTTTGGCACCATGACACTTCAACTTCTTCATTTTACGCGTTTTCACAATTTCCATTAAAATGTCAGTTTTCTCAAAAAAAGAATTTATTTCTATGTTAGGGGTGTTTTTCTTGTTCATACGGGAATCCTCGCTTGTGTGTCATCAGAAGTTGAGTCTAAATCCAAAGAATTCAAATTCATTCCTGCCCACCAGGAAATCTTCGATCTTTTTGTCTCCTTCAAAGACCTGCCAGTATTTTTTGTTGTCTGGCACTGCTGGCCTGAATTTGGTCTGAATGATAATCTTTTGGTCAACTAGGGTCTTAGGATATGAGCTAGCTAGGCAAGCTAATCCATTTGCAACTGCGTTTTCCCCCCTAGGAATGAATACTAACTCATATTCAACAAACTTTTTCAGCAAATCTAGAGTATCATTCCTGTATGCCCTAAGCCTGGGATGTTTTGCTGAATACTCACCATTCGCTTGTTTGATTACTAACTCTGAGTCTCCTCTCACAGCTATCCTACAGGCTCCTAATTTTTTCAACATATTTAAGCCCAAGATCAGAGCCTCATATTTTGCAATGTTATTCGTGAATTTGAAATGCAGATTGACAGTGTGGCTCTATGCGTGATCATTTTCAGTGTTACGCAGCCACACTCCTGCTCCAGCATTTTGTCTAGTACAGGACCCATCAAAGTTCATTTCCCGCAGGGGTTCTTTCTTCAATTCATTTTCATCCCATCCCCTACAGCTGGGTTCGCCATTATGTGAAGTTATGAGGCTTGTGCTAGGAGGGGGGTCATTTTGTGATTCATTATGGGCATAGAGATCAGGGAGGTGGCTAGCTTGCTATTTTTTTTCTGTTTCTGTTTCATTCAGAGTTATATTTTCAGCATTTTTTCCCTGGTCTTCTTCTTTGTATTCTTCCAGAGTAGCCATTATGTTGAAATCCATGGGTTGTATGTTTGTATTTCCATTATCTGATCTCGGCTCTTCTGGGGATTGGTCATTGTAGAGAATGAAAGAGTCTAGATCTGTATGTACAGAGTATAATGGTGATTTTTTAGGTTTCTCGGGGCTACTAACTAAGAATTTCATCTGAGACTCTCTATAAAGTCTTCTAAGTTGGCCAAATATAGGGATAGTGGCATAAGAGCCATCCATCTGCATTGTTCCTTGTAGTTTGGCTCCCCATGATCTTGAAAATAGCATGCCATACTTAGGTGGCACATCTGCCACCACAACATCCATGACCATACACTTGGCAGGAATCTGGGTTAAACTCACACATAGATGTTTGATTAGGCCTAGGAATTTTACTCTGCTGGAGTCAAATGAATATAAGTCTTTGTAGGGTCTAGTGATTTCTAGGCCTAGCTTCTCCATTACTACCTTGGGCATTAGATTGTGTGATGCACCAGAATCATGCATGGCATTATGGAGTATCTTGTCATGAATGTTAAGACTGATATAAAAAGGTGGAACTACCCCTTCCTGAAACTTTCCTTCAATTTTTGGACCAAAGAGGAGGGCGGGTTGATCATCATTCAAATTTACAGAATCATTCATTTCTCCCAGACTTAATTCTTTCAAAATTTGGCCTTTATATACATCCTGAGTGGCCAGCTCAGATAATGGTACAAAGATTTTGATTTTTGCAAGTTCACTCTCTAAATTGAAAGTGGACTATGTCTTGGAAACACTTGACTCTGTTTTATTTGCTGCCTTGGTAGCTGAGTCATTTGGTGTTTTCTCACTATGTACAAGGTTTGGAACAGTCATATCAGGAGTACTAACCGAAGTGCTAGTATTGTTGGTTGGTTGGCTTTGTTTTCCAGTGTCCTGGTTGTCCTTCTCTTTATGCTTACCAGAACTTTCAGCTGCTGTTTTATTATTTACAAAGGTTGCTTTAGAAGTTTTTTCAGGTATTTTCTTGATGGTTACCTCAGGAGTCTTTGTTTTGGAAGCATATTGGCTTTTCTTGCTCCTAAGTTCGTATTTTTCCCTGACCTGTAGCATGGCATCCTCAAATCCTAATTTGTAATTCTCAGTTTCCAACCATTCCTCATCATAACCAGTGGTGAAGGGCTGGTCTTTTTCTGAATCATAATTTAGGATTGAGCCTTCTGTTTCAAACATGTTTATTGTATTCCCTTCAGACTCTTCAATGATTCCCTCATCTGCATCTAAAATTTTTTCTTGAAATGGGGGAATAATTTGCTGATCTGACTCTCTTTGTCTGTTGGGAGCAACATTGTTTCTTCTAATGTTTTGGTTCTGGTTTCTATTTTGGTTGTTGTTTTGGAAAACCATCCTCTTTATCATTTGTTGTAGTTCTTCCACATTTTTAGACAGTCTGTCATATTTGGGATCAGATGTGGAAGCTACATTGTCATCCCTATATGTTACCCTCTTTTTAGCTTTTAATCTTGCCCTTTTTTCCATTAAGTTTGCTTCTATGGTTATGGCTCCTTTCTGCATGTCTTCCAGTGTGGTATACTCTTTATCTCTAAGCTCATAAGCCATGTCAGCATCAAATCCATCAGGATATTTTTCTAGGGCCATACCTTGTGAAGGTTTCATGTGTGGAGGGAGAGCATTATAAATGCTATTGAATCTAGTGGTGTAATTATGAACACTCTCTCCTACATTCCTCTTAAGGGACATGTATTCTGCTAGGAGCTGGCAAGGGTTTTCTATAACCTCCCACTTGTTTATGAATGTCTGGTATAATGCAGGGAGATCTTGAATGCTGCCAGGGGGAAATTCTTTAAACCATTTCTTCACCTCACCTCCTAAGCTTTGGGCAAAGATCCTCATTTTGATTGTTTCATCATCAATTTCCATATAATCAAAAGAGTCCTCCATCTTATCTACATGTTGCTGAGCTGTTATGGACTATTTAGCAGTGAAGTGTGGGATTTTTTATTGATAATAATTGGGCAAGGGTAACAAGGGTTGAGGTAAAAGCAAAGGTGCATACCAGGCTGCCATAATGATGTTCTGATGGGGTAAAGGGTTAGATTGAGCAACTGGTATTTGGATGACAGGGATGTTTGGACTTGACGAGAAACTTGTCCCAAGCCAGATCTAGGGTGAGACAACCCCGAGTTTTGGACAAAGTGTATATCAGGTGGTGTAGATGGAGGGGTTTCTTTGTTCCTAGGGTTTGGCTGGTCTGAAACACTGAATGACCTAGTTCTAGGTAATCTGTTTTGAAGGTCTAGGTTGAAGAAAGGGTCTAATAGAGCTGCAAGATCTTCTGGTGCAGAATTAGCTCTATGAATGTTGCTGGAAATAGTTGATCTCCTACTTACAGGTGTTCTCTTGAGGATCTTCTCAGGATTATCAACTATTTCAGGTGGGTCAGGGTTGGGAGAAGCTCTTGTGTGAATGGTTCTGAAAGCCAGAATGTTGTTTCTAAGCCAAGCAGCTTGACCCTATTTGTCACTTCTACTGTATTTAATGTTGTCTCAGGGACTGGTCTCCCAGTGGAGTCTTCATTATGTTTCGGGTCTGGTCTCCCAGTGGAGTCTGATGTGAAACCAAAATGATCAGCAGGCCTACTGATCACCAGTGGAATATTTTAATGTTTAGGAACAATGGAGTCACCAGGTGGAGGGTTCAGGATGTTTCTAAGGGGTACACTATCTACCACAGTGCTGAGGCACTATCACCTTTCAAGAATCTCCTCTAAATCAGCAAGCTCCAACCAGAGATTGACTGGGAGGGCATTTACCAGATATGTCACCTCTGAAAAGAGTATGAGATCTAGAGGCTACCTGGCCCTTTCCAGGCTCTGTCTAAGAGTATGGCAGATATTAAATAATGGAGGTTAATTCAAGAAAGGGGTGGCTTACTATCAACCTAACCAGATTTCTAATTTGCTGAGGTTTTTACGAATGTTTAAGGTGAAATGTACTCAGAATGTCCCCAGTGGAGTCGCCATTATGTTGGTGGTTCCCATGTTTTGGCCAGGTTGACAGAGACCAAAAGATGAGACAACATAGAACCACTTTCAGACCTTAGGATCTAGCCCTCCCAAGTCCAGAGAGGGATCTCTCTATGGTAGTCAAAGGTTTAACTTTGAAGCTCTAAGTTATGATTTTAGGCTAGTTGTAGGCTTGAGGTTGTTTGTTTGATTGTTTGTGTTTGGTTGGAGGGAATCAGGAAAAGAAGGACCAATATGAAGACAAGGATGAGCAAAGGTGAAGTTTTGGCAGAGACAGATAACTCAAAGAGCATCAAAGCCATTGGGCTATGGAGTCAAGAAAGGATTTATTTGTAATAAATGTGCAAGCTTTCAGTTGGGCTAGTCATCTAGAGCATTGGATCTTAAAGGAGATATTTAGAATGGGACATTAAGGACAGAAAATGAAAGGAGAGGAACCAACCAACTCTGTCTATAGATCAGACCAAAGGTAATTTAACTCCAGGCCTGCTTGGACAGAATTAGAGGTGAAACAAGGGATCTTGGAAGGGTTTAATTGGGATGGAAAGCTCCTAGAGAGACATAGATCAAGTTCTAGACCTCCAGGATTCTCATACATTCAACTAAATCCTAACAAGAACATCTAAATACAGATTTCATTAATTCATACATCAGAGAGTAGGAAATATCATCCACTACACTGGTTAAATAAATTGAAATCAACATTTAGATTCACATATAAGTATAAAACATAAAAGGCTGGGAGAGCAGCAGCATAAGGTACCTATCAAGGGTAGATCTTATGCCAAACTTCTGATGCGAGCCTGAAGAAACATGATGAAATGAAAACAAGTCAATCACAAATACAGAGAAAGGAAAACATCACCAGCTGCTTTAGATCAGGATCCAAAGAAACATGCTTGTCATATTAAAAACAACACCAATTAGGTACATCATATCCCATAGCTTGAACATTCAGTCTGAATACATCTAATCTCAGTCTATCTTACAATATTACACAGAGAACTTGTCTCAAGAGGAACAATGCTTGCATTTCACTGATATCTCATCAACCCCCATTACAATGTTTCCTTCTGTGCTTTATAGAAAAGGATGAACCTAAGATCGACTGAAGCCCATTCTGCTTGACATGCTATATATTTAATCTCTATCACCTTCCTTGTGAGAGAATGATCTGATCCAGATTTGATCTTGACATCTTTTGGCTGAAGTACTCCTGGATGATTTGAACAAAATGAAATAAACTGCTAGGGAGCTCTATCTCATAAATGTCTGACTGTTTTTTGAGCTGTAGTCTGGTGGAAATCGTTTCAGGGACACGGTGCATAAATAAGACAGTATGGGTGCCTAGTACCTGATATAGAAAAACATTATACTGACGAAAACCCTGATATTACCTTTTTCCTGCGCTTAGGATCCTTTGATCGATCCTCGGGGTCTGTGAACTGATGCTTTGCCTCTTAAACACCGATTAAGGCTCAAGATCTTCATTATCGTGCCTTAATCCCTTGTCCTCGCTCTGAACCATTTCTTTTTTTCTGACCTTGCCATACTGCGCTTTAAATGATGCCAGAAAGTTCCTCACAGGGCTCGAAGTTTTCTCATTTAATAGGAACCCCTATCTCCACCTTCCCTGGTCCTTTTCCATAAATACAACCCGTAGCAAAATGGTTCTCTGCGATTTCTCGTTGCGACGGAGACTGTGTGTTAGGGTGGTCTTTTCTCCTCGAAAACCCTGCAAGAACAGCAAACATCGTCAAGAAAACACAGATGGGGTGACGGAGGTGGTGTGAACGGATGGGAGGATCGTGCAATCGGTGATATGGCGGAGGAAAATGCAGAAGAATGGTGAAAAAATGCTCTGGTAAGTATGGCGGACGTTGCAGAATGAAAAATGCATGAAAAACATTAAAAAATGCGAGAAAGGGACATTATATGCGAGGGAATGGTTGACGGGTATGGAACATGCACGTGGGGGGTGACGTGGCATACAGACAGCTGAGTGGATGGATGAGGTGGAAGCCCGGGCGATGACGGAGTAGTCAACGGAAGCGGGGTGATCTGGACTGTTGATCGGGCACAGATCAACGGCGAGGGCGACACATGGTGGGTCTGTGGGTGCGGAGGAGACAGACTAACGGGCGAGCAGCTTGGACGAAGGGAGGACGTCAGATGAAGATCTCGAGATCCAATGGTGGTTGCGAATTCCGCTGCCCGGCTTTCGTCCAAGAAATAACGCGCGAAATGGCAGTTTTTTGAATAGTACAGGAGGACGCGTGTCGACAGACATGTGGAATCGCTGGGTTTCAGATGAAAACCGCCAGTTCGTAGATGGTGGTGTGGAAAAACCACATGGGTTTGGAACAGTACAAGCGGGTGATGTATGCAGGCGGGGTCCACTGTTTCAGGCGAGCACCGTGCCGTTAGATCCGGATCTTTAACGGACGGTCGAGATCCGCCGATCAAACAAGATGTATAAAAACCCACAAATGTGCATTTGCAAAGGTTTTCCGATGATTTTTCACGTGGAGAAAGTGTTGGAGGGCTAAGCGCCTGACAGACTCGGCGTTGGTCACGGCGCCGGGTCTCATGAAAAAGGAGCGGGGGCTAATGGGGAAGGGGGCTAAGGCCCCAAAACATAGAATTTACCATTTTAATTCATTTTAATGAGTTTTGGGGGCCATTAAAGGGTAACGGTAGAAGGGTCAAGGGGAATTTTGAGGGAACAAAGGTAAAGGGCTAATCCAAAGGGGATTTTGGGGAGATTAAGGGAGGCATTGGGGAGAAGAAAAAGGGGAAACAGAGGTGACAATGTGGTGTTTTGTAGGGGTATAAAGGTAAATAATGGGCTTTTTGAGAAATGAATCAGCAGGGGAACCATATGTTAGGCACAGCAACACAGAGGCTACAAGGAGGATGAATTTTCAAGGGGAAGGCATTCCTTGGAGGCTTCAGAGCAAACTAGCCCCCAGCTTGCTTGCCAAGAATTTCATAGGGGGGCTAACAAGGTCGTTTGAGGTTGTGGGGTTGGGTTGGGTCGTCATGTGAGGTCGGGTCAGGTCGGGTCAGGTCGTGTGAGGTCAGGTCGGGTCGGGTCGTGTGAGGGCTCCCAAGGAACATGTATGAGTTGGGTCATGTTGGGTTGTGTGAGGGGGCCCAAGGAACATGTCTGAGTTGGGTCATGTTGGGTTGTGTGAGGGCACCCAAGGAAACATGTTCGAGTGGGTCAGGTAGGGTTCAATCAAGTCGTGTCATGTGAGGCCACACAAGGAAATGCGTTGAGGCAGGTCGGGTTGAGTCGTGTCATGTGAGGGCACCCAAGGAAATGCGTACGAGCGAGTCGGGTTGGGTTGGGTCGAGTCATGTGAGGGTGCTCAGGAAAATGCATTCGAGTGGGTTTTCTTGGGTCATGTCATGTGAGGGTGCCCAAGGAAACACGTTCAGGCGGGTCGGGTCGGGTAAGGTCATGTGAGGGCACCCAAGGAAATGCATTCGATTGAGCTGGATCGGTTTTGGCTAGGTCATCTGAGGGCACAGAAGGAAAAGTGTTTGCCATGGGTCAAGGAGGGTTGGGTCGGGTTGTGTGAGGGCACCCAAGGAAATGCGTTCGGCGGGTTGGGTTGTGTCGGGTCATTTGAGGGTGCCTAGGGAAACGCATTCGGGTGGGTCGGGCCGTGTGAGGGTGTTCGTATCAAAATTTCTAAGTTGCGATCACCTGTGTGCCTTATACTACACATTTGTGTGATTTTTTTTCTATTTTGATCTTCGTTGTGCCTTCATGCGGGTAGGTTGAGTCGTGTCGTGTGACGGCGTGATAGGAAACACATTCAGGTTGGATCGTGTGAGGGAGGCTATATCAAAAATGGCAATTTATTACAACAAAAATTGGAATATGACAGACTCAAGGCTTTCCTTGGGTGCCATCACACAGCACGACCCGACCCGACCCAACCCACCCAAACTCGTTTCCCTCGGTGCCCTCACACGACTTAACCTGCCCGAACGCGTTTCCTAGGGAGCCTTGACACATTCACAAAGACCGTTCACAAAACATCAGAATAACGACATGGATAGAAAATCTAAAAGGCATGGCATAGGCTATTGAGATCATTGGAATAGCCACGATATGAAGAGACCATTTACAAAATGTCAGAATGGTGTCGATATATATGAGGCTTGTTATAGATTTAATATATTATTTCATATATTAGTGTAGTAATTTTGTTAATTAATATATATATATGAGCTTCCACCTTCATGTGGTTGGCCATGTTCAGTAGAGAATAAAATATTCTTGAAACCAAGAGAAGCTCATTCATCTTTATTTTCATTATCATAAATGTCATCATTGTTGTCAGATTATTGCAACGCCAAAATTGCTGAAATTGTTAGAAAACACTAAAAGTGCATTTATTTTAGGAATTGTCCAACAAGACCATAATTTTGTCCAAATGACCATTTTCTTGCTAGAATATGACAATAAATTCTTCAAAAAATCCCACTATCGTAGTGTTTAAATTGTTCTTTTGACGACGAAAACATATTCAACACCATCAAGGACCCTTGGGGCACCCAAAATCTTGAAGATTGACAACTATAACCTAGATTTTGAATAACTTCCACTAGATTTTCACAAAATCATGCTATAATTTCTATTGTTTTATGGATGAAATTATGGCTTCATTAGACTACGCATTTATTTTATATGAGGTTTAAGAATCTTCCCTATATCTTGTGTTGTTAAAATGACATGATCATAACATTTAGCCATAGTGTAAACACATGATTTCAAGGTTTTATTCCCAGTTGTCCTCCTACTTATTTTCATTTTATGTTTATAGTTTAGTGGAGATTATATGAGCTTTAGGTTGTGGAATTTCATGCTTATCACAAGGATGCATGGGTTTAATTAAATGACCATCCATTCACATGTATCTATCATTCTATTAATTACACAAGGATAGATTGACCGAGGAGTTTAAAAAACAATTCCTTCCATGGGTGCCTTTTGCACGTTCATGTGGCCCGTTTTCCATTTTCTCCCTTATGCATTCGTTCAGTCGGGCACGCTGTGTGACGGCACCTGCCCAAATGTGTTCGGGTCGGGTCGGGTCATTTCGTTTGAGGTCGTCCGTATCAAATTTGCTAAGTTGTGACCACACGGGTGCATCTTACACATTCATGTGGCCCATTTGCTGTTTGCTCCCCTGTGCCTTCATTCGGTCATGCGCACCGTGTCATGTCATGTGAGGGCACCCACCCACACACAATCGGGTTGGGTCATTTTGTTTGAGGCCGGCTATATCAAATTTGCTAAGTTATAACCGCACGGGTGCCTTGTGCACGTTCATGCGCCCGTTTGCCATTTGATCCCTTGCACCTTCGTTTGGTTGGGCACGCCATGTGGTTTTTTTTTAGGGCACCCACCCAAAACCATTCGGGTCAAGTCGTTTTGGTTGAGGGTGCCCGCCTAAACGCGTTCAGGTCAGGTTGTTTCGGTTGAGGGCACCCACCCAAACGCGTTTGGGTCGGGTCATTTCGGTTGAGGGTGCTCGTATCAAATTTACTAAGTTGTGACTGCACGGGTGCCCTATGCATGTTCATGCAGCCCATTTACCGGTTGCTCCCTTGTGCCTTCATTCGGTCGGGCACGCTGTGTCGTGCCGTGTAAGGGCGCCCACCCAAACATGTTTGGGTCGGGTCATTTCGGTTGAGGGCACCTCTATCAAATTTGCTAAGTTGTGACCGCATGGGTGCCCTGTGCACATTTGTGTGGCCCGTTTTCCGGTTGCTCCCTTGTGCCTTCATTCAGTGAGGTGCGCCATGTCCCGTCATGTGAGGGCGCCCGCCCAAACACATTCGGGTTGGGTCATTTCTGTTGAGGGCGCTCGTATCAAATTTGCTAATTTGTGACCGCACACGTGCCTTGTGCATGACGTTTGTGCAACCCGTTTTCCAGTTTCTCCCTTGTGCCTTCGTTTGGTCGGGCACACCATGTCACGTTGTGTGAGGGTGCCCACCCAAATGTGTTCGGGTTGGGGTGAAGCTGCAACAAGGAAACAGAGTCTGGTTCGAGTCAAGTAAAAACGCGTTCAAAATTCACCCGCAGGTGGAGTCGGGTTCCTTCTACAGGGCACGTGTAGAACAATGTTTAGGGCAGGTCAAGTCGGGTTCCTTTTGCAGGACACGTGCAACATAGTGTTCAGGCTAGGCGCGTTCAGGTCGATTCGGGTTCCTGCAACACGTCCGTGTTCAGGACGTCATGCGAAAGAATGTTTGAAGGTGCGAAGGTCGTTTATCAGGGTCGGGGCGGGTTGAACGCGACTCAAACGCATTCAAGAGACACATGTAGGCTGTGACCCTGGTGACCCGCATGCATATCGTAACCCCGGTGACCTGCGTGCAAAAACGCATTCAGGGTGTTGAGGGCATCTGTGACCCAAGTGACCCACTTGAACCAGAATTTGTGCAGACTTCAAAAACATGTTCTAAAAGGGAATTTTGGGGTTCTTTTGGATTTTTTGCAATGTTGGGGAGCTGTTAAGGATAGTCCAAGGTACAAGCACATTTGGAAAGAAGCATAAATGGTTTATGCAGGCTTGGTTGTATAATTATTGCAGTTTGTACATATTTATTGAAACCCGTGACCCTTATAATAGTCCTTAAAACCCATTGGGATTGGCCATTGAAAATGAGATAAGGTCTAGTTGGGACCTACGATCGGGTGATTAATTCCCCCTTGTTGGCAAGGTGGAATGTTTTCCCTATCAAAAACCCTATAGTCCTTAATCCATCTAACATATACTTATAAAATGCTCTTTTTTTGTAAATGTGGCCATTTACTATGCCATGAAAACCCTCCAAAAAATTCTTAAATTATGGGAATTCCTATTCATGCATAAACCTAGTGGAATGTGACAAGTCATCCAAGATACATCCAAATATTTGATTTGTGCCTTGGGGAATGTGAAATAATGAGTCAAGGGGACACAAGGGTTGCATGGATGGGTATAATTTATAGGTGCAAGCATGGTTTACTATGATCTATAATCTTAGCATTAGAGAATGAGAAGGGGGCTTAGGACCTAATTTCATATAAGGGGCTAGGGGACCTAGAGGGAAGGTAGCGAGAGAAATCGATAGGGGAACCCCAAATAGTGGTGATAACCACTAAATCCTCTGACCCTAACCACTAAACCCTGTGACCCTAAATCATTTGGAACTTAACCCTTTACCGTTCAATCCCTTAACCACTAAGTATCTAAGGCTGAAAATAACACCCCAAACCAACATATTGACCTCCTAGGAGAATCCTTCACCTCTAATTGAGCATATTGGAAGCATTTGATTTTTAGATAACTAGGTATTGGTTATGAGGGTATCATGTGTTTGTGGGTAATGCCATTATTACCATGTATACCAAACATAGAAAAATTAGATAATTTTCCAAGCCTCGATTTGAATCACTCACAATATCCACACTTCATGTTCAGATGGATCTTGTAGTTCTCTCTCACACAAGGAGTTGGAAATGAATAGATCACTCAAAAAGACAAGGCCTCTCTAGCGATTAAAGTTGTAACACAATTCATCAAGTGATTTACACCACCAATATAAATGACATCATTGTATGTTTGTGTCAAGTTGTTAGAAAGGTTATTTATAGACAATACATTCAATGTACTTGGACTTCATCTAATTTTTAGGGCCTCGACTCTAATATGGATTTTGTATCAGGAACACTTAATGCAAATGAAAGGGGGCCTTTTTGTTTAACCACATATGCACAAGAGCATCAGATACTACCCTTCAGACCCCCCTTGGTTGATGTCGAAATTCGAATTTTCCCAGTTTAATCAAGGGGAAATAAAATTAAGAATTTATTGTTGTGTTTTTCAACAGAAAAGCATAATGGTTTATCAGTAGCAGCAAGCACCATGGTTTATCAATCTAAGCAAGCACTTGTATGTTCAATCACTCGTTGTTCATGTTCAAGCTTTGTTATATATGGGAAAAGAAAACTAATGAAGGAGGAGCCACTCTTTGCAGTAATTCCCCCCATGTAATGTTCTTGCATAGGTTTACTTCTTGAGAGTTCTCTTCAACATCAAAAATTTTGGACCCCCTGCTCTCCTCATCTCTTGTATTTAATGTTGTTTGGGGTTGCCTCCAAATGTGACTGAGAGAGCACTCTTACCCCTCCCTTGCATTTCATTACCCAACAAGTTACCCTTTTAGGGAACGAAACATAGATGACACTGCCATGCATTAATGGCTAACTTGCTCAGACTCTAACCTGTATGCCTCTTCCTTGGGTTTTTAAGAGTCACTTAAATGTTTTATTACGTGTATGTTGATAAATATAACATACAAAAATTAAATAATTAATCAATTAACATTGTAGTCTAATTAGTAATTTTTAATTAATTTTACTAATTCATAATTAATCAATTGACATTAATTATTTTAAAGCATTATTATTTAACTTAGCATTAATACATGATTAAACCATTGATGCACAATGAATAGTAACACATGTCCATGCCTCAATATCATTATTAGAACATGAATGAACTTTTACTAGGAATAATTTTATTAGATTAACCACACCGAGTTTCCATGCAAGCAATCTAAAATTATGATGAGATGCTCAATTACACAAAAGTGTTTATAGAGATCATATTTAATGTAAGGGTGTTACATGAATCAGGTAGATCACCCGAGGAGGGGGATTGTCTAGACCCAAAATGGAAATAGCTGCTAAGAAAAGGAGACTTGTCATGCACTCATCGAATCAAAAGTGTGGATAGGTGTGTTCGATGTAAGCATTAAACTGAACCTTTTAATTGTGGAAGCTTTATGAAGTGAAGGATACATATGCAAATAAGTATTGATTCAAAATTTCATTTGGTGAAATGTAAGTTACCTTGTGGAATTTGAGACCCTTAGCTTAGCCTAATACCACCCTTTTTTTTAAATTCCAACAAGGTATATGTGGTAATTACCTTACCACCTTTTTTCCAAAAATTCTTACCTAGTTATCTAACCTCATTCTTTCCAACAATGCATAGCCTAATTATGCTTTTCTTTTCCAACAATGCCCGATGACTACAATCACATTTTAGAATCACTGAGACAGTAGCTGAGAAGACGTTGGTTCAGGGGTTTAGGTGAGAAGACGTTGCTTCAGGGGTTTAGCAGGGGACCCATTGGCTCGACCACCAACCACTAAGCAAAGAAAAATACTGGCCCGACCAGGGAATTAGGTGCAATTGGCCATTTCCAACCCAAAAAATTGTAAGCATACACAAATAGATCATAAAATCCAAAGTGCATGTGATAGTAGTTGGAATCCATTGATAGATTTTTTTTCTAGAACTCAAAAATAACCTCTTATAAACTATGATCAGGTTTGGGATTTTGTGATGGAGCCTACTATAGAAATTATATGCACTAAGCATGCATATGTCCAAGATCCACCTGATCTCACACTATTTAACTTTATGCAAGATCCTGAATCTATTCCACTTGTTAATCTTTTGCAGTAAAATTAATTGCACACATATGTGAAGCATAAACAAAAATTATCAATTGCACATAACATAGTTTTTAACCGGGAAAGCCTAAAGATGAAAACCCCAACTATATATTATGTAACATGGAGATCATATGAAAATCTCATACAAACATACAAAGCTTATCACAAGCCCTCAGTACAGTACAATCATCATACACTAATCAGGACCAATCTTGCAAATCCATGCACCGATCTTTGCCTCTTGCTAGCCTACCTCCACTGTGCAATCTCTAATGAAGAATAGCTTTGAATGAACTCGAATTACTCTTGGATTGACTGTGCAATCCTCATTGGCATCTCCACTGAGTGTGTGATGCAATCAATGCATCACTATAGTCACAACACATAGTCTATCTTTCCCTTTCACCTCTCTCTCCACTAGTCTCCACTGAAACTACCATCCACTGTAGTTAACTGTTGTATTGTTCAATTGATTAATGAGTTATTATTTGTGAATTAATTTAACTAATTAATTCACTCCACTCTCACTAGTGTATCAATCAATTATACTAGATACAACTAGCTCAATTGAGTCTAACTGAGTTAAACTGAATACAACTCCATAATTACTTCTTCCAACTGTGTCATAACTCTACCACTTGAGTTCTAACTGAGTCCTCCATGCATTAGCTCCAGTAAACCCTTAGGAATAGTGTAATTCCTTCTGTCAGCTATTGTGCCACATCTGTGCACTAAAATGAAGTGCTCCAAGAGAACAAATTGTTGTTTAGAGTTGGATTATTATTAAGAACTAATAATAATCGACATGCATCTATTTTTAGTGTAATGTTCCCAATTTTATCCTCAAGCTAAAATGGAACATTATAGTGGAATATTTTATTTTCACTTAATAGAATGGGTAAGGAGACCCCTTAACCCCTTGGTAATAGAGAAATAACACTCCTTATGAGGAAGGAGGATAAATAAGTAGCTAAAATAAACACCTAATGGTGTGAACATGATGAGGATCACATTGAGTTAGCCATCTTTTACCAAGTCAACAACACTACCTTAGAGGGGTGGCTTGCTTTAGAAGACAACGCAGTTTTTGGAGGGAAAGCATTCAAAAGTGAATGGAAACCATAATTGTGGTACATATGGTGAGAGAGAGTTCATTTTCTTTATAAGAAAGAAGGAGCAGCTCATTTGTTTCATGCTTTGATTCAGAAATTTTGTAGTGAGGCCAAGGACTTGCATATCTGGGTTGTTTAGCAATATTACAGTGCTCTTGAGCACTAAGGGTGTTCCTGGGAGGGGATCCCCCACCTCTTCCTCATGGGAGGAGAGGATTTGAGATGAATTTCATCATTTTGACATTTGGCCAAGCTCACTCCTTCAGTTGCAGCATTATTTCTGTAGTAGGATGGTGTTGTGTTGTCAGGGGTAGCAGCAGAGGAACTCATAGAGTCTTTCCTTACTTTCTTTTTCAGTGGAGGATTGATCTCTTCATTGGAGGAGTTGTAGAGAGGGCTCTTGGACCATATTTCAGATCTGTGGCATCAGGCCACTCATTCACCATCTCCCACTGCGCAGTCACTTGGAGAAACTACATTATTACATGAGGGCAGTGTTGAGGGAGGTTCTTGTGCTCATCAGGAGGAGTGCTTTTGAGTAAAAGGGGATCAGCCCCTTTTCCCTTGAGGGAATTATCAGAGGAGGGAATCATAATTTCATATCAGCCACAGCCTCATATTCATTTGGTTTTAGTTGCAATGACAATTTGTTTGTCACTATTGTATTTTATCCAGCATTTCTAGCAATCTCCCTGAGATTGGCTAGAAATCCCATATTGAGCCCATTTTCCTCTCTTAGGTCATTTTCTTGTATCTTTTCAGCTACATTATCATTTTGTATGTATTCAGCAGCTGCATCTCTCATAGAGACTATGCAGTCACTGCCTCCGGCATTTTGTGCAGTAGCAGCATCTCATGTATTACATTGCTTATTCATTGGAGGTTGGTTCTAAAAGCTTGAGGGTCTTGTTCCTCATGATATTTCTGTATAATATTGCTGATATACTAATATGATGATGGCTGTAGTATTTTACCTCTCATGATACATTCAGATTTACATATTTTCAGATTGATGTTTTTCATATTGTTGTAGCTCACTCTTTGGGCTGATTTATGATGTACCTATGGTGGGGAGATCTATTTAACTCACCTGGATCTATTTGTTTCAGCTCTCTTTCTGCATTTAGACTCCATATTATATGTGTAAGAGGATCCTAAAACTATACAACATTTTATTTACAAGTATTTACTTATACAACATTCCCATGCGAGGCATTGCAGAAATTCCTTGAAGGAAACTATTAGCTCTTGACAAGTTCTATTGGCATAGTTTGCTAGTGGGCCAGGTAGCCTCTGGATCTCATCCTTCCCTGTGAAGGTGACATATCCAGTAAATTCCCCTAAAATTCAATCTTTGAAATAGATCGGTGTTGATTTTTAATACTCCCGGAGTGGGAAAATAGGAATATCTCCAGATATTCCCGACATAGCATAAAATCCCTCATTTGGGATATTACAATGGTATCAGAGCATGATCTTGGCTCAGCCTATGCCCAAGATCCAATCCTATCAGAAAGAGGAGCTTGTCTCCAAGGAAAGGATATTTACAAATGAGACAAGGAAAGAGGAATGATGGAAGAGGAGGTTTCCCTTCTTCTTTTCCAGACCATCAAGGACATCATTGAAGATCTTGATGAAAGGGAATAGTGGGAATAATTTTTGAAAAGGGTTGTGGATGGAGAAAACCCTAGTTTTTTCATGATGGGTGTGAGCATTCAGCCACACATGTAGATCCACAGCGCAGTCCTTTTTCAATTTGCAAGGATAGAGGTAGGAGATGAGGCCATTGGAGGAGTAGCACTGCAACTCAAAGGTATGGCTCATGCTTGTTGGTTTTAAACTCTCATTTTACATTTCCATGCAAATGCAAAAACATATGGAGCATTCACTAAGGGTTTGATGGAAGAACTTGGTGAAACTCATTGTGACATAAACATAAAAACTTTGCATGCATTTGAAGGAACCAACAACGCTGTCACACTGGGAGGACATCCATCCCCACATGGAGGTGAGAAGGGAGCTATTTCTTCCGCTAGAGGAGCCCTTGTATCTTTGTAGGGAGTTCCAAATATTTTTGCATGTGGGAACCAAGGCACAATTCCGGAGCACTATGTAGCATTCGATGTGGATTGTGAGATGGAAGGGGAAGAGAAGGATTAGCATGGAGGGATGATGGGCATTCACCCATATCCATTTCAAGAAATTTTTACACAAGGGAAAGGGACTTCACTGCATAGAGGAGATAGGGACAAATCAGTCCACTCATACATGCAGTCTATTTCAGAGCATGATGTCTCACTTGATGGGGGCATTCCACCTAGGAGGCCACTTGATTTAGAGTTGATGAGAGGTAACATGCCATTTGATTCACCACTCATGGATTCCAGAGGGGTGGAGACACTAGAGGGAACCAACATAGTGCAGAAGGTTTTGGGTAAGCTCAAGGAGGAGAGACATACTCTCTCATTTTTAGTATCACCCATCTTCAGCAGTCTCACTGTGCTGATAGAGTTTGCATGGTTGGAGGATGGCTGCTCCAAGGATTTGGATGAAAAGAGGATTCCTCCTTTGAGGGAGGACCCTTTCATGCATTGGAGTAGATGGAGGCCACTCATGCTTACATTGGCCAGGATCAAGAGATTCTTTGGAGGTGATAGTCTCTCATGGGAGGCTCATTTTCAAAGGTCCTTATCTCTATTTGAGCATGAGAAGTTGCATGATGGCATGGAAGAATCTTGGAGGTTGAATTTGGCATGAGGGGATGTCAAGGTAGCAGGCAGTAGCATGATGGAGCACCATATTGTAGAATACCAGTGCTATCTATGTGGAGGACTAATCCAGGATGGAAGGCTCAGCTTGGGTTAAGTATTCCCCGGAATCCTAATGCATGCATGATTCTTGATGACTAGGATGGAGATGACTAATACAGAGTTATTATATGGTCATCTAACACTATGGAAGATTCTTCTCGGCTAGAGCTTCTAGTCTCAATAATAAATCCTTGCATGCAGCATATGAGGACTTCCTAGCTATGCACTTGGATGCATACTTTGCCTTGCTAGAGGAGTTCACTTGGGAGGGAATTCAACATGGCATCTATCAGCATAGGGAGAGATGCATAGCCCTCTTGATTATGGTGAAGAGAACCTCACATCCACTTCCCTACTCATTGGAGGTAGAGCTAAATTCTCAGTTGGGCCATTTCAGCTCAAGGACTCAAGTACAAATTGGAGGAGGCATAATCTCACATTTTTGTATTGTACTTTCCTTCCTTGTTTGAGAAACATGAAGAGTCAAGATGACTTGTTCCTTCTTGCATGATTTACAAGGATGTATTTTTAGACTTTTGCAGCAGAAGAATGGACCATTCTTATGGTGGTTTGTGGAGGGAGCCACATGCTCCTTGGTGTGCACCATTGGAACCAATTTATATTTTCATGTTCCTATCTTTTGGAGATGTGTGTGGCAGAAAATAAGTGGCTAGGAAAGCACTTTTTATGCATATTTTTGATGCAGGCAAGAGGGTCACTGCACTGGTTCAATGAAAGGAGCAGTGACCCACTCTCTAGTTGTCTTGTGACAGCTTGTTTTCATTACATTATGCTACCTTGTATTGCTGATGCTTACATATTCATAGGGAGCACTATTTGGAGAGTGACTCATATGTTGGGAAAAACCATTGGGAGCACTATTCTCCCCATTACACATGCTCTATATTGTAGGAGATACCATGGGCAAACCATGATTTCCATATTATTACTTTTCTCTTCTTGTGGGGAAAACCACTTGGAGAATTTGGAGAGGCATTTCATGGCTGAATATTTTGATGGGGTAGATTGGGTCACTCTTGGAGGCCATACCATTTCAGCCCAAGGATAGAGGCAGCCCCATATGCACTACAGAGGGAGAGAAGAACTTATTGGGATGAAGCAGCAAAACTCTCCATTCAGCCCCATTACATTGCACAGAACCAGGGGCAAGGTTTTCATTTGGATGATAGCATGGATGAGGGGATCATCAATGGGATTATATTTTCCCATGCATGTCATCACTCCTACCTTGAGGAGGACATAGTTTAGCAGGAGGATTTCCACTTACACCTTCTATCTTTCAGGGTGTACACCATTCCGGTTTGCATACTTGGGAGGAGGCATTGGTTTTATTGCAACATATCTTGAGCAGCAATGGAGATTGTTGATGAGGAGGCCATAAGAGAAGAAGGGGGAGAGATTTTTGTTCTCTCTATGCAGTTTCTTGGGGACAAGCAACATGTGGGAGGGGAGGACTGTAATGTTCCCAATTTTAGCCTCAAAATAAAATGGAACATTATAGTGGCATATTTTATTTTCACTTAATAAAATGGGTAAGGAGACCCCTTAACCCTTTGGTAATAGATAAATAACACTCCTTATGAGGAAGCAGGATAAATAAGTAGCTGAAATAAACACCTAGTGGTGTGAACATGATGAGGATCACCTTAAGTTGGCCATCTTTGACCAAGTCAATAGCGCTGCCTTAGAGGGGTGGCTTGCTTTAGAAGACAACATAGTTTTTGGAGGGAAAGCATTCAAAAGTGAATGGAAACCCTAATTGTGGGACCTATGGTGAGAGAGAGTTCATTTTATTTATAAGAAAGAAGGAGCAGCTCATTTTTTTCATGCTTTGATTTAGAAATTTCATGGTGAGGACAAGGACTTGCATATCTAGGTTGTTTAGCAGGATTGTAGTGCTCTTGAGCACTGGGGGTATTGCCGGGAGGGGATCCCCCGTCTCTTCCTCATGGGAGGAGAGGATTTGAGCTGAATTTTATCATTCTGGCATTTGGCCAAGCTCACTCCTTTATTTGTAGCATTATTTCTGTAGCAGAATGGTGTTGTGTTGCTGGGGGTAGTAGCAGAGGAACTCATAGAGTCTTTCCTTACTTGATTTTTCAGTGGAGGATTGATCTCTTCATTGGAGGAGCTATAGAGAGGGATCTTGGACCATATTTTATATCTGTGGCATCAAGCCACTCATTCACCATCTCCCACTGCACAGTCACTTGGAGAAAATGCGTTATTCCATGAGGGCAGTGTTGAGGGAGGTTCTTGTGCTCATCAGGAGGAGTGCTTTTGAGTAAAAGGGGATCAACCCCTTTTCCCTTGAGGGGATTATCAGAGGAGGGCATAAAAATTTTAGATCAGCCACAGCCTCATATTCATTTGGTTTCAGTTGTAGTGACAATTGTTTTGTCACTATTGTATTTTATCTGGCATTTCTAGCAATCTCCTTGAGATTGGCTAGAAATCCCATATTGAGCCCATTTTCCTCTCTTAGGCCATTTTCTTGTATATTTTCAGCTACATTATAATTTTGTATGTATTCAGAAGCTACATCTCTCATAGAGACCGTGTAGCCACTGCCTCCGGCATTTTTTGCAGCAGCAACATCTCATGTATTACATTGCTTATTCATTGGAGGTTGGTTCTAAAAGCTTGAGGGTCTTGTTCCTCATGATATTTTTGTATAATATTGCTGATATACTAATATGATGATGGCTGTAGTATTTACCCTCTCATGATACATTCATATTTGTAGATTTTCAAATTGATGTTTTGCATATTGCTATAGCTCACTCTTTGGGCTGATTTATGATGTACCTATGGTGGGGAGATCTGTTTAACTCACCTGGATCTATTTTTTCAGCTCTCTTTCTGCATTTAGACTCCATATTATATGTTTAAAAGGATCCCATCACTATAAAGTGTTTTATTTTCAAGTATTTCCTTATACAACATTCCCATGGGAGGCATTGCAGAAATTCCTTGAAGGAAACTATTAGCTCTTGACAAGTTCTATTGGCAGAGTCTGCTAGTGGGCCAGGTAGCCTCTGGATCTCATCCTTCCTTGTGAAGGTCACATATCTAATAAATTCCCCTAACATTCAATCTCTAAAATAGATCAATGTTGATTGTTAATACTCCCGGAGTGGGAAAATATGAATATCTCTAGATATTCCTGACATAGCAGAAAATCCCTCATTTGGGATATTACATTTAGATTGATGATCTATAAATAGAATTTTCCCAATATTCTACAAATATAATTTCATCTATTTTTCCAACTTGATCAACCATCCACAAATAGCATCCTACAACTTCTGAAATATGATCATCATGTCTAAAAAAATAGACATAGTCTAAAAATAGACTTGTGCCAAAAATAGCCTGCAACCCACTTAGTGAAGGTGACTCTTTTCACTAAGCTCATCATCTTGTTGAATCTCAACACTCCCTCTCAACAAGATAGGGATTATCCTTTTGAGTCTAGACTCTATGGTATTCGAATTTTCTCCTGGTGAGCGCCTTCGTCAGAATATCTGCATCCTAATCCTCCGTGGGAATGTACTGAAGCAACATGATCTTCTGCTACACACAATCTCTGATATGATGATACCAGATATCAATATTTTTAGATATATCGTGAAACACGGGATTAACCGAGAGTTTAATGCAACTCTGATTATCACAAAGAATCAATGTGGGATCTAAATGTGAAATGAACAAACCAACCAGAATCTTCCTCATCTAGATAGCCTCACATGCAGCTAAACTTGCTACCATTTATTCCGCTTCCACTGAACTGAGTGCCACGGATATTTGTTTCCTGTTGTACCAAGAAACTACCATAGATCAGATACTAAAAATCCCTCCTGAAGTTCTCTTTCTGTCTATTGGGCTTCCTGCCCAATCTGCATCCGTGAAGCCATGCAACTTCACCTCATCTGTCTATCTGTACCATAAACCATACTCAAATGTTCCCTTGAGATATCTCAGGACATACTTACCTGCCTTCGAAAAGAGCTTGGTAGGCTTAACCATCACTTTTGAAAGCTAGTTCACTGCATAGCATATGTCTGGTCTTGTATTGACTAAATACATAAGCAGACCCACCAACTGTCGATAAACAGTGGCATCCACTACCTCTGCCGATGTAGCATCCTCTTTTTTCCAATTTCCTGGAAGAGGAGTGTCAATAGCCTTGCAGCCTTACATGTGAAACTTCTCCAGTATCTCCCAGGCATACTTGCCTTGAGACACAAACAGTTCAACTTCCTGCTGCCATATTTCCATTCCAAGGAAATAATGAAGGAGGCCCAAATCCTTCATCTCAAACTCCTTTGCAAGATCTGCCTTGCATGAGTGTATCAACTACTCATCACCTGTTATTATTAAATCATCAACATAAAGTACAATGATTAAAATCTTACCCTCAACCACAATTTGGTACAGGTTTGCATCCTCCTCACTCTTGGTGAAGCCAAGTCCAATGAAATAGCTGTCAATCCGAGTGTACCAAGCACGGGGTGCTTGTTTCAGCCCATAAAATGCTCTTTTGAGCCTATACACATGCGGCTCGCTGCTGAAGATCTCAAATCCTTCAAGCTGCTCAATGTACACCTCTTCCTCAATGATCCCATTAAGGAACACAGTCTTCACATCCATCTGATGAATGTGCCAACCCATCTGCATTGAGAGAGCAAGGATGGTTCCTATGGAAGAATACCGTGTGATAGGTGCAAAGGTTTCTTCATAGTCAATCCCCTTAATCTGTGAGAAGCCCTGAGCAACAAATATTTCCTTATACTTCTCGACACTCCCATCAGCAGCTTGGTTTACCTTGTAGATCCATCTTGATCATACAACTGATTTTCCCATTGGCCTTGGAACAATCTCCCAAGCACTATTTTTGACAATGGAGTCATACTCCTCCATCATGGAATCTACCCATGTGGGCTCCTACACTGCTTCTTCAAAAGAAGATGGCTCTGTCACAATACACTTTCTCATAAGAGCCATGTATCCAGTATATCGTTCAGGTGACTGTCTCTGTCTGCGCTGTGATGTAGGGAATCCTACATTCTATGCCGCATCAAGCTTCAGCCTCTCAGCTTCTATGGTATGCTTTTTGCCTTGTCTGATGTTTGTTTCTTCATGAGTGGACTCCTCTAGTCCATGAATCTCCTCCTGTGGCTGATCCACATCTAGAGGCTCATCTTTGGGAACAAGAAGTTCCTCTTCTACATGCAAATATAGCTCCCTCTCAAGCGACAAATTCATGGCTTTTACCTCATTGAATTTTATATCCTATCGCACAACAGTCATCCGACTGACTGGAAAATACACACGATAGTTATGGGGTGTTTCTGTGTACCCCACAAATATCCCAACTTCTGCAGTCGGCTCTAGCTTCTTCCTGGCGTCCTTTGTCACATGAATGTAAACAAGTGAGCCAAAAAACTTCAAACGAGAAATATCAGGACTCTTACCAGTAAAAGCTTCTTCGGGTGTAATCATGCCAAGTACTCTATGAGGACAATGGTTTTGCACATAAACCGCAGTGTTGCATGCTTCTGCCCATAAGTGCATCGGTAGGCCCTAGTCATGCAGCATCGCTCGTGCAGCACCCACGATCGTTTTGTTCTTTATCTCCACGAGCCCATTCTACTGTGGGTTATGAGGCGCTATGAGTTCTCTTCGAATTCCTTCTTTGCTACATAAGTCTTTGAATTTTCTCGAGATTTATTCACCACCATTATCGCCCCGTAGATATTTCACTTGCTTCCCCGACTCCTTCTCCACCAATGCCTTGAACTCACAGAACTTTGAGAATGTTTCACTCTTCTTCTGCATGAATAATATCCAGCATATACGAGAATAATCATAAAAAAAATCACATAATACCTATTTTTTGTTGTTGAAGCAGCCAAGAATGGTCCACACATGTTTGTGTGAATTCTCTCCAAGATCACCGAAGCATGGTTCTCCTTCTCATGAAAGGTGGTCTTCACAAACTTACCCATTGTACATCCTTTGCACTGATCTGACTGTGCAAGAGCACCCTTGGGAATTCCAATAGAAATTTTCTGCAAAATCTTCAAAGAACCATGGTGAAGATGACCCAATATCCTGTGCCATAATTCACCCTCATCCAAGCTCACCACTTCTTCTACTTTTCCCACCATTATAGTGCAGCCATCTACCTCTAGCTTTTATATATTCTTAATTCAAACCCCTATATTCTTGGTTTTACCCATTTTTTTATGTCGAAGGAATGCTTTTCCCTCACTGAAAACAACATCATAACCCTTGTCTTCCAGCATTGCGACTGACACCAAGTTATTCTTTAGACCTGGAACATGCATGAAATTCTTCAAAGGTAATGGTCCCAATGCCAGTTTCATTGTACCAACCATCATCGCCCATCTCTATATGCATCTGGAGGTCCTTCTCCTCCAAGTCACTAAACAAATCTTTGTCTCCCGTCGTATGGAAAGATGCACCAATGTCAAGATTCCACAATGATCCCATGCAGCTTGAAACCAAGCATGCGATCAAGGAAAAATCTAGCTCAAATTGTGAGGCTAAGGCTTCTCCAGCTGCAGATCTAGCAGCCTTCTTATTCTTTTTCTTTCGTGGATAGTTAGTGGCGAAATGTTTATGCTCATGACAGTGAAAACACTTCACTTTGGACAAGTCCTGCTTCTTGCCTTTAGCACCAAATTTTGAAGAAGATTTATTCCCCTTCCCTTTCCTTGCTTTGGTATCCAAAGTGAAATTCTCTTCATCTTCATTCTTCGATGAAGATCCATCCATGGTACCCCGCCTTATCTCCTCCTGCACAAGATCCGACCAAAGTAGCTCCCATCCTGGCAGTTTCTCCCGTCCATTAATAGAGTCTTCGTAGCTATGCCAACTCTTAGGAAGCCCAAGGAGAGCCAAGCTCACCAAGTATTCTTCGTCAACAGTAACCCCCACACTTCGCAGTTCACCCTTGCAGTGGAAAAACTTTGTGAGGTATTTTGGAATACTGTCGCCTTTCTCCATTTTTATTTTTCTGAGCTTGTCTTTAAGTGCCAACTTCCTCTGGTCACTTCTGCTTTGGAACAAGTCTATCAAAGCCTTCCACATTAAGAATGGAGTGGCTTTCCCATGAAGGCTAGACACTATATGGTCCTTCACACCTTCCAAGAGAATCCTCCTCGTCTTTTCTGTCTTCTTTTTCCATGCATCAAGTAATGCAGCATCGCTAGATCCCGGCTTAGGAACATCGCTATCGATGAACTCCTTCAGCCCATTATCCTCTAGCACCACCTCCATCCTATACTTCCAGGCTATTTAATTTGAGCTCCCATCAAGGGAATACTCCAATATCAACCTGTTGAAAGACATTTTAATGTATACTCGATTTCTGCACCAAGAATCTTATGTAGCAAATTCGAATTGTCCACCAGCACAAACTCACTTCACAATTGCAATCTTAAATCAACAATGCTCTGATACAATGTAGAAATTATATGCACTAAGCATGCATATGTCCAAGATCCACCTGATCTCACACTATTTAACTTTATACAAGATACTGAATCTATTCCACTTGTTAATCTTTTGCGGAAAAATTAATTGCACACACATGTGAAGCATAAACAAAAATTATCAATCGCAGTAACACATTTTTTAACCGGGAAAGCCTGAAGCTGAAAACCCCAACTATATATTATGTAACATGGAGATCATATGGCAATATCATACAAACATACAAAGCTTATCACAAGCCCTCAGTACAGTACAATCATCATACACTAATAAGGACCAATCTTGCAAATCCATGCACCGATCTTTGCCTCCTGCTAGCCTGCCTCCACTGTGAAATATCTTATGAAGAACAGCTCTGAATGAATTCAAATTAGTCTTGGATTGACTATGCAATCCTCATTGGCATCTCCATTGAGTGTGTGATGCAATCAATGCATCACTATAGTCACAACAGATAGTCTATCTTTCCCTTTCAACTATCTCTCCACTGGTCTCCACTGAAATTGCCATGCACTGTAGTTAACTGCTTTATTTTTCAGTTGATTAATGAGTTATTATTTGTGAATTAATTTAAATAATTAATTCACTCCACTCTCACTAGTGTATCAATCAATTAGACTAGATACAACTAGCTCAACTGAGTCTAACTAAGTTAAACTGAATACAACTCGATAACTACTTCTTCCAACTATGTCATAACTTTGCCACTTGAGTTATACCTGAGTCCTCCATGCATTAGCTCCAGTAAACCATTAGGAATAGCGTAATTCCTTCTGTCAACTGTTGTGTCACATCTATGCACTGAACCGAAGTGCTCCAAGAGAATAAGTTGTTGTCTAGAGTCTGATTATTATTAAGAGCTAATAATAATCGACATGCATCTATTTTTAGATTGACGATCTATAAATAGACTTCGCCCAATATTATAAAAATAGAATTTCATCTATTTTTCCAACTTGATCAACCATTCACAAATAGCATCCTGCAACTTCTGAAATATGATCATCATGTCTAAAAATAGAAATAGTATAAAAATATACTTGCGCCAAAAATAGCCTGCGGGCCCACTTAATGAAGGCGACTCTTTTCACTAATCTCATCATCTTGTTGAATCTCAACACCTACCAAGGTTACCTAGGTTTTCGGGGCTGATGTTTTCTTGCTTCTCAATCATTCTCATTTTTCAATCTGAAACTAGCTGCTGTAAATGGTACATATAATAGGGCTGAGCTATTTGCCATGTGGCTCCTCTTTAAAACAACTGTAGCTAAAGGCTTGAAGAATTTGAAAGTCTTCGGAGATTTGAAAATAATGGAGAACTGGGAAAAAAATTAATAAAAAATTATAGCTATTTCTTTTTCTGTTTTCTAAACAAACATGATACCTGATTTTTGTGATTGAATCTTTCCTTCCAGAGTCCTTTTTGAAATTTGGCCTATGCATCTAATTTTCTGGGATATAAATTTAATTTTGGACTTCAGAGTCCAGATTCTCTCCTATAGTAGTAGTCCTAGGGGAGAGCCCTAATTAAGGTTTTCAAGAAGAAGTCTTCTGTTTGTCTTGGAATAAATGCTGAAGCTAACTAAAATGGTGTTAAAGAGCTTCCTCTTGCCTTTTAATCGCCAGAGGTTTCCTGCTAACATCTGTTTAGGCCGTCCCATCTTAGATTTTCTTTAGAGCCTAGATTGGGAGGAGGCCTAGACACTAGATTCATTGCCACCAGGACGGGTGATGAGGATTTGGGAAAATGCACTGGAAGGAGGATGCAAGAAGCACTTGTGCTTAGTCCCAGTGAGGGTTGTCTCCCAGGGGCTCTAGATTTTATTTTTATAAATTTATGCAGAGGCATAGGTTGAATGTACCCTGCTCTAGGAATGATGTTCATGCTAGGTTGGTACATCCAATTTTTTTCCAGGTTTAATCGACTTTTCAAATCTATTTTGTTAGAACGAGTGTTGCAAACATCTCGATAACATCCTGATTTTATCTCAAAATCATGATTTTTTGGCCTAGCAGATTTTTACTGATGTTTTGAAGGTATCTTGATTTCTCCGATGTTTGCAGATATTTATTATGCATGAGGGTAAAAATCCAAAGTATAAGATCAGGGAATTTTCATAGGGAGTCCTGTATTGATGCAGGGCCACTTTTCCAGTTGAAGTTCATTAAAAAAACTCTAGTTTTGTTTATTGTTAATGTATTGGATCCTTTTTGAAAACAATAGGATGACTGAGTCCTTTTACTGAAGGCTACCTTCTAGGAGCCTATGATGAATGTAATAAGTAGTAATAGGACAAATGCATATCTTGTTACTTTTCTAATACCCAACTACTAATTTGAACAGTGTTATGAGATGTAAGAATTAGAAAACTGAACTGCGAAATTCACTAATAAAATTTACTGAGTATTCTAATGAATTTGTAGCAGAAATTCATTAAGAAACAAGCATACAATTAATAAAACACCACAAAACACTAAATAGAACTGTGTCCTTGCGCAAGGTATCTCAACCTCCTTAAGTGACGCGCTCTCCCTGACCTTACATGCTGATCTAGATATATTTTCATGACCTCAAAAAAAAAATAATTTCTAGTGCATAATGATGTATTCAACAAGTCTACACTCTTCTCTTTATAAGATCAAAATTCCCTTCAACTCAAGAAAACTAGCCCCTTGAACTGAATTCGAACTGCCTTGTTGAAATCAAGCCTAACTGACATCTAGAACTCAAGTGAACTGGCCTTTTAAACTCGAGTCAAATTGTCTCACTAAAGTGAAGTCGCAGTGAGATAAAATATCCATGCATGCTCGATTACATTTTCTAGATTTTCTATTTTGACTATAAGAAAATTAGGGAATTTTCTTAAGTCAACACTAACAGAAAGTGAGATTGCCCCTTTGCTTCACATGTGGGTTTTTTTTCCAAACTACTAAATTTAACAGAACCCTTGCATCTCTAATTTCAATTAACTGATATTTCTATGTTTAAGCCTTAGGACTATTTATTTTTTGTTCATATATGGGTGGTTCGATGTATATTTTGATTTCACACTTGAAATATTGAGTATAAAGCGCATTTCTTGGAAAAGAAATGCCTTGTTTGGCTCTTCTAGAAGACTATTCACTCTGCTTCTTCCAATAATAACTAAAGTGAAAAAAGAGTATGCCTATAAAAGTATGCCTTAATAGTAATCCAAAGAACCATGGTGAAATGAGCCAGGTTTGTAAATGAAAAAAGAGATGTTTGAAAATGGAAAGCAATAGAAAATTTCATATCTTCTTCCACAAAATATTTTCCTCATTTCTGTGTATTTTTTCTTCCAAGAAAACAAATGTGTTTTTGGCATCTGTTATTTCAAGTAGAAATTAAAGTATACATTGATTGTGCCTACACATAAGAGCTCCTTTCAGACAATTTCCAGATCATCATCAGATTCTGCAAAACATATTTCTAATAAACATTGAACATCAAAATAAGATTTCCACCTATAGTGCTAACATTGCAGACAACCCAAAATAATATCTTAAAACTTACTGTAAAATGATTTTAAAACAATATTTCTGGGAAAGCTGAAAACCAAACCCTCCCTCTGATTCTCCATGCATAATTCATTTGTTGATTGCAATGGGATCCTTTGAAAGATGATCTTCCTGAGAATTAATTCTCTATGAACATGCTGAATAGAAACTGAATGAAAAGGTTCCTGGAGTTCCTTAACTTAGTGCTGCCAGTGAGAGAGAACCAGACTATCCAATGTCACATATACTTTAAAACTCTAATTACCACTTTTAAGTCTCCAATAACCTAAATATTCTGAACACCTTTAACCATAGAAAATTTTAATAGGGCCCAAAGGGCTACTTGCCTTGCACAAATATTAGTACCACTACTAGTTCCAATCTTGAGTTAGAATTAATGATCATAACTGTAATGAAGGACAATACTAGTAACATAATCACCCAAAATTTGACATGCACCATAGAAATAACTCCAATTAATATTGGGATTGAAAGAGGAAGCATGCCTAAGGTTGAACCTCGAAGCCCTTGCTTTACGCACTTAGTTACACTTTTTATCATCATATTATTTTCGTAAGTATTCTCATATTTGTTTTTCAGAACATATAAGATATTGGGAAAAATCTTGCCATCCTCTAGCAACATTCTAATCTATTTTCAAGTGATTAGCACAAGATAATGTGCATTAATGACCAATCCAAGCTAATTGGAGTTGGGATGAGTTGAAGTTGGTAACTTTTTTTCCTTTTCCAATTGAAGCAAGGGAAGGTTATTTTGGTTTCCATTATCGATGACCATATATGCTAATTTGTGCTTGATTTTACAATTCTATGTACAAAGAGCTTCCTTGTTGCTGGAAAGGCTATCATTGGGCATTAGCATCAAGTGTGGATCAATGTAGCTAGGATTGTCAATATCAAACTCTAAGTCTCCAACCTCTCAATAATTATTAGAAAGGAAGTGAGCATTGCATTTAGGGTTGAGTTCATTCTTATTCATTGTTGGTCAAGTTCTTCACAAGGAAGAATAAGTTTAGTATTGTGAAAGAGGCTGAAATCCTTTGTTCCATGGGTCAAGTTCATTTTTTCCAAGGGGTCAAGTTCATATTCACTCTTACACTCAGCTGGTCGAATTCTATAACAAAGGAAGTACAATAACCAGTCACAAGGGAGCTCTAATTTTGTCTTTGTCTTATGGCCGTGTTTTTGGAAGGTGGGATTGATATTTTTCTCATTTTCTAAATTTTGTACCTCCTAAGAGCGACATTGTGTTTAAGGACTAGTTTCTAGAAAAATTTCCATGTTGGCTGTAGCATTATTGTGAATTGATTTAACCGCTTCTGGATGCTATCACAATATCTATGTGTGGGTTATGGAGATGCCTTAATTACATGTGTGCGGAGGGTGTCATTTAGGAGAAAAAGGGAGCCATAAATGTTGTTGGGATTATACAAGGAGTAAGAGTTGGTCGTACTCTAGAAATTAAGCTCATAATTCAAGGGGTCAACGCTGGTCCATTTTAGCCTGAAGAACTAATATTTTTCACTTATTCATTAACCTCCAACTAGGTTCAATTACCCTTATTCGCTCACTGTATATGTTGATTTCAATCTAAGAAATTGACTGTTTATGACTTGGAACTATCTTCATATTGCCTTAATTCAACAATGTATAAAACTTATGGGTTTAATATTAGTTTGTGTATTGAGAAATAAATGCCTATGGATGATTACTTTCCATGGCTCTCTTATCAGTCCATAAATTTTGTAACATGGTGTTGTATAATTCTAAATTAATTTCATGAGTGGAAAGTAGTTATTTTTGTATTTTATAGTGCATATCATTGGTGTATTCCTTGTTGAGTTTAATTTGAATGGTATAATGTTGTATGGAAGTGTTTTTTGGTGTATTCCTTGCTGATTTTAATTTGAATGGTATAATGTTTTCTGAAAGTGTTTTTAGGCATTTTCCTAGCACTGTGTTGTTCATCTAAAACTAAACAAATGGAAAATTTTAGTTGATAGGATACATAATTGAAAAATATCTAACTATGAAAAGGTAAAGCAAAATTCCATGTAAATTAAAAGGGAGAACTTAGGGATTTAATGACTTGACATTAAACAAATTGGAAAATAATTTCCTTTAATAAAAATCCTACCACAAGCATCACATGAAGTATATCCCAAAAGCCACCTGCAAAGTTGAATAGATACAAGTTTAGAGCCACTGGATTATTGTCTATAGTTTGAAGTAATAAAACTCTAAACTATAACAAGTAGACCAAATTTTCATTGCATGTGACAATGCATATTCATTTATAAAAAAATAGGTGATAAATAAGATGAGGTAGCCTTGCATATAGATACCATATATTATAAAAGGAACTAAAAAAATGATAAAAAATGCTTGGCATCATGCTATAACATATCATGGCCAGCTCACTGTCTCCTTTCTCATACCATAAAACATCTGAATGTAAGAAAGACCATCTTAGGAAAATTCAGACAACATCAAATAATACTTCACTAGTCAAGATTGTTGCCTTTAAAAATGGCTTTGGCCTTCCTCATTGAACCTTGATCCACCTCTTATGATACTATGAAGATCAAAACCATCATGGATATTATAATTGGTTGTTATCCAAAATGTACAAGCATTGTAAACATACATGGATTTCAAGAATTATTTGTGGTTATAGGCTCATACACATAATTGGAATGTTCACTGTGCCAAATTCACCAACAAATATTACTAAAACAAAATGATGTCCCAAATTTTAACATGATATTTACCATAAGCACCATCCAAAAATACAAAAACATCAAAAAGGCAATGAGCACTACTAACATCAATCAGTTATCAAGATTATTATGATTGCTTTCTAATGACAGCATTAGATTGTTATAATTTTTGGTTGAACTAATCCCATGATGGCAGAAACTGGCAAGGAGATACCTGTCACTAGCACCAATGAGTTGATCTTAAATATCCTCATATTTACCCTCAAAATCATAAACCAACCTAATTAAGTTGAAAATTTTATTTGCAACACATAATCACTTGCATTCTAGTAGGCGATTATCATTGCATTTGAAGCAGAACAACTTGCTTTGGTACTTCGCTAATTCAACAGGTTTAAATTTAATTTGATTTCTAATGCTCTCTCTCCTTGTTGGGTTAGTGGTAATGGAGGCTGTAAAAATAGGATATAAGGATTACTCAGTAGTGAACAAGGACCTCCAATTGAAATCACCGAATTGTGTCAGCTTTACCCTAGTAACTCATTGAAAAGACAGTAACACTCTCTATATTTTAAAGATGTTGTGGCACATGAAATTAAGTCAATATCATCACAGAATCAAACTAGGAACAAAGTGACAAGAAGAGGAATTAATAGACCGCATAACAAAGGTTGCTTCTCAGATGTCCAAATGCATGTTGTGCCACAATTCCTACATGACGCCTTTCAAATGTATCACAATCAAATCATATCTTGAGGAAATCCTTATTTATACTATTTGAAGGAAATTCTCAAGGTTTTGAATACATATCTACCATCAAATATTCAAACTACCTTTTTTGAATAAAATAATTCCAGCCACGAGAAGTTAACCAGGTTGGTAAGAGCAAGGTATTGTCTTAACTCCCATAGGGACTCAAATCTAACAAAAGTGGACAACTTTCCCTTACTATTTCTCTTTTTTCTTCATGTCAATTTTACGCCCAAGGTGGATCAATGTAGTAACCAATTCATATTCTCCTATCACTTCTGTTATATTCTTGTTATAATGTTTTAGACCAGGTTTGGTATGTGGATTGGTCCTATTGATCGAGTTGAATTGGTCTATGTACACTTGTTCTTAGAAACATTGTATGAATTGACCTTGTAGAGTTTAAACACTGTAGCAGTTAAGAGAATGATGATTGGTATTTATGATAGTTGTGGCAATTGGATGGTATTGGAATGTGTAACTGTTACATCTGTCCTTAGTGATATTCAAGGGTGGAAAATGAGTTGTAACAACAACCCCTAATGTGTGAGGTAAGAAGAGGAACCAATGGTCGAAACACATTCTAATAAACATAAGTTTTGAGTAATTCCAAGGAAAGAGCTAAAGACCAAGGAACTAGTGAGTACTTGCAATCTATTGTCAAAAAATAGATAGGCATACCAATGCTTAGAAGAGAAACAAAGCAAGGCTGCCAAAATAATACATTGTGGATCCATGTAATAATATGCAAGACCATGGCCATGAAAAAAGTACACAGCGGGTCCATTTCATGAAATTGATCATAGCCATGAGAAAATGCAATATGGATATGTCATCATATACATCAAGAAGACAACTAATACGAATGGGAAGACATGGTAATCGTAATATAGTCATATAATCCATCACAACTTAGGAGGGGTAGCGTGACTGAGGTGCCTCCAAAGCCCAAGGCCTTTGTTCCAACCCTGATGGTATGATTCTACATCATGTGAATGGATAAAAGATTGGCATAAAACAATGTATAAAGTATCAACACTTAGTTCTATTCTTAACTCTCCAAAATGGGAACTAAACATTTGTTGATCCACACTTAGAAGCTGAGAAAGCTCAGTTTGAGATCCTAAATATTGAATATAAAAAACATGAATGGAATCCCCATAAAAATCTGCACCAAGTGGCGACCATATTAGAGGGTTAATAATCATTGTAGAGTTCAGATGTACGTATTATTATAATCCATGTAATGAATGTTTTTGGACACTTGGAGGACCATTAATCAAAACAAAATCCTTATCATGCAAATTTATTTAAGCTAATCTCTAGGAAAAGTTTTCCTCCCTTGAAACATTTCAAGCCCTAAGAAGGAAAGCTATTGAACCACTTTCTTAGTAGCTCTTGCATTTCCACTATCATTTCCTAGCTCATTCATAAATATATTTCTTTGAGAATCACAACGAGCAAGAACCAAATCATCCAAACATGCACTAAAAGCATCTAAGGATAAAAATTCAATCAAAAAAAGTTCAACTAAATTCAAACACTTCACTACTGCTCCTGAACCTTTGCACTTAACAATTGCATTACAAATTTAAGTAAGAAAACTCAACAATTGTGTTTTATCACCATTGAATAATATAATTTCACTATTTCTTATAAGAAGACCATTCTCCTCACAGTTCAAAAAAGAGGTAAGTCCTAAGGAAGTTGCCTAGCTGTCCAAAATGGCCCTCCGTCATGCACTTTAGTGACTGCTGGTTCATGAAAGTTTCCATAAGTCGACATTGAAAGCTGATTCAGTGTAGTTTTATCCAACATAGATTTGATATATTATGATGTAATCAAATTTTGGAGGCCTAGGTGTAACCATATTTTTAAAAACACACAACCCAAGATCACCTTGAGCCGACTACTAACTGGGAAATTTAATTGTCCCACAAGTAATGCGACCACTCGTTATAAGGATTTGGCAAGGGCACCATAGATAAGAAAGTGTTGTCTTCATATATAGTTCATAGCCCTTGTCTGCCATTTGATCATGCAACTTCAAAGCCTATAAGATCTTGTTCTCTTTTATTAGCCCATAAATTATGGTAATGTATGTAATTATGTTAGGCATGCAGTCATTCTCATTCATTTCTTCAAGGAGAAGGAAATATTCATCCAATTTCCCTCCCTTGCAATATCCATTTACCAATGGACTATAGGTCACTACAGTTAGCTTTATTCCGTTCATTAAAGCTTCACTGAAAATCTCTTTAGCCTCATCTAATCTACCTACTTTGAAAAAATTCTCTACTAGCAAGGTGTAAGTATAAAAATTTGGCTTACAACCCTTACTTTTAATTATACTCAACCCCTCCAGGGCATCTTTAATGCACAAAGTTTATGTATTAGAAAGGTAAAATTAGAAATTATTTCAGTTTTCATTTTGTGTTTTCAAGTTAGATATTGTTTTCAAGTTTTCACATATCTAATTTTATTGCAATGTGGTAGACTGATCGTGGCAATACAGGAACAACCCCAGGACAAGATGATCTCGAAAAGTGGCTAGCCAAAGAACATGTAAAGTGTCAGCCTTGCTCTATCTTCAGGTATTTTAGTTATTTCCATAATTTAAATAATGTTAATTTTTTTCAAATATGCATACACATGGCCATGGTGCACCTAATGATTCCCTCAACGAGGAAAATTTTTCTTCATCCCCATGTCCGTTGCTGTTGCTTCAAAAAAAGGCATGAAAAACAAAGTTGGAACTTGAGCGTTTTGTAGACATTACGCCTCAAACACCTGGATTAGGAATGAGGATAAGATGACTTATGACCTAGCTAGAAACATATACGGTAATAATAAAAAATCAAAAGGATATATTTTTTGTTCTGCATGAGATCAATTGTGATAGTTTGATTTTTAATTTTTACATTAACTAAACTAACAAAAAAATTATTTTGAATGTAGCATTATCTGACACCTGTTGCCCCCGGTGTTGGTGGTAGTGGGACATAAAGGAAAAATATTGTTGAAGAACACTCTCATACACCTTCTACGCCTTTAGGTAGCACCCAAGAAACACACCCAACCAACAAGACACCCAACCAACCGCTGAACGTGTTGGCAGTGATGAGGCTGGTATGACCAACTATATTATTGCATTTCCTGGAGCTACACGTGCCACCTCCACGGGGACCATTGATGGCATGTTTTTGGTGAACGATGAAGGTGTTCCTATAAATCATGTACAACTCCCAGGTAAGTTTCAATATTTTAACTATTTCATGTACTCTATATAAAACATATGTTATCATGATTTTTATTTTTAAATTAATGATAATATCTTTTTTCTATGTAGGAAACAATGAGTTCTACAGGTTTTTGGAGAGCAAGGCGTTGGTAATTTTTGGCCCAACCATACACACAAGGTGGAATTCCTAGAATTCCAACCTGAAAAAAGAACTTCTATATTATCTAGAATCCCTTTTGGGGTAGGCACATTTGATAGAACAACGGTCACTCGAGCAGTTGGAAAATATCTAAAATATACCAAGGACACCTATAGGAAGCAATTGAAAATTAACTCTAGATACGAGCATCTTCTCACAGTTCTAGAGAGGGAGTGGAGAGCACTCATCGATGACGGAAAAGAGAAAAAGGCCAAGAAAGAAGGAAAAATGATAACTAGCCCCGCAAGGTAAGTTACAACTTTAATTCAATAGCTTTAATTTCTATATGTCTAAAATAAAAGTGTGCTATGTCATATTTGAATTAAAGCTTTTGATGATAGGTTACCTGACACCTCGAAGGCAACCAAAGATAGGATTGAAAAAAAAGGCCATCACAAGCTAGGCCATGGTGGCTACTTGAAATTAGCCACAAGAATTGTAAGTAGCTAAAAATCTTATAATTAATTGTATCGCCTTCCAACATTTTTGTAATCCCATCAAATAACATTAAAAATACAAAATCATATGTAATGTAGAGTGATGAATTTGGAACAGAAGCAACAGAGGAAGACAGAGAGATCACTTTTCGTTCCGGCTATCAATCTGTATTTGAACATCGTAGAAGCTTGGGATAGGTCCCAAGATCCAGAATGCCTGATAAGGTAAAATGTTAACCTTTCAATATGTTTGTTTTCATCCATAAATTTAATGTCTAACAATATTTTTTAAATCAGGGGAGCAACGCTTTCAACGAGCCAAATAACCTAGTTGTAGAGCAGTGCGTTGAGAGTGAAATATTGCCAGAAGTACATGGTCCTCATGTGCAACCTGATCATTGTAGTGGGGACTAGGCCAACAATGCTACTATTAGTGAGGGCCATGATGGTAATTAATTTCCACTTATAATTTTTTCTAATTATAACTTGATGGTTCTTTCCTTATAACGTTTTTTGTTTAAATGACAGAGAATATTGTACTTGAGCATCCTACCACAAGAGAGGAACACAGGGAAATGGTTCCAACGGTGACAACTGGTGCACTAGGTAAATAATCTCATTGCAATTTTATTTTATTAATATTACCGAACTAGTTCAATGATATTTAAAAACTGACAATTAAAATCTAATATTATCTGTTTTTGTAGGCGATGCCTTATCACTTTTTGAGACCATAAATCATGAGTACGCAACTAGTTTGCTACATGGGAAAGGCACGAAATAGAAGTAGAGCACAATGATGTTGATGATGTAGTTAGGAGCTTTAGAAGTAGGAATAAGAAAAAGAAAATTTGATAATGTAAAATATTGTATTATTATAAGACAAATGTTACCATACTTGGAACTTTTTTTGCGTTATATAAAAACTCATTTATCATACTATTTTTTTGTGTTATATAAAAACTCATTTATCATACTATTTTTATGTCAAGCACTTTCAATTTTTTCTTGCGTACTTTTTGTTGCATTGCTTTTTTATTAGTTATTGAATTTTTTTTTCTGCTCATGAAAGTAAAAAATGAAATATAGATTGGGTATTGGCGAATTGAGAGTGATGTGAGGGGGGGGGGGAGGTCATAAGAGCTTCCACCTTCACGTAGTTGGCCCTGTTTAGTAGAGAATAATTTATTGTAGCGATTTAATCTTGGAGAAAATCTCTCTCGATCCAATGTAGCAACAAAAAAGTCACTATTGAATTAGTTACTACTCTTTCAAATCATGGAAGGCTTGTTCCAAGTTCAAGCGATTCCAATAAATTGTTCTTGAAACGAAGAGGAGATTATTCAGGTATGTTTTGACATTGTCAACATATGTTCTAACATTATCATAAGAATGCATCTTAGAGTAAAAAATACTACATCAATTACTTTTATTTATTGTGTAGATAATTATGGATTTTGAATGACTTGGCAGCATAGGTACAAATCCTCTTGCATCATGATAAATACAACTTGTCAACCTGTAATGTTCCAAATCTGGAATTTCTACAACAATGAGAATACCCCAAGGCATTCCAGAGTTGGAGATGTATAAATATGCCTTATAACAGATGTCCAATTATATATCCTTTAATTAAATGATTATGAGGTAGCTTATAACTCACTTTGAACTCAGAAGGGTGGGGAAAAGAGGTTATTTTGGCCCTAAAATGAGTGTATTCAGGTATCTGTGTAAAAATAAGGTGGGATGATGGTTGGATATGATATACTAGTTCATAAGGGACCTATGCTCCAAATTTCATCTTAAACAAATAATTCTAGCTAGGTTAAACAGTTCCTCCTTCCCCAACTAGGCTTAAAAACCCTGATTTCCCATGACTTAAATTATGCAGAATGTATTGAAGCTTTTACAGCGTGATTTTATGAATGGGTTGACTAAAATAATGATGGAACATCAGTATGGAAAGTTTAGAATGTGATTCAATGGCTTTATATTAGAAAATAAAGATTTATACATGAAGAAAGGCCTCAAAACCAAGCATTATGATACAAGGAAATGCTAGATGAACCAGACATCGTAATATTCAGGAAGATGAAGCAGTGTTCTATTATATTTCAGATATAGAATAGATATCAGTAAAAAATGATATATTTGAATGGGATCTACATGCAAAAATATTTTTTTAATACATTCCCCTTGGGGATCTCAGCAGAATATGAATAACACTGACTAGATCTAAGATCTACACCATGGATCTGCAGTAAAATTCAGAGATTTCTGAAGAAAATGATACACAGTAGATCAGATCTGAAATGGAACATAGATTGGTTGGCCAATCTATGGATCACCACAGTGAAGGAAAGGATCCCTTTCACCAGAGATCTATCCTCCAAACTGATGCAAAACCCACATTGAAACTCTGCCTGCAAAAAGGATGTATTTTCCTCAAAGGACTACGCATATGAAGTGGATAAAACTTTGGCCTGATGCCAAGATATGGATCTGAAGCACAAACAGGAGAGGCACTCTTCTAGGAGGTTAAAAGACACACTCCATGAGAAGAGGCTCCCAAAACAAGCTAGATCTCTGCAGATCTAGAATCCCACTTGTTGCAGTTCACTGAAACAACTAAATCTTGACTGGATTTACACTACCTAAGAGGGATGGAGCTTAGCCTCAAAGCCTGATAGTGGAAAAAGCAGAACAACCTCCTCCAAGAGCTGCTCAATGGAAGGAGAGAGAGGATTCCTAAACAGGAAACCCTCTTGTGCTATGAAGCACAGTTCTCAGGCTCAACAGCCTAGAGAACTCGAATTATTCTAAGCAGAATCAATTATGAATATCTTCAACAACCTTTTCCTTGAGCCTTCTCCTTCCTTTTATAAGATGAGGATGTGCAAAACCCTGAACCACTTACAACACTTTAGCTCCTTTCACATGAAGCTCCTCCATCTAAAACTGCACTGAGCCTCTAGATGGTTCAATGAATCTCGAAAGAATTGAGATTTGGTCCTATTGACCTAGTCAATTGTCTCAATCTTGTTTCACACACAAGTGGATTTTATTACAAAGGCCTAGATTTATCCCTTTTCACATTGGCCATGTATTTATTCTTTGATTAAAGGAGTTTTTCATGTCCTCCTTTACATTTTATTCATCAAATAATAAAAAGGAAATAAAATGAAATATTCCTATTAGCTTGTGCTAATTAGGAATATTACAGTCCTCCCCTCCAAAATTTTTGCTTGACCTCAAGCAACGTCAAGGTGAGTGCTGCAAAATCTCCAATGGAATTGTTTCCTCCCCGGAATGAACCATATAGTTGTCATCATGAAGAACAGGGAGATACAAAGGAATAATTACAAGCTATCCATTGGTATTCTCAAGGCATGAGAGATTTTAAATATAGGGTACTTCAACCCCTTTTAGAGCCTTTACTCTCCATGCTATCATCCAAATAAAAGGAGCCATTCTTGATAGCTCATAGAAACAATCATTAATCCCCATCATGTGCATTGAGTACGGGCTATAAGGCTGGAAATGAGAGATAAATATACCCAACTCAAGTTTTCCCTCTTCCCATTGTTGATGGATGTGGAGCTATTGATCCTGGGCTGAAAAAATGTCGTTCTCATGAAACCAAGAGGAGCTTGGACCTTCATGATTCTCTTCATGGATTCTAGCGAGCCTTCTTTCCCAACCTCCTATGCATATATTGAACAAATCATTTTTACCATAGGTGCTCCAACATAAATATGGACTAAGTGTCATTGGATGGTGACCCAAGTCCCTCCTATGAGACTAGCTTTTTCCATCCTCTAGCTTCCTCAAATCATGATACAATAAGTGGCCATCCCACCACCTTTTTGCTGCCATAAGCTTCTTCAAAGCTTGGAAATAATGGAGGATAATAGGTGTTGGCTGAGCAGGATTCAAGCAACACATGTCTTGCTCCAAGTTCTCCCTTGTGAGAGATTCCTTCGCATGACATAAGCCCAATACATGACCTTTTGCATAAGAAAACACAATATATAATGCAGTAGCCATATAAGGTTCTCTTCTCTTCTTGAAATACAAATGAATTTGGGAGATTGCATTCCCAATGGATACATTCACCCATTGTACCTTTCCTCCTCTCATGTTTTCAATAAAGATTGGAGCATCATTAACATCATGATATAAAAATTCTCCCTTATGCCATCCCATGAGAAGGTTACATCTTCTCCCAACCCTAAGTACATACATGATTATGATATTCATTCTAAATCGAAATACATGTACATACATCATGGATACAAGTAGCTGTATGGACATGGAATTAATCATGGAGTGTCCATACTCTCTCCTCATCAACCAAGACAAACATGCCTTCTTATTATGCATTCTTTTCTTGAAATACAAGGCATGAGACAAGAAATTCAAAAACCTTGGGTGGTACCCAATCTCACCCAATAGGAACCAGCGCAGGTGATCTCCTCCCTGCTTCAAATCTAGATATGGTAAGTGGTTTGCATGCCACTTACTTGCTGCCCTTATCATTTCACCATGGTTGAAAGTGAAATGTATATTTGGTGCCTTAGGGAAGCACCCATCATGTTGTAACACCTCCCTTAGCCCATCAAGGGAGTGGCCATATTTGAAAATAATCTTGGCCCATAGTTGGCCATGAAGCTTGTACGTTAAAACACTCCCTTTGGGAGCTATGGCATGCAAATGTAAAGTAAGAGAATACATGCAATCATGAAATAAGATGTGATTTACATAAGCATGCTTCTTACCCAAACTCTCCAATGTTGTGTTGGCTTCCCTCTTAGAAAGAGATGACATTGATGCACAAGGTTGAGGGAACACTTTGCTCTTTTGCTCATCATGGGAACTCCTTGGTGGAATTCCTTCAAGTAAGGAGACATCAAGGCATAGATCATGGAAGGATGTATGGACTGATGTGTCCTTTCTTTTCTTGAATAGATAATTTTTCCTTCTTTTTGCATTATTATGCTGAAATAAAGAGGGACAATTTTTTCTTACCATGTGAAGCTTGCCCTCCTCTTTGCCTTCTGCAATCTTCAGGGTCTCTTCCTTTGATAGTGATGACACATGCTACCCATGGATGGTTCCATAATCTTAATATAATGAGACCTCCTTAATCAGAGATGACTGAATACATGAGTGGAGAAGACCCTCCATGCTTCCACTGCACAATCCAATCACCTTCCTAGGTGTTTCAACCTTCTACAATGGATAGGAATGAAACTGGCCCTCTTCCCCATCTCCTCTTTGTGTCCTCAAGGTTTTACACCTTATACATTCCAAGGGCTTTTGAAATGCAATCCCTTTGAGATATTTAAGAAAATACCTCTCATCTATGTCCTTCCAAAACCATTGAGGTTCTGGATCTCCTGCAGGTAGAAGTTTCTCTTTGAGCTAGGGAGTGCTCATTGAGAAAGAGGCATCTAGAAATGAGAAAAGGTTTCTCACTTCAAGATGTCTACCATTCATCATTTCTTCCTCCATTGCTTCATGAATGAAGCTGCAATTTGAATGACCCCATGAGGAATGGTGCCTCCTTTCTTCTTTATTACTCTTGCACAGCACAATGCAGCTTTGTTGCTCTAAATCAACAGCAGACAGAAATGTAGATCTCTTCATACAATGTGGTGAAATGACAATGGATGAATTTTTAATCATACCTTGGTGGGATGTAGCAGCAAGAGCTTATTTTGCAACTTTGTTATATTCCTCCATTACTGAACATGAAAGTTGCTCCTCCAAGGTTTTTCCAGCACTAGTACAAGTCTCCACCCTTCCAATCTCCTTGAGATCTTCTTCAATGCCCTTCATGGTCTGGAAAAGGAGCAGGGAGATCTCCTCTTCTGTCATTCTTCCAAGTGGTGGAGCCATGCTCTTTTTTTTTCTATACAATTCATCTTCTTTGTGAGGGTAGGAAGTGCATGGGACTTCCTCTCCTTCTTGAAAGCTTCTGTAGGTCTCACTGCAACTTTCTTCTCCTTGAAACCCTCAAGGAGTTTCATTTTCTTCTTCCTCTCCTTTTTGTACAACCTCCTTGGAGAGGTTCTTGCTGGATCTAGAAATTGATGAGAGTAAAATAATAGTATTCATCATTCTGACCTTGATCCTTGCTGTACAACACTTTTTCTTGAAGCCACAAGCTGAGCCAAAGATCTTGCTTTGATACCACTGTAATGTTCCAAATATGGAATTTCTACAACAATGATTATACCCTAAGTTATTACAGAGTTGGAGATGAAGCAATATGACTTATAACAGATTTCCAATGACAGATAATCCAATTAAATGACTATGCATCAGCTTATAACTCACTTTGGACTCATAAGGGTGGGTAAAAGAGGTGATTTTGGCCCTAAAATGAGTGTATTTAGGTATCTGCGTAAAAATAAGGTGGGATGACAGTTGGATCTGATATATTAGATCATGAGGGACCTATTCTGTAAATTTCAGCTCAAACAAATAATTATAGCTAGGTTAAACAGTTCCTCCTTCCCCAACTAGGCTTTAAAACCTTGATTTCCCATGACTTAAATTCTGCAGAATCTACTGAAGCTTCTACAACATGATTTTATGAAGGGTTTAACTAAAATAATTATGGAAAATCAGTATGGAAATTTTATAATGTGATTCAATGGCTTTATATTATAAAATACAAATTTATACATGAAGAAAGGCCTCAAAACCAAGCATTATGATACAAGGAAATGCAAGATGAACCAGACAGCGTAATACTCAGGAAGATGAAGTAGTGTTATATTATATTTAAGATATAGAATAGATCTGAGTACAAAATGATAGATCTAAATGGGATCTATACGCAAAAAGAGCTTTTTAGTACATTCCCCTTGGGGATCTCAACATAAGATGAATAGCATTGACTAGATCTGGGATCTACACAATGGATCTGCAATAAACCACTGAAATTTCTGAATAAAATGATACACAGTAGATCATATATGAAATGGAACATATATTGGTTGGCCAATCTATGGATCACCACAGTGAAGGGAAGGATCTCTTTCACCAGAGATCTATCCTCCAAACTGATGTAAAACCCACACAGCAACTCTGCCTGCAAAAAGGACGTAATTTCCTCAAAGGGCTACACAGATGAAGTGGAGAACACTTTGGACTAATGCCAAGATATGGATCTAAAGCACAATCAGGAGAGGCACTCTTACAGGAGGTTAAAAGACACACTCCGTGAGAAGAGGCTCCCAAAACAAGCTAGATATCTGTAGATCTAGAATCCCACCTTGCTGTAGCTCACTGAAACAAGTAAATACTGACTGGATTTACGCTGCCTAAGAGAGATGGAGCTTGGCCTCAAAGCCTGATAGTGGACAAAGAAAAACAACCTCCTCCAAGAGCTGCTCAATGGAAGGAGAGAGAGGATTCCTAAACAAGAAACACTCTTGTGCTATGAAACACAGTTCTCAGGCTCAACAACCTAGAGAACTCAAATTAGTCTAAGCAGACTCAATTCTGAATATCTTCAACAACATTTTCCTTGAGCTTTCTCCTTACTTTTATAAGATGAGGATGTGCAAAACCCTAAACCACTTACAACACTTTGGCTACTTTCACATGAAGCTCCTCCATCTAAAATTGCATTGAGCCTCTAGATGGTTCAATGAATCTAGACAGAACTGAGATTTGGTCCTATTGACCCAGTCAATTGTCTCAATCCTGTTTCACACACAAGCGGATTTTATTACAAAGGCCCAAATTTATCCCTTTTCACATTGGGCATGTATTTATTCTTTGATTTAAGGATTTTTTCATGTCCTCCTTTACATTTTATTCATCAAATAATCAAAAGGAAACAAAATGAAATATTCCTATTAGCTTGCGCTAATTAGGAATATTACACAACCAGGGTCATGTCCAGGATATTTTTTCGTGTGTTCTTGACCAAGTTCATAGTGTAACATTCTGTAAGTTCCTTTACAGTTCATAATTAAATATGAAGCTTGTTCATGATTATTATCTAGTTTTTTGTATGTGTTTTTTCCTCTATTTGATTATAAGTTTGAACATGCTTTTAAAGATTGAATTTTTTTTTTATATATACTATTTTTATATTTACTTGTTCTAGTTATGGTGATATAATCACCATTCTATCATATACATCTTATTGCATTCCCTTGTGTTGTAGTTAGGTACAAAGGAACTCGAGGTGCAGGTTAGAAATTTGGACCTAGATCTAACAAATTACATTGATTACTTGAGTTTTTTTTAGGGGTTACTCCATATACATAAAATGATTCCCACCAAGGATTCAAATCTCCCCACTCAGCCCAGTCTTGTAAGGTTGATGGCTTGACCCAACACAAGGTTTATCATACTAAGTGAACACAATGAGAGCTCTGGTTTATGTCTGTGTGTGTATGTGTGTTGCCTCACACACAGACACAACGTTGAGCCATCAAAAATGAATCTCAAAGGTGTTTTTCAAAATATAAGCACACATGGGCATTATTGTGCCAACAATGCCTGCATATTTCCTTCTCATGAATAAGTATCAATGTGGAAAATCCATGAAATATAATTATGTCAACTTTTTCACGTAATTCTTCCACATTTTTCCAAAAAAACACATTGCCACGTGCTCTTGTTTTCTCATTTTTCTAAGCAAGAAAATGGGAGCATGTTATGCTATTGATGGCGAAGGTTGTTTTGTCTACCTGTAGGTGCCCTCCTATGGGTCAAGGCCTACTACTTCTATCTTGTCACTGAGAAACCTCAGAGATAGGTCACTAAAAATCTCAGAGAATATGTCCGAAAATCTTTGTTTGTAGACTGTTTGAAGATCACAATCTCAATTTTCAGTGAAGAACAGTAATATATTCATTGGTATGTGGAACGCCCACATGGAAGATAACATGTCATTGTTATTTGGTTCATGATGTTGTGGCACTAAATTAGAATGATGTGGCACACCTATGTGGTAGATGGTGTATCATCATGACATGGCTCATTGGGGATGTGGTGATGACATGGTGAAAACATTGCACTAACATGGCCTTGACATGGAGAGGAAGTTCAAGGTGATTTGGAGTGCATGTCAAGGAATTGATTCCAAGAAATTTGGAATCCAGTATTTGGCCTATCTCCCAATACTAATAGAACTAAAACTTTTTCAGTTATATTAATTGTAGCTACAAATCCAAAAGAAACCTAAGACATTATGAAATACTTGTAGCTTCCTAATTATGTAGCCATCATGTGATATTGTTATGCATTACGTTGTTAGAAGCATTTATACAAAATTATAATAAATGAAAATAGGCTATCCCAGTTGGGCATGATGTCAAGTATTAGTCTAAATTTAACATTAAACACAGTGTATTTTTTAATGGACATAAATCTTTGGTGGATACCCTAGATTCTTCTTGAATGAGAGGAATTACAACCCAAAAAATTAATCCTAATCTCTTCTTCTTGATATGATGAAGGAGCAAGGTTCCGAAGAATGCTTCAAGTGTAGAATGATTCAAGAGATATTCTCAAGGTGACTAACTATAGCTTGTTTTGAATATGAATTGAGATGCCGCTACAAATTTTCAAGCTATTAGCTTCAAAATTTCCTTCTTCTCAAATCAATAGGTTTGGAGCCTATTTATTTAGATATTTGAAGCCCTCTTAGAGATGTCATACTCTGTAGGACTTCTTCTTCCATTTTCTAACTTCTGAAGTAGATCCAACTCAACCTTGAACCTTTGAATAGGGCTTAACGTAGTCACTAAATACAAGGACTTGAAGGCTTCCAATATGAACTTCTGGAATAGGCATATTTGAGATATCTTACCTCAAACTAGTCCTTCACATTATTCACTGTATAAGCCTTCACATTATTCAAACTAGGATAGTATTTTTTTTCCCTCCTTATGTTCACCTGTTCCATTCATCACAGATGACAGACATTTGGATGAAGAGAGAAGCATGCCAATTTATAGTTCACTAGGTTTTTCCCTTCTTGTCATTTTTTCTTTGTGTACATAATTCTCCCAATGGTTCCTTGTGCTCACAATCCCACAAGTGTACATCCAACAAAGGATAAATGGAAGGAAATTTCTTATCAATTTAAGGTATATATGGGTGCCACTTTATTTTTTTTTCTTAGAACTGACCATATTCCACTTCTTTGGCTTTCTTATCAATGTATCTATGTTAAATGTGGACAGGTGAAAAATCACTATCCCTTATTTGACATGGCTTATCAAGGTTTTTCATGTGGTGACATTATATTTTTAGCTGATTCTTTCAAGTATATGATTTCCACCGACCTTGGATTGATATCCTTATAGCTTCACAGGTCCTTATGCAAAACTGATAGCTATAAGCATGTCATTGTTTCTTTGTAGCTTCAACATTTGATTGATGACTATATTGCTTTAGGTCTATTTTCCTTGGATCTTTCAAACTTCATGACAGTGATAAAATATATATGAGATTTGTGACTACCACATGTACTCTGTCACCACGGGATTTTAACTTTGTAAGAAGAGTATAGTACCAGTGTCACAAGGACACATATTTTAAGAAGATATGTATTATATCAAAAAGATAGAAATATCTATGCTTCAAACTTTTGACAAGTTTAGGATTCTTGATAAGGATCAACCGTATGCCCAGAAGAGGACCTTAATTAATTTGGATTGTTGCTTATTTTTGGAGTTTCCCTTTATTTGGATTGGTGCTTATTTCAATCATGTTTTATTGTTGGGATGTTTGTATTCCTACAACAGAAAGAAAATGCAGTCATGTTTTAATGACTACGCAGTTTTCCTTGCTACAACAACAAAGAAATGGGGTTGTGTTTTAATTATTGGGAAGTGTGTCTTGATACAGTAGAAAGGAAATGGAGCCATGTTTTAATTACTAGGAAGTATATCTTTCTACAGTAACAAGGAAATGGCCATCGCTAAACTTCACATCTAGTGGCTCAACACTATTACCATCACTAACTTAGTGACCATTGACCACCAAACTAGTGGACTTATCTGACTTTGGTGTTTCTGTTAACCAACTGAAATTAGTTGTGCACTTTTCCTTTTAAATTTTGCAAAAGATAGTTGATTCATGGTAGCATAAGACAAATTGGTATAATTTTTGTGATTATAATATATAGTTGGTCCCTATATGAGATATTTCCATCACTTGAGTGTGTAACCATGCTAAGCACTAGTACAAAGACATTCCATTCTTGATATGGTAAGATTCTTGGACATGTTAATTCCTTTGTGACTTGGCATTTCTATGGTGCTTTTGATGTTTATTTCACAAGGAAAGCTTCATGGATGGTAGATAATAATAGGAATGTCAATTATGTGTACAGTCGGATATGATATTAAGATTTTCATGTTATTGTTTTTGTTCTATCATAATACCTCTCTTGTATGTACTACAAGAGTAATCACCCTATTTAATGGTTTATAATTCGGTATACACTTGATGAACCTTCCCACATGCACCATGTATTAAATGAATGAAGGTATAGCAATGTACAGAGGCCTCCATTTGAGGCAAGAAATAGGACTTCTTTAGAGGTAGCAGTATGAAATGATAGTTGTAGGTTTAATTTCCTTCTTTGCAATCCTCTTGTGTTGAATCCCTTGGAGGCATTTCAAGCATAGCCTTCCAGTGTTGTAAATGCAACCAACGGGTTTCAAACCTATAGAACACAACTAATAGAAAAATGTTGTGGTCCTTTTCATTGGGTTGAAAAATAAGTATAAGGATTGGTCTTATTCATGCATGCATAAATCCTGGATCCTTATGTTATCACTGAGTAGGGTGCCATTGTAGGTAGATCAAAATTGAGGTGATAAAATAAGTTCTTTGACATATGAAAAAGTATCTAGCACCCATCAAGCACAACTGAATATCACAACCATCAAGTACTACCAAGTGACATATCACTGATGTCTATTACTCTATTGAGTATCAATTATTACCTTGGAGCAATGCCACATCGGACTATAGAAGGATTGCATTTATACAACATTATTTAGTCCAATATCCTTTCCATAACCATCTATCAGATTTTCAAAGTCTTCTTTAGCACTATGATCTATATCAGTAGAGAAAGGTATATCACATCACTATGATTTAACTTATAGGCTCAACCTAATTGCTAAATAATTTCTTTGGCATAAATTATTCTCTGAAATTACTACTCTCGGCCTTGTGGTGGAATACTAAATCAAACGAGAGATATTTTAGAATGATTTACATATGTTTTGGCTCGTTAAGATTTCTTTCGTTAATCTTTCTTCTATCCAAAACACTCTTCAACCACTTTGGTAATGATATTCCTTTATTCGCAAACTGTGTGGCAAGCTACTCCACCTTCTTTGGCATGCTTGCAGACTCTCATCTCCCAAAAATCTAAAGGTATCTTCAAAATGAAGTTTTTCCTACTCCTATTTTTTTTTGTAGACAATTTTCATTGGTCGATCTTCTACTATAATGTAAATTTAGCCTCCATGCTAAATGGAATATTATAGTTGTTTTATCACTAAGTCGGTAAATAAATGGGCGGGGAGGCCCATAAGTCTCTTGAGTAGCAATAAAAACACTTCAAGTGTGAAAGGAGACCTTTGCAGCAGCTCGGTAAAGCTCCTCCAAGTGTGAACAGGGTTTGGGTCATGTTGATACAGTCAAATTTGACCAAGTCAACAACACTGATAAGGAGGAGTGGAGATTAATTAGAGAATAACATAGTTTTGGAGGGAGATGTATCTCATGGAGGAAATGACCTAATTGATTGGGGCCAAGGGCAAGAAAGCTCACATTCTATTTAATAAAGAGGATGGAAGCCATTTGAGATCATGTTTTGGTATTATTATTTTGATATTGGTCTTCTTAGGCCGTTGCTTCCTCTTGTTGTTTAGTAGGGTAGTTGTGTTGTTTAGCACTGGGTGTTCTCGAGTGGGAATCCCACCTATTTCCTTGAGGGGCCTCTTGGAAGAGTATTGTATTAATTTACACATTCAATTTTTCATGCCAAGCTACAGCTTCTTCATCAGCGTAGTTTCTGCAGGTTATTGTGCTGTGTTGTAGGGTGCAGCAGTAGAGGGGTTAGAACCCCAATTTCTAAGCTATTTTCTCATAGGAGGAAGGTTTCCTCCTCTTGGGAGATCTGTTTGGAGAGTTCTTGGGCATATTTTAGATTATTTCCATCATTCCATACACTTCCCATCATTCCCAGTTTTTTTCTAGCTACGGAATGCATTATTTTTGAAGGCAGCTTCAGCAAACGTTCTGGTGGTTCCTTTCCAGTGTTTCCTTGTGATTGAGGGGTTCATCTCTTCATGGGAGGAGATATTTGAGGGGATCTATTTCAGATATATTACATTTCAGCCTTCCACACTATTTTTATTCAATTTTCAGTGTATATTCAGCCATTGGGCTTTAGATCCCATCTTGTATAGAGTGTATTTCTGAAACCCCTTTTCGGGTTCTTGTAGGATGTAATATCCCAAAAGGGAGAATGCAGTAATACTTCACACAATATAAGAACTTACAACAAGATAAAAAATAAATCTAAGTACAAATCAGAATATGCAGAAAGAGTGGAGCCATTTTATTATATTGGAGATTATTCAGTTACAACAGTACAAGATATAGGTAGATCTAGCCAAGTAGATCAACTAGGATCACCCATAAAACATGTATAAAGCATGTATAACGTAACTGTTGAGGCTCTGCAACAAATACTGCATTGTCTCTTCAGCAGAATATAATCATGTGGTTGTAGGCTGAAAATAGAAATGAATATATACTCAAAACTAGAGCTTTGATGATGCCAAGATTCAAGATCTGGCCAACGTGATGGATTCCCAAGATAACCCAGAAAGGATTTTCCAGATCTGCAATTTTGGAAAAATCACCTCCCCAGGGTTTGATCCTTGTTCTACTGGGAAATACAAATCTAAAGCTAGATATGAAGAATATATGGCTGAAATGTATGCTCAAATCAGATCTATGCTTGAAGGGTTGATCCCTTCCTCAGATCTATGAGCTATAAGCTCTAGATCTAGCTTCTCAATCCTCCAAAAGATGATTGCAGCTGTTGCAACAAAACTACCTCTAAAAACTGCGCTATGAGGGAAAGAGAGGCCTTCTACCTACTGAAATATGCTGAGATAAACTCCATCTTGATGTTGATACTGATGGCGATGTGAGGGGATGATCCCTTATAGTATTTCTAGCTGAAATACTAGCAACTTCCTTCCTCCTTTCAGATCTACAATATGGACAACATTATTCTTGAGGAGAATACTGCTACTAGGAGGTCAATAACTTTTGGCTTGATGCCAGATATGAAATTTGGCTCTGGGAGTGCTGATCTATAAGCCCAAGTGATGGGAATAATCCCTCACCTTGTTTTCTAGCTATAATACTGAAGACAACTTGCACCTTCCAAACTGATCTTCAGAAATCTACAGATTTTTGAATATGAATGTTCTGCAGAAAGTAGAAAAAGGAAATGGCACTTAAAACCTGATGTATAATGAAGTAAAAACCTCTTCCTTAGATATCACTCAAATAAAGAGGATGGATTCCTACCCGGGAACACCCTATGCTAAACAACACCTGCAATCTCTACTAAACAGCCCAAGAATGCAGTAGAATGTCACTTGACAATTCTATATATAAAATATCATACATAAAATAATCCAAGATGCCTTTCACCTTTGCCTTCTATCCTTTATAATGATTGAGCCATCCCAAGCCTTGGCCCTAATCTCAACTATGCTGTCTCATTTGGACAAGATCCTCCAAGTGGGACTGCGTTGTTTGACCAAATCAACCAAACAGTCTAGGTGCAATGTACACCTCCTCCATCATGTGTGCTTCATTTGCACATGATCCTCCACCACTTGATCATTAATTCTCAATGACCCTTTGTTTGACATCTCCAAGATCTTAGTTGACTAAATCAACCCTCCATGATCTCTCTCGTTAAATGAGACATGATCTCCAATCTCATTCACATTAGAAGTTGCTCAACTACCTCTTTTTTCAGATCTAGTCTAGATTAATCCACATTCACACACACAAAGTGGATATTTATTCTTATTGAGGATTGTGGGTCCCTCCACCCTTTTATTTACTTAATTCATTAATAAAATCAAGGACTCTAATATTCCAAATATGATGTGAAAATTTGGGAATATTACATAGGATTTTGTATTGAGCATATCTTTTAAGGCTTATACAACCCTACATATTTTGTTCATCATTTTTTTGTAGCAATGTGTTTTCAACTGCGTTGTAGCAGTCTCCAACATTCTTGTATTGTGACAGTAGTTCAGTTGTAGAGTGATTTCTTATGGGAGGCTTGTTCCTTCGTGGTATATGACCAATGCCTCATTGTTATGTATAGATTTGATGATATAATATATGGATTAATGTCTCCATTTTGGTCTCCTGTGTTTATGAGTTGATTTACATTGCTAATTTCATTATTGTGTTCATGTATTGTTGTATCTCCAATTCTGGTATATTATAAGATATTCCCATTATTGCTAATTTTCCCTATTTTGGGATATTATAGTCGTATCAGAGCATAATATTGGCTCAGCCTGTGCATTCAAGAAATTATTTCATTAGAAGGAGAAGCTTATTCTCATAGAAAGGAGAATTTGTACAGAAGAAACAAAGGCATGACTCCATTATTTGGAGAAATGAAGGAAGAGAGGATCTCCCAATTTCTTTTCCAATCTATGAAGAGTATCAAAGAAGATCTCAAGGAGATGAAGGGGAGAAGTGTAGGAAAAAATCAAGAGGGTTTGAAAGTGAAGCAAGCCCTAGATATTCACATGAGGAGTGTGAGAATTAAACCACACATGCAGATCCACATCGCAGTTTATTGCCCATATTCACTGCAAGAAGGATGGAGGAAGAAGATGCACCCATGGAGGAGACCTTGAGTGACTATCTTCAAGAGTATGAGTCTCAATCATGGAGATTCAGAGAGCACTTGGACTTCCAAGGGTTTTGCCAACTCAAGGAAGACAGAAGGCCCAACAATCATAGTAGAAGCAAGAGAGGTAGAATCTTTCTATCTAACTTTGATTGATTAGCAAAGTGCACAACCAAAGCTTGGGTGAAGGAGCTAGATTCCTATTTCCAGCTACACCAAGTTTCAAAAAAGGAGGCCATTAGAGTAGCAGCGCTACACCTCAAAGGTACGGCCCATGATTTGTGGTTTTATAGTTCTAATTCATGTTATCATGCAAATTTAAACACTTATGTAGGGTTCACTAAGAAATTAGTGAGAAGATTTGATATCAAACATTATAAAACATCTTTCGTGGAACCCAAAAACTGAAAACCTTTGCATGAGTTGGAGAGATCTATTTTTCCAACTCCACCCCATAATTTTATTGAAGGGGATAGAAACATGCATGATACCTTACCAAGGGAAAGATATCCACTTCTAGAAGAGCCCTCTTCTATAGATGAAGACATGGAGGTTCCTCCTTCAAGGGAAGACCAAGATCAAGGGTCTCTCATTGGTGATGAGGCATTCTCACATATCGATGAAGAGGATGAGAAAAGAAGAGCTAATAGTGTTGTACCATTAGGAGGAGATCCATCACCACATGGAGATGGGAAGGTAGCCATTTCTTCCATTAGAGGAGCCCTTGTGTCTTTGCAAGGAGTTCCAAATTATCTAACATGTGGGAACCAAAGCACAATTATGGAGCAACATGCATCAGTTTTTGTGGATTGTGATATGGAGGAAGATAAGGATCAGCATCAAGGGATGATGAGAATTCACCCTTATTTATTTCAGGAGGTTTCTACACATAAGAAGGAGGTTGTATTGTGCAGTGAAGGGAGGGACAAATCAATCCACTCATATATACAATCCACTTCATATTTTTATGTCTCACTACATGGGGGCATTCCACCTGGGAGGCCACCAGATCTAGAGTTGGTGAGAGACATCTTACCAGTTGGTTCACCACTCTTAGATTCTGGAGGGGTGGATACTTGGGAGGGGTCTAGTACAGTGTAGAGAGTTTGGGATAGACTCAAGGAGGAGGGAGATATTCTCCCATTTTCAACATTACCTACTCTCACTACACATACTGCGCTGACATAAATTGTTGCAGTGATGGAGGATGGCACCTTCATGGTGCAAGGGATTTTCTCCATGGATTTGGAGAAACAAAGGGTACTTACTTTGAGGAAGGGATCCTCCATACATTAGAGTAGATGGAGGCCACTCATGCTTACAATGGCCAAGATCAAGAGGTTATTTTTGGATGGTAGCTTCTCATGGGAGGCCAACTTCCAAAAGTCACCACTTCTATTTGCGCATGAGAATCTGAATGATGGGCATGGCAGCACTTTGGAGGATGAATTTTTCATGGGGGATGTCAAAGGAGTAGACAACAGCATGTGGGGAGCTTCACATTTCAGATCATCAGCGTTGTCTCTTGGGAGGATTGATCCATATTGGAGGTCTCAACTTTTGGTAGAGTACTCCAAGGATCTTGGTACCTACATGATTCTTGATGACCCAAAGGGAGATGATAGATATATGGTGGATGATGTGGTCATCTATTCTTATGGCAGATTCTTCTTGACTAGAGCTTCTAAGCTCAAGGAGAAGCTGCTACATGCAGCACATGAGGACTTCCTTTCTATGCACTTTGATGCATATCATTATTTCATGGAGAAGTTCACTTGGGAGGGCATCCAACATGATATATTTCATCATATGGAGAGATGCATAGCTCGGATGGTGATAGAGAGGATGTCACAGCCACTTCCCTACTCATTGGGGGTAAGGGTAATTTTCAATTGAGCCATTTCAACTCAAGGACCAAAGTACATGGTGGAGAAGGTATAATTTCACATTATGTTTTGTACTTCTTTACTTTATATGAGCATCATGATGTACCAAGGAGGATTATCCCTTCTTGCATATTATATGACTATTTACTTGAAGCCACTTGTAGCATTGAGATTGGCTATCTTATTGGTGGTTTGTGGGGGAAGCCACATGATTTTTGGTGTGCACCATTGACACCACTTTGTACTTTCATGTTTCTATCTTAGAGAATGATTGTGGCAGCAAAAAAGTGGTTGGGAGAGCACTTGTTATTATTATTTTTTATGCAGGAAAGAGAGGCACTACGCTGGTTCCATATGTGGAACTATGATTCACTCTCCGGTTGTCATATGGCAGCTTGTTTTCATTGGTTTTTGGCTTCCATATTTTGCTGATATTATTATGTTCATGGGGAGCTTTTTTTGGAGAGTGCTAGATGATTTGGAGATTCCCATTGGGAGTATGATTTTCCCTAATTTACATTATGCATGTTTCAGGGGAATAAATGGGCAGCCCGTGATAGCTGAACTACATCTCTTTTCTCCATGTGGGAAAAGCCATCTGGAGAATTTGAGTGTTTGGAGGAGGAACTTCATGGCTTATTTTTTTGGTGGAGTAGCTTGGGCCACTCTTGGGGGTCATGAAATTTCAGCCCAAGATCAGAAAAAACCCCATACTTACCATAAATGGAGAGAGAAAACACTTGGATGGGAGGATCCAATCTCTCCATGCAGCCCCAACACATTGTATGAACCGGGGGTTGAGGATATTTTTGATGAGCTACCTAGAATGGCTCATTTCATTTGGATGATAGCATGGGTGTGGGAGTCACTCATCGAGAATGATATTCCCCATTTCTATCATCACTCCTACCTTGAGGAGGCCATTGGACAACAAGGAGGTTTCCACTTACACCTTCCACCTTTCTATGATGTGAGCCATGTGGTGTTGCATACTTGGGAGGAAACATTGGAGGGTAGATTTGCTGCAGATTATATTGAGCAGTGGTGGGGACTATTGATGAGGAGGCCACAAGAAGAGGAGGGGAGGAATTTTCTCCAAATTTATAGTTGCTTGAGGGCAAGAAACATTTTTTAGGGGGGGACTTTAATATTCCAAAAATTTAGCCTCCAAGCTAAATGGAATATTATAGTTGTTTTATCACTAGGTCGGTAAATAAATGGGTGGGGAGGCCCATAAGTCTCTTGAGCAACAATAAAAACACTTCAAGTGTGAAAGGAGACCTTTGTAGCAGCTAAATAAATCTCCTCCAAGTGTGAACAGGGTTTGGGTCATGTTGATACAGTCAATTTTGACCAAGTCAGCAGCGCTGATAAGGAGGAGTGGAGATTAATTAGAGAATAACATAGTTTTGGAGGGAGATGGATATCATCGAGGAAATGACCTAATTGAGTGGGGCCAAGGGCAAGCAAGCTCACATTCTATTTAAGAAAGAGGGTGGCAGCCATTTGAGATCATGTTTTGATATTATTATTTTGATATTGGTCTTCTTAGACTGCTGCTTCCTCTTGTTGTTTAGCAGGGTAGCTTTATTGTTTAGCACCGGGTGTTCCCAAGCGGGAATCCAACCTCTTTCCTTGAGGGGCCTCTTAGAAGAGTATTGTATTAATTTCCACATTTATTTTTTTAAGCCAAGCTACATCTTCTTCATCAGCATAGTTTCTGCAGGTTATTGTGCTATGTTGCAGGGTGCAACAGTGGAGGGGTTATAACCCCACTTTCTGAGCTATTTTCTTATATGAGGAAGGTTTCCTCCTCTTGGGAGATCTATTTGGAGAGTTATTAGGCATATTTCAGATCATTTTCATCAAGCCATACATTTCCCATCATTCCCAATGTTGTCCCAGCTAGGGAATGCATTATTTTTGAAGGAAACTTCAGGAGAAGTTCTGGTGGTTCCTTTGTAGTGTTTCCTTGTGATTCAGGGGTTCATCTCTTCATGGGAGGCGATATTTGAGGGGGTATATTTCAGATCTATTACATTTCAACCTTCCACACTCTTTTTCTTCAGTTTGCAGTGTATCTTCATCCATTGGGATTTAGATCCCATCTTGTATAGAGTGTATTTCTGAAACCCCTTTTCGGGTTCTTATAGGAGTTTGTATTGATATTAAGCCTGTATTGAGCATGTATTTTGAGGCTTATACAACCCTACATATGTTTTAATTTATTATTTTGTAGAAATTTGTTTTCAACTGCACTGTAGTGGTCTCCATCATTCTTGTATTGTGACAACAGTTCAGTTGTAGAGTGATTTCTTATGGGAGGCTTGTTCCTTCATGGTATATGGCCAATGCCTCATTGTTATGTATGGATTTGCTGATATAATACATGGATTAATGTATCCCATGTTTATGAGTTGATTTCCACTACTACTTTCATTATTGTGTTCAGGTATTGTTGTATCTCCAATTCTTGGATATTATAAGATATTCACATTATTGTTGATTTTCCCTATTTTGGGATATTACATATAATCATTTGGGTAATAGTGATAATGTGAGTGCCTTGTAGTTATTCCATGATCCACAAAGGTTATTAATCTCTTTTTCCATGATTCTTTTGATTTATTCTACCATGGTCTCTTCACGAGTCATCCAGGAGGCTAATGAAATAAATTTCACATCACCTAGATGAGAGTTGGGGTCCCACACATTCATAGAAAGAAGTATTAAATTATCCATATACAATTCTGCCATCTTATCCCTATCTTGAATGTTACACCTAAGGAAAAAATCAATGAGTGTTTTGATGTTTTGGAAATGAGGGGATCCTTATTGGGCTAATACTCTAGTCTAAAATTGGCACCATTAGTATTTGACGAATAGAGAGTATGGTTTTAATGGATATCTAGACTGTGTCTACTAATTTGTCCAACCTTTCTTTTGATCATCCAAATACATTTCTTGAAAATTTGTTAGCCACCTTATTGATGCCTGTGAACTGCCCCCAACAAGCCAATTTGTGAAGAAGGTAATGGTCCCATCTCTATTGA